>OY856414.1:106878700-108078700 GCA_963693085.1 Alisma plantago-aquatica | reverse complement strand
GATAAATAAATGTACATAAGTATGTTAAGAAATAGATATGAGGAAAGTTATTCCAATATATCAAAATCTTATTCTTAATTATACTATTATTTAGCAACCCATGAATGCATGATAGCCAACCTCTAGTAGAAGTTTACCTTTTTGTAATGAAAACACATACATGCATGTGGCCTTTACAAGTGTATTACTAAATTTTACTATGTAAGATACGAGTATATGAATCATATAAATAATGGATAAGAACGATGATATATGTGACTACATGTAAAAGAATGACAAGGACATCAATGAACCTAGTGATTTCTGGATAATACATTATGACCACTTAGTGTGACTATGAGATATTATACTAAGGGGAACAATAGTAATCTCACATAATTAGAATCTAGGAAGTGAGTATAAGCAAAGAATTTTATAGTGACTCAAAATGTTTCTCATTTCTAGATTTTGCAAATTTGTGGCTCTGTGGATATTGATTATGAAAAATGTTGGACTCTCGCTTGAGATAAAGATACTAGATTCTCTATTTAATTATTGAGTTATGTGGCTTCCCTCTTGAAATTCCATGTATATTGTTTGTTGGTGAACCCAATACTTTTCATAAGACACTTGTTCCTCTTTGAAAGTTCACCAATTTATATTCATTATTGTTAAACATTAATAAATATTATGATAAGCACTGGAATTGAATTCTTGGGGTTTTGACTTCCTGGACTTTGGTCCCTTTGGTTTTTTTCCCTTTAGAGCTTTGGCTCCTAGAGGTTGGGTATGTCCCGCCGCCCTATGAACAGGTTATAATGGATTAGTGGTCCCCTAGTATAATGGTTGAAATAGCAGGCTACCGTGTCATTTTCTCATAGATGATTGAACACATGGCATTGTAGTCATTGATAAGAAATCATATGACAGTGCTTAATCCTAATATTTAAATTGATGATTTTGTTGCAAATAATCTTGAATATTTTGATATCTTGAACTTGGAAAATTTTGTATAATTGTTAACATTGTCAATATCATGTTGAATATTTTGATCTCTTGAACTTGGTAAATTTTTGTAAAATTTCTAATCTTGTCAATACCATCTTGAACTCTATATATGGAAACTATTGATACATGTTATTCTCTTTTGGATAAACTAAGTTCACCAAATAGTCCCCTCCTAGAATTCATCTTATACGTGAATCATGTTTTATACCTACATTTTTAATAGCTCAATGATTGGATTTAGTACCAGCTTTACTGACATTTATTTTCCTTTCAATGGGGTCCATGTGTGGTTTCATTCTCTTTGGGAATTCATGGGTAGGTGGGTTGAAGAAGTCGTAGAAGAGACATGCAGGAGATGTCCTCTGTGGATTGAAGACTAGATAGGATATATGTATATATTTTTTAGCTTCCTGTAACGACCCCGTCTCCCGGTAACCCACAATTAAGGGAGACTGAAAGGACAAAGTCATTAACCACTAACCCAGATCAAAGGTTCGGAAATTAACCAAGAACAATTATTAAATTTTAACAGAATAAACTGAACAGCTATAAGAAAAATAAAATTTTGCATACCTCTTTTTTTTCTTTTTGAAAACTTGGATCTCTAAACTTCTATCCACTTAAGGATCCTACTCTAACTAATCATCCTTGTATTTTACTTCATGTATTTCCCAGTATGACGAATTACTGTTTGTTCTTTTGGCTTGTACCTAAAATGCCGACAAACAAAATGTCGGTCAGCCGAAGTTGGTATGTGGGGGAAACACTAATCATGCAATTATTCTTAACAATGTAATCATTCAATTAATCATTTAACAACCAAGATTACGTTTTAAGCCACACTACTCAATCCTTACCTATCCCCTAACTCTGTGCTAACCCTGTAGTGGACTTGTATGCTACCTCTCTTTAGGTAGATCCATACCACCATGGTCCTACCTTAAAGGTAGCCAATACATAGGCTAATAGAGTCGCATGGCACTACTTGAAGGTAGCCCAATATCTAACTCAATGTGACTTGATGGACCTACCCCATTGGTGGCCATGTACTAAGTCATGAATGACCTGATGGACCTACCCCATAGGTAGCCATGTACTAGGTCAACTAATAAGCCACAGAGGGGACTAGGATCTGAGCTAGTAGGCACATATATTAAGTGATAGTCATATCCACATTATAGTTTGCATGAATTAAAATCATCCAACAATTAATTCATGTCATCGATGAAAACTTCAGTAAACCTCAGAAAACTAACTCGATATATTCATAAGTGTAACCACATACCTGTATTGCAGTTTCAGATATAGAATTAATCAGAACATAGAAATCCCAATCAAACAACCAATCATGCACAAAATCCTGAAATAAATATACCAATTTCCTTTTATTAATATTTATCCAATATCATCATCATCCTTAGGATTTCTATTCCAATTTTAGGGTTTCTTTGTAAATTAGGGTTTTTGCCTCCATTATTAATATTATGATCTCTAATTTATCAAAACTAAATAAAACCCTCAATTCCTTTCATTTTAATATACCCAACAATATTAGGATCATTATTTGGCAATTTACTTTCGTAATCCGAAATATCAAGGTTTTCTCTTCCTTTATCCCCAAATTAGGGTTTCAATAAATATTATCCTTTATTTAAGAATTACAACTCTTAATTAGGCAACCTTGCACTCAAAACGGATAAACAAACCACCTTTATCATTAACGAGGTTAATCTTATCAATTTGACCTATTAATTCACCAAAACAAAACACCATTTATCTTCAATTAGGGTTTCACATCAACTTTTAATACATTTTACTAGAAAATTAACATAATTTTGTAAAACAGAGAAGAATCAAGTTTTCAAAGTATTTGTGTTAGATTCCTCGTATTTTTCTACACAACTTTCATATATAAAGTTTATCCATCGGAGCTTCCTAGCAATTTCTAGTATTTTTGCAAGTTGATCACTTAATTGACCAATTGAGAACTGACACGTCAGCATTAAATCTTTCACATTAACTTACCAAACTCAGCGCAGGAAATAGAGGAAAAGACTTTGCCGCCCTCGGGTCATGTACGCGCAATGAGGGGCACAAGAGTCATTTGACTCTATTCCCCGTTCTTCTTCCTCGTAACCTGCTTCAGCAGCAGCGACGTCGCGCGCGCAGGCCTTCTTCCTCCGGTGTTGGTGACACGAGGCAAGCATGGGGAGGGTATATGCACCTCCGGAGACCCTTGTCATACCCAGCATGACCCTCGACGGAGGGGTTCCTCGACCAGATATGGGTGAGACGTTTTCCACAACTTTAGCGGGTGCAACAGGTCCTTTGACCTAGGGTCAGGTTTTGGTGGCCAAACCTGGGATATGAATTACCGCACGGTCTGTCCCACAGCTGCAACCTCCCTTGCTACACCCTCTCATGACTTCAGCCACCAAGCCGGACCTTAACATCCATGGAAAACGGTGGAAGGAGGAGGAGGACATGGAGGTCTTGGCTATGGTGCAGGTCTGTAATGGATCTGGGATCATGCTGATCGTTGCGCAACACAGCCCATATAACCCTCTTTTATAGACTGGCCACTCAAACTTCTCCCAACGCATCTCTCATACAGGCATGAGACTACAGGTCTTCGATCATCATCAGGAAACAAGAAGGAAAGTTTCCTTTTTTTATTAAACTCCAAAAAAGAAACATTATTATATCTTTTCGTTCATAGAATCTTTTCATACCAAAATTTAGGAGAAGTCAAAACATGGTGTTTCCTTTTATTAGAACCAAAAATTAACTCAAATTACTCCCATACCTTTATGACACTTGATTTCCAAAATAAAACTTAAACATTTATCAAATAAATTACTTAAGCCACAAGGTATCTTGGAAACATCTGGATTTTCTCCCACCATCTTAAATTGGAATTATCTCTGATCTAGAATTATCTTGATCATTAATATTGTGCACGAAATTCCCTTTTTCCTTATTTTTCTTAACAAGGACTTATATGCAAACTTTTAATTAAATAACACATATATTCCTCATATTTTTTTATTATTTGCATTTTATCTTTCCTTTTTCTTCATTGGGACTCCTTGGATCCCAAGAAATTCTATTATTTCAAAATTCCTTTTCAAGGGTACTTATTATCCTTCTAGATGCATCTATATTCTTCATTACCTTGTTTATTTCTTATTAAAATATTTCCTTTTGAGGATTCTCTTTTTTTCTCTTTTTATTTTCCTCATTGGTATTTCTTTTATCATTAGGAATCCTTGGGATACGAAATTCCACCAAGGATAATCCAATTATATCTTTTTCCACTTATTTCCAATATTTTATCATTATTTTCAATTTTTTCTTAATAAAGAAATATTTAATTGATCTTTTATTTTCTTATTGCACTCTCTATGCAACTTTTGACTCCTTGGAACCTATGGAACCCAAGAGGCACGAAATCCCTCTTTGGATTTGCCTTCTAGAGGTTTCCACATTTTTCCTTTTCTTAATTATTCAATTATTCATTCACTAATTGAATTTTCTTGTTATTTGGGGCCAATAGCCAATAAAGCCAACAACACAATCATCAAGTCTATTGTAAATGAAATCCACTTATTCAAAACAAATCATATCTTTATTTTTTCAATTATCTTTAATATGAGAAATTATACATCTCACCAATGAACCCAAAAATTGGGGTTGTAACATCCTTCCCCTCTTATAGGAATTTTGTCCTCGAAATTCTATCAAGCAAACAAACAATTCAGGATAAGACTTTTCCATGTCCATCATTGGCCCCTATGTTGCTTTACCGTACTCATGGCACTACCATAGAACCTTTATCATCACATATTCTTTTCTTTGAGTTCTTTCATCCTGGCGTCTATAAACTGCACAGGTGACTCAGGCCATTTCAGCCTCCCTTGGGGCTCACTAGGTTCATTGTTTAGCTCATGGTCTGGTACCTCACATAATGCTCTAACTAGGACACTTGGAACTCATCACACCTTTCTTTATCCTGAGGGATAAGGTTATCCATAACCTTCTGCACCAATCCATCTCAAATGGACCCATGTATCGGGGACTCATCTCTCTTAGCTATAACTTAGAGGGGTCAGATTATCATGTCATGTATTTCCCACAGTGAACTGCATGTCAGTCTACATTGCACCCGCTCACGACTCTTATCGTCTTTAGGCTCCTTTCAGCCATTGCACAATCAAAGCGACTTCATCTACACACACTGTGATCCTTTTCTAACCATCATGTGGTCCTTTCACCAACATCACCTTACTGAAGTGGTGACTGACACAACCTCTCTTACAGAGCTTCTTTAAATCCTGATACTGGCTATGGTGGTTATCTTCACATCTTGCATAGGACAAAAACTGTCTCCAGCTATCACCCTGAATGAGCACATATGCTCTCATCAGACCCTTTAGTCTGAATCATACTAACCATTAGTTAAGGGTGATAAACTATACTAACATTGAGTCCTTCATGTACTTACTTCCACCTTTTGGAAGGGAATCTTTAGGTCAAACTCAAGAACCTTTGAACTCACTTCATGGTTTAGTGGAACAAACTCTCTCATGGGTAATTCAACTAGATTTGTCCCTTGACAGAACTCTTTCCTTCTCATGTCATCTAGGTAAGGCAATCTACCATAACCTATATTGCATCTCGACCTTCCTTGGTCTGGGGGAGACCTATCACAACATCCATAGTGATGAAATCCCATTCCCTCTCAGGGACTCTTTTGTCCTCTATATTGATACACTGGGTTATTGGGGTTTGTCCTTTACCTCCTGGCTTGCATGGACATATACCACATGCAACTTCATCTTAAGCATCCAAAGTTCTATTGTCACTTATCATCTTAGGGGTACGGTGTATCGTGATCTTAAAATCATGATCTCATGTATGTCATGATTCCTCAAGATTGATTTCCTCAGAAACCCTGAACCACTCTAGTCGGGGTTTCATCACCTTCTTTTCCAAAGAAGTACATCTGAGGTTCTACCACCATCCTTTCATTGCATCAAGGACTAGACTGGCTAAACAAACAACCTTTAACTTGTTCAACAGCTCTCATTACATCAGAGTATATCTCCTTTCCAAACTTAGGGTTAGCCTAACAACCTCTTCTAGCTTCTAACCAAACTAGTCAGATACATCTCAACCAGAACATCCATTACCACTTCTCGTCCTTAGGTATTAGGTAATGTTGGAGACATACACCTTCATGTATTTCACTTATCGTCTCACCTCAACTCTATGTCTATCTCCATTAAAAACACCTTGATCTCATCTTCTTGGAAATCAAACTCAACCTTGTATGACTCATATTTCATGATAAAAACATCCTCATAAGGTGACTACCTCATTTATCTTTAACTTTTGCAAATCATCCATGTATTATTCACTTTACCAGGGCATCTTATCCTCTCTATCCTCATGCCTCGTAGCAACGTTCCAACTCACATCATCTTTTATCCTTGGTGTATGGCATGTGTACTACCCTATCTCTCACTCCCATAACAAGAAGAAATAAGCATTTGGCTGCAGTCCAAATATAGAGTTCTTCCTCTTCTAAGAGCAGAGATGGTGCATCCCACCTTGCCAGTACACCTTTAAATATAAGTTGAAACGTGTTGTTTTATGCTTCTATATTACAATCATCTTGATATCCAAGTTACCTCCATGGAAAACTGGTTTCAAACCTACTTGGGTCACCTCACAATCCTTGGTCATCTCCTCTAGGTCTATAGGGTGCCGGCACTTTTGGGGTCATCCCTCTTCCCTCATGCATCAAGAGAGTGCCCTACTCATCTGCCTTTTGGGTCCCATGAGTTCATGAAGGTGATCAATCTCCTAACCCATGGCCCTCAGACAATGATAGTTGTTACCTCTCGACCCTATGGTCATGTGCAACTGGGGAATTAGGCAAATCCTACTTTCATCGGTCTTATCCCTACCTGACCCTAGGATAGACTTAGGATTCTCCATTTATAGTACATGTTCAACTTAGAACCTCGCCCAAGCCTTCATCATCTCTCTTTGTATACATGGGTTGACATTCATCCTTTCATAGGGGTCATGGTGACCTGCCTACCTTGGTCAGGCCCCTTACCGGTTACCTCCATGGTAACACATCTGCATGCACTTAGAGATGGATATCTATGGGTCTATAGGTTCATTCACATACCATGTACTTTTCACTTAGCTTCTCAAGATCCTATGAGACCTCTTTAGGTTACCAACAAAATTGATATACACCCTACCAAAGGATTCCCTCTCCCCGCGAGGAAAACTATCTCTTGACAACAAGGTCACAAAATCTCTTAGGTCTAGGGTTTACATCCACATGATCCTACTTAACCCTAAAAGCTATTAAGGCACAAGCAGATCACCTACTGAACCATGCTAGGTCATACTTGTCCTCTTTCCTCGATGCTGGATCAAGATTATACTTTCCTTTATCATCAACCTAGTTGTGAGGGGTTCATCAAACATACCTTAAACTTAAGGGGCTTCCTTTTTCCTCTATACATGAGGAGTACCATGCTCGCTTCTACATGAACTCAACTCTCATCATGAGCATTAGGTACACCACTTCCCCTCTTAGGCCTAGGAACCCTAGGCCCAGTTGCAGGTGTCCAACTGTATGCTCTATCTCTTACCCACGAACCAAGCATGCAAAAGGCATGACATGCACTTCTTGTCATCCTTCAACTCAAGCAACACTTAGAGTTGGGTCCTCCTTAAGGACAATCAACAAGGTACAAGGCCTCATAACCTGCTACTAAACCTTTCTAGGTCTAAGGAACTCGTCTTCCTACCTCATAAGGTAAACACCTATACCGTAGGCACATAGGTACCAGAAGCTTCACCTTCTCTCTCTAGGGTTTGGTCTCTCTAGAGGAAACCAAGATATCATCAACTTCTAGGGATCGATCATGAGGCAACCACTATCATCCATTTTAGTCGCATCATCCTCAACTCCCCACTATTCCTCAACTCTCAGAGTCTAGGGTTCCAACCTTTTTGGAGGGGTTTCCTACTCTCTCTCTAGAGCTAACCCTACAACCAACCTCACCATTAGAGGTCCTATCTTCATGAAGGATCAACCTCAAAAGCATCCTCTACATGGGTGATGCCTAGGTTCGAACTTATGTTTGCTCAAGATCATCAATAACCTATTATGCTCCATCATGATTCCTTATCCAGGGTTTCATCCTACTGTCAGCACTATGACGTGCCCTAGGTGCCAACTATACCCTACTTGCACAAGCCCATAGGGTTTTTAAGGTCCTTCACTAACATCATCATCTAAGGAGCTATCCTTTACCCTAACATGCATGTCCCTTCCCAGGGTCGGGTTGCCAAAGGTGCTAGGTCACCCATGAACCATATGGCATCCCGAAGGCATGTCCTTTCAAACACCTGGTCCAACTCATCTCTCTCTAACCTTCACTTAGGGTTAGGGTTAGCATCATCCTCAGAGGATGTGCTAGGTCTCTACTTGCAATGGAGATCTCTATCCTCAAGACTAACTTATCCTCCTGACAAGAAGGTCTAGCCTCAGGTCTCTTCTGAGGACATGACAACTTATGTTATACGACCTAAGCATGTATCTATTCTTTAATTTTGCGCTTAATCTATTAATCTTATGTCCATGACATTCTATTTACATGCTTTTAATTAATTTGATGGAGGATTACTTAGACCTTATTAATCTTACCCATACCTTAAGAGGGTGAGGAGAAGAGAGAAAACCCTAATCCTTAAGGTCCTTAATAGAATTTGAGTTGAGAAGGGATGAATCAGATGTGAAAGTCGTAAAGGTATCTTATTTTGATTCATACCCTAAGACCTTGGCCAGGTAGTCACACGGATCCGGGAGTCCTCATATTCTGACTAGCGGTGCGGAGGAAAATATTGCCAGCCCCCGGTCGTGATCCTTTTCTAGACACCTCCGTCTTTCGGATAATCCTCTAATAACTCCCTTGGGTTCTATGGAGTTTGTAAAATTTAATAATTATTAATGGTTGACTGAGGAACCTACACTCTGATACCAAATGTAACGACCCCGTCTCCCGGTAACCCCCAATTCAGGGAGTCTGAAAGGACAAAGTTGTTTACCAATAACCCAGCTCAAAGGTTCGGCAATTAACCAAGAACAATTATTAAATTTTAACAGACTAAACTAAAAAGCTGTAAGAAAAAAAAACTTTTGCATACCTCTTTTTTTTCTTTTTGAAAACTTGGATCTCTAAACTTCTATCCACTTAAGGATCCTACTCTAACTAATCCTCCTTGTATTTTACTTCATGTATTTCCCAATATGAGGAATTACTGTTTGTTCTTTTGGCTTGTACCTAAAATGCCGACAAACAAAACGTTGGTCAGCCGAAGCTGCTATGTGGGGGAAACACTAATCATGCAATTATTCATAATAATGTAATAATTCAATTAATCATTTAACAACCAAGATTACATTTTAAGCCACACTACTCAATCCCTACCTATCCCCTAACTCTGTGCTAACCCTGCAGTGGACTTGTATGCTACCTCTCTTTAGGTAGATTCTTACCACCATGGTTCTACATTACAGGTAGCCAATACATAGGGTAATAGAGTCACATGGCACTACTCGATGGTAGCCCAATATCTAACTCAATGTGACTTGATGGACCTACCCCGTTGGTAGCCATGTATTAAGTCATCAATGGCCTAATGGACCTACCCCATAGGTAGCCATGTACTAGGTCAACTAATAAGACACAGAGGGGACGAGGATCTGAGCTAGTAGGCACATATCTTAGGTGATAGTCATATCCACATTATAGTTCACATGAATTAAAATCATCCAACAATTAATTCATGTCATCGATGAAAATTTCGGTAAACCTCGGAAAACTAACTCGATATATTCATAAGCGTAACCACATACCTGTATTGCAGATTCAGATACAGAATTAATCAGAACATAGAAATCCCAATCAAGCAACCAATCATGCACAAAATCCTGAAATAAATATACCAATTTCCTTTTATTAATATTTATCCAATATCATCATCATCCTTAGGATTTCTATTCCAATTTTAGGGTTTCTTTGGAAATTAGGGTTTTTGCCTCCATTATTTATATTATGATCTCTAATTTATCAAAACTACATAAAACCCTCAATTCCTTTCATTTTAATATACCCAACAGTATTAGGATCATTATTTGTCAATTTACTTTCTTAATCTGAAATATCAAGGTTTTCTCTTCCTTTATCCCCAAATTAGGGTTTCAATAAATGTTATCCTTTATTTATGAATTACAACTCTAATTTAGGCAACCTTGCACTCAAAACAGATAAACAAACCACCTTTATCATTAACAGGGTTAATCTTATCAATTTGACCTATTAATTCACCACAAAAAACACCCTTTATCTTCAATTAGGGTTTCTCATCAACTTTTTTTTTGGGGTAAGTCAGGTGGTCATCTTATTCATCTTGCCCACCTTGTGCAAGCGAAATTAAAGAAGCTTTACATATATTGGATAACTGCAAAGAAAGAAACATCGTAGTACTACTACCATTACAAATTAACATACTTTTGTAAAAAGGAGTAGAATCAGGTTTTCAAAGTATTTTTATTAGATTCCTCATATTTTTCTACACAACTTTCATATATAAAGTTTATCCATCGGAGCTTCCTAGCAATTTCTAGTATTTTTGCAAGTTCATCACTTAATGGACCAATTGAGAACTGATATGTCAGCATTAAATCCTTAACATTAACTTACCAAACTCAGCGTAGAAAACATAAGAAAAGACATGGCTGCCCTCGGGTCATGTACACGCGATGAGGGGCACAAGAGTCATTTGACTCTATTCCCCTTTCTTCTTCCTCGCGACCTGCTTCAGCAGCAGCGACGTCGCGCGCGCAGGCCTCCTTCCTCTGACGTTGGCGATGCGAAGCAAGCATGGAGAGGGTATCTGCACCTCCACAGACCCTTGTCGGACCCAGCATGACCCTCGGTGGAGGGGTTCCTTGCCCAAAGATGGGTGAGATGATATCCACAACTTTAGCGGCTGCAACAGGTCCTTCGATTTAGGGTCATGTTTTGGTGTCCAAACCTGGGACATGGATGACCGCACGATCTGTCCCACAGCTGCGACCTCCCTTGCTACACCCACTCATGACTTCATCCACCAAGCCGGACCTTAACATCCATGGAAAACCGTGGAAGGAGGAGGAGGACATGGAGGTCTTAGATATGGTGTAGGTCTGTAATGGATTTGGGATCATGTTGATCGTTGCGCAACACAGCCCATATAACCCTCTTTTATAGATTGGCCACTCGACCTTCTCCCAACACATCTCTCATACAGGCATGAGACTACATGTCTTCGATCATCATCAGGAAACAACAAGGAAAGATTCCTTTTTTGATTAAACTCCAAAAAAGAAACATTATTATATCTTTTCCTTCATAGACTCTGTTCGTACCAAAATTTAGGAGAAGTCAAAACATGGTGTTTCCTTTTATTAGAACCAAAAATTAACTCAAATTACTCCCATACCTTTATGACACTTGATTTCTAAAATAAAACTTAAACATTTATCAAATAAATTACTTAAGCCACAAGGTATCTTGGAAACATCTATATTTTCTCCCACCATCTTAAATTGAAATTATCTCTGATCTAGAATTATCTTGATCATTAATCTTGTGCACGAAATTCCCTTTTTCCTTATTTGTCTTAACAAGGACTTATATGCAAACTTTTAATTAAATAACACATATCTTCCTGATATTTTTGTATTATTTGCATTTTCTCTTTCCTTTTTCTTCATTGGAACTCCTTGGATCCCAATAAATTCTATTATTTCGAAATTCCTTTTCAAGGATACTTATTATCCTTCTAGATGCATCTATATTCTTCATTACCTTGTTTATTTCTTATTAAAATATTTCCTTTTGAGGATTTCTCTTTTTTTCTATTTTTATTTTTCTCATTGGTATTTCTTTTATCATTAGGAATCCTTGGGATACGAAATTCCACCATGGATAACCCAAATATACCTTTTTCCACTTATTTCCAATATTTTATCATTATTTTCAATTTTTTCTTAATAAAGAAATATTTAATTGATCTTTTTTTTTCTTATTGCACTCTCTATGCAACTTTGGACTCCTTGGAACCCAAGGAACCCAAGAGGCACGAAATCCCTCTTTGGATTTTCCTTCTAGAGGTTTCCACATTTTTCCTTTTCTTAATTATTCAATTATTCATTCACTAATTGAATTTTCTTGTTATTTGGGCCCAATAGCCAATAAAGCCCACAACACAATCATCAAGGCAATTGTAAATGAAATCCACTTATTCAAAACAAATCATATCTTTATTTGTTCAATTATCTTTGATATGAGAAATTATATTTCTCACCAATGAACCCAAAAATTGGGGTTGTAACACTTCCATACTTTGATGTACAAGCATGATTGTAATAAAGATTGTTTATGTTTTGATACATTTTGTAACTATTTGATCATATAGATCGGATCTTTACATGAGGAGCATAACACTTATGTATGAGGTATTAAGAAATATATGAACCCAATAGTTATATATGATAATGAAGATCTGAATATAACTTGCTCAAACCCATCATGTTGTCTCTAGAAGTTTTGTGATGGTGGCCAAGCCCAGGAGGGAAGCCTGATGTAGCACCAAGCCCCTGGAGGGGAAAGTGACCCAAGTTCATTGAATGGACAAAACCCCTGACGGTGTAGCCCAGATATTGAACAAACACGGGTTGATAAATTACAATGATAAAATTTATGCATAATGATGAAAAAAAGGATATCTATGAAACCTAGTGGGTTAGTATGTCAACCTGGCGTGGTTCAACCCAAGAGTGGGAAGACGACCTATGAGGAAGGCAAAACCTTAGATCTTGGGATAAGGTTGTGGCTAGAGAGCCTAACCCCCTCCTATGAGCCAAGAAGGCACCCTAGGATAGGACTTTCCCTTAAAAGGTAAGTGAATAAACGTATTTAAGTATTGAGATAACCTTAATCCTCACCTAAAGGAGTGAAGAGTTAAAGATAAAGATGAAAGCACTTACATTTTTTGAACCCAAGGATGCCATCTTTGAGTAACACAACTAGTCAATCCTAGGATTGGGAAGACCAGTAAGGCACCAAGCCCAGGAGGGAAGGTGGTCTGAGTAGACGACCAAGCCCAAGAGGGAAGGTCATTAAATGGTCAAGCCCAAGAGGATAGACTGTTAAGGAACAAAGACCAGGAGGGACGGTGGCCTGAGTGAATAACCAAGTCTAGGAGGGAAGGTCATGAGATGGTCAAGCCCTAGAGGAAAGACCAGAAAGGAACCAAGCCTAGGAGGGATGGTGGCCCAAGTCCACAGTGCAGTTGTTTAGGATTAAGCCCATGGAGAGGAACATCATGGAAGTTCAAGCCTGAGAGGGAAGTCCAACATGGCACCAATCCCTAGAGGGAAGGTGGACCGAGCCCAATGTTGGGACTACACTGCATAATGTCTACTCAAAAGAGAAAGGTGAGGGCAATCCAAGTAAAAGAATTAAATAAGAGAATAATGTGCTTAAAGGATGTGACATCTCAAAAGAAACCCTTAGGAAGGGTAGAGTCCTAATGCAATCCTAGGGTTAAGTAGGGTGTATTAAAGGTATATAAGACTGATGAGGTTGGGAGTTGATTGTGCCCTGAATTCACATGACCATGTTGTCGTGAGGTAACAGCTAGGTTTACCCATGGTACATGACTCAGGAGATTAGCTACCTCCATGAGGATCATGTAGCCACTACTACAGAAATAGAATTCAGTGTCGCTTTTCTAGGCATTGGTTATTAAGGGAAACCAATGCCTATAATATTCAACGTTAGTTATTTAGGGAAACCAACGTCTATATTCGAAGACCAGCCAGACACGGGTACCACTTTGTATTCAGCGTCAGCTGGGTATAACAAATCAACGCCTAAAATCGTCCACGAAATCCAAATTTTGAGCGAAAACATTTTGTGTCACATACAGTGTCAGTTTGTTTACTATTCATCGACGCCTATTTAAGAAAGATATTTGCGCGAAAAGTTCCGCTTTCAGTGTCGGTTAATCCTTTGATAACCGACGTTGATAATGGTTCCCACCAAATAATTTAGGGCTAAGATTGTCTAATTGGACGTCGATTTTTTACTATCAACCGACGCTGAAGAGTAATAGGCATCGGTTTTGTAGATACCTGACACTGTTGACCAACTTAATAGACCCGATCACCCGGCTCTTCCCCCTTTCTTCTTGTTTCTTCGCGATAATTTTCCTATGCTCGCCGCTTTCGCCTAAAATTGCCGACGACCCCCGCTATTGCTCGCCGCCTCTGCTCGTCGTCGCACCGTCGCGTCCTTTTTTTGCTACTGTCATCGCTCTGTTCTTCTCTGCTGCTCTGCTCGTCTACCTGGTGCCACTGCGAGTGCTGCTCTACTCTTCTCTTCACCTGCTCACCGCCACTGCTGCCTCCGCTCACCACTTCTCTTCTCCATGCTAGCTCTAGGTAGCCCTAGGCGCTTTGCTTCCTTCTCCCTAGCTCCCACAGCCACGGCCGTGCTGGACAGCACGACCGTAGTAGTCCAATACAGCCACGGCCGTGCTTGCTATTGGTAAGGATATGAACAAATCTTTATGTAATTCTTTATGTAAATCCTAGGATACGAACAAATCTTTTGCTTGCCTATATTTGTGCTTCTAATCCTAATGTTTGACCTAAGTTAGTAAATTTTGATGTTAGCACATATGTACTTAACATTTAAACTTGATTTGATTTGATTAAACCTAACATTGATGAAACCCTAACATCAATTGTGATGAAACCCTAACATTAATTGTGATGAAACCCTAACATGTACATATCTATTATTGTGTTTGTTGGCCTAGAAACCCATCCAATATTTACTCATTAGGAGTAAATCTTGGATAGTCCCCGGTTTCGGACTATTCTTGAACATCTAATCTCACTTAGGATGTAAGTGTATAATGTGTATTTGGTTTTCGAGAAAATTTCGGTAGCATTTCCTTGTTTGTTCTCTAAGTACATATGTACTTAGAGAACAGCGGGGAAATGCTGCCAAAATTTTCTTGAAAACCCAACAAGGTCACTTGTATATTTTGCACAACATGGACGAAGTGAGCGTTTATATCGAGGAACATACCAATTTCATCAAGAGACAACATCCTCGAGCAAGTTCAATGTGGCTTGCTAGAGAGCATAACAAGACTTTTACTATGTGGTTTGAAGATAAAGCCTTAAATCAACTATCTCAAACACCAAATGATATTACGAAAACTATCAAATGCCTCACCTTTAAACCAAAACCGAATGTTATGTCTTATGAAGGGTTTGACATTAATGGGTTCACATATTACACAAAGCGCCAAGATGATAAGAGTGTCGTCCAAAATAGTGGGGTCAGTCTTCAAGCATCGACTATGTATTTTGCAAGTGCAAAGGATAAGAGTCCACGTGAAGCTAAAATGTCATATTACGGTGTCATTGAAGACATATGGGAGTTTGACTACATAGATTTCAAAATTCCGCTCTTTAAATGTAATTGGGTTGATAACACTAAAGGAGTTATAGTGGATGAATTGGGTTTCACTTTAGTGAACTTTGAAAAGATTGTTGAGAAGGGTGAACCATTCATATTGGCATCACAGGAGAAACAAATATTCTATATCGATGATCCTGCAAATGATAAATGGTCAGTTGTTCTTCATGGTAAAAGACAGTTCATTGAAGATCCTATAGATGAAGAAGAGTACTATGATAAATATGATGACTCCAGTCCATTCTCAGTTGGGTTGCCAACTCCACAAAATATTGAAGCTAATGATGACTTATATGTGCACGGAGATCACAATGAAGGATTGTTAATTGATAAAAGATCACAATTTTAGAGGCATGCATGTTTATATTTTTTTTATTGAAGCTAAATGTTTCCTTTTTTAATATCAATATCATTTTCTGATTTGATGTTTCATTATCTTCTAGTTAATACAAACGCTAAACGTTGTGGGAGGGTCCTAAGGAACTATAGGACCAATCTCACCCGAGATTACATACGCGATGCTGAGAATAGGTTTTTGATTGATTCCAATTCTAGACATCGATCAGTATTTCACTAACTCTACACTAATAATTTTTGTTTGTATTCTCTTTGAAAAATAAATATAGGAAGAAGGAAGCCACACAGCAATGGAACTACTTGGACCCCAAAGACTGGGAGGAGTTTGTTACCCAAAGAAAAATAGATGAATTCAAGGTATTAAGCACCACTCCCAATTTAATTAATATACATTTTTATGTATTCACCTATTCAAGATTAACCTTTAGTGTTACTAACCAAATTAATGTGCTAACTAACTTGGATATCAGCGATGCTCAATGAGCAAGCATCCCACACTAAGGTTATATAGATATATAGGCAGCAAGCCATGAAACAGCAAAAGAAGCCACAATGAAGAGAAGCAGGATACAGATACAATACATAAAGTGCAGCACACACAAGTGTTTCAGATTCATATAACAACATGACAGACTAACACATATATAGTGCATAACAACAGCAGTGTCGAAATTACATACAACACTAGCTTAGTACATATATAGTGGGACTACGGTGATGAGTTAACAGGAGGACAAACAGATTTCACCACGAGTTGACATTGAAGAAGGTCTACTAACCTACACTGAGCTAAACAAGTTTATCAGTACTAGCCTAAGGCACAAGTACCGTTCGTCGGGACAATGATGGTCGTGAAGCTTAGTGGCCACTACACGTTCAACTGGATAGTGGCCACTAAGCTTCCACGACCGTCATTCTCCCGACGAACAGTACTTGTGCCTTAGGCTAGTACGGATAAACTTGTTTTGCTCAGTGTAGGTTAGTAGACCTTCTTCAATGTTAAATCATGGTGAAATCTGTTTCTCCTCCTATTAACTTGTCACCTTAGTCCCACTATATATGTACTAAGCTAGTGTTGTATGTAAATTCATCGCTGCTATTGTTGTGCACTATATATGTGTTAGTCTGTCATGTTATTATATGAATATGAAGTACTTGTGTGTGCTGCATTTTATGTATTGTATGCCACATTGGACATCGATACCGCATTGGTTGTATGCACTTGTGCGTGTTGCACTAGTTATGCCGCATTGGACATCGATACCATACATGAGGTATTATATATAGTCTCATTAGTTAGTATGAAATATATCAATCTTATTTTTATATTATTACTTATATATATACATCATTCTCTTTGTAGGTGTTTAAAACTGACCACACTATAGGTAAATACTTAAAAGATGTACATGCTCCATACACGATGGAAGTATTAAATGAAGTAAGAGAAGAATCGGCAAAAGCCATTCAAGAAGTGGGGACTGTAAAATATAATTGGGATGTTGATAGCGATGTTGAATGATATTTTGTAAATGAATATTTCTGAATGTTTATACATGTCTGAATGTTTATACATGTATTTGAATGTTTCTACATGTGAGAATGTGAGAATTGAATTGATGTCTGAATGTATCTACTTGTGTGAAAAGTATATTTTTTGATTCTATAGGTTTGTGGCCTATTTGTTGGCTGATATCAATGGATGTCATAAACCTATAGTTCAGAAAACTAAACTGTAGGTTCTCATCCTGCAGACCAGCCACAGTAGGCCTGCAAACTGATAAGAAAAAAAAATTAAAACATAGGCATCAGTTATTTATAGAACACCGTCATCAAAGGCTTACAGCGTCGGTTATTGGATAAAACCACCACTTAATGTGACAAACAACCCGACCGTGTAGGAAAGCACGACCGTGGCTGGAAATGATGTCGATTATTAGTATAAACCTGATGCTTATAGTACTAAACACGGCCGTGGCGTCTGGAAATATGGCATCGGTTTTTATTGGAAAATGTACGCAGAAAGTGTCGTAGATGGCGCCCTTTTAGTGGTGCGAACCCTTTTGGCGCCGGCTTACTATACCTAACTGACGCCTATAGGTGCCCTACTGGTGCATATTTGGTGGCGTGAAGCCTTTTGGCATTGGTTATAAAACTGACGTTGAAGAGTTCGACCTTTAGCGGCGCCCACATAGGCGTCGCTTGAGAACCGTCGCTAAAAGGGGTTAAACAACTGACGCCAAAGACGTGTTCTGTAGCAGTGATCCTAATGGGTGAATGTGAAAGGCACTCTCTTGATGCATAAGGACGAGATCACTCCAAAGGTACCTATACCCCTAGAGACCTCAAGGAATTGGCTAAGGCTTATAAAACATGAGGTGTAAATTTAAAAGATAAAAAGAAGTCATGTAATTATGAAAGGAGTTGTAACTCAAGAATATGTTCTTATTTAGCTTAGATCCTTGTCCTCCTTTGTAGCTTTGAGTATATGTGATGACCTAGGTATTGGTCTACCCTTATGGTAGGATCATCAAGTTCTCATGAGTTGATGTTTGATCTACCTTTGGGTAGGATCATCCAACTATATGGCTCTATGTCTTGGTCTACCATTTGGGTAGGATAATAAGGGCTATTGAGGATCTACCATATGTGAGAGGTAGTATCCATGTCCACTGTAGGGACAACACAGAGGCTTTGATAGGTCAGGATTGAATAGTTATGGCTTCATGAAATATAAGAATATAAAAAGTAAGCATGGTTTAGAGTTATGTTGAGAATGATTCAACTTATGATGTGCAACTTTAAGATAGTATGTGGATACACCATCTCTGCTCTTGGAATGGGATGGACTTTGTATTTGGGCTGCAGTCAAGTGCTTATTTCATCTCATTATGAGGGAGAGAGATTGGGTAAACATGTATTATGCTTAAAATTGAGGCATGAGAATGAATATCCTAAGTTGAAAATTTGATGACATGATCTAGGGTTAGAGGTGTTACCTCACCCTTATGTGGAAATAAATGAGTAATAGGTTGGAAACTTTGGTGTACAAATAGTCACCAAGTGAAATTGAAATCACAAAACGGAATCGTATGTAAAGGATGTGAACATGTCTAGAATTCAATTCAAGATCAATATTAGTAATGATGTGATGAATTGTCATATCCATAAAACATGTTAAAGTTACCTAAGTAGGGTTTCTAACCCTAAGGTTTGAGCATTAAGTTGAGTTATCATTCACCATAAGCTTACTAAGTTTGAATTTTGAGGACAAATATCCTTTTAAGGAGGGGTGAATGTTATATCCTCAATTTTGGAGAAATTGAATAATATAAAAATAATGCATGATTTGATAAATAGTATTCCCCAATTGTAATATTGGTGGAATAATAATGTTAATCGCCTTTGTGACATGAGTGCTTGTGGTACAAGATAAACAAATAAAATGAAATTCATAAAAGAATAAATAGTAATGGGTTTTGTTGCCAAGTCCATGTCTTAATAAGAATATGGTAATGCCTTTTTGTGACTTTTGGATTAATAATAATTAAAGCCAAGAGGTTTATAAAAAAGTTTGAAAGAGGAATATATTCTCTTCTAAGTTCATTTCTTTCTTTCCCATAATATTAGTTTTCAGATATACGGATATATTTTGAACTCTAGGTTTTTCCTGGAACCTATATAAGAGACCCACTGAGAAGGGAGGATGGAGGGAGGAGACCAAGGTCAAAGGGGCGACTTGAGTGGATTTGAAGGTGGAGGGGAGGAAGCATGTTGGCGGTCAGCATCCTGGCCGCCACAGGAGGGCTTTTAGAGGACACAGACGGGGGCAGTGTGTAGAAGAGCACAATCTACAAGAGAGAGAGGGCATTCGGTGGGATAGAGGAAGAGCATGTACTGCTAGAGGGACTGAGTGATGCCCCTGACGGAACCATGTCGGGCGATGAGAACCCAGCGTCGGTCGCTCTGTCACGCGGAAGTAGGAATTGTGAAAGTTGAAGGAGAAGAGGGTTAGAGTGAAAAGACTCATATACCCCAGCCTCCTACTTTAAGAATCAGGGACGCGTAAGTAATTTTGCCTAATCTTGAGTTGTATTTCTAGCAAGTTATTAATATGATACAAATATGATGTGGCAATACATAATTGGCTAATAAATGGGTTAACTTGAAATAATTCTAGAAATAAATTGGTGACTCAGATTTAAACAAGTTATATATGAAACTTGATCAAGAGAATGAGAGAAATCCAAATAAAATATAATTAAGATCTAATTGGGCATTTTGTTCTAAAAATAGGGTAACATATGATGAAGTTGTGTCTAGGACATAGAAACCCTAGTTTTGGGTATTATAATGTTGAAAATATTAAAAGCCTTTCTTTGATGATATTATATAATATTTTTGAGCATAATTATAATAAATGTAATGATGGTAATAATGATAAGGTAATTAGGGTCTCTAATGTGGATAATCATTAATGTGTGGAATTAGGGTTAAAGATTCTAACTTGCTATGTTGTTAATGAACATATTTGATCTAAGTGATCTTAATGAAAAAGGATAAGATGGATATAGTAACTAGGGTTTCACCTAATGTTAATTATGCAATGGAAATAGGGTTAATACCCTTATTCCTTATCCAAACCCTAAATCCAAGATTAGGACCGAGTAGGGTATAATGTATTTTATGTGATTGGTGAAACTTTAGAATTTACATAATGTAGATTATATGATGATTACTTGATTTGCTTGCTTGGTTGGACAATATCCTTGAACAATAATTGAATAATCTGTATGGAAAAGGTATGTCGCTACACCTAAGAATAATTGTTGTAGTTTCATGTGGTTTCCCAGAGATGTTTTTGCATGGTTTGAAAATATATGCTTGCTTGTTTATTTCAGTCTATGCAAACTTTAAAGTGACTATGATTATCACATTATATACGAAGATGACTAGTCTGAATCTATGCCACCTTTGGATCTATGGAAAGGTCATCCACCTAGATAGGGGAAGACACTGAATACTACAGTATGAGGCTCTGAGGGGTTATGACAGATGGTGGAGAAACCTAGATTGGGTAGTCATGGGGAAAATGTAAATTTGGTTTGTTAAACATTAGTTGTTGAATTATGTTGTTATCATTACTTGTGAACTTTTGTTTCCCCCACATACCAATAGGACTTGTCATACTGATCATGTTTTGTTTCATGATGTTTTAGTTATATGATGATATACACGATAAGGGACATGAAGATGAAGATGAAACCATGCAAATACATTAATCAAAGTAAGGAGGATTTAGATAGACACTTTTTCTCTATGTATAGTTTTGGTAATGGAATTTCATGTAAGCATTTTGTAATTAATATTTATGAATTGATGAAATTGTTTTCTATTACTTAATATTTACTAAATCTAGAACCTTGGTGATATAGATAATGATTCTCAACTTGAAGGTATTTCCTAAATTGGGGGATGCGGAAAGTGAGGTCTTTATATTTGGTATCAGAGCCCCATATTTTTCAAATAATATTTAATAGTTTATAATTTCAAGTAATATGTAGAGATTATGAAGGAATTATTAGGGCATTTTCTAAAGAATGAGGTGTCTACAAGGGACCATGACTGGGGGCAGGCAATATTTTCCTCTATATCGCTAGTCAGCTTATGAGGACTCTCGGACCCTGCATCCTTCCTGGCCAAAGTTAGAAGTCTTTGCTCGAAGTAAAATACCTTTAGGGTTTCATCTCATCTCTGTCATCCACTTCTCATACTCTTGCTTAATAAACCCTAAAAGTAATTTCTCTCTTCATCTAAAAGTAGGGTTTTTGAGAAGAAGTAGGATTAAGGGATCCTCCACCAATTAATGTACATATAATGTGGAAATATACATGTGATATGGAACAATAATGCGCATGTACATGCACAAGTAATGACAAAGAGAAATTGTTATATGAGTTTTCCCTAGGAGGCTAACCCTAGAGCGTACTAGGGTTGGTTTAGAAGAACCCTAGTGGGTCAAGGGACATGGAAACCCTAAGAGGCAGGGTATAGTCCCTAACCCTAACCCTAAAACCTTAAATGTTGAGAATGGTGTGATGGTATGGGACACCACCCATATGAAACTTGAAATCAAGAATAAGAAACATAAATGGATGGGTTTAGGTGACCTAGTCTCCCGTGCATGTGTGCACGAGGAGAATAACACTTTTGTAAAAGGTCTTAAGAAATATATGAACCCAATAGTTATATATGATAATGAAGATCTGAATATAACTTGCTCAAACCCCTCATGTTGTCTCTAGAAATTCAATGATGGTGGCCAAGTCTAGGAGGGAAGTCCGATGTAGCACCAAGCCCCTAGAGGGGAAGGTTACCCAAGTTCATTGAATGTACAGAACCCATGAGGGGGTAGCCCAGAGATTGAGAAAACATGGGTTGATAAATTACAATGATAAAATGTATGCATAATGATGAAAAAAGTGATATCTACGAAACCTTTAGGGTTAGTATGCCAACCTGAGGTGGTTCAACCTAAGAGTGGGAAGACAACCTATGAGAGATGAAAAACCTTACATCTTGGGATCAGGTTGTGGATAGTGAGCCTAACCCCCTCCTATGAGCCAAGAAGGCACCCTAGGCTAGGACTTTTCCTTAAAAGGTAAGTGAATAAATGTATTTAAATATTGAGATGACCTTAATCCTCACCTAGAGGAGTGAAGAGTTAAAGATATAAAGATGAAAGAACTTACATTCTTTGAACCCAAGGATGCCATCTTTGAGTAACACAACTAGTCAAGCCTAGGATTGGGAAGACCAGTAAGGCACCATGCCCAAGAGGGAAGGTGGCCTAAGTAGACAAACAAGCCTAGGAGGGAAGGTTATGAAATGGTCAAGCCCAGGAGGGAAGACTGTTAAGGCACCAAGCCCAGGAGGGAAGGTGGCTTGATTGGACGACCAAGCCCAGGAGGGAAGGTCATGAGATGATCAAGCCCAAGAGGGAAGACCAGAAAGGAACCAGTCTAGGAGGGAAGGTGGGCTAAGTCCATAGTGTAGTTGTTAAGGATCAAGCCCCTGGATGGGAAGATCATGGAAGGTCAAGCCTGAGAGGGAAAACCAACATGGCACCAAGCCCTGGAGGGAAGGTGGCTCGATCCTAATGTTGGGACTACACTACATAATATCTACTCAAAAGAGAAATTAAGGAAAGTTATTTTCTACTTACCAATGTTATTTTCTACTAACCAATTATTATTGATGATGATTAGAGGGAGCTCTATGAGCAAAGAAAACAAGGAAAGTTCACCCCTAGGGGAATAAAGGAAGAATTGATAGTTGCTCTAGGTAATCCAGAGCATGATGGGCATGTTTGAGCTATTGGAGTTGGTGTCAATATCTGAGCCTTCTTTAGGCCATCAGAGCATAAGTGCAAATCTGTCTAGAAAGGTAGATTCTCAAAAGAGAAGGTGAAAGTGATGATTGCAAATGGAATAGAGGAAGAAATGAGACAATATCATGCTTCTCATTCATCTCCTCAGATAATACATGTGGCGTGTTGGATCAAAGATCTCTAGAGGGGGTGAATAGAGCTAAAAACACTTGCAACAAAATCTCACCACTACAGAACCTACCTTTAGTGTCGGTTATTTAAAGCCTTTAGTGTCGGTTTCTAAGTGACACCTATGTGGGTGACACTAAAAGCTCACCCATTAGGCGTCGGTTCCAAAACCGATGCCCAAGCTCTTCGCGTGCCACCGAAAACGCGCCATCAGGGGACTATAGGCGTCGGTTATTAGATAAGAAAATGACATCCAAACTCTTTGCGCGCCACCGAAAGCGCGCCATCATGGGACTATAGGTGTCGGTTATTAGATAAGAAACTGACGCCCAAACTCTTCGTGCGCCATCATGGGACTATAGGCATCGGTTATAAGTTAAGAAACTGATGCCCAAACCCTTCGCGGCAAAGAATCAGTGTCGGTTTTTTACAAATAACCGACGCCATATATCTTCGCTTGTTAAGGAAATAGACGTCGGTTTAGAGTAGTAAAACTGACATTATAACATTATGTGTCGGTTATTTACAAATAACCGACGCCTATTGTTTTTTTTTGTCAGTCTGCAGACCTGCTGTGGCTGGTCGCAGGATGAGAAACTTGTTCAGTTCAGTTATGAACTGCAGGTTTTACGACATCCATTGATATCAGCCGACAACAGGCCGCAAACTTGCAAAATTAACAATAAAAAAGTAGCACATGCATTTAGCAATGCAACCTGCAGTTCCATTTTATTTTCACACATTTATAAACATTCACACATGCTAGCAATCTGTAGTTCCATTCATTCACATGAACACATGTAGCAACATTCATATAGCAACCAACACTTTCATTCATTTTCACTCAGACACATGTAGAAACATCAAGACATGTAGAAACATTCACACATATATTATAATTCAGACTTTCATTTACAAAATATCATTGTTTAGTCATTATTCGCTATCAGGATCCCAATTATATTTTAAAGCCCCCACTATTTGTATGGTTGTTGCCCAATCTTCTCTTACTTCATTTAATTCTCCCATCGTATAGGGAGCATTAACATGTGGTAAGTCCTTTCCTGTAATGGGGTCAGCTCTAAACACCTGTAAAGAGAATGATGTATATATATAATTAATGAGCTATAAATAAGATTGATATATTTCGATCATATTATCTAATGAGACTATATAATACCTGAGAAATACACTCGATATCCAGTGCGGCATGCTTGATAATCATGTGCATATATCGCATGACATAGTATCCACATGCCCATCCGTTGTCTTGTGTAGCACACTATAAATTCAAACATACAAAATATTAAAAAATACAACTAATTAAGCATTGTTAACATAAATAATATATACATATATTGCAGTCGAGGACTTACTTTCACGTTCTTCCAAATTATTGGCTGGTTCTTTTTCGTGGGGACCTTTCCTCCAGCCTTTTTGTACTCCTCAAAACCCCTACATGTTAATGTAACACAGAACATTGCAATTAAATAGTAATGTAATAACATATGTTAACGGATATAAAAAATGAAATATTTCTCACCGGAATATTGCCATTTTCATTATGTGTCCAAATCTTGTATTCAATTTACCCCCCTTAGGATCTAGATAATACACAGTGAACGTCTCGGGGGCAATAACCAGTAACTCCCAATGCCTACCCCTAGAGGAAAAAAAGTTAAAAATTAATAACTCAAAATCCACAATAAAATGTAATTTTCTTAAGTCCAAATTATAATAAGCAAAGTAAACTTACTCTACATTGAATGGAGCCATTATCACTGTCTTCTTTTTTACAGCAAAATTTGGAAAAGCCTCACAGCAGTATTGTTGAACTGATGTAGGGTCTTTAGCTACTAGACTAATCAAAGATGGAATAAAAAAACCCTACATGTTTGAATCCAAAATCTACACATATGTTGTCTAAGTAGCAGCAAAATATGTATTAATTATGCATGCATTAATAAATAAGAAACCAGATCACCAGATCATACACAAGGTATATGGATGTATAAAGAATATCTCACCTTATCCATATCTCTATCACAGATGTATTTAGCCAATCATATCGAAACAACTCTAAAATATCCAGTATAAATAGTTTTGTTTCGTATGACTGACCTGTAGAATCTGAATCGGAAGAAATAGTTATAGGGGAGTTTATATCATGTTCCCCTAACCATATTGCCATACCCCTACAGTTAGGACCTAACGGGATAGGTAGGTCATGTGGAACCCAACTAGGTAATGTAGGAGGTGGAAGTGGAGGCCTAGATGATGTGGGTGTCTTCTTTTTAACCTGTATATATATATAATTTCATATCAACTGCCATCATATACACACACTAACAATTGAACATAATGTAAATTTACCATACCTTTTCAGTAAAGAGGACATCCGCTTTTAGCCACAATATCACTCCGCCTACTGCCTCACCAAGCGTTTCACAATCTGGGTGGGCATATGGCAGTGGAAGATCCATCCACTGGGGGAATATATGTATCGGGCTCACCCGAATCCAACCAGCTGGTACTGGAGACCCGTGACACGTTTCCCCTGGTAGGGATGGGTAAGCTGATGTCTCTGCAACGACATATTCTTTACTTTTTAGACGGCATAGCTTCAATCCCTACAAATTTTTGTGTAAAGAATGTTATATACATATATACATATCATATTTTTTTTAAACGACTACATTTTCATATATACGTATCATCTTGAATTAAAAAACTAGTTACTATGTCATAAAAATACTTACAGTGGATGTGCTAGGTGGTGGTTCTACAGGATTACTCCCAACCTCTGCAGTAGGAGTAGGAGTAGAGTCTGCAGTAGGTATTGTCTGGTAAGTGGCAGTCTGAGATGCCTGCCACTTTTTCATTGCTTCTTCGAGTTTCCTATCAAATAGCTTATCTACCTATACATGGATAAAAGAAACGTCAAATTCTAATTTTTGAATTCTCTTTTACAGTAACATTATAAAGAAAGAATATGTTACCTCTTCTTGTGAAAGTCCCACTTTTGGGACATGTTTGCGTTGGGATGACCTAAAAAAAGATTTGATGCCCACACCAGCGCCTGCAGCCCTAACACGTCCAGGATGCTCTGGGTTACCCAGAGCAACTGTCAATTCATCCTTTGTTCCCTCAGGGATGAACTTTCCTTGTTTCCTCAGCTCGTGCAGCTCCCGCTAATCGCCAAAACAAAAATTTGTACTTAAGTAAACAACACAAATAATCAATATTCGAATGATTGCAGTAAGAGTTATATTTTACCATTTTTGCAGCCGCCTCAGCAGTTGCGGCCTTAGTTATTTCTCCCTTCTTATTTTGCCTCCCAGCTATCCAGACATCATGGCGAGGCAGAGGTGTGCTACCTATGGTAGAGGACTCCTGAGTAGCAGCAGACTGAGCAGTAGCCTCAGACTGTAGTCTTTGGCGAACGCCTGCATACCCCTTTGGACCCATTGTGTGGTCATGCACATTCAGTGCACGCCTTGATCTTTGTGCCTCACTGAGGGCCTAGTTAGTATGCAAATAAATGATTTGGTTAGTAACACTAAATGTTAATCTTGACTAGGTGAATACAACATATATTAATTAATGAGATTGAGACTGATGCCTAATACCTTGAATTCATCAGTTTGTCTTGAAGCGACAAACGCGTCCCATTCTTCTTTGTCCAGGAAGTTCCACTGTTTAGTGGATGTCTTCTTCCTTTTGTCAGCTTCTTTTATGTATTCTCTGGTGAGATTTGTCCTATAGTTCCTTAGGACTCTCCCACAGCATTGCATCACACATTTACGATGCATCTTTTCATCCAATTCAAATATACTCTGCAAAATAGAATTGCTATTAACTAGTATCCAAAAATTTAGTAATCTACAAAATACAATTGCAAATTAATAATAACTCACGCATAAATCCCTCCATATTATGTCTTTCTTCTCCTTAGAAACGTTATGCCAAGAATATAAGTGACAACCGCAATGTCTACGAGTAACAAACCCAAGATATGAAACAAATGAATTGCGATTCACACCACATACATTTCCTGCATTATCAAAATCCACAACAAGTTTGGGTCCATTGCCCTTTTGCGCAATTAACTTCTTCATCATAGTGATGCCCCTTCTCTTGTCAACTTTTTGGTGTTGTTGATCAAGTGCCTCAAGTGCTTCAGATGGTACCTGTGCATCATCAACCTAAAATTTGACAAAATAATTCACATTTAAAAGATATAACTATAAATGGACATATAGATATAAATATATGATATATTTTTAAAACTTACATTGTGAGGCGGCGCATTGATGTCCTCACCCTCACGGTAGTCATCATCACGGTCATCAGGAGAATGGTCAGTCATCTGCAAATTCACATTCAAATTGTAAAGTTCACATTGTAAAGTAGTAATTCAAAGTGTAAAGCTCACATTGTAAAGTAATTCATGATCTATCCATTCTATGATCAAAGAGAAAACAAGTATATATTAGGACAAGATTAGGGTCTAGGGTTAACAAATACATGTGATGTCATTCTTATATATAATAAATGTGTACCACCTATCCCATTCTTGAATACCTAATCTCACTAGTAAGTGTATAATGTGTATTGGGTTTTCAAGAAAATTTCGACAGCATTTCCCCCCTGTTCTCCAAGTACATATGTACTTAGAGAACAAACGGGGAAATGCTGCCGAAATTTTCTTGAAAACCCAATACACATTATATACACTTACATCCTAAGAGAGATTAGGTGTTCAAGAACAGTCCCAAACCAGGGACTATCCAAGATTTACTCCTAATGAGTAAATCTTGGATGGGTTTCTAGGCCAACAAATAATGTGTTGTCATTCTTATACCTAAAATCCTAGTTCTTCAAGTTAGGGTGATTATTGATGTCTTTAAAAGCATGATTGGCAATTTAGGGAAAAGTTCATCATTTACATTCCAAGCATGTCACATGTGTGCATTACAGTTCATCATTAACCAAGAAGGTGATTAGGATTCTCACCAAGAATATAGCTAAACTATTAAACAATGATTATAGCTAAACTATTAAACAATAGACCTGCCACACATAAAACACCCTATACAACTATGAAACAAAAAAGTATTAAGTATATATGCATGATACAATAACTATTTTGCATCACATTACAACAGACTTATCATTGATACCTTACTAACTTATTGCTACATTTACATATCATCACTTGATCAAAATTTACAGCAATATATTTAACCAAAGTATGCATTCTAAAATCTATGTCATGATTAGTTACATGTAATTTACTTGGATATACAGAAGTACCCGATTACTATGTCTTACATACAAAGTATGCATATTAAATTAACTAAGGCTTATCATAGAACATGTATTGTATAGACAATAGAGGATTCAGCTCAGTAGAAGCACAAAATCAGTACCTATACCCTAAAATCACACCTTTTTAGCATTTATTCTAATAGGTTTATGTACATCAATATGTGTATGAGCCCTAATTAAAACTGATTCTCATAGGAAGTAAATAAATTTTAAAAAAAAATGCCCAGCAGCAGCCTAGGAGTGCCTTGGCACCGCCCAAGCAGCAGAAGAAGGAAGAAGGAAGAAGGCAGGGCGGGCACCTTGAGAGAAGAGGAGCAACGGCCGGAGCAAGACCTAGCAGCTGCCGGCGGCAAGGAGAGGAGCGGTGGAGAGGGCGGAGAGGCTAGGAGAGCTAGCTGCTACCGGTGGGCGGGCGGCGACGGCGATGAGAAGAGGAGCGCCGACGAGCACGGAGCATAGAGGGCCGGTGAGCACGGTGGTGGCGACGTGGAGGATGCGGCGTGGAAGGAGCGGCGGCGAAAGAGCACGGCGGCGGAGCACGAACGGCAGCAGGGAGCGGAAGCAGCGGCGGCAGGGAGCAAGAAATCGTCGGACCTCCAAGGGAAATCGGGAATGAAACAGGGAAAGGGGAAGAATCGGTCGCACTGGTGAGCTATTAAGTTGACAATAAGTGTCAGTTATTTAAAAAAAACCGACAACTAAACCAATAGTGTCGGTTCTTTTCCAAAAACCGACACCTATACTACATTATAGTCGTCGGTTTTTGAGTAAAAGACAACCGAAAACTATTCCTGTCTCGCAAATACACTTTAGTCGTCGGTTATTTAGTTACGAACCGACGCCATATGTAAAATATTGGAGCCAATTTTTTCGCTGGAATTTTGGTTTTGGCAGTTGAGTTTAGGTGTCAGTTGTTTATTAATTAACTGACACTTAATAAAAGAGGTACCCGTGTCTGGTTGACCTTCATAGATTGGATGTCGGTTTATGTTATCAACCGACACTGTAGAGTTTAGGTGTCGGTTTTTGTATACAACCGACACCTTGAAAAGTGACTTTATAAGCCATTTCTATAGTAGTGTATGTAGACCTTCAAGTTATTTCAACTAGGCACAATTGCAAATAGTGAATTTAATTGCAATATGAACATGCATAGAAAGGATGAGAGAGATTGAAATAAGACTTGAAAAAGCTATTTACAGTGGTTCCACTCTTCAAACTAGGAGAGAGTCAGTCCACTACCTAGAGAGGTCAAGCCCTAGGATTTTACAACATGTGTATACTTATACTCCATTATAAGACATACAAATTGACCTTCCTTTTCTAGGACAAGGATACCCAACTTGCCTTTGAGGTCAGGGGAAAAAAAACCTTACAACCAAATACTTACCTATCTGGATGAGCTAGAGTATTCTACCTCTACAAGGTCTTACCCACTCTTGCAAGAAGTTGGACACCTTCGCCAAGGAGATCCCCTTCTTGCAACTTTTTCCTTGAAGGATTTATCCACTCGACTCTCAGATCTTCATCCTTGTCCTCTGTTGGGTTTTAAGGATTAGAATAAGAAGCGGAAACAAAATATTTCTCACCACAAACCCATAACCAGCAGATCGCATCAACAACTATGCAATAGGAAAGATGGTTTCAGCGAGATGTACATGGTCCTAAGGCTTGCTCAGTGACAATACCTCACAGCTAGTGTGGTCTTCAACCACCTGGTCTTCAACGGTGTCTGTGTAGCTCCTGTCCTTTTCCCAAATTGCAGTTGACCGTCATCCTCCTAAGCGGCAGAAACCTCCCGCCTCTATAGATAGTCTACACAGACAACTACGAACTCGAGTCATCCTATACTGAAGGACACTAGGAGTCATCCCCCTCTGTCGGTGTACTAGTCATTGACACACTCTCCTACCACCAGTTGTCATTCTATAGTTGTCTTTCCCTTGTTGTGCCACCCTAGTCGGGTAGCACTTGTTTGGGCTCTCTCAATTACCACAACCAGAGAGGACAAAATATTTGTAGAGCAATTGATGTTCTAAGTTGTGTGTTTTGAGAAGCCCCATGTACCCCTATATTTATAGTATAGGGTAGGGTCAGGGTTCTCAGTCTTTGCGGGAGTAGAAGGGTCCATATTTTCCACAAACTAATTACACTACGGCAGGCAAACCGATCCTTTCATAAATGAACCTGTCATTTGGGTAGGTGAGCCGATCAGTTCACTTTTGAGCCAATCAGTTGGGAGTGTGAACCGGTCAGATCACTTAGTGAACCGATTGTCTCACTTCCCAGACTTGCCCTTAATTAACTTTCCTTATTTGTTTCTAATTAATACAAAGATTAATTCTTGTCCCAATCAAATTGAACTAGTGAAACAAAAATCTTTTTTCACAAATTGGGAAACCCAACACCTGCTCAGTTGGTCCATGTGACCGATCAGTTCACTAGAGTGAACCGATCATCTCATTGGTCATGAGCTGATCGATTCACCCAAGGAACTGGTCGGTTGGTGGTCCAGGTTGTGCAGAACTCAATCATTACAGTTCTCAATCAATCTGACACTCTAATCAATTGGTTCAACACTTGAACTTGATGATTCTAAGTCAAGTCGATTGGTTGAATGTTTAATTGAATACCTAAACACTTTAGTAATCAATCTAAACATCTTTCATGGATAAACTTCTCTTCCATGTTAATCCTATGTGTGTGACCCTAAAGGTCCCATTTCACATTGGTAGTGAAAGTCCATAACTCACTTACAAGTTGTGATTAGTGTTACCGTGATTGTATAGTTCCTTTGTCACCTACAACTTTCAACCTACAATCTGTGATTAGTGTTACTGTGATTGTATAGTTCCTTTGTCATTGTCCATCCGGATTGAACTTGAGGAATGGAACGTCATCCTCTTCAACATTCATTCCATGCTCCTTGACCTTTGAGCAGACTGTCTGAGATGCATGTGTGTTCACATATCATATATTGAATCACATGAGTATGGCCATACATTTTTCAGTCTCTTTTATCAAGGGGCCCTGGATGTCATACTCCTTGTAGGAGGGACAAATCCCATATCTGTCACTCACAATCAAAACCCCATGTGTCAAAGTCACCCAATCATCACCTTTATAACACCCATGTTTCAGGAATGCGTTTGATGATGTCAAAGGGTACCCAATGACATGTGATGAGTGTAGTGATTTTAGGTCTAAGAACCACTATCACCACAATCACTATGAGACATGACTGTAACTACCATTCCATGGTATCCATGTATCACTCTCACAGTGGGTCTGCCCGGTATACTATTCTCTAACATATATATGTGTGTTTGACTTGATATCACATATCATGACTAATGAGACTCTATCATCAGTCAACACACACTCTAGTCCTATGTATTACTGTTGTCTATTTTGCTTCCATTGTAATATCTGACTAGGGATATAACAAGAATGTATGCACCCTTATCATACATATGATCTCACCATTCAAGTCATGCACTTGAAAGCATATGTCAACGAGTCTCATCATTCTTTAGACATCTATCATGTATGTGTCATCATCTCATGACTGAGACAAACATAATAGATAGAATTATGTTCATTATTATCAAATTAGGTATCATATGCCTCATTGCAATCATCACATGATTGGCTCTCTGGGCATACTATACCAACAGACTCCCACTTGCACATAGAGCCGATCACCCACAAATCATATTCCAAGTGATCTTAACATGTCCATCATGTTTCTTCTACACAATTTCTTTTACAACGGGTAAGCAACATTTGCTTCAAGTCGGTATATTGCATGTTTCACATCCCTTCATTGTACGACAACTCGTATGAGATGGAAGAGTCATAGTATGCTATCTGAGATATCTTTGCCTAACCATTATCTCCATTGTTGTCACAATATTTCTATTGAGTCACAAATGGTCGGAACCTCCATAAGTTCATCCATATGAACTTCGATATCCATACAGTATCATTTACAGTGTTCGTAACACTAAGGTACTCAACTTCTTATTGTAGAATTAATCAATTGTCTCATGTTGGAACATTTTCAACTAACAATTCTTATTCCAAGGTCAAACACAATTTGTCATTATGGAAGCTTGCATCAGTTTAACTCTTTACACCCAACTCTTCCTTATTACCATTACTAAGGATCTAATCCTTTTAGTACTTCACAAGTACACAAAGATGTCCTTCATGGTATTCCAGTAACTCTTACTGGAGTTCAACAGATATCCATTTGTCATTTCCAATGCATATGAGATAACTGGATATTTATATCATCTTGTCATACAAGATGACAATTTCATATCTTTTTGTCATGCCCAATACATACAAGATGATATGATCATATATTCTTGTCATGTCCAATACATACAAAGTAATTAGTTCATATGTTCTTTTCATGTCCAATACATACAAGATAATGAGATGAGTTCCTACGTGATAGATATAATTGTGAATGAATTCGGCATCTATCAATGTGTTCCTTATTCTTCATAAGAATTGAGACACTTGGCTCTTGAGAGACTAACTCCATGGAACATGGACAAGTTTTCTCTCATCATGTTGAACCCTTTCAGCATCTTGCCAATGTGTGTTCTCTTTCTTAGGTCAAGAAGCCCTTTCGATCTATCTCTATAGATCTTGATTCCTATCACATAAGATGCTTCTTTTCAAACTTCAGAATGCACTTTGTTGCCAGGTTTTAATATTTGCAGTATAATGACGCTATTCCCCATCAATATGTGGAATATACATATGCTCCCAGTAAATTCTTGTAATCACACATTACTTCTTTATTCTAACTCAAGTCAAACTCTTTGACTATCTTGTCAAATAGAATATCCCAGTTCTGAGGTGCCTGCTTCAATCCAAAGATTGATCTATGCACCTTTATGGACTTTATTTGCATTATTGGATTTATGAAAACTTTAGGGTTGCGTCACGTACACATCCGGCACAATATTCCATTTAAGGAATGTAATTTTATCATCCATATGCCAAATATCATATTCACATTAAGCTACAATAGTATGCATTATCCTGATGGATTTATCCTTGGTAACTGTTGAAAAGATTTCATCATGTTCAACCCCTTGAACTTGTTAGAAACTCTTTGCAGCCAAATTACCATCCATGTTATTCTTCTTCTAGAAGACCCAAAAGTACCCTATGGGTTTTACCACCTCAGGTGGATCAACCAAAGTCATACTTTTTTGATGTACATGGAGTCCATCTTGGATTTCTTGGCTTCAAGCCATGTCTTAGTTTCTAGCTCTCACTAGTTTCTAGGTAGAATGTTGACTCATCATATGATCAACTCACCACCTTCTTATCCATATGATATCAAATCTTTCAAGCTCTAGGCTTGTTCTACCAAAACCATGAGTTCTGTGTATTATTTGAGGAACTTTGAGATTCCACAATATTTTGTGATTCCTTGTGTGCCCCTTTTAGTGTTAAGCATGTGCCCAAAAGGAAATTTGAAGTTTAGCTAGTAATCACATTCTGATTCATCAAGATGTGATTCCTTATTTCTGATACACTTCTCATGATACACTATCATTGTGTTTCAGATGGAGTCCATCATGATACATTATCATGATCTTCCAAAAGGTTCACAAACTCTTGGTTCAAAGTATTTCCATATCGATCATATCAAAATTTAATACTTGTACCAAGTTTGTTATGTACTTCATTTATGATCTCCTTGAACACTTCAAGATATTCATGTTTGTATTTCATTAAATATAAACTACCATATCTACTGAGGTCATCAGTGAATATAATGAAGTACCATTGATTACCTTTAGCATTTATTCTAAAAGGTCTATATACATCAATATGTATAATCCTTAATTGAATAATTGTTCTCCCACTACATCTAGTGAAGAACCTTTGTCTTATTGCATAATGAATGAGATTAGCATGTCTCTATTGGTTCAATAACCAAAATGAGTCTGGATAACCATCATATGGATTTCTAGAAATTCAATTCTCATTTATGCACTACAAATGACTATGCTATAGGCATTCAAGTTTGAGTTATCATGTCACTCATTACATGTGTCATACACATTTGTCTCTTTAACTATCAAGTATTGTTGATGAGACATAGGCATTACCTTCAGTTCATTACACTCTAGTCCGAACATGATGTATGATGATTTCATTGACAATAGATGTATAATAGAAATTCACTAATTCTATTATATGCCCATGAATGTCATATTGTAACTGTAAAGGTAGCAACTCTTGCTCTACATAGTTTTTAGCTTACTTCTTCTCAGGTCCTGAAGTAGAGATCTCTATCTCTTTCATCAGCCGAGATCCTCTATAAAGAGGTTATTTCCCTTTCCTACTTACCCCTCTCAATATCTTGAGTGATGAAGACTTGGACCCAAGCTTGGCCTCAGAACACTTCTTGATGTATTTTTAGTCTATGGATATTACTCTATGGATCATTATCACAGGAATTGTCCTTTCTTCATTCATGCTTTGGCATCAACATGCCAAGCACTTCAGACAGTGGTATGGCCAACTTTCTCAACATTTGATAAACTAGCTATATGATTCACACAACTATTTTTAGAATCATATGTTTGGTCAACTCTTGACCTATAAGAAATCACAGTTAATCTATATGCACAATCACATTGAGCATATGAGATTATATTTGATCTCTATCTGTCTATTTATACTCAAACATCACTTTGAAGACATTATACCTTTCATGCTTTACATGATTCTTAAGATGTATAACCATATCAAGAATGTCCATGCTTCAAGCTATTTATGCAACTCATAGTTCATATAGCTCATCATAAGGTTCTTGATGTCTTAGGCAACATTGGCATACTTCAAGTAAGCTTCCACTTTTAGCCTTGGGCGCATTTGGAGTGGTTCTACTGTCTCTGGTCTATCAAGGACTTTAGAGTTTACACTCACTATTGAGAACATTTATCAAAGGTCCCAAACTAGATTTGAAGGTTCATCCCATCTATGAAATGATCAAAATGATAATGTATTTATGTTTGTCATTTGGATTCTACAAAAAAAGTCAACTTTTCAAAACATTTTTGCTTTGTTTGATTTGATAAGTTTGACGATATTAATTAGGCCTTTAATTAACTATCGCTCCCACTATTTTGATCAAATTGATATCCCTCACAATAAATTTGAAATATTGCAGTGTACAACCTTCTAGTGAGCTAAGATCCAAAATAATTAAGTTATTACCCGGCCAACACCAACGTCCGTAATCAATTATTAAGCTAGGTAACATTTAGCAATTGCATCATATGCAATTCTTGGATAGATGATATGTGAAACTCTTTGCCATAAACATCTACATGCCTCAAGGTGCTTGATCCAATCAAGGTCACCTAGTTAAGTCCAACCCAAATGCCAACACAATGAATATGCACCCTACTAGGGAAGACCCACATATTCACCATCACACTTCCACGAGATAGATGGTGCACCATGCTAGGGTGTGCCCACACTTAGTCGATCAAGCTTTTCATGTGTGTTGCTTTTAGAAGGAATCTCAAACTTAATATTTACATTGAGGGGTTTGGTATTTATATACATATACATATCCAATCACCACATATATATAGTATGCATCATATACATGCCATAACCACAAGAAAATATGCAAAGCAATAAAGCGATGATTATGGTCATCCTATTATAATTCCTTGAGAAACAAGGAATTACGGTCATCTAGGTCTACATCATATGAAGCAACCTATAGAATATGAAGTCATGTGCTTTAGTCATTATGGGTTGATCAGCACATCCCATGACTAATCGGCTCACCTCCCAGTCGGTCGGTTGGGTGTCACCAACCGATCGTCTGGTTCCTCCAAGTGATCGGTCTATCAGGTCATCATGCACCTCGTCAGGCCACTAGTCACTCATCTCGCACCACCAGTCGGTCGTCTCGGTCCACCAGCCGGTCATCTCGCTCAACCATTTGATCATCAGGGTGCCCGTCGTTCTTTGATAAAATAGGTAATAAACTGCCCTACTTTAAATATATCTTTGGGAAACCCCAAGCTACATTTGAGGGGAGCAAAGGTAGAAGAGAAGGCTTAAGTGATCTCAAGTTACATTGGGATAGAAGAAAGGACTCGATACGTAGACCGATATGCAAACAACCACAACTAACCAAGTACACACATAGGGGTTTATAGGCCATAATCATGCTACACATCCACCATCAAACCTAATTTAGGGTGACGTGTATTGATTGCATATATATACCATATCATATATGTATATAGGTATTTGTGGTGTTTAATCACATATGCATATTAGCCAGTTTAAGTATTCATATCGTATGCAATAAATAAATGTTGAAAACCCAAAAATCGATCATATTGATTAATCTTAAAATATAGTATGTTGACATGGCTCGGATACCACTATTGGGTTTTCTGTATGAAACAAAAAATTTCTCACCACAAACCCATAACCAGCAGATCGCATCAACAACTATGCAATAGGAAAGATGGTTTTAGCAAGATGTACCTAGTCCTGTGGATTACTTAGTGATAATACCTTGCATCTAGTGCGGTTTTCAACCACCTAGTCTTTGACAGTATATGTGCAGCTCCTATCCTTGACTCAGACTACGGTTGACCGTCATCCTCCTGAGTGGTAGAAACCTCCCGCCTCTATAGATAGTCTACACGGACCACTGAGAACTCTATTTGTCATGTCCTAACACTAGAAGGAGTCATTCCCCTTTGTCGGCATACTAATCACCGAAACACTCTCCCACCAACAGTCATCATCCAGTAATTGTCTTTCCCTGGTTGTGCCTCCCTAGTCGAGTAGTACTTGTTTGGGCTCTCCCAGTTACCACAACTAGAGAGGACAACAACTTTGCATAGAAATTGCTATTCTGAGTTGTGTGTTCTAAGAAGCCCCATGTACCCCTCTATTTATAGAGAGGGTAGGGTCAGGGTTCCCAGCCTGTGTGGGAGTACAAGGGTCCATATTTTCCACGAACAAATTGCACTACTGCAGGCGAACAATCTTTTCACAAATGAACCGTTCATTTGTGCGGGTGAGTCGATCGGTTCACTTTTGAACCAGTCGGTTGGGAGTGTGACCCTGCCAGTTCACTTAGTGAACCGATCATTTCATTTACCATACTTACCCAAAATTGACGTTCCTTATTCATTTCTAATTAATACAAAGATTAATTCTTGTCCCAATCAAATTGAAGAAGTGAAATGAAAATCTTTTCTCACAAATTGGGAAACCCAACACCTGCTCAGTTGGTCCATGTGAACTGATTGGTTCACTAGAGTGAGACGGTCATCTCACTGACCATGAGCCAATCAGTTCACCCAATGAGCCGGTCGGTTGGTGGTCCAAGTTGTGTAGAACTCAGTCAATGCAGTTCTCAATCAATCTGACACTCTACTCAATTGGTTCAACACTTGAACTTGATGATTTTGAGTCAAGTCTATTGATTGAATGTTTAATTAAGTACCTAAACACTTTAGTAATCAATCTAAACATCATTCATGGATAAAATCCTCTTCTAGATTAATCCTATGTGTGTGGCCCTATAGGTCTCATTTTACATTGGCAGTGAAAGTCCATAACTCACTTATGACTTCACAAGCAAAGAGTGGTGCCTAGTCGCACATCAATGCTTTCCAACTGAAAAGGAAAGTTGGAGAACAACTTTGAACCTACAATCTATGATTAATGTTACCATGATCATATAGTTTCTTTGTCACTAACCATCCAAATTGCACTCGAGGCATGGAACATCATCCTCTTCAACATTCAATCCATGTTCCTTGACCTCTGAACAGACTGTCTGAGATGCATGTGATTTCACATATCATATATTGAATCACATGAGTATGGCCATGCATTTCTCAGTCTCTCTTATTAAGGGGCCCTAGATGTCATACTCCTAGTAGGAGGGACAAATCCCATATCTATCACTCATAGTCAAAACCCCATGTGTCAAAGTCACCCAATCATCAGCTTTATAACACTTGTGTTTTAGGAATGTGTTTGATGATGTCAAAGTATACCCAACGACATGTGATGAGTGTAGTGATTTCACTTCTAAGAACCACTATCACTATGAGACATGATTGTGACTACCATTCCATGGTATCCATGTATCACTCTCATGGTGGGTCTATCTAATATACTGTTCTCTAACATATATCTATGTGTTTGACTTGATATCATATATCATGACTAATGAGATTCTATCATCAGTCAACATACACTCTAGTCTTATGTATTACTTTGTATATTTTTCTTCCATAGTAATATCCGACTAGGGACATAACAAGAATGTATGCACTATTATCATACATACGATCTCATTGTTCAAGTCACATACTTGAAAGAATTTGTCATCGAGTCTCATCATTCTTTACACATATATCATGTATGTTTCATCATCTCATGATAGAGATAAACATAATAGATGGAATTACCTTCATTATTATCAAATCAAGTATCATATGCCTCATTTCAATCATCACATGATTGGCTCTCTAGGCATACTATACCAACATCCTCATCCTTCACTCAAATAAGCTTTTTGCACCTTCTTCTATAGATTCAAGAAGCTTGCACCTTGTCCTTCTCTTGGAGAAGCATTCACCAACTTGATCTTGAAGAAAGGGGTTGGTAAAGGAGAAGCTTTGATAGCTTTACAAGTATACAATGAAGCATCTATCTCACATAGATTGTATCTCACTCATATGGACGAAATGAAGTGTAATCAAGATAGAGAAAGGGACTCAAGTGGACTAGATGCACTCAACTATAGCAAGGAGCTTGAATAGAATGAAGGAGCAACCTTGGAATGAACTCTAAGAGGTCATATGTATAGTTGAGGATGTCCACTAGTATCCAGGAACACTTAAGAACTCTTTCTATCTATCTGGAGTGTTACAATGGGTATAGTTTTGAGTTTTGCTACACTCCAACTATTAGAATCACTTTTTCTGTGTTTTTTGTATAGTGTAGTCGGTCGATTTTCAATAAAGGTAACTCGACCAATTACATTATTCTACATAGAAGATTTGAAACATTAGTCGAGTTTGTCCTGGGGGAAACCCGACCGATCTCTTTAAATTAGTTTTGCTTAGTACAGGGATCGGTCAAGTTTTGTCTATGGGGAACTTGACTGAACCTGGATATTCTCAAAATCCATCAAGGGATTCATCGAGTTTGCATCTCGACCAATTACCATCCAGTAATGTATTTTGGAAAATGCCTTTTGAGTGATCAAACATTCAAATTAAGTGTTCCTGAATTTTTCACATCTTAGTTACAAGTCATATCATTAATACAAATGGTTACAAAAATTATTTAAGGTGATTTGAAGTGTTTTCCATAAAAATGCATTTGAATTGCTTTTGACTTGAACTAGAAAAAGCTAGGGCTTGACAAATTTATTCCTATTCATGTACCTAATACCTGAAATAAATCTCAAACAAACATATTAGATAATGGAATGGATAAGTCATTATCAAAATATGGACAATGTATAACTCTCAAGTCAACATTCTCCCCCTTTCTAACAATGTGAAACCAATCGTCAACATATTTATAAGAATATGAAAGTTAAACATTTACCTTGTGAATTGCAAGGGGATTCAAGGTTGAACAATGCAAATTGCTCCCCTCAATTCATGCTTACTCTTACCTGCATGGTTAGTCTTCTCACAAAAAGCTATAGAACGTATACAAACTACATGGTCCTCTAGCAAGTCACATGATATTTCAGATACTTGACAAGAAAAGGATCATATAAGCAATACAATCAATATGGCTGAGCTCGCACTTCTCCCCCTTTTCGCATAATCAAAAAGGTAGGGGGTAGAAGAGCTAAAAACACATGTCTTGTCCACATACACAAACTAAACAAGAAAAAGATATAGCACACACCAAATAGAGATAAAATTGATATAAACAAGCAATCCAATTTCATAATCAAAATATGATATAACTTACCAAGAACCCATAACATATAGTCAACCAAAGAGTTATGGTACATCGGATTAAGATTACAACATTGTAAGGCCCCTAAACTTGCTGACAATGTTGAATAAGATTAATTACCATAGTTGAGTTCTTATAACTCTATCATAACCTTGTGATATGCTTTGTAATCATAATACAAGCTTAAGTTTCAAATTTGGTCCAATTTGTACACTGTTTGAGCAAGTTTTTGTAATTTAATGTACATTTTGGACTTTTCTACAATTTACCCAATTGAGAGGTTTTCATTGCAATTTTTCACATTCATTATGTTTCTTATATGTTATCTTATCATTATTGAGATTTGATCCATGCTTCCCCTAGTTGAACCTTTGTTTCGAGGGGTTTTCCTCCAAGGATATTTTAGGGTTTACCCCTTTATGGATGAGCTACCTTTAGGAGCTATCAACCAATGGTTTATTTGTTTGGCTTGGAAACTCAACAAATGGTACCTAATCATGTCTCCATGAATGGTGGTTCAGCTTCATGTGTGTTTCCTTGTATATCCTTAATATTTTAAGGCCATGGACACATGAGGAGCTACTTGTACACCTCATGCTTCTTCTATGCCTTATCCTCCAAGATTTATATATATATCCTTAAGATCCCAAATGAAAATTTTTCTCTCTAACACTTCCCTCCTTGTAAGAGCATCTTCATTCCTCTATTTGTCTATGGATCTACTGTCTAAGGAAGAAGAAGGTGGGGATTTTTTTGGTAGAAGCATTTTGGGTTACAATTTGCTTCCTTTAGGGTTTTCTAAACCTCCTTCTTGGTGATCTTGGCCTAAACAAGTAAGTATCCCCTACTTTCCTTTGTTTCTTTCTCTTTTCTTCTTCGTCCTACCTTTCTCCAGGTAGGAACCTTTCTGTTCCGTGTTATAAGTTTCTTTAAAACTCAAGAATATACCTTTCTCGCTTCTTCTAGGGTTTTGCTTCTTTGTGGAGAAAAGTGGCAACTTGGCCGAGTTTAGATCTAAAACTTGGGTTTTCTTACCTTGCTTTCTTGAGTTTCTTTCTACTATAAGTGTATTCTTATTAGTAGAGGCGAGTTTTATAACCCTCTTTACTTATATTGCTTACTATAAGCTTGTTAGCTCATGTTCTTGCTTAAAAATGGCTATTTAAGCATTAAGAAGCTAAGCTTGTTTGGGATTTTGATTTTTATGGTGAATCCTATTTTTTTTCTAGTTCTATATGATCATGTAATTATGTGCACACTCTTCCTAAATAAGTAGATGACTTAGTTTAGGCCGGTATCACCACCTATGGTGCTAAGCACCTATCAACTGATGATCCATATTAGGGTTTATGGGTTGTTTTCTTCTCTAAACACATGACCTGATGGTGTGTTCTTCATGACAATCGAAGGTGGTGACCAAGGGTGATGAACGATGGTGTGAACTGATAGTAACACCTTAGGTCAGTGTTAGGATCTCTTGGAATTTCAATTAGCAATGGTTTTATTCTCTAATGATGCTAGCAATCATTGATGACATTAGCTTAATATCTGATGGTGCTAAATGAATATTGTGTTGATCTAACAACCAATGGTGACTTAAAGATCACAACTAATGGTGGATCAGGCCATCACCACATATGGTTAGTTAAGGATGTAAATATAGATTCGACTAAATTTTAAACCAATGGTTCCTTGGTTCAATTGATCTAATGCTTAAACCTATACTTCATTTGATAACTTTGAACAATGAACTCGATCCAAGGAATAAGATTGGATGCTTCAACATCAATGGATTCAAATGAATCCATGATATTATATGTGGGTCCCAGTGATGAGAATTCGATGGTTTAATATCACTAATTTGATGTCTTACCTTTGTTGTCTTGTAGTTATATTTCATAAATGACCATAATAGGTGGATGTGTAACATCAATGTGATATAGTTTGTTATACCTAACCTCAATGTAATTAAAAGATGGTTATTGGATATAATAAACCCTCTTGCATGATTAATGTGACAATGTATTACACTCTTCTTGTGTTGAAACCACAACGTAGTGCAATTTGAATATCATAGTGCCTTGACATAATAATATCTATGGATACATATTTGTTGATGATCTTTTGAGCCTTGTTTCAGGCATGGAATGATGAAGATAATCTTGATATGAATAATTTGATGGTCTTAATGACCTTTGGGTAGGTTTGAAGCCCTGATTGAGTTGAAATCCTCTTCATGTTCCACTAAGGGTTAAAACCCTATAACTTGTGATAAGATATTGGTATCTTGTATTAGTATGATGACAAGTGTGGTTACTTATCTTGCAATGAATTATAGTATAAGGTAAAGTGATAAATATTTATACATATAACATTTTATATCTTATGAAGTTGCAATACACATACTCTTGCTAGAAACAAAATAGGGTTTGTATGTCCATTTGCATGATGAAGCCTTAATTTACCCAATTGGCAGTAATTAATGAAGTGCAACCCTAATCATGTAGAGCCAAGTGTCATAGAACCATCTTTAGTGTCAGAAATTGTTGGATGGTAAAATGAGTATTCCTAATGGAAACTCAGAGCACATATTATTGAATATGTGGGGTATAAGTTACCCAGACCCCAAGTGCTTTGGGAGGATGACAACGGTCATACATAGCCCTATTTTTTAGAACAGTTGTGGCTGTGTCTCAGTGATTATCATGTGATAAAGGTTTTTCTTTGCATACATTGGTTTCTAGTGTCATGATTTGTACCATGGTGGGCTAGTTGTTTACATGATATATGTTGTTGTTTTGTAGTTAGATTAAGATGTCACCACAGTGTAAACTCGTAATGAATGAGTATGGAAAATATCTTGGACTGTGGATCTTCCTTGATCTTATATGGAACTCATTGTGACTAAGAGGTGGTCAGTTGGACTTTGAGTGGTACGACTCAAACTCCTCATGTCATAATAAAAGATGTAATATAAGTTGTGTAGTATAATTTCTAGGGTTTAATATGTATCACATTGATTGATTAACTCATGTTCTATCTTTATACTACATAGTTCCTACATGATGCAGACTTATGAAATATGAGTAATTCAACTTGATGCTAAAGCTTATTTGTTTAACCACTTAGTATGGATAAACTATTCAACATGCTCATATTTATTACTCAATACCCTAACTACTCAACTTATTTACTGTTAATTAATATGTTGTAATCAATATTTTTTGGAGAGAGTTATATCTCATGTCGGGATTGGTCTCACCCGTGGGTCACCACATCTTTTTAGGTGGTCACGGGAAACGAGGTTGATGTCGTGGTGTGGAAGAGAACCAGCCTGGTGATTAATAGATTTAGAAGGTTGGTCAGTTGTAGATATTAGTAGTAGAATCCTAGTGGCATCCATGTACTCTCAGGTTTTGAGTATGGGATGTGTTTTCTAGATGATATACTTGCATCGACTCGAGATTTTAGTAGTATGTCAATGTTTGTAAATATATGGCATGTATTTGTGAAATATCTTCTGTATACAGGATGTGACTGAATCCATTGGACCCAGATGTAAATACCTATTATAATATATGTGAATGGAAGGATGGACCTTTATGCAATGTTCCAAAATTTGTTTACATTGTTGAAATTGGTTTTAATTATTCCACATTTTTTTATTACGTGATTAATTAGTAGTTGATCGTGTTTTTTTTTAGTAATCTCGTTTAGCATGATGAAGTGTCACAAAAATGAATGGTGTCCTCTCAAAATAATAACTACAAACCAGCAAAAAATGGTGATATGATAAAATAGTATGCCTTAGATACATAGTGTTCAAATGTCTAATGCATGGCAGTCTACAAAAAGAGATATATATGGGTACTCCAAAGACTATATAACTAAACATTCACTACATCAACTATGTCCTCATATTCCTCATCCTCATGTTGATAGTCCTCATCATCATCAGATGGAGTAGCATAGGAAGTAGTGGTAGCCTCACCATCATAACTAAAAGAACCAGAAAAAATATCATCAGAACCATCATCCTCAGTATCATAAGCATCCTCACCATCCTCAAAGTCCTCCTCCTTGTCCTGGTCTGGCATCTCCTTATCAATAGAAGGTCCAACAGCATGACTAGGCCATCGGGCATTCTTCTTAGACCATAACATGCCACATCCATGTAGTGCATTTCCCTACGAAAAGGTAGGAGGATCAACTCCATCATAACAAGTGAGCACAGTGGCAGCGGGGCCAGCATGCAGATCCACACTACTACAGAAAACGCCTTTGGTGTCAGTTGTTTAACCCCCTTTGGCGACGGTTTTCAAGCGACGCCTATGTGGGTGCCGCTAAAGGTCGAACTCTTCGGCATCAGTTTTCTAGATGATGCCTATATGATCTATAGGCATCGGTTATTTATAGTTGACCGACGTCTATAGGGTTCGCACCACAAAAAAGGGCACCACCTAGGACACTTTTTGCGTCAGTTAACAACTGAACAACCGATGCCATACTCCCAGATGACATGGTCGTGCTTCGCTGCACGGTCGTGTTTAGTACTATAGGTTTCGGTTTTATACGAATAAGCGACGCCTTTTCCACCACGGTCGTGCTTTCCGGCACGGTCGGGTTGTTTGTCATATTATGCGTCAGTTTTTATCTAATAACCGACGTTGTAGGCCTTTGATGATGGTGTTCTATAAATAACCGACGCCTATACTTTAATTTTTTTTTTCTTATCAGTTTGCAGGCCTGCTGTGGCTGGTCAGCAGGATGAGAACATGTAGTTCACTTTTCTGAACTGCAGGTTTATGACATCCATTGATATCATCCTACAAACAGGCCACAAACCTGCAAAATCAACAAATATTTTTTCACACAAGTAGATACATTCAGACATCAATTCAATTCTCACATTCACACATGTAGAAACATTCAAATACATGTAGAAACATTCAGACATGTATAAACATTCAGAAATATTCATTTACAAAATATCATTCAGCATCGCTATCAGCATCCTAATTATATCTTACAATCTCCACTGCTTGTATGGCTTTTTCCCATTCTTCTCTTACTTCATTTAATGTTTCCCTTGTATATGGAGCATGTACATTTTTTAAGCATTTACCTATAGTGTGGTCAGTTTTAAACACCTGCAAAGAGAATTATGTATATATATAAGTAATAATATAAAAATAAGATTGGTATATTTCATACTAACTAATGAGACTATATATAATACCTCATGTATGGTATTAATATCCAATGCGGCATGTCGGATAATCATCTGCATAAATCGCATCACATAGTATGTGCATGCCCAGCCGTTGTCTTGTGTAGCGCACTATAAATTGAAACATACAAAATATTAAAAAATACAACTAAGAAAGTTCACATAAATAATATATACATTGGAGTCGGGAACTTACTTTTACGTTCTCCCAAATTATTGGTTGGTTCTTTCTCCTTGGAACATTTCCTCCAACATTTTTGAATGCATCTAAGCCCCTACATGTTAATGTAACACAGTAAATTGCATAATTAAATAGTAATGTAATAATAGATGTTAACGGATATAAAAATGAAATATTTCTCACCAGAATAATGGCATTCTCAATATGTGTCCAATTTTAGTGTTCGATGTACTTCCCGTAGGATCTAGATAATAAACAGTGAACGTCCCGGGGATAATAACTAGTAACTCCCAATGTCTACCGCTAGAGGTAAAAAAGTTAAAAATTAATAACTCAAAATGCACAATAAAAATGGAATTTTATTAAGTCCAAATTATAAATAAAGTAAACTTACTTGACATTGAATGGAGCTATTATTATTGTCTTCTTTTGCTGACCAAAAATTGTAAAAGCATCTATACAGTATTGTTGAACACTATCAGGGTCTTTATCTACCATACTAATCAATGATGGAATCAAAAAACCCACATGATCAAATACAAATTGTTTGCATTGATCTTCGACTAAGTAGCTACAAAACATGTATGACGTATGCATTAATATATAAGAAACCAGATCACCGAATCTTAAAAAAGGTATATGGATGTATAAACAAGATCTCACCTTATCCATGTCTCTATCATTGATGTATTCAGCCAATCATACATAAACAGCTCAATAATATCTTGTATAAATAAAGAGCTATCGTATGATTGGCCTGCATAATCTGCTTCTAAAGAAACAATTATAGGGCAATATATATTATGTGCCCGTAGCCAACATGCCATTCCCCTACAAGAAGGACCTAACGGGTATTTTAGGTCAGTTGGAACCCAACTTGGTAATGCAGAAAGTGGAGGTGGAGGCCTAGGTGCTCTGGGTGTCTTCTTTTTAACCTGTATATATAATTTCAGATCAGTTGACCTCATATATACACATTAACAATCTAAAGTAATGTAAATTTATCTTACAATTTCAGTAGTGTAGACGACATCTGCTTTGGGCCACAATATCACCCCGCCTTCTGCCTCACCAAGTGTATCAATATTTGGGTGGGCATATGGCAATGCAGCTTCCCTCCAATCGGGTAATACACATATCAGGCTCACACGAACGTAGCCCTCCAGCATTGGAGTCCCATGAAACGTTGCCCCAGGAAGGGACTGGTATGCCTGCGCCTCTGCAACAACATAGTCTTGCATTCTTAAGCGGCATGGCTTCAATGCCTACAAATTTACGTAAAGAATGTTATACATATATACATATCATCATGAAAACATATCATCTTGAAAAGACTAGCTACAATGTCATAAACAATACTTATAGTAGACGTGTTAGGCGATGGGTCTCCAGGATTACTCAAAGTATGTGCATCAGGAGAAGAGTGGGTCGCCATAGGCTGATTGGAAGCATGAGATGCCTGCCACCGCACGATTTCTTCCTTGACCTTCTCAGCAACTATATCATTGACCTTCTTAGAAACTATATCCTCGACTCTCTTATTCTCCTATACATGGATAAAAGAAACATTAGCTTCTTATTATTGAATTTCCTTTTGCAGTAACATTCTAAAAAAAGAATAGGTTACCTCTTCTTGTGAAAGTCCCGCTCTGGGTTTGCACTGGGATGGCCCAAAGAATGCTTTGATGCCCACACCAGCGCCTGCACCCCTAACACGTCCAGGATGCTCTGGGTTACCCATAGCAACTATCAATTCATCCCTTGTGCCCTAAGGGATGAATGTGCCTTGTTTCCTCTGCTCGTGCAGCTCCCGCTAATCACCATCAACAGAAATTGGTAAGTTAACACCACAAATAATCAATATTCAAACGATTGCTCTAAGAGTTGTATTTTACCATTTTCGCAGCCGCCTCAGAAGTTATGGGCTTCTTTATTTCACCCTTCTTGTTTTGCCTTCCAGCTATCCAGATATCATGGGGAGGCATGGGTGTGGCAGACTCCTGAGTAGCAGCAGACTCCTGAGTAGTTGTAGACTCTGCCTGTAGTCTTTGGCAAATGCTTACATAGCCCTTTGGACCCATAGTGTGGTCATGCACATTCAGTGCACGCCTTGCTTTTTGCACGTCACTGAGGGCCTAGTTAGTATGCACATTAATGATTTGGTTAGTAGCACTAAATGTTAATCTTGAATAGGTGAATACAACGTATATTAATTAAATTGGGAGTGACGCCTAATACCTTGAATTCTTCATATTTTCTTGAAGCAACAAAATTGTCCCAATCTTCTTTGTCCAAGAAGTTCCACTGTTCAAGGGCTGACTTCTTCTTCTTATCACCATCTTTTATGTATTCTCTGTTGAGATTTGTCCTATAGTTCCTAAGCATCTTTCCAGCGCGTTGCATCATGCTTTTACGATGCAGCTTCTCATCCAATGCAAACAGATTCTGTAAAATAGAATTGTTATTGACCAGTATCCAAAAATAGAATTGCAAATAATATAATTTGTAATCTACAAAATAGAATTGCAAATAATAATAACTTACGCATAAATCCTTCCATATCAAGTCTTTCTTCCCCTGAGGAACTTTATGCCAATTATCATACTTAACACCACAATGGCTTCGAGTGACACACCCAAGATAGTTTACAAAATTATTGCGGTTCACTCCAATTGCATTTCCTCCATTATCAAACTCCACAACCAATTTGGATCCACTACCACTTAGCGCTATTAACTTCTTCAACAGAGTGATGACCCCTTTTTTGTTAAGTGTTTGGTGCTACGCATCAAGTTGCTCCAGTGCTTCAGTGGGTACATGTGCATCATCAACCTAAAATTTGACAAAAATAAACCCACTGAATTAGCGCAATATAGAAATATGGGGCATATGACATAACTAGAAGATAATGAATTTTATAGAAATATAGGATATGTTTTTAGAACTTACATTGGTATCCTCGCCATGCTCGTCATGGACAGCATGCTCATCATGGACTTCATGCTCATCCTGGACATCATGCTCATCATGGTCAGCCATCTGAAAATGTCATTAAAAAGGCAAACATTTAACATTTGTATTAACTAGAAAAAGGAAAACATTTAGCATTTGTATTAACTAGAAAAGGCAAACATTCAGCATTTGTATTAACTAGAAAAAGGCAAACATTTAGCATTTGTATTAACTAGAAAAAGGCAAACATTTAGCATTTGTATTAACAAGAAAAAGGCAAACATTTAGCATTTGTATTAACTAGAAAAAGGCAAACATTTAGCATTTGTATTAACTAGAAGATAATGTGATCTTTTATAAACATACATGCCTCTAAAATTGTGATCTTTTATCAATTAACAATCCTTCATTGTGATCTTCGCGCACATATAAGTCATCATTAGCTTCAATATTTTGTGGAGTTGGCAACCCAACTGAGAATGGACTGGAGTCATCATACTTATCATAGTACTCTTCTTCATCTATAGGATCTTCAATGAACTGTCTTTTACCATGAAGAACAACCGACCATTTATCATTTGCAGGATCATCAATATAGAATATTTGTTTCGCCTGTGATGCCAATATGAATGGTTCACCCTTCTCGCCAATCTTTTCAAAGTTCACCAAAGTGAAACCCAATTCATCCACTATTCCTTTGGTGTTATCAACCCAATTACATTTAAAGAGCGGAATTCTGAAATCTATGTAGTCAAACTCCCATATGTCTTCAATGACACCGTAATATGACATTTTAGCTTCACGTGGACTCTTATCCTTTGCACTTGCAAAATACATAGTCGACGCTTGAAGTGTGACCCCACTATTTTGGACGACACTCTTATCATCTTGGCACTTTGTGTAATATGTGAACCCATTAATGTCAAACCCTTCATAAGACATAACATTCGGTTTTGGTTTAAAGGTGGGGCATTTGATAGTTTATGTAATATCATTTGGTGTTTGACATAGTTGATGTAAGACTTTATCTTCAAACCACTTAGTAAAAGTCTTATTATGCTCTCTAGCAAGCCACATTGAACTTGCTCGAGGATGTTGTCTCTTGATGAAATTGGTATGCTCCTCAATATAAACACTCACTTCATCCATGTTGTGTAAAATATACAAGTGAGCTTGTTCCAACTGCTCACGGCTGATTACTTTCACCTGTGATCCCAAAATTCCTTTGCCCTCCTCAATATTCTTGTCATTAACAGGAGTGTTATTACCACTCAGAAAGTCATTGCAAAAATCCATAACCTCTCTCACCACATAACCTTCAATAATACTCCCTTCAGGCCGATAACGGTTTTGAACATCACCTTTAAAAATGCTCATGTATCGTTCAAAGGGATACATCAAATGCAAGAAAACTGGTCCCAACATTTTCACTTCCATAGTCAAGTGGACAACAAGATGTACCATAATATCAAAGAACGAAGGAGGGAAATACATCTCAAGCTGACATAGGGTAGCAACCACTTCTCTTTGCAAATTATCGAGAGTATCAGGGTCAATAACTTTGCTGCATAGACTGTTGAAAAAGAAACAAAGTCTGGTGATTGCAAACCTTACATGCTTCGGCAATATAGATCGAATTGCCACGGGCAATATTTGTTGCATTAGAGTGTGACAATCATGAGATTTAAGACCTATCAACTTCAGATCTTTCATTGATACCAATCTACGGATGTTGGATGAGTAACCATGTGGCACCTTAACATTTACCAAGCATTCACAAAAAGCTTTCTTCTCCTTTCTAGACAACGTGTAACAAACGGGAGGTAAGTATGTTCTTTTATTACCCATTTCACATAATTCTATTAATTCTGACCTTATTCCCATTTCACGTAGGTCCAGTCTAGATTTTATCCCATCTTTAGTCTTACCTGGTATATTTAACAGAGTACCAATGATGCTATCACAGACATTTTTCTCAACGTGCATTACATCGATAAAATGCATGACTGTCAAAGAACTCCAATAAGGAAGATCCCAAAATATTGACTTCTTCTTGAATGAAGAATCGTCACTCTGTGTGGCCATACTACATTGTGATTTCTTACCAAATTCATTGACAATGTCTTTTACTCTTTCATAAACAACATCCCCTGGTATAGGTTTAGGTGCACTCCGTTCATCATTCCATCCATTGAATGCTTTGTGCTTCCTACGATACGGATGGAATTTTGAAAGAAACCTTCGATGACCAAGATATATAGTCTTGCCGCCATGTTTTCGTCTTATTGAATTAGTGTTTTCTTCACATATAGGACACGCTTTAGCTCCTTTGACACTATATCCAGACAAATTCCCATATGCTGGAAAGTCATTAATAGTGCAAAACAACATAGCGTGCAAACGAAATGTCTCTCTTTCTGAAGCATCATAGGTCATCACACCTTCAGCCCAAAGTTTCTTTAAGTCATCAATTAGAGGTTCAAGATAAACATCGATATCATTTTTGGGTTGTTTAGGGCCCGATATCAACAAAGACAGCATAACGTACTTATTTTTCATACACAGCCAGGGAGGAAGATTGTATATAACAAGCATGACTGGCCAAATGCTATGTTGGCTGCTCAATGTCCCGTACGGATTCATCCCATATGTACAAATCCCAAGTCTTAGATTCCTATCTTCTTCACCAAATTTGGGGTATAATAGATCAATCTTCTTCCATTGTGGGGAATCAGACGCATGTCGTAGGATCCCATCATTATTTTTCTTAACATCTGCATGCCACCTCAAATTCTTCGCATCTTTCGGATTTGCAAACAAGTGTTGAAACTGTGATATTATAGGTAGATACCACAACACCTTGGCAGGAGAACCAGTTTTGGACTCCCCCGAAGTCGTCAATTTATACCGTGACGCACCACATTTTGGACAATCTTTCAAATCTACATAGTCCTTTTGAAATAATACTCAATCATTCGGGCATGCGTGTATCTTCTTGGCCTCCATTCCCATTGGGCACAACATTTTCTTTACCTGGTATGTTGAGATTGGCAGCTCGTTTCCTTCAGGAAGCATTTCTTTCAACAAAGTCAACAATGAAGTGAAGCTTTTGTTGCTCCATCTATTGTTAGCTTTCAACTTATACAATCTCAACACAGTGCTAAGCTTCATAAACTTAGCACATCCTGTGTATAATGGTATCTCAACATCATGCACAATGTTTCTAAAGATAGGAGGTGGATCGGTGTGCTCTACCCTACAACTATCCAGCATCACATCAACGATGTCTACTGGAACTGGTTCGTTCACATCTACGTCATCGGAGGCAATTTCATCTTCCACCCAAGCACTGCTATCGACATCGACTGGTTTCGAGTTTGAAATCTCTCCATGCCAGTGCCATTCTGTATAGCTTTGTACAATCCCGTTGCACATGACATGACTTTTAATTTCTTACCAGTGTTGCCTTTCAAGTTGTTACCGCAATGCCTACATGGACAGTAGAACCTATCTGTAGGTTTTTTCCTATGTTCCTCGGCAAATCTAATAAACTGATCAAGACCAGATATAAACGCTGGGGTGCAGCGATTGCGAATGGACATGATCTATCCATTTTCTAATAAAAGAGAAAACAAGTATATATTAGGACAAGATTAGGGTATACACTTACATCCTATCCAAGATTTACTCCTATTATCTACAATGAAGTTAGACTCCATACAAACAGTATATAATTTAGTGATTGTTCATTCTAATTTATACCAATGTACAAGTAATATAAAGAACAATGATTGTTTACTTTCTAGGCCTACAAACACATGTGATGTCATTCTTATATATAATAAATGTGTACCACCTATCCCATCCTTGAACACCTAATCTCACTAGTAAGCGTATAATGTGTATTAAGTTTTCGAGAAAATTTCGGCAGCATTTCCCCGTTGTTCTCTAAGTACATATGTACTTAGAGAACAACGGGGAAATGCTGCCGAAATTTTCTCGAAAACCCAATACACATTATACACTTACATCCTAAGTGAGATTAGGTGTTCAAGAACAGTCCCAAACTGGGGACTATCCAAGATTTACTCCTAATGAGTAAATCTTGGACGGGTTTCTAGGCCAACAAACACATGTGATGTCATTCTTATATATAATAAATGTGTACCACCTATCCCATCCTTGAACACCTAATCTCACTAGTAAGTGTATAATGTGTATTGGGTTTTCGAGAAAATTTCGGCAGCATTTCCCCGTTTGTTCTCTAAGTACATATGTACTTAGAGAACAAACGGGGAAATGCTGCCGAAATTTTCTCGAAAACCCAATACACATTATACACTTACATCCTAAGTGAGATTAGGTGTTCAAGAATAGTCCCAAACCGGGGACTATCCAAGATTTACTCCTAATGAGTAAATCTTGGACGGATTTCTAGGCCAACAAACACAATAATAGATATGTACATGTTAGGGTTTCATCACAATTAATGTTAGGGTTTCATCACAATTGATGTTAGGGTTTCATCAATGTTAGGTTTAATCAAATCAAATTAGGATGCTAGAATCGACAAGTTTAAATCTTATTTCAACATGCATCAAAATTTATTGAATTAAGTCAAACATTAGGATTAGAAGCACAAATATATGCAAGCAAAAAATGTGTTCATATCCTAGGATTTACATAAAGCATTACATAAAAATTTGTTCATATCCTTACCAACAGCAAGCACGGCTGTGGCTGTGTTGGCCTACCACGGCCGTGATGGATAGCACGGCTGTGGTAACGGCCGTGGCTGTGTTGCCCTACCACGGCCGTGTTGTCCAGCACGGCCGTGGTAGGCCAACACAGCCATGGTCGCGCTTGCTGTTGGTAAATAGCTAGGGAGAAGGAAGCAAAGAGGTAGGGCTACCTGGAGCTAGTGTGGAAAGTGTGGCGGCGAGCGGCGGTAGTAGTGGCGGTGGAAGAAGAGAGAGGAGCAGCGGGCGGTGAACAGTAGTGGCACCGGGAATGAGCAGAGCAGCGCGCGACACACCAGCAGCAGCGGCGGCGGCGAGTAGAGGTGCACCAGCAGCAGCGGCGCACCAGCAGTAGTGGCAGCGGCGAGCGGAGAAGCACCAGCAGTAGAGGCGGCGAGCAGCAGTGGGGTCGTCGGGCGATTTCAGGAGAGCGGCGGCGAGCAGCAGCACAGCAATATTGCGATGAAACAGGAAGAAAGGGGGAAGAGCCGGGTGATCGGGTTTATTAAGTTGGTCAACGGCGTCGGTTATCTACAAAACCGACACCTATTATGATTTAACGTCAGTAGATAGTAAAACACTGACGCCCAACTAGACAACCTTTACCCTAAATTATTTGGCGGGAACCATTATCAGCGTCGGTTATCGAAGGATAACCAGCACTGAAAGTGGGACTTTTCGCGCCAATTTTCATTTTAAATAGGCGTCAGTGAATAGTTAAAAAACTGATGTTGTAGGTGACCTAAAATGTTTTCGCTCGAAAATTGGATTTCGCGGGCGATTTTAGGCATCGGTCTGTTATAACCAGCCGACGCTGAATACAAAGTGGTACCCGTGTCTGGATGGTCTTCGAATATAGATGTTGGTTTGCATAATAACCGACGTCTAATATTATAGGCGTCGGTTTTCTTAAATAACCGATGCCCAGAAAAGTGACACTGAATGTTGTTTCTATAGTAGTGCCAGTAGAGGAAGAACACTAGGGGCAGGGGCAAGTCCTCCATCAGCAATAGGTGTGGTAGTGGAAGCAACATGATGTGGGGGTCAGGGTAGAACTGAATGTATGCATAAGAGGCATAGCTTGCATTGGGGTACGCCTAGTAGGTAGGGTAAGATGGCTACATTACATGTTTGTGTGCTGCATGATTTGGCAAACGTCCTAGTGAAGGTGGTGCTCAACCCTAAGGTTGTACACATGTTGATGAATCATGGAACCCATGAGAGTTTCATTGGATACAGAAAAACAAGCGCTCTCAAGGTGGGGTGGTGGTGGTGGAGGGGCATGGGTGGAGGTGGAGGATCTAGGAGTCATAGGGTAGGTAGGAATAAAAGTCTTCTTGATTGTAGCCCCATTTATGCATACTCCTTTTCTGACTAGGTTTGTAGTGGGAATCATGTAAAAGGGAATTCTTAGTCATGAAGGCAAAGAGACCATAGATCAAGGCTAGATAAGAGGGATGGGTGGTAGAGGTTTTCTTCCTCGAATAAAACTAGGTCATATGATTAAGAATGTAGAGAGATCATAACTCCAATATCTTTCAAAAGATAGTACATTATTACAACAATGTTTTCTGCAAAGTCCTTTTTATTTTTCTTTGGGTGGATATAGCAATTTACCTCCAATGCAATAAGATGCTTTTTGATGTCAGGGGAATAGTATGGCAGGTTTGATTTCTTCCTATAGGGGACATTGGGCTTCTTTAAATACTTATGAATGTCAGAAAATGTAAGATCATAGCTTTTATAGAACGCATTAGCGTCAAGCAGATAATGAAACTTAGGGTTGTAGGACCTCCATGAGTCAGTAACCTTAGTACCATTAAAATAGATATTCAAAGAATCTTTAGTGATGGTAATTTTGGTACCAACTATCATAGAGGTTGAAACCACTTGAGTATTGGATGGTGGCACAATTGTGTTCTAGTTCCATTGGATACTAGCATAAAACTCATGGACCACCTTAGTGCTAGTGATATAATTTGAGATGCACATCTGTTCTACACACAATGTGCCAAGTTTATGGGTAGAAAACACCTTAGTGACCTCCTGGATAACCTCACTCATTGTGAAAGGAGGTTCATACAAATCAGGAAACGGGAAAGGATTCCAAGGAAGGAGTTCCTTTTAGAGATTCAAACCTTGAGAGGGTATTAAGGAATGCCATCATAGGATATAAGGCAAGGAGAAGAGGAAGAAGATGGAACTCTAGATCTTTTCCTATAGTGTGAAGACATATTAGGATGGATGGAGATGTAGAGATCACCAAAAGAGAAAGAAAACACCACGAGTAGGTCACCTAGCCACCTAGGTTGAGGTAGGAAGAGGCAAGGAAGGCAAAACAAAGGCTGGAAAGGGAAGGTTGAGCTTGGGGTTTTGTAAGGACCGGGCTCACTGCCCATGTCTCAAGTAGAGTTTCAAGAATGACGACTGGCCCCACAGACCACCACTAGCCTTAACTGTGCACTTTGTCCTCACTCACGCACAAGTCGGGATCAACTTCCCGACTGGTCACCCATCCTAGTACTACTCCAAGTTGAGCACGCTTAACTATAGAGTTCTTTAGTGATGGGCTCCTGGAAAAGGAGGCACACCTTGGTGATATGGGTAGTCCAATCATTCCTTTTAAGATCATGTTATCCGAGGCCTCAAATCCTGGGATGTTACAATCTCCCCCACTTATGCTCTTGACGTCCTTGTCAAGACTCAACTATAAGGCCTCATAATCTCTTTCCCATTTCAGTGCATACCCACAATGACTCATGGACACCCAGCTCCCGATCACGGAATACCAGTGCAAGGGTGGCTACGTCAACTATGGACAACCCTTTCCTACATGCCTGGACAGCACGGCTCAAGACTGGCATGCCATGTCCATGTGGACCCTACCTACTATAGGGGTTATGGCTTTGATACCATTTGTAACAACCTGGCCCCACAGACCACCACTAGCCCTAACTGCGCGCTTTGTCCTCACTCACACACAAGTTGGAATCAACTTCCCGACTGGTCACCCATCCTAGTACTACTCCAAGCTGAGCACGCTTAACTATGGAGTTCTTTAGTGATGGGCTCCCAGAAAAGGAGGTGCACCTTGGTGATATGGGTAGTCTAATCATTCCTTTTAAGATCATGTTATCTGAGGCCTCAAATCCTGGGATGTTATAGGTTTGAAGACTAAGGCACTGAAGGTTGGGATCAGTCAATTTTTCTCTAGTTGAGATGGAGAAAATTCATATGATGCCCTTTTTATTTTAGTCTAGTTTTGTGATCAATCGAGTTATGTGGGTCAAAAACTCAACCAAACATGTAGTTCAGCTAAGTCCTCAGATGGGGATCATTCGAGTTGTATCAGAATAAATTCGACTGAGTGGTCAACCTACGCAAACCTTAGAAAATTTTAATTCCAAGCCTTTAGGGTTCTATGTAAATTTAGTTTTCTGGCCTACCATGTATTTTAGACATATTGAGACACATTTCACTCATCATAGGGTACTATTTTGTGATAATATATTTGTTTGTGAAAAATACCAAAAACAAGCAAAATAATGCATGAAAACATGGCAATTTTAGCATATAGAAAGCATAAGGTGAGAAAGACATGAGCAAGAACATACAGGTAAGTGAAAAACTAGCTAGAATGCATTTCAATATCACCAAGAGTAGTTATGAGCAGTTTTGATCTAATAAAAGTAAAATGCTCTCTAGCTAGAGGTTTAGTCAAAATGTCTATAAGTTGATTCTCTATGTCCACATGTGTGATATAAATATCCTTTTTGGCAATGTGATCATGATGGAAGTGATGAAAGACCTCTATATGTTTATCTCTAATATGCAATATAGGATTGTAAGGTAGGTTAATTTCACTAGTAATATCACAGTAGATAGGAGAAGCATAAAAATGAATGTTGAAGTCTTGAAGCACTTGCTTCATCCATAGGACTTGGGCACTACAACTCCCAGTTTCATTGCATTCATCCTCAGTAGTTTAAAGAGCACAATGCTTTGTTTCTTAGAGAACCAAAAAATTTTGCAAGGTCCTAGGAGGAAGAAAGTGACACTTGTGCACTTTCTATCAATTAAAAAACATGCATAATCAACATCACTATAGGTAGTAAGAGTAAAGTCCCTTGATTGGGATACCATAGTCCAAAATTTTAAGTTTTGGCTCGATACTTCAAAATCCTCTTAACCTCTATGAGATGTGATTTCCTAAGACTTGATTGAAAGCAAGCACATAATCCAACACTAAACATTATATGGTCTAGAGGCAGTTAAATAAAGTAAACTTCCATTCATACCTCTATAGAGCTTCTCATCTACCTTTTCTCCTTGCTGATCTTTGTCAATCTTGGTGGTGTTTGACATGGGGGTTTCCATTGTCTTGGTGTTCTCCATCCCAAAGTGCTTAAGTTGTTCACTGGTGTACTGTCCTTGGTTGATGAAGCTCCCATCTTTTGTTGTTTGTTTTGAAAGCCAAGGAAGAAAGTAAGCTCCTCCATCATGCTCGTCTCTAAATCAGTCTACATAAGAGAACAAAACTCCTTACAAAGATCAAGATCAGTCCCGCCAAAGATAATATCATCGCATAAATTTGAATAATCAAGAAATTGCTACAAGTGTGTTTTAGAAACAGGGTAGAATTAACTTTACCTATGATAGAACCATTGTATAGCAAAAAGTTCTTTAGTTTCTCATACCAAGATCTAGGGGATTGTTTGAGTTCATAGAGAGATTTTTGTATAAAATAAACATGGTTAGGCAATTGATCATCTTCAAAGACTAGAAGTTGAGCAATAAATACTACCTTCTCAATTATACCATTCAAAAATGCACTTTTAACATCCATTTGATAAAGTAGGAAATTCTTATAACTAGAAAAAGTAGGTAACATTCAAATTGGATAGAAAAAAGCAGGTAACATTCAAATTGGCTCAAGTCTAGCTGCATGTGAATATGTTTCATCATAATTAATACCTTCATATTGATTATAACCTTGAGCTACTAACCTTTCTTTGTTTCTTACCACTCTTCTACTTTCATCAAGTTTGTTGTGGTAGACCCATTTAATGCCATACCCATTTGGTGTCAATGATCTTTCTATCACTTGGTCTTGGCACAAGAGTCCACACTTTGTTCTAATCAAACTATTTCATCTCTTCTTGCATGGCTAGGATCCATTGTTCATCCTTGAGATCTTCTTTGACATATATTGGCTCAAGTTGAGGGATGAAGGTGTTGTTTTCTTGTTCTTTGTTGTAGGCATCACTACTATAGAAAATGCTTTTTACAATAGTTCCTTTTTCTCAATTTACAATAGGTTTTAACCGTTGTACTAGATCGCGTGGTCTTATGGGGGGTGCTTTACACAACATGTGATCGCATGTTGTAATAGATGTATTTTATACAACAGTTGAAACATGTTGTCTTTTAAGGAATGGCATGTTGTAATATGGGTATTTTACAAAACATGTGGTGCACCTGTTGTAATATATATTATACAACAGTTGAACGACGTTATCTTTCGCTAAACACACCCGTTGTAATAGGGGTATTTTTTACAACATGTGGTTCACCCATTGTAATATATATTATACAACAGTCGAAGTATGTTGTCTTTCACTAAACACACCCATGGTAATAGGTAGGTCTATTACAACATGCAGTGCACCTGTTGTAATATACATGTTTATACAAAGTTGGAGTATGTTGTCTTTCCATATAGTTAACCGTTGTAATAAGATTGTTTAGACAACATGGTGTGTGTCTGTTGTAATATACACAATTTATACTACAGGTTATGCATGTTGTAGTTCACTAGAAACACATGTTGTAATAGGTGTATTTTTTCCTGACAACCCTGTTGTAATAGGTGTGGATAACACAACATGTGTTGTTTGTTGTAGAATCATACATTTTACAACATATTATTAACTGTTGTCTTTGATTAGAGTTTGACAGGTCATATATCGAACCAATTGTATTGATCAAATTAATCATATTATTAATAAATTATAATAAATATGCAATTATACTTTTTCATTTCACAAACAAACACATAGTTGAACAAAATTTCCATCAAACCTTGAAAGAAACTCATACTAAATTTAATTAATATTAAATCATCCATACAACGATTCAATAATACAAAGTATTGAGTATCCACTCTAGAATCGAATTCAAAACTAACTTAAAAGGTTTCACACATTGATCTATGGTAAAGAACAAATGTCTCCCCCACATGTCACATAATCTTATGTGTGCTCAAGATCACATGTCGCCCACTCGTTTTGGACCTCATCGATTTCCTCTTGGTTGAAGCAACGACCAATATACTTTGAATAATATTGTAATCATATGACAAATATATCAACATATTGTGATTTTTTCAATTTATTTAGAAATTTGAACAAACTAAAAGAATATAATGTTAAGTAGCTTACACATTCAGGAATATTTCTATTTCTCGCATCAAAGATGTCTTTCATATACTTCAGCACATAATACCCACAATCTGTATTGTTCGGCTGCTTTGGACACTATACAAAATAAATATTAATTTGTTATCCAAATAATTGTGAGAACTTGTTAGGTAAATAGAATCAAAAATATTCAAATCTTTGTGCAAAAAGAATAAAAAATGCTATTCCTGGAACATTTGAAAAGATTCAAACCCATGAAGAAGTCAAGCTTACAGCAATTCCAACAGCGACTGAAACATGGGAGGTACTGAGTTGCCAATATTTTTGATACAAGATTTATCATACAGAAAATATTCAAATTTGAAGTCAATTATCAGTTTACCGACAAAAAACATTTTTTTTATCTCCACAATCTAGATAAGTTGTTAATATCATAGTTTTCATAACCGGACCGGTGAGCAAACCGGTGAGGCCTCCGGTTCTTGGTTCGCTGGTTCAACCGGTGGTCGAACCGGTTCAACCGGTGACATCAGCATGACATCATATTTAAATTACACACTCTAAAGATATATTGAGATCGTGGGATATTTAATAATGAAACATGAAGTGATGTATGGATATGCACATACTAGCATTACCACATTATATTGTATTCAAATGAATCAACTTATTTATTAAGAATACAACTCAGTACTCCTAAATTTACCACAATCAGCTTAATTTAGTAAGAAATCTCTAATGCCATAATATATAACCACAAAATTGGGGACACTAACATGCTAAATTATACAATGAAATCAACCACAACAATCAATTTAATAAGTTCTAGAATGTGGATACTAGATATAGAATTAATAAGAAATCAAATGTAGCAATCAGATTAATGAAATGTAAATAGTGAGAAGTATTACCAGTGAAGTGGTGCAAAAACAAATTGGAACTAAGATGCAGCAGCCAGATTAGTAAAAAATCAGCAGCAACTTTTAATTCAAAAGCCACCACGTGATGCTATCCATCAGCAGAGATAGTTGTGCGATCAAGCAGCATGATAAGGGAGCATTTGAGAAGAAGAACAAACCAATTGAAGTAGACGAAGAAAGATTATAGGAATAAGATGGGTATGAGTAGAAGATGCAGATATGGGAAGAAGGAGAAGAAAAATAAAACAAGGGAATGACTACAGGAAAGAGAAGATAGCAAGAAGCAGAGCAAAATTGAGACGAGTACCTAGGATTATGAGTAGAAGAAGAAGCAGCAAAATGCAAGGAAGTGGGGAGGAATAGAGGAAGGAGCTTGTAGAGGAAGGAGAGGACGAGTTATTTGAGGAAGGAGGAGAAGAGTAGAAGAAAGCAGGTAGAATCGAAAGACTTACCAAGTACGGAGGCAAGCACTACATGACCTCTGTAGAAAGGAGAAGCAACAACTGCCACCGGCATCCAGTGTGGCGGAGGTTGGCAGCAGCATCAGGTACAATGGAGGTCAGCAGTAGCATTAGGTGCGGTGAAGGTCGGTGTCGCCTCCCGGTGCTCCTGCCCAGCTAGGGCTAAGTCGCTGGTGCTGTGAAAGGTCAGGGTCGGGGGTCTGGCCGAGCGAGGAACTGATTTGCTTCCATGGATTAGTAACGCGGGCGCGGATATGCGAGTGAGAACTAACTGGTTGGTAGGGTAAAACTCGACTGGTTCGCCGATTCACCGATTGAATCGACCGGGTCCCCAGTTATTGGGCGGTCAGACTGCAATTGTGGGTCTGAGCTGGGACCAAACCGCTGAACTGATCGGTTCCCGGTTCAAACGGTTGAACCGGCCAGTTCGGTTCGGTTCTGATAACTATGGTTAATATGAGAAGCGGCGAGTAAACATAGTTTGCTGAGTCCTACAACTCAACTCATCAAGAAAATTACTCTCAAGTTTGAGCGCTAAAGGACCTATTCCCGAAATGTGTTCTTGGAAGAGGCTAAATAACAACAAAAATGTGGGAAGAATTCCAACCACAAAAATTATTCTAACAAAGAAGCATTTCACCTATTAGGAGATGATTATAGATAAAATCTTGAATACTTCATGGAGATTGCCAGTTCTTGCTTTCCTTGCATATTGATACATCTGTCATAAACTGCCCTGTTAAGTTCTGCATGCTTCTTCAGTTCTTTGACCCATCCAAGTGCAGTTGTATTGTAATATACATCACAAGCAACTTGTAGTACAAGAGCGAACGAGGCAACATTTTCATATACCCTACTTAATATATGATACTTCCATGGGTCCTTTGATATTTTCTCAGCCATTATCTTGAAATCACACTCATTATATTTAGCTAGAGCTTTCACGCCTTGCCAAATTTTTGAGGTCAGTAGAGCATGAATGATTGCATTAGTGGTCATTATAAGTGCCTGTCCAGCTGGACTTGCAGTCTTCCTTATACGGAATATGTTGGGAACTCTTTCTGCTGCAATTGCATCTCTCAGTACTAGCATAGGTCTCTTAACTCCTATCCATCTCAAGCAACTTCCATATAAATTATATGCATCCATGTAATCTAGAAGATGCAGTGCTTGCATAGATTTAACAAACTTTTGAGCTCTACATTGATATTCAACTGCATTTGACTCCATATATGAATTTCCATATGACCTAAAATTGAACTCATGCAAGAATGGTATAAAGACACATAGATACCAAGCTTTCTCTAGCAGGTCCTTATTCTGTGCCATGTCAGCCATAAATACCTTTCTAGGTTGCTCTGGCAGTCTAACATACCTTGTTGATTTCTGGAAACCAAACCAACCTGCTTTAAAAGCCTCCATCCTGAGAAGTGCCCATTCCCTGCATGTTTCCTCACTCCATCTCAGTTCAAGAGCTTGTTCCTTTCCAACCACAACTTTGCATGTTTCCTCACCTATTGTTGACATACTCTAAACATGGAATTCTGTAGGTCGTATCACATGTTTTTTTCTCAAGAATTTGGATTTTTCTGTCCATAAATGTCATACCTTTTGTAAACTTTGTATTTACTGAAGAATATTGTCTTGCATTATTAAAAAGTAACACAATGGAGGAATACTCCAACCCATGTCGAGTCTTATTCTTTATATTATCATCATCAAACATATCTTACTAGTTACTATATAATTTTGAACATTGAATAACTTTTCAAGACTAGTACTCTTTTCTCTTTCAAATATCATCATCAAGCATCAAGATATGATATATATGGATGTATTCTTTGAGTTCTTTTTATATTCGTATTCCATCTCATTTTAGAGTCATATCCATAGTTATGTAGGCATTTGTCTCGGCGTTGGGCAAAAACTTGGTGCCCATGCCCTTAGGTGATCTCAGTGGAGTCTTTTAGGCCTGATTTAAGCCACTTAGAGGTTAAATTAGCATGAATTACGTATGGATTTAATAAAGTCAGATCAACCTGAGTCATTTTAGGGCTGAAATAGGTCTGATTTAGGCTAAATCAAATCTGATTTGACCTAAATCAGACATTTAACCCATAAAATGGTCCAAGTTGATCTGATTTAGCCAAATTAATACCTAATTCATGCCAATTTAGCTTCTAATTTTCTTGAATTGAGCCTAAAACGCCATTGGTGCCCACTCATGTCACCTAAAATTAAGGGAAGTTGAGAGTGATACGTCATACGATCACGCTATGCCATATAAGGTCTGATTCAGGAAAAATTAGGACAAGTTAGGTCATATTTAGGCCAAATCGGGTCTAACATAGAGCAAGTCAGGTCAAATTAGTCCAATTGAGTCTAATTTAGGTAATGTTAGGTGTAGTTTAGGCCAAGCTATGATTCACAAGTGGGTTGTGAGGTTACTCCATCTGCAGTTATAAAATTGAGAATGTGGGTGAAGGACGTGGGGTGTTGATTGTGATGAGTGGCAGATGTGGAGCTATAGAAGTGGCATGACCTCATTTTCCAAACTGACCACAATTGCAAAATGGACCACGATCTGCAACAACTGCAATGCGTGTGTATACTCTTAAAAATAGCTGCAACCATTTTTATCATTTGGAAATTGAAGAAAACCTGTAAAAAATCTGTGAAAAGAGAGAAATGCTCTAGCCAGCCACACCTGAACCCATGACTTCCTACAACAAAAAGTGTTGTGCCAAAGTCTTCTTCAAGGACTAGATCCCAAAATCCTAACCTAACAACCCTTTTTATCTACAAAGAGTTGGCAATGTTCCATAGAGCCCCCTTAATAAGTCTCTTTTTGGTTGTCTTTGGCAAATAGTATGATCATAATATCATGCTTTATTAGGCCTCCACACTGAATGTTTTGTATGGTTTTGAATCATCTAAGATAATGCATCTCCTAGTCTAGGTTTTCTTGATCTACATTTACCAAGTGCATAGCAACCTCCTAGGATATGCCTCTTTTCCAACAGCTGGTCTTCTTGGCCCAAGGGTATAGCGTTAACTCTCATGGCCACTTCCAAACAACTATTACACAAACTCACATGTGTTCATCCTTGGAACAAGATCACCCATTGCCACCTCCTTCTAGTAGGTAACAGCCCATTGGCATTCCAACAGGGCATGTTTAATAGTTTTAGAAACACTAGGACAGAACGAGCAAATCCGAATTGACATAGTAGTGTCTATGTGCTAGCCTTTCATAAACTAGGAGGGTTCTAGAGCAAGCCCTTGACATGAAGTGGCTTAGTTTGGGAGAACATAGTGTGAAAGTATGTCCGACCACCAGTAAGTCGAATCCCCCCCCATGTGAGTTTATGTAATAGTTGTTTCGAAAGGTGGCACAGATGTGAGTTTATGTTTGTTGCTCCAACAGTTTATGTAAAAGCACCACCTTATGTAATAGTTGTTTCCAACAAACATGAATGAAAGAGGACACCTGATTTTATGTAGTTTCATCTATTTATGCAATTGTGATACCAGAAAAAAAACATAAAGAAGTGACAGGACACTTGATAATTTCCTAGTTGTCCTATGAAGTGAAGGAAGAAACACCTAAGAATATCACATACAACAATTAACAATTGCCCTTGGATTCCCTTGATGATATTGAACCGAAGAAGATCTAATCGATATATGTAAAAATAAGAGCATTTGTAAAAATAACACCATATCAAATCGAGTAGCAGAATCTGAAGAAACTAGAACAACACTTCTATTGGTGAATCAGAAAGTAGTATTTTTCTGGATCAAAATGGTAAATTACCTTGATAATTTCCCATTTCAAATTCTTCCTATATTTCACATCTCTCTTTTGATAAACTTTATGAGTCCTATTCAAATTCATATCAAGAATTCTATGCATTAGTAACTATATATGGAACTTTCAATACATGTATTATGTAATTGAAATTGTTTTATGAAGTACTTACAACTCCATGAGTTTTTCCACATTCCCACATAATTTTCCTCGTAACGGGTCAAGATAGTGTCACTTACCCCACATAGGGTCGAAGAAGCAAAGTATCCAATGTCCCCTACGCATACATGAGTATTACATTTTAAGATTAATGTATTTTTAAGCAACATTTAAAGTAAACAAATAACAGACAATCGACAAAATGTATGCGTACCCCACATTATAAGGTATAAAGAACAATTCTAATCTTTGTTTCTTCCCTCTAAGGAACTGATCTGCTATGTACTGCGCCTGAGTCTCCACTTTATCATTGTATAGCGGATCTATAAAATGTGGACATATAAATCCAAATATATTAAATATATTTCCCGAGGTCACTTTGTTGAACAAATGCCTACAAAACAACACATATTTAGTCTTTGTACTTGTATAGAAACACATAATTAGTCTTTGTACTTGTATAGAAACACATATTACTCATATAGAAACTTACTTTATGTACACTGATATGTGTGAGGCTTCTAGTTGGTCTTTATCATGGCATATTTTAACCAATTCCTGTGTGATAATTAGCTCATGTGGGTAACCTACTACATCTTCAGACATCTGAAGAGAAATGTTACGATTCTCATCATCTTCCACATACACCATCAACAGTTTCAGCTTCGTTGGAGGCTTTTTGCATGTTGGCTTGATGGGACTTGAGACTTCATCACAATTTTTTCTAGTTTTTCAATTTCCTGTTTGTGTGCTTATTGATTCCCTCACTTTTCTTTGAGACAATGACTCTTGGGATTCCTTGCATATGATTATAAAAATAAAAAATATATTTTATTAATATACATGATTCATTTCAATAAATTAATAAAAACACTGTCAAGTTATCGCATATACCTTCATATTTATTTTGATCAATTCTGCAGGCCAAGGAAGGTAGGTGCCTATGCCTTGACAAACTTGATAAACTTTAGCCATATCTAAAGGTATTTGCACACTTTCTTCAGGCATCAATGGGGTATCAATTATCACTTTTTGTGTTTTGGATCCAATGCCACATTGTGAAGGATAATTGGCTCATTTGTATGAGATATATACACCCTTCCATCAGCTACTGAACGTAATGGATTATCCAACATCAAAATACACTTGTGATAGCCCTACAAAATCAAATATAGATATTGTCAACATGAGAAATGACTATCTCTAACATTTACTACATAACAGACTTGTTGATTACCTCAGGTAGATGTGAGAATTGTGTAAGTGGACAATTAGATTTGGAAGTAGGGTATTGGTTTGTATCCCCAACATTGTCGAGATCCTTGCCCGTATTCTTCCCTTCAAGATACTTGATCTTCATGGCCAAAGCTTTAATGGTCTGTTGCATTTGTAACAGCATATGGGATGGTTGATCATCTATTCGAGCCACACTTTGACAATATTTTGTAATTGTTATTCCTGGTCCGGTTGCTCTCGCATGTCCTGGGTGATCTTTTTTTCCCAATGCCATTGTTAACACATCATTACATCCCTTCTCACTAATGAGTCCCTTAGAAACTTTCTGAGATAGAGCATCCTTGCAAAATATAAAACATACATATGTAAAAATAATAAAAACTATATATTGTGATGAAAAATCAACAAGATAAAAAATTAAACTTACAATCTTGTACACCACTTCCTTGACCTTTTCACTAGTAACAGCACCAGTTTTGTCCATTCTAGCTATTTTCCATAATTCTGCTCTAGAAATCTTTGAAATAACTGGATCTAAACTATTCTCACTGATCTATTTATAATATGATAAAACCACAATACTTTTATACCTCAATATGAAATTTCACAAATTGCTTTAAAATGAATCAAATCTTACAATTTCTTGCTCTAGGCCAACATATCCCTTACGAGAAATTCTAGGCCGATACTCATTCTTTGACGATAATTCTATTCCAGCCTTACTTCTTCTCTGGTTATTTTTACGAACAATAAATATGAAAATATATTTAAATGTCTTACAAGAAAACAACAAAAGTACACTAGTTTATATTATCACCTTAAATTCTTCTGTCAATCGACTCATGAAAAAATCCTCCCATTGATCTGCAGATATAAAGTCATATTCTTTGGGTGGGTGTTTGCATATGTTTCCATCTTCGTCCCTCATGAATTTTCTTGATAACCGAGATTTGAATTCCCTCCATCTATCATTGGCTCTTTTTAATACCCACTGCTTTCTAACAGATCCAATCGAAAAAACACCCTACAAATAACAAAATCACCTACACATAAAATATAATATAATATTTTCATACAAAAATATACAAAAAATATTAACGTCTACATACTCACCTCAAACTCTTCCCAATTAAAGGTCCTTGAGACTTTATCCCACATCACTCCAAGTATCGATGTTGATTGGAACTCGCTCTTGGGATGCGACTCCAATATAGCTGCTGAAAATATTTCGGGTTTTCCCAATTGGTTGTCCTTCTGAATTCCATTCCAATTGAATTTTTTGTCCTTTACGTCTCTTTCTCGAAACTTTAGGCATTGTGGTATGGCCCCTACTAATCGTTGTGTTCATTGAGTCATCTTCATTGGAAGACATCTACAACAAAATTTGGTACAAAAAAATATTAGCAAACTGCATATAAAACAACATAATAAAATCTGACAACATTTAAGACATATTTACATTCATTACAGAAAGATATTAGTGCACATCAAGAAAATGCTAATACTTACTCTCACTTATGCAAACGCTATTTTTTATTTTTATGTACACTGACATCATCAACAAATGTCCCGTCATTATGATCTTCTCGAGCACATATCTCTTCTTCTTCAACAACAAGATCATCATTTATAGGCATAGATGGAATGATTGAAGACAAAGAAGTTTCTTCTTCTAAAACGATGTCATCGTCGTCATCATCTCCTTCATGGGGCCTTCTTCTATGAGATAAGACTACAAACCAGCCCTTGTTAGTTGTGTCTATCACATGGAAAACTTGTTTTTCCTATAATGCCATTATAAATGGATCGTGTTTACATCCCTCCCTATCTAGATTCACTAAGATCAATCCATCTTTTTTGCATACACCCTTATCATTTTCTGCCCAGTTGCAATGAAAAATAAGAATCTGAAACGTGTTGTAGTCCAACTCATATATATCTTGGATCACACCATAATAGGAAATGTCACACCATACTAGATTTTTGTCTTTAGCACTAGCAATGTGCAAAGCTTCGGATACCAAAGACACCCCACTGTTTTGCATCGTGCTTTTGTCATCTTGACATTTTGTATAGAAAGTGTATCCATTTATAAAATAACTAGCAAATGACAACACGGTTGATTTCGGCCCCACAGATAACCATTTCAAGGTCTTTGAAACAGAATTTGGTGAATGCTCAATCTGTTCACTAATACGATTCTTCAACCATTCGGCGAAACAACGGATGTGTAAGTTCATTATATCCTTCTCATTCTTAGATCAGTAACGAGTTTTTAAATAATCAATGTGTTCTTTAACATATGGTTCAACCTCAGTTGTATTACGAAGGACATACGCATGCGCTGTGTGTAATTCATCAGTGGAAAGTCGTACAAACTTGCATCTTGTACTGCCTTGTCCATCAATTTTTCTGTCATGCTGTGATTTAGGAAGACCAATGTCTTCAACATTGGATAAATGTTGGACACAAAATTCAATAGCCTCTTCTACTATGTAGCTTTCCACCATACAACCCTCGGGTCGATATCTATTCTTCACATACCCCTTTAATAGCTTCATATATCGCTCGAACGGATACATCCAACATAAAAATACCGGACCACATAGTTTGACCTCTCTAACCAAGTGCACAGTCAAATGAACCATTACATCAAAGAATGAAGGAGGGAAGTACATCTCAAGCTGACACAAAGTGATGATGATATGATTTTGCAATGTGTCCAACGTCTCAGGGTCAATGACTTTTGAGCATAAAGCATTGAAGAACATACAAAGTTTAGTGATTGCATTTCTAACCCGCTTAGGCAAAATGGAACGGATAGCCAACGGCAAAAACTGTTGCATTAAGATGTGGAAATCATGTGATTTCAAGCCCAATAGTTTCAAATCTTTCATATCCACAAATCTACTCATGTTTGAATAATATCCCTCTGGAACCTTAACTCCTTTTAGGAACTCGCAAAATACAGCTTTCTCAGACTTTGAAAGTGTGTAACATGTTGGGGGCAAGTAGGTCCGACTTCCCCTCATTTTTGGAGCCAATCTATCTCGAATACCCATGTCGACCATGTCCAATCTTGCCTTGAGGCCATCTTTTGTCTTCCATGGGATATTAAGTAATGTTCCAATTAGACTATCACATATGTTCTTCTCTATGTGCATCACATCTAAACAATGCCTCACATATAAAGACTTCCAATAAGGAAGATCAAAGAATATAGACCTCTTCTTGTAGAGACCTTTGAGAATTGGAGATTTATTCTTTTTTCCGAATTTTACTTTCAACTGTTTCACCTTAGTGAAGATTTCTTGTCCGGTTAATGGTCGTGGAGCTCTTCGTAGTTCTACTTTTCCGTTAAAAGCTTTCTTCACTCTATGATAATGATGATCCTTAGGCAAGAACCTATGATGGCCGAGATAAACAGTTTTCTTCCCATGTTTCAGTTGGCAGAAAGAGGTCTCGTCTTCACAGATAGGGCAACCAAGATGTCCTTTGATATTGTACCCAGATAGATTTCCATATGTCGAGTAATCATTAATCGTACAAAATAGCATCGCCCTCATATTAATATTCTCTTTGCGGTATGCATCATACAACTCAACACCCTTGTCCCACAAAATCTTCAAATCTTCAACAAGTGGAGCCAAGTAAACGTTAATATTGTTTCCAGGCTGCTTTGGTCCTGAAATCAGCAAAGTCAAAAGCATATACTTGCATTTCATGCATACATCTGGATCAAGATTATATATAACCAAAATTACAGGCCATGTAATATGACTTCCGAAATTATGGGGATTCATTCCATCTGCAGAAAGTGCCAGTCTTAAGTTTCTAGGATTACCACCAAATTCTGGAAATATATTATCGATTGTCATCCATTACGGATAATCTACAGGGTGTCTAAGAGAACCATCTCTTTTTCTATCCTCAGCATGCCAAACCAACTTCTTCGCATCATCAGCATTATTGAACAAGCGCTTAAATATTGGTATTATTGGTAAATACCACAACACCTTACTAGGGCTTGCATCCTTCTTGTATCGTGGTTCTCCACAGACTGGATAACTGTCCTTCAAAGCATGATCATTTTGATACAAAATGCAATCATTGGAGCATGCATGTATCTTTTCATAATCAAGGCCCATGGACGAAAGCACTTTCTTTGCCTCGTAAGTGCGACAAGGAAGCACATTATCCTCAGGAAGCATATCTTTCAAGAGATGTAGCAAGGTCGTAAAACTTTTATCAGACCAACCATTGCTCGCATTCAGGTGATATAACTTTAAAACAACAGATAATTTGGTGAACTTGACACATCCATTGTATAATGGTGTTTCAGAGTCAGTCATTAACCTTTCAAACATTTTAGGACAGTCTCGTATCTTTTCTTCTACATTGTAAGCCATGTCCTGCAATGTGTCTCCTTCGCCTCCCTCAAATTGTTCACTCTGATCTACAATATGAAAATCTTCCCTCTTGCAATGATGTATCCATCGTGTGTAAGTCGTAACAATGTCATCCCGAAATAAGTGATGACGCAATGCGTCTTTGTTAATACGCTTACTGAAATCACACTTTGTGCAAGGACAAAGAAGTCTAGTGTCGTTTCCTGCATGTTCAATTGCACACCTTACAAATTCATCCACTCCTTTTTCATACTCTTCAGATAAGCAATTTGAAGACATCCACTTTTGATCCATTGTTGCACAACGATAAAAGGGGTGAGTACAAATATGTGGATAGTTCTTGTAGGGAAGGCATAGTTGCAAGCAAGACGCATGGACTGATATTCAGATCTGTGTTATGACGCATGGGGCAAAATTTTAAGAAGGCATAGTTGATATTCTGGTTCTTAACCTTGTGCTATTTCAAGTTTCTAATCATCCCCTTAAGTTTTTAGTCTTCCCTTCAAATTATTACTTTCCTACCAAATTTTCAAGTTCTATAATGATAACATTCAATATATCAATTTGCATTCCAATTTTGGGTTCCTTGCTTTCTCATTGTAACTGAATAAATGTTCTTGGGAGCTGATGTGTTTTTGACTTGAATATCTATTATCCTTGGTGATTTTTGTTGTATCACACCATAGTTCAAATACGACATGACACATACTTGTATAGTTTTTCTTTTTACTACCTTTTCTTCATTACTCAATTTGGGTAATTAAATGCATTGTATTACTCACTGTTTTCCAAAAAATGAAAAAATAGCCCCAGAGTTTAGCTAAAACAAATATACATTCAAATAGGTATTCAAAATAGAAGAAGAAACAAAGTCAACACAATAAGTTCTTTCATTACATCCCAAAATATATCACAATAGTCAATGACATCAATTGCATGCAGATTATTTAGTGGAATAAGACCACCTAGAAGTAGGGTTAGAACACTACCATATTAAAAGGTTATGAAGGAGGAAACTCACCTCAATTATGTGTATAAAGTGTAGGTAAAATAGGTGAGAGCACTTGGGGCTTGGTGGAAGAAATATTACCGATATATAAATAGTTGTCCACAAAGTCCAAATCCTAGAATGCACTACATATAGATAATAATAAATAAAAGTGATGTGAGTTTTATATAATGAGAAGATCAAGGGTATTCTAAATCAGATACAAAAGAGAAAATTAGGGTTCAACATTGCAATGAGCCAAAATAAGAAATTAGACAACAAGGGTGCAAATTGGAATAATACAAAAAGTCACAACAAGTAGGTCTCAATTTTCATATCCATACATAATAAGAAATTCAAATGCAATTCTAGACCATGAGACTCATTTATGGAAATAATATATTTAAAGAAAATTTCAAGATATTTAGTATAATTTTAGATAATTAATATTAAGAGAAAGAGAGATTATAAATAAATTGTCAAACAAGATTTGAAAGATATGCAATATACATGATTAGATACTTAGTAACTTCCATCAGTCCCAGTTCCACCATTTAAGGTTCAATTTCACCTTTTAACAATTTTAGGTAATTCAACGTTAGTTCCTATTCAATATATAAAACCCCCACAACCATTTAAAATCTTGGAACCATATTTTGTTTTGAGCTATTATATGTAATTTTACATGCCTCAAGTTGCTCACTTTCTCCAGTAACTACACTCTACAATGAGCTTAGAGCCCTGTCACAATGGGCTAGTAGTGCTAATGTGTTTCTACACACATGACCACCTAGACACATCCAAAGGTTCTTCCACACAAGACCCAAACTCACAACTTTCCTCCACTTCTGGTATTAAAGTCCAACTTGTGTTATTCCCAAAACTCCAAGCTTGAAGTAGATATTTCCTGCTATTATTAGCAAGGAGGGAAACGATCACTTATGTTAGTATTGATCCCAGATGAACCTGAATCCTCATGGTGACCCAAAAACATAAACTATGGACTCCCAGATTCTTAGAATCAACCGCGGACATATAGAGGTATATCCATGAAACTTCTTTGTCTACTTGGTTCCTTTTTCCATCCAATAACCACATCATAATCCCAGTCACAAGAATTAGATATCAAATAAATAACTAAATTAACAAACAATAGTCAGTGATGCAAGCCAAGGGTATCTTAACTGGAAAATAGAGTGATCTGTTAAATTGAAATGGCACAAACATATTTAAAGTTGGAGTATATCCCTACTAACATACTCCTACTTACAGTCACCTTGTAGAATCTTTCAGTTAAGTTCAACTAGTTAGTGCAATACTTAGTTCAGTAGTAGAGTCATAATTAGTGAAAAGACTGGAAAGAAAATAGTGAGGAAAAGTCTTGATATTTGCATATTGCTAGTAATGAATGATGCATTTTTTTGTCCGAACAAACTCCTGTTGTTTTTTTTAAAGCTTTGTTACATCAAGAGCTAAGTGTAAGGGGAAAATAAAAACTAACATAAAGAATGGTATAGAAGTTGGGCTCATAGATAGGTCCCAAAGAATGAGAGATGAAGAAAGACCAAAATTTCAAGAGGAAAACTTCATAACTTAATGAGTCTTCAGACTGACCATATGATCATCTCCAAGAAAAACTTCAAGGCAGAATCATAAAATCTTCGAATTAGAAAATCTCATATCACAAAGATTTATCTTAACCCATATAAAATATACTTAGAAGAATTCCATAGCTGATTTTCTTCTACTTTCATGAACATTGTTGTTCCTTCCAATCTAAGCAATATGTAGAATAAGAACACAAAGAAGCCTATCATCTATGAGAGTTAAGATTAATAATTTCATTCCAACTTATAGGGGAAACATTAAGTCCAAGATTTTCATTATCAATATCAAAGATATTCTTAACATACTCACAATAGAACATGATATGATCAATATCTTTGTATGCCCTTTTGCATTGGAAACACATTGAAGCAGTTTGGATGCCTCTTCTCATGGCATAATCACTTGTGGGATATTTATTGAGAAAATTTTTCAACATATGTAAACAACATCTCTTTGGAATATTGCCTTTCCAGATTCATTTAGATACATCGTTGATTTGATCTTTGGATCTAATAGCATTCCAAGAAACTTTGAAGCTAGGATTTTGTAATTGCTTGAATCTAAGCTAGTCATTGCCACCAGATTGTTGAGGTATAGAAGACAAAAAATCACAAAGTCTCAATTATATCTATTTGAAGAACAACTCCATCGACCATCGAAAATAAAAAAGTTTGCTAAACAGTCAACATGACTCCCAAATTTAAGAATAACCTCTTTACAATAATGTCACTCACAAAGGTATTGTTATTAACCCAGGGATCATGCCAAAATTTAATCACTCTCCATTACCAATATGAAATTCAGTGAACTTCAATAGAATCATTCTTTGTTTAATAATTTTAAAAAAAGGCCAACACATATTATAAGAAATACTAACAGACAAGTAGGTCTCTTTTTTCAGCTATTTTTCACTCACCCATTTGGCCCATAGAGAATCCTCCTTGCTTTCTACATTCCAAGCACTAGGATAAGACATCCATTCAAAACATCCCTAAACTTTTTAAAACCTAGACCACCTTCATTCTTGGGATGAGTGACATGATCCCATTTGACCAGGTGCAAGTTAGATTTATTATCAGTTTTTTTCCCACAAGAAGTCTCTACAGATTGTTTCAATAGTGTCAATGACAAATGTAGGTAAAGGGAAAGAGAAGGTCCAATGCAAATGTAGTGTAGATAGAGTAGAAGAGATCAGCTCCATTCTACTAGCAGTTGATAGAGTTCTAGCCTTCCAACCCTCCATTCTATTCTTCATGCGATCAATAATCCAAGAACAAACTCCCTTACTCAATTTACCAATGAAAAGAGGAACCCCCAAGTACTTGGAAGGAAAAAAAAAACATTTTGGAAATTTCAAGATATTAAAACATCACATCTTATAGCATCTCTACTGAAAATAATTTCACTCCTATTTGGATTGAATTTAAGATCAGATCAAGCACCGAAGACCTTGAATAGATTTAAGACACCTTCAGCATTAAGAGGTAAAATTTAATACATTAGAAATCCAATTAATCCAAATCGAAGGAAATTGCATCTTATGCATAATAGTGAAAATGAAAAATCAGAGACATACATACATACACCGGACATACATGACGAACTGATCAGAAGAGTATTAAACACATGATGGACTAGGACATACATACACCGACTCAACAAAGATGGTTGTCTAAATTACTGGGGTATGACTATGTGATTGAATATAAACATGGTACATCAAATCGGGTAGTTGATGCTCTATCTAGAAGAGAAGGATGGAAAGTAGAGAAGACAAATGCAGAATCTGAGCTTTACAACATCTGCCTCCCAATTCCTGGATGGTTGGATGAAGTCAGACAATTGCATATTGAAGATCCGATTTTGATTGAAATGAATCAGAGGTGGACAAGGGGAGAATTGGATCCACAGAAATTCCAATGGAAGAATGGCATTCTATTCAAGAAGAATAAAATTGTTTTGAGCCAGAACTATGAGCTTAGTAAGAAGGCAATTTTTTAAATGCATAATATTCCCACAGGTGGTCACTTGGGTTTTGAGAAGACCTTGAATAAAATAAGGGAGGTTTTTTGGTGGAAAGGGCTACGGAGACAATTGAGACAATATATCATAGAATGCTCGATCTGTCAAGAAAACAAATTTGAGAATTGCCCTCCTCCCAGCTTACTACAACCATTACCAATCCCTACAGAAGTTTGGTCAAACATTGCCACAAATTTCATCGATGCCTTACCAGTATCAGAGGGATGCTCAGTTATTTTGGTAGTAGTAGATAGGCTATCCAAAGCTGCACATTTCTTTGCTATGAAGCACCCTTACACGGCAAGATCAGTATTGGATGTTTTTATTGATGGCATCTTCAAGCATCATGGAGTTCCTAAATCTATTGTCTCTGACAGGGATACTATCTTCACTAGCAGTTTTTGGAAGGAATTCTATAAGTTACATGGCACCCAACTGAGTATGAGTACAACCTACCATCCTCAAACGGATGGCCAGAGTGAGGTACTGAATTGGGGTTTGCAATGCTATTTAAGATGTTTTTGTGCAAATCAACCTCATGAATGGGTTCGTCACCTACCTTGGGCTGAGTGGTGTTATAATACCACATCTCATTCATCTATGAAAATGTCACCATATGAGGTAGTATATGGAAGACCTCCTCCTACCCTTTTGTCATATGTTCCAGGACATTCCAAGGTAGCTGCAGTAGATACAACCATCAGTTCACGTGATGAGACTCTTTAGCAACTCCAGGATAATCTACGCAGAGCTCAGGAACAGATGAAAAGGTTTGCTGATACCAGAAGAACTGATAGAGAATTTGAGGAGGGAGATCTTGTGTACTTAAAACTACCATTCTATAGGCAAGGATCAATTGTGCAGAAGAGGAAAATGAAGCTCAGTCCCTTGTTCTATGGACCCTTCGAGGTGTTGGAAAGAATTGGAGCAATGGCGTATAAGCTCAAACTTCCCCTAAATGCACAGGTACACCATGTGTTTCATGTGTCTTTACTGAAGAAGAAGCTGGGACAGGAGGTCTCGGGAGGTGTCCAATTGCCTGATATGCAAGCAGCCAGAATCCTAATTCCAGATAAGATTCTCGACAGGAGGATGGTACCTGACAGAAGAAGGGAACGAGCCATTACTGAAGTCCTAATTCAGTGGAAAGATAGGGATATCGATGAGGCAACTTGGGAAAATTTATACAAACTTAGATTCAAATATCCAACGGTGCCATGTCTATTTGAAGATTTTGGTTTGGAATGAACCGTGTTCAGTCACACCTTGAGGACAAGGTGCTCGGAGGAGGAGGCATTTTGGTTACAAACAGGATTTATCTCAGACCTTGAGGACAAGGTCTGTTTGAAGGAGGAGGTATTTGTTATAGATGATTCCGGACTGATGAGTTGGAGCTACCATAGTGGAGCCTAGTTGCAAACTGAGCAACAGGGTAGGACCTCGTCAGGAGTTGTTAGCTGCAGATTTGTAGCTGATCGGTTAGAGATATTAGGAGTGAGTTAGATGACAGCTAGATGGATGTTAGGCAAAACAACAAAGGTTGTTAGAAAGTAGAGGTCGAGCTATGCTCTGAGTCGAGTTGTTGCTCTGTAATAAGCCTTCGTGGCTGTAACTGGAACAAGGCTGATAAATAACTGAGAGCCATCCACTGAGAGGATATCTTGTATTCTAGCCTCAGTCTAATAATATCCTTCTCGATGTGACTTTTCCCTATACCTTCTATCTCTCTCTCTCCCTTCCCTCTCCGCAATTTCTTCTTCTGCATCCTTAAGGATCTTCCCATCTCCATTACTGATCTCATCTCATATCCATCAGGTCGCCATCATAGGGACCCGAGAAGGAGATTCAACAGGCTAAAGACACCATTACTACTTGCGTAGTAACAACACCTGACCACCTAGACACATCCAAAGGTTCTTCCAAGGAGGAAGTGAATGGAAAGATGAAGAGATTGGCGATTTTAGTCAGGGCTATGAGTCCTTTACGTACATAGGTTACCTTGGATTGAAGCGAGCTCAAAGCAGTGGGGCAGCGGCGCTTTCTAGAGAAGTGGGGGGTCATCGTCTGTCTGGCGAAGAGAAGAGGGCAGCGACACTTTCCGTGGGGTCGTCATCCGTCCGTCGTCGGCTGCGGCGCTCTGGGACGGTCGTCGTCTGTCCGTAGTCGGCTGCGGCGCTCTGAGATAGGGGGCAATTTATGCGGCGGTGAAACTGCTGATCAATTTTGGGGGAAACCAGGCACGCGGAGGAAAAGAGGAAGTGTGGGGAAATGTTTTTTAATCAATGTATAATTATTAACCTCTCATCTATACATGTGTATCATATATATTGCAGAATAATTATTAACCTACATGAATCATATACATTGCATATATATAAAAAATATGCAATGTATATGATTCATGTAGGTTAATAATTATTCTGCAATAATATCACATGAGGGTGTTAAATATTTGATAGTTCTGGGTAAAAAAAATGAACCGGCCCAGTCAATCTTGGACCCAATCTAAAATTGAATTTTTTTTAGCAAAATATTTCAAAGGCTATTTTGTATGTAAAATAGTAGACACATATGTATAACATGTAAATATAGAGGTTGATTAGTTACTCTGTTATAATATCACACATGGTGTTAAAAAGTGGTTTGAGTCAGTCAATTTTGGGACCAAACATGGCCCAGTTAGAGAGTTCAATTGTCAGTGTCGGACCCAAATACAAAACTAGATTTTAATTATTCGAATGGTGTCTCAATTGAGAACGACCCAGATTTAAAACATTAGATTTGAAAGAAAAATTTGAGCCAGATTTGACAATGAATATAAAAAAATCTCTGATTAGATGTTCATGATTATATTTCGTGTGATAAAATATTGGGTGGCCGGTTCCGGGTCAAAACATCTTACCCAGAGTGAAAAAATTGTCATTATCACATGACCACACAAAATTAAATTTTGTTCAATCGACCTCTCAAATTGAAACCAACTCATATTTAAAAAATTAAAGCCCAAAAAGAACTCGGACCCATATTTGACAATAATTTTATATGAAAAAATAATTAATTATTTGATTACATGTTCATGATAAAATTCTCTGATAAAAAAATTGGGTTTAGCTCGGTTCTGGGTATATAAAATAAGTCAGAGTCTATTGTATAATCTTGGCATATAACAATAGATTAATTATAGTGTATTGTGTGACTATGGTCTATTACAACATGTAGCTATTATAACGGGAGACCAGACAGAAGAAGACTTGCAGCGGCACAAGGAGAGGGAGTGCTTGTTCTAGTTTTGGAGGCGGGACTTTGGTGTCGTTCTATTTCCAGAGCGGGAGCGAGAGCTAGAGCGTGGGTTTTGCGTCGTTATTTTGTTTTTAGAGCGATAGATATAGAACGGAAGGGAGGCATGTATTGGAAAGTAATCCACCGTCTAAATGAATTAGGATTCAACAAGTTACATAAAAGGAAACTGCAATTGTTGTTTAAAACCAACGGTTGATCCATTTAAACAATTATGATTATCTAAAAAGAAAAGGATAAATGTCCACAATCAAATGGATCCTCTTCACGGAAGTAAAAGAGATAATGATTGGTTTAATATGGTTAATATTGGTTAGGAAATAAGTTAATGAGAGTCAGGAGCAATCCTTGGGTAAATTAAATAATAGTATGGGATACATTTTCATAAGGTCAGGGATAATGCTTTGGGAAAATTTAATATACTCATCAAGGACAGCATCACAAGGGTCAGGGATAAGCCTTCGGAAAAATTAATACACTTGGCAGGGATTATGTCCTTGAGGAAAAATCCTTCGGCCTTGTTGAGTTTTGTAGTAGTGATTGAGGGGAAATAGTCTTTAGAAAATATTAAAACATGAAACGATGCTAAGTGAGTATTTTTTTAAACAATTCAGAAATAAATTGTTTTGTTCGGGATAATACGTGAAAATGCATAAATGAAAAATAAAACACGAATAATTCATAAAATTAGGGGAAAATACGTGTTTAATACAAAATTCAGGTGTACCATACATCTAATAAAAAAATTGTGTATTATATGCGATTATATGAAAAGTTCAGAGAATTATGTGAATATGATGTGTTGTTTAACTATGGTCTTTTACAATATATAGCTATTACAACAGGTGATATCATGTTGTGTAATTATATTATATTACAATGGTTTAATTTACGTTGTGTAATGGAGGTCTATTACAATGATGTTTTATGTGTGGATATTACAACAGGTCACAACATGTTGTGTAATTATAATATATAACAACATATTGGAGTCTGTTGTCTCATGTTGGGATATAACAATGAGTTTTAATATGTTGTATTATGGTGGTCTATTACAACATGTACCAAATACAACATGTAAAGGCCTGTTGTATAATTAATACATACTACAACGGGTGAGTCTGCGTTGTGTAATGATGGTCTATTACAACATGTGACTATTACAACAGGTCAAAATATGCAGTGTAAATAACATCTTTTACAATGGTTTTGAATATGTTGTGATATTACAACCTATTACAACACTTTAGCAGTTGTTGTAGTATCCTCCTATACTACAACAGGTTTGCCATGTTGTAAATGACTTGTGTTGTATAAAATATACAATATACAACACAAAAATGGGCTTATTGTGATAAGTATGCTAACTACAAAACAATCATCAGAGTTGTTGTCTATCTCCCGTTGTAAAAAGCATTTTCTGTAGTAGTGCATCACGAGTCTTCACTCTTTCAAAAAGGTTACCTATGATAAGCTCTTTAGGATGATGCTTTATAAAGCGGGGAGTTAGATCCTTCTTTTCTACTTCTTTCTCTTCTTCATCAATTAACACCTCTTTTCCTTTATCAACGATGTTGATCTCTTTCAAATGAGGGATCACATCATCTACAACATCATCATTAACAATATTCTTGGAAATAGAGGGGTTAGTCTCAAAATATCTAAGGTTGATAGATTTTTCTACTTTAAACAAGTCAATGTTAAATATTCTATAATCCTTGCTAGTAGTGCTACAGTCAAGAAAGAAAGATTTGTAAGACTTCAGATGAAACTTGTCAAGGGAATCCATGGTCTTCAAAACAAAACAAGGACAACTAAAATCATGACAGAAATCAATAGAAGGCTTTCTACCACATCATATCTCATAAAGGGTTTTCTTTAAAGATGGATGAGTGAAAACCCGATTTTGCACAAAATACCCAATTTTGCACAAAACTTGAAGTACCAACGGCTTTGGCCCAAAACTTCATTGGAGTATCAAACTCTAGAAGCATAGCCCTAGCCATTTCTTATAGTGACCTATTCTTTCTCTCTACAAACCCATTTTGTTCAGGTGTTCGAGGTGAAGAAAATTTATGTGCATACCTGAATTTCTTAAAAAATCATTCAAACAAGTCATTTTCAAATTCTCCCCCATGATCATAGCAGATAGATACGATCTAACAAGAAGCTTCATTATCAACTCAATTGCAAAAAGTAGAGAAGACCTTAAGAGTATCACTTTTTGAAATAAGAAAGAAAGTCCAAGTATAGAAGGAAAAGTCATCGACAATCACAAGACAATACTTGTTATCACGAAGCGATTGAGTATGCATTGGTCCAAATAGATCAATGTGGAGAAGCTCAAGAACTCTTTTGGTACTAAGGACCTCTTTTGTATTTGAAGGATGACTTAATTTTCTTTCCTTGGGTACAAGTTTGGCATTTCTCATTCTTTTCTAAATCCAATTTAGGAAGTCCCTTTACTAAACCCTTTTTGCTCAACTTCTTCAATTGATGCATATTTACATTACCAAGCCTACGGTGCCACAAAGATATATCATTCGAATTGGCAACACGACATCTACCAACAATAGGCTTAATAGAGTTAAGAATAATAACATAGAAATTACCTCCAATATCCCATGGTGGGGGGAGATTGTAACATCCCAGGATTTGAGGCCTCAGATAAAATGATCTTAAAAGGAATGATTGGACTACCCATATCACCAAGTTGCACCTCCTTTTTAGGGAGCCCATCAGTAAAGAACTCCATTTTTAAGTGAGGAAAAAGCACGGAATTAAGGCTAGTGATGGTCTGTAGGGCCATTCGTGATTCCTAAAACTCTACTAGAGCCTTGGGCTATAGGCCCAGGCGTTACATTTGGTATCAGAGCCCAAATTCATCAACTAATACCTAATAGTTTATAATATCAAATTATCTTTGGAAATATAAGAGAAAACGTAGTATAGCATAATGTATCTTTTAGGTTTCTCATCCCACATTTTCATCTACTTCTCATCTCTTTGCTGAATAAGTCTTGAAAAGAATTGTTAATTAGAGAAGTAAATGTGAAAAGATGTAACTTATAGTGTAGGTCCCTTTAGGAAGGGTGAAACACTAGAAAAATACAAGTATGGATAAGCCCTTTTATAGAGGAAGGACTTCGATTAGGTTATGAAAAATCTAGTAGTTCAAGGGATATGAAAACTCTAAGAGGTAGATTATAGTCCCTAACCCTAACCCTAACACCTTAATCTTAAATAATAAACATGGTGTGGTAGTATGGGACACCACCCATGTGAAACTTGAAATCAAGAATAAGAAAGATAAAGGGATGGGTCTAGGAAACCCAGTCTCCCATGCATGTGTGCATGAGGAGCACGAAACATATATAACAGATCCTAAGAAATATAAAGACCCAATAGTTATATATATATATGGGGATTTATTCGTTACACGCACGGGTAGCTGGATTTTTCACTACCCGCACATCCAAAAGTGTAACTATATGGTACACAAAAGAAACTCTAAGATCAAAAGAGTAACTGTATTGATAAAATAGTAACTATATAACTAAAAAAGTAACTGCACAAAAAATATACAGTCAGTAAATATATGGACGTATTTTTTTATTTTGGTGGGGCAAATGATATTATTTTTGGATGAAATTTTTTGGGGAGCTAGAAATCTGTTGTTACAAACGTAACTATCTATGCATGAAACTCAATAGTTTGCAAGGTCATGTCAAAAGTAAACAACTTGAAAAAAAATAACCGAAATGGGGGGCGGGTAGATACTCACGCGGATATTAAAGATGGGCATATATATATATATATATATATATATATATATATATATATATATATATATATATATATATTATCTTTCATGATAAAAGAACAAAAGGATTATCATTATCCTTTTAGGCAGTTACGAAGATTATCATTATCTTTTTGAAAAGTTTTATTTTTTAAATATTTAATGTAAGATAAACATGTTCAATAGGGCACGATTACCATTATACTTTTTGGAAGTTTTATGTTATAAATATTTAAAATAAACATGTTCAATGGGACAGGTGCATATGCACGTGTGTGTTGCTAGTATATATATATATATATATATATATATATATATATATATATATATATATATATATATATATATATATATAGAGTTAGGCTAGAATACACTTAAGTGTATTGTGCCCCCAATACAATAGACTTTTTAGCCGTTGGATCTCCATCCAGATCTCGGCTCCCAAACCCACTCACGGACGAGTAAACGTCGTTTACTCCTGTCACTGACCCACCACTGCAGCACGGCTCTCTCTCTCTCTCGCTCGCTCTCTCTCTCTCTCCCTCCCTCTCTCTCTCTCGCTGTCTCCCTCTACGCGATTTCCCCCTTCCTCCGACCAGCTTCCTCCGGCCTTCCTGCTTCCTCCGGCCTTCCTACTTCCTCCGGCCTTCCATCTCTGCAGCTGCCGGCCACTTCTCCGACCTCTTCTCTCCCCCGCTCCTCTCTCTCTCACAGGAAGCGTCGACAGTTGTCCCCCTCTCACCGGCGGTCGACGACCAGACAGAGCAGTCTGCAGCCATGTCCTTCCTCCTCTGTTCTCCGCGGCAAGTCACTGCCGCAGCAGGTCGCCGCCCAGTTCTCTGCCAGCAAACAACAGCCGGAAACCTAGGAGCAGGCAACCGCAACCCCGGAAACCCAGCAGCAGGCAAAGGAAACCCCTCACCTGCCGGCTCCCGGCTCCCTTCATGCTTCCTCCGCCGGCCCCGCTTCCTACTTCCTCCGTCGACGCCCCTTCCTGCTTTCTCTGTAGCCGGCAGCAGTGAGGGATGCAGCTGGTGCAGCCTCTAGAAGTGAGGGCTCAGTAGGTCACCGCCCGCCCATTCTGTTCCTCCGCCAGCAACAGCCAGTTCCCCAATCCGACAACAGTGAGCCCCCAAATTTCTATTGCAAACCTGCAACAACAACAGTAAGCTTCGCAATACAGAGCAACATCTTCAGGTAATTTATGTCTACGGCTGCCTTTAGTTGCTTTTGATCCCTATTCTCTGAAATTGCTGCATCTATCTTTGCTTTCCGTCTGTGTGGTTGTGTAGTCATCCTTGTGGCATGGCTAATAACAAAGATAACAGTTGGACAATGTCAACATGTTCTAATCATCTTTGTCAAGTATCAACGATGAGAAGAGGGTCTAAATATTGCAAATGTGGCGAGTTAGTGCGTGCAAAAATAGCCAAGACCCCAAAGAACTATGGACGAGTATTCTTTGGTTGTCCCAATTACAACAAAGAGGTATGTTGTTGTGTTTCTTACAAGAATTTATTTGGAATGTACTAAGTTGTTGTGTTTCTTACAAGAATTTATGTAGAATGTACTAAATTTAAATCATTTGATGTTGTTTGCAGGGGCTTCCATATTGTAATTTCTTTGAATGGGATGATTCCAATTCAACTACTGAGAAGTTTGAGCATGAACGACTTGAGGGAGAATTAAAGATGGCCAACATCAAGGAACAAAAAGCAACTTCCAGATTTAGATGTTGTTTTGCTGGATTGGTGGCTTCCTGGATTCTGTTTATAGTTGTGTATACCCAATCAAATTGTAAAATGTAATGTGGAGGTTGGCTGAAACTGTAAAGTGGTGGGATTTAGTAACTGCCCAAAAGTGGTGGGATTTAGTAAAGCATGGGTGAAGTTGTAAAGCCCTAAAGTGTTTCTCCCTGAACCGTTGTAATATTTTCTGAATTATTCAATGAAATTGCATGAGTGAATGTTGAATGAATGCATGAGTGAATTGTCTCTGTTCATTATCCAATGTGGGTCATAGATTGAATGATCAAACTACCTGTTTGAACCTTTGTAGACCAAGTGGCCGTATGAATACTCTATTGCAGACTTGTTACTGATTTTAGTAGGTCAGTATTCCTCAGAATGATTAATTGACAAAGGTTACTTATTACATTACATGATTGTTGGATTGTATACTAGTGCACTGAGTCAAATTCATGATTGTCGGACTGGGTGTATCTATGTGTGTGCCCTGGACCACTGCCTTGTGTTTTTTCTTGAAGACCTAACAATGTATTGATTCCCTTGGATGAAATTCGGAAGCCCAACTAGATCCATAAGGTCGTGGTGTGGCTGAAATGATTCAATAGCTTGGTTAATTTGTATCGAGTAGCTAGAGTTAGCAGTGTGTCCAAGAAACTCGTTTAAACATATGAATAGCAAACCCCTTGTTGCTTGAGTACAAATCAGTAACACAAGTACTGAATCCCAGCTGTGAATGATGAAAACTGAACTAATACAACTGAATCCCAGCTACACTTGGGAATTTAGGATCATATACAATTTGTGTTAGCTGGCTTTTTGTATAAGTACATGATAGGTCATCATATTTATCTTACAATGATACGGTTAACCAAAAATGATCACTGCTTGTACTTGAAAGCGATTCAGCATGCATACACCTACCCTGTTCGTGCACTTAAGCTTAACGTAAGTTTCACATTGCATAATATTATCGTTCAAGCAGTTATATGATATCTTAATAAATTATATAATTAGGAATAATTTAAAGTGGCATTTACATGTTAATTACCAGGATTGACATGCTTCAGTTTGGTTCTACTTTGTTTAAAGTGAAACGATTTAAATATGTTTAAAATAAGACCACACCACTGGCAAGACCTGAAAGGAATTACATTTTTTATGGTTTGGCCTCCCCAAAAGAAATGATGTTGAATTTTTTAATTAGGGAAGATCATAGGGACTTTGTTTGTGGCTTAGAATTGTCAGGCAAGCTCAGAACTAGGTGGACTACATTCAATAGTATTAATTTCATCACTAATAGCAACGACAGCCAAGTGAAAAAGTAGCTTTCTTTACTGCCCTACTTGAGTAACACTCAAAACAGGTCTTTAGCCATATATATGGCATACGAATAAAGTCTTTGAAGTACACTCAACAAGGAATATGATTCTCTTAACTAGCAGATGCCGTTTTGTGATTGTAATCTTTTTCTTAACAGAGTTGCACAGCTAAGGCGGGGATTTGGAATGTGTCCACTGAATTTAATTTGATGAATTACATCCTTGACATACTTGCATCCGTGAACCTCAGCACGTGGTTACATGGAAATGTAAATCATTTTTTGGCGCAAGTATAAACTTTTGAGGAAAAGACAGAAGATTCCATTCTTGAAATGCACATCGTAACTGGATCTTGTGCTATGCTGCATTTTGCTTGTCGCGAATCTGCCTTAATATTGTGCATTGTGTTTATAGGGAGGAACTTTTAGTCTAATACATAATGATTCTTTATCTGTTGATAGTTTACTCCAAAATATCCAGAGTGGACTACATATCTTTTTGTTCAATGTTAATTCTGCAAAGAACCTTCACTCATCTATATGTGTACGTTTGTAATTAACAGTGTGGTAATATTGTGCTATGTAAATAAGCTTAATTCCAACAAATAAGCGCTGAAGTTGGCTACTTAGGGGAAATGTAGGGCCCCAAAATCCCTGGAGATTGTGTGGCTTTTGGGAATATAAGATAAGGAACCAAAATGATCTGTCGGTGAGGAGCAACCTGTCAAACATGCAGAACTTTTTAAGAAGTGAACACACATGAACCATTAATTGGTACACCGAACTAAGGAAATTCAGGATCATTGCAGCTGTATATATATGAGGAGCCAATCCATAAAAAATATATTGAACACATGAATGACTACATGCAGCACCAAGAAGTGCATAACCATGAACCAATCCAGTCCTGCTGCATTACAACTCCCATTCAAAGGACCTAACTTATGTCCATTCAATACAACTGAACCAATACAACTGAATTCCAGCCAAACAGTTTATCAGTACACAAGGATGTTTAACCTGCTTCACACACTGTAGAAGCGCAAAACGGCATCTAACAGCTCTGTAAAGGCAGTTCATGTTTATCAAATAGAGGAGATCCAAATAGCATCATTGCCAGGTTCATGTTTATCAAGTACATACAAGACTGAACATGGATCACTGAATTAGCATTGATACAACCCTAAATTAGAAGGCACTTCAATCTCCAGTCCTGCTGCAACGTCGTGAAGTCTCTCGTATCTATTCTTCACTAGATTCATGAATGTCTCCAAGCACACCCAAAGTTGAGCAATCTTTAGTAGCCTATCAATGAGATACATAGTATTTGACATAAATTATTAACATATATTTTAAACTATAAACAAATAATGTACATTACAACTACCACATACCCCAGTTTTGCATGTTCGGCTATTATGCCCTTTCCCATTGCAAGTACTACAAGTTCTTTGCTTTTTGGATTTTAACTCAGCTTGTGGTTTAAATCTTTGTGGTTTCCTGCTCCCTTTGCAATGAGATGTGGGCGGATCTCTCAATAGGATATCTTCTTCTTCATTGTGGATTCTTGGAAGATATTGGCTACACTGAGTTGGAATATGAGTTTGAGATGATGGTATGACTTCTTCACTAGATATGGGTCGCGTATTTTTCTTCATCAACAGTATCTCATCATAAGATTTTTGAAATTGCTCTTGCACTATAATGTAAGTGTCCTTGTCGTGGGAAGCTATACCGACCAAGCGCATTGCAGATGTACAAAGTGAATTATACCTACCCAAAGGGGTACTACAATCAACATCAACATGTAACTGAGATTCCTCATTACAATGACTCGTATTGGTGGATTTTGCTTGCATTGTCCAACGTTGTAGCACATACAAAGACGGTATCTTATGAACTTTAAGAAAAAGCAGCACTTTTAGTATATGAGCACATAAGATGCCAGAAAATTGGAACAACTTGCATTCACAAAAGAGTTCTTCTCTATTATGGTTAACTGTTACTATGTAGCTCTTCTTTGACATAAATGCAAGTGCCTCATCACTTACACTTGAAATTTGATATTCATATTCACTAACCTTCTCTATGTCATAGCATGAAGTTAGCTTCATTTGCTTCTTGAAAAGTTTAAATAGCGTTCTAGTGTAGATATCCCTTGCATGTTTCTCGATTGGATACATAGACCACAATGTTGGTTGGCCATTCTTAGATCTGTAGTCTTCTTCATCCTCTTTGTCATATCGATTCTCTACCACCTTCTCAAATGCTTGGACAAATTTAAACAAAGGTAGATGATTGTTAACATGATCTTTAAATATTGCATTCATGCTCTCACTGCGTTGTGTTGTAGACATGTTGGCAAAAAATGTGTCTCTGAAGTAAACAGGTATCCATTGCTCTCTTATATTCCACAACAAGTTTAGATGTGCATTGTCACTCAAATTATATGTGGTCATCATCTTCTTCCATCTTTCCTCAAACTCATTAATAGTGATGGGTTGATTAATGCAAGATTGGAACTCTTCAGTGAACCCTGTAACAGTCCCATAGATCACCCCGAGATGTTCACGTGCTTTTCGCATTATATGCCATTGGCAACATCGGTGGATTGCATTAGGAAATACAATATGAATTGCCTTCTTCATTGCTGGATCTTGATCAGTTAAGATTGCATTTGGGTGTTTCCCATACATGGCTTCTAAGAATGTATGGAAAACCCATACAAAAGAATCAGCAGTCTCATCACGTAATAAGGCACAACCAAATAAAATAGACTGTTTGTGATGGTTCACCCCAATGAAAGGTGCAAATGGCATGTTGTACCTGTTAGTCATGTATGTCGTGTCAAAGGTCACCACATCTCCAAATGCTTGATATGCCATTCTTGATTTAGCATCAACCCAAAAGATAGTACGCGCACATCCATCTTCATCAAATTGCACTGAGTAGTAGAATGCGGGGTTTATTGCTTGCATTTTTTTGAAATGTCCTATTGTGGATGCTACATCAACACCTATATATTTCCTTCGCATGGAGACAAGTGTGTTGCTTAGATCCTTTCTTGTAAATGTGACATTGCGGATGCCTCCTTGTTGGCTAGCTATAAGTGACATAATCTGAGCACTAGAAATGTTTTGATCATGCATCACATGAATTAAATCCCGAACCTCTGACGACATACGGCGGTGTGAGCGGTGAAACCTCTTCTTAGATGGGCTCTTGGTTACTTCATGATTATGTTCTTTTTCAAAGCTTAGTACCACCCACTTTGAATCATCTTCTAATTTCACTCGCATGTGAGCCTTGCAGCCAGTTCGACTAGAAATGATATCCTTTTGTGGAGACCCCTTTTGAGCATCACCAACTTTGTTTTTTCCTTTGTGAATTCCTTCCCTAGAGCATACGAATACCCTGCTGGTGACTTTCTTTGTCTTGGCTGAAACATAATGGTTTCCTTTCCTTATACTGAACCCAACTCGGTATGCATATTTGTTGTAGAACTCCTCAGCTTTATCAACACTATCAAATAGTAGACCTATGTAAGGGTCTAAATCAGATTCAACTTCTATCCTATCATCCCCCATCTCAGGATCAATTTCATCTTCACGATCTTCACCCACTTCTATGCCTCCACCCACTTCAATGTCTATATCAGCTTGACTACTATCATACTCCATCCAATCAATTCCGGTCATCCCATCCACGTCATGTGAAAAGTCCATAGCTTGAGTAAAGTCCATAGCTTGAGTAAACAGACCTGAAGAACGGAACAATAGGGATGGCTCGCTCTGGATTTCTACTACTGACGTTCAGCTTGTTGTGCCAGTGGAGGAATGAACTGTGAGAGATGTAGAAAGGGGGGCCGGCGCAGGCAGGAGCAGAACGGCTCTGGTGGTGATGTCCTTTGTTGTTGCTGGCGGAGCAGAGGGTGGCGGTGAGGTGATCTCGTTTAATGTTGCTGGCGGAGAAAGCAGGAGAAGCAGGAGGATTTGGGCGGGCGGAAGCCTACTGTGGGTGATGTTGGCAACCCTCCTCTGCCGTTGTTGCCTACTGCTGGGTTTCCGGCTGTTGTTTGTTGACGGGGAAGTGGGCGGCGACCTGCTGCGGCAGTGACTTGCCGCGGAGAACGGAGGAGGAAGGACGGGGCTGCAGACTACTCTGTCGCTGGTCGACCGCCGGTGAGAGGGGGACAACAGAGAGCGTCGGTGCTTCCAGTGAGAGAGAGAGAGGAGCGGGGGAGAGAAGAGGTGCAAGACTGCGAGCACAGAGCCCCGCCAGCACCTTTCCAGCGACCTGCTGCGGCAGGCGGCTGTAGAGATGGAAGGTGGACGAAGCAGGTCGCAGGTTGGAGGAAGGGGGCGGCGGAGGAAGGACTCGCTCGCGTTAGTGGGAGAGAGAGACGGAGGGAGAGAGAGCGAGTGAGAGAGAGAGAGAGGAGAAGGAGAACGACTGACACTGGTGGGTCCGTCAATGCAGACAGAGGGAGTAAACAGACGTTTACTCGTCCGTGAGTGGGGCTGGGAGCCGAGATCTGGATGGAGATCCAACGGCTAAAAAGTCTATTGTATTGGGGGCACAATACACTTAAGTGTATTCTAGCCTAACTCTATATATATATATATATATATATATATATATATATATATATATATATATATATATAGAGAGAGAGAGAGAGAGAGAGAGAGAGAGAGATTGGATTGTTTTGGATGGAGGCATGGGCAGTGTAGTGTTTGCTACTCGTCTGTGGAGACGGTGGCATTAATTGTAAATAGACCAGCAGCGCTGCAGAAAGATTTCCTGTGAGAGAAAATTCCTCTCCGTCCAGCGCTCGACATCTCCCTGTTCTTCATCCTCACATTAATCCATGGTCCACCCGGTCTTGGCATCCCTATCAGCGACATCGGCACCCTTTAACCTCTCCAGCGAACCACATAGAACGAGGCCAGCAGCGCACCAGATTTCGAACTCGAGTGCGGGGCCGGCGACACGAACATTGTCTGTGCAGACGTGGGTCGCCTCGGAGGCAGTGCGGTGGAGCAGGTCCCCGCGGAGCGGGAGGGCCGTGGCCTCATGCACCGCGGCTCGGCAGCCGTTTACCTCGAGCACCACGCCCCTCTGTCGGCGACGATGGGAAAGGGTGAGCTCCTCCGGGGACACCCTTACGTAGAAGAGGCGAATCTCGAGCCAGGACGAGGGTAAGACGCTCGGAGCAGTATCCGCGGTGGGGACGAGACTAGGGTTCCGTCGAAGGGAGAGTTGTGCCAGGGTCGAATTGGCCGGCCTGCCGGCGAGGGTCTCTTCGCCGTCCTGCCCCTCCTCCGCCGATCAACTGAAGCAGCACTAGCAGAGGCTCCGTCACCGCCAGGAGGTGCTGCTCTGTCCATCTTTCCCAACGCGCATTCAGCGGCAAGTCACGGACAAACCAATTATTGAAGTTCTTCCGCTTAAGCACGTAGATGGTTCTGGAAGCAGAAGGGGTGGATCAGCGGATGGTGGACGAGCTTTATGTTTTTCGTTCAAAATGTATTTTTTTTAGGTCAAAAGTGCACCAACCATCGCAGTATGAAATCGATCGGTCGAAACTATAAAGATTATAGGTTGTGATTGATATGAGAAGTAAAATATAAGACTAGTTTTGAAGTTCATATCTTCATAAATGTTTTACGAAATTCCAATTTGCAGTCAATCGTTTCTTGTGGCGCAGATTATTAGTTGTATGCAGCCTCTATATTCTTACCAACAGTTTTTGCAGTGACAATGTAATACCATGCGTCTTATATTTAACTGGTAACCAAAATATAAACAAATATAAGAAATACAGTTAAAACAATTAAAAAGATGAAAAACAATTATTTTACATTAAGTAACTATGTCATATATTTGGTGTCAAAAGTAATTATATTGTACAGAGAGTAAGTAATAATTTGGTATGAGAAGTAAGTATTTGATAACATCAAAAGTAATTGTATGGTACGAGTACCCATCCGACTACGAAAGTAATATCAGGACACAAGAAGTAACTAAATTATGTAAAAAGTAACATTCTGAAACTGAAAGTAACACCAAGACACAAAAAATAACTATATGACACGAAATGCAACTCTTTGACACTAAAAGTTATGTCATGACACAAAAAGTAATTATCTGACCGAAAGTAACAATAGGACAAACAAAGTAACTATATGGCATTGAAAATAACTATCTGACATTAAAAGTATCATCATGATATAAAAAAATAATTATCTGACACTGAAAGTAACATTAGGACATAAAAAATAACTATACGGTAAGAAAAGCAACTATTTGACATTAAAAGTAACATTGAGACACAAAAAGTAACTATCAGACACTAAAACTAACATCATGACACAAACAATAACTATGTAGAAATGTCCGGTCATACTTGCAAAGTAACATCAAAGTCTAAGATACAACCAGCAGGTAGTTGCATCATAGATATGTCCGGCCATACTTGCAAGTTTCAAATGGTTGAATGCAAATTATTTTTTAGACTCAAGACATCGTGAATAATTGAGTCCACAAATGCCAAAACCTTTCACTAGCAAAGATCATGTTTAGCTCTCTATTTTATTCGGATGACGTTGCATAGTAAGAAATACAACGGATTGAGAGTACTTGACATTGACCAGGCCATGGCGCCATGCCGAGCCTGATGGAAGTCGTGATAACTTCGTATTTTCCCATGGGCAAGGAATTATACCAAACGAAATTACAACTACATATTCTCATTCTTCATCTTCAACTATTGTTTACTTTATTGTTCTTCCATTCACAAACAGTCATGACATCTGTCAGCCCAGTTTACATCAAATTTGACCTTTGCTATGTGATAGATATGTCCACGCCAAGCGGAACTTTTTTTAAATCACTACGCTTCAGATTACGAATATAATAACGAAGTGTAGTCATACTCCCACAAAGCATTTCCAGAAAAAATGCATGACTCTTAGCAAAGGATTTTTGTGTGTTCAAAAATTTGCGAGCCTATCATGGGTTCAACACCATCTAAATAAAAAAAGCTTTATTTCCATCTTTTGGTTTTGGAAGACTACACTCGATGTTACAACCTCGATTTTGCATGTATTTTCATAATTGAAATGTAATAATTTTATAAATATAGACTTAATTGTAAATATTGTATATTTTGCTTCAAAGAAGGGACTTCTATACAAATCTCCCTTTTGATAGGAATTTTGTGGTTCCTATTATTATATTAATCCAATAATGGATATAAAAGAGAAGAAAAGAAGAAAAGTCCAAATATTAGAAAAAGATACAAGATAATAAATATTAGGCAACGTATTTATGAGAAATACATGGAAATCTCTAGAAAGTGGCATTAATGTTTATAATTGAATGAATTTCATTTACTTATGAGTTCTAATAGAAGAAACAAGAAAAGAAGAAAAAGGAAATAAAGGATAAAGGAAAATCCTTGAAAAGAAATCTTTTTATAAAAGAAATCGAGATAATGCTAAGGATAATGTGGAATTCTCTAAGAAGACTAAGTGTTTATTCATAATAGAGTGGATTTTGAATCCACATTGTTTCTTAGGATAAAAGGAATCCCAATAAGGAAATAAGAGGTGAATAAGAGGGAAAAAGAAGATAAATGTGTAAGGAATATGATAAAGAGACATGTTCGGACCATTTAATCTTTTGTATATAAATTTGATTGGCAAAGGAAAGTTAAATAAGATGGGAATGTTTTCCCTCATTGCTTGTTAAGGAAAGTATGTTCTCAAGAGAGAAGTACAAGAATATTTTTGAAATTAGGTTTTTCATTTAAAGTATAGATATATCTTTGGAAAGAATCTTTCCTTTTTCCCCAAGGCACTGAGGGCTCTAAACCCTACCAAACCCTTGCCTCTTCCTTGCAACCCTTGATCTATATAAGGTTTAGACTCAAAAGGTACCGAGACTAGAGGGATCTGAGACGGTACACGGTCCTCTTCCAATCCCGCCTCCTTCTTGACCCCGAAGGTAGGAACCGATGTGATTCCAGAGGCAACACAGAGTAATGGACGCCAGCTCAAGGAGTATTTGTACGCTCTTCAGGTCAAGACTGGGACGAGTACGTAAGATATCCTCGCCATAACCACCAACACCACGCCTGCATGGCCGGCCGACGAGAAACGACAACAGACCAGAACCCCAGCCGCCTCGGCCACGACTAGGGGCCTCCACGGGTGCGGTGGAGGGCAGCGGAAGTAAAAGGACCTTCGTCGGTGCCCTTCGAGTCCCATGGAGGGGAGGCAACACGGCGACATACCCCTACCCCGGTGGAAACGTAGGGTTTGTGAGGAAGGAGACGAGCGATGATAGTTTGACCAATATGCCCTTCTGAAACATAAGGAAACGAGTTGCAGCCTGGGGGTATAAGAGCCATTCCATTATAACTGAAGTCGGGTGTGTGAGGTACGTGCATGGGGAGTTAGCTGCCTACGTGGCACCTCCCTATTGGTATGTTTGTTCTATCTTACAAAAATCATAACTTCTTATTGGTAACTAGATCAAGGCAAATAATATATGAATTTTTCTCATAAAAATGTGAGGAATCCATTAAAAATAGATTTAGATCCTAATTCTGCTTGCAATTCAAAAAGTACATAAAGATGCTAGCTTTAATGGTTCTATTCATGCAAAACCCTAATCAATAATGATTAATGAATTAGGAAGGGTTATTTGAATGTTTAAACTTGATATTAACTTGTTTATTACAAAAGGACACATTAGATCTAAAAGGATGAAATTTACACGTAATTGGATTAATTTAGGGTTCCATGTGCATAAATAGGCTTTAATGGGCCTTGAAACCCTAATTAAGATTCTTAATGGCTTTAATTATTCAAATTCATGTATGAAGCTAAGATATGATGAGTCTAAGATATTTTGAGTATAAAAGTTCCTACTTGTGGATAAATACCCTTAATTTGGTAATTAGGGTTTTCAAATGGATAAATGTGAATAGTAATAAATGGAGTCCATATATGAATTAGATTATAATGAAATATGAGTTGTCAATTTGGAAGGAATCTAAGATGATAATTGGGACTAATGATCTTGAAATAACTTAAAAGGATAAAAGTGGTAATTTTTAGTGTAAAGGGAAAGAATAGACTTAATTGACTTTTAAGTAGGCTTATAATGTTGAAATTAGGGTTTGTGAACTAAAAGAGTATTCAAAGTGATAAAGGTATTATGGAGGCTAAAACCCTAATAAAACCCTAAAGTGGCCTAGAAATCCTAAGGTAGAATCTAAGTTGATCTTAAGAATGTTTTAGATAAAACAATGACACTTGGATGTTATGTATTAATCTCAGGATATTGTTGATTGCTTGTTTGATTATTCTTGAATATTAATGCTTGGATGTCAAGTTACTCTGGATCAGGTATGTGGTTACTCTTATGGTTAAATCTCTTTAGTTTCACGGTGATTCCCGAATGTTTTATCGGTTGCCTGAAAATAATTGTTGGGATGACTTTTATTTCATGCAACTATAAAGTGACTATGACTATCACCATAAATATGTGTACAAAACTAGCTCAGATCATGGTCCTCCTCTGTGGATTTGCTAATGATGAAAAGGATGACCTAGTACATGGTCTACCTATTAGGTAGGACCATCAGGTTATCATGAGTCAGGGATTGGGTTACTTATGGGTAGTGTCATGCGACTCTTTAGCATATCAAGAGTTAGGGATTGTGCTACTTATGGGTAGTGCCATGCGACTCTTTAGCAGATCATGAGTTAGTGATTGAGCTACCTATGGGTAGTGACATGCGAATCTTTGACCCTAGGTATTGATCTACCTATTAGGTAGGATCATGGGGGTCAGTTGGGATCTACCAGATGAGAGGTACGTCTAGGTCCATTGTAGGGACAACGTAGAGGTTAGGGTATGTATGGATTGAGTAGTTATGTTTAAAGTGTAAAGTTTGCTTGCTAAGCCATAATTTCTTGCAATATGTTGTTATAGTTAATTGTACGATTATTGTGTCCCCCACATACCGACATATTTATTTATGCTGACCGACGTTTTGTTTTTCGGAGTTTTAGGTACGAAATTGAAAAGGACAAATAGTAAAGTGACATATTGTGAAATTAAGAAACAAAATGCAAGGAGGATTACTTATAATATAGTCCAGATGTGGATAGAAGTTAGATATCCAAGTTTTTGAAAAAGGTATGCAAAGTTTTATTTTATTCCAGTTTTTAGTATAATCATGGTAGAATTTACTAATTATTACTGATTATTTGTCAAACTTTTGATTCAGGAAATTGGGATAACTGTTCTAACCTCTTGGTCTCTCTTAATTGGGGGTTACTGGGTGGCGGGGTTGTTACACTAAAAAAGGTTTCTTACTCAAGTAATATTCCTTTAGGGATGAGATTGCACTCTGATTAAGCTAGCAATTTAATGTTAGTCGAAGAGATAGAGTGTGGTTGGTGCTAATCCTTTTTGTCTCTACCTCTGTAACGACCCCACCTCCCGGTAACCCCCATTTAAGGGAGACTAAGAGATCAGAGCCGTTATCTAATAACCCGGATCAAAGGTTCGACAAATAATCAATAACAATTAATAAACTTTACCAACTAAACTGGAAACTGGTATAAAATAAAACTTTGCATATCTTTATCAAAATTGGGATATCTACATCTATCTTCATCAGGAGTCTACTCTAACTAATCCTCCTTTGTACTTTAACTCTTAATTAATTTTACATATGCCGCTTTGTTGTTTTTCCTTTTCAAGCTTGTACCTAAAACACCGATAAATAAAACGTCAGTCAGCATATCGGAATATGTCGGTATGTGGGGACAACCAAAGTTTGCACATATGGATAACAATCTAATTATCACAATCAAGTTAATTAACAAGCCAATTTACGCTTTTCAGTATGACATTCGCCACCGCTTTTACCCTAACCCTGGCATACCCACCTTAGGGTTTCTTTTGCCAATGACTTAAGGCCACCTTCTCAATCCCGAGCTTGGTGCCTAGGGGTCACCCTTCATAGTGTCTATTAGTCATTCAATATCATAGGCTACCTTCTCATTCCCGAGCTTGGTGCCTGGGGTCACCACTCATGGTGCCCATTAGTCTACCCATCTGGGCCTGACCTTTGGCATCATCCATCAGGGTGGCATGTAGGTGCGAGAATACATACTTCTATTATTAATGTGATAATCATAGTGACTTTATAATTTGTAAGTATGAACATCCAAACTGATAATTTGCATTCAATGTGGTTAACCATCCGAAAAATCCTCGGGAAACTAAGGCGGTTATTCATAATTAACCACATACTTGTTAGGCTGATCTGAGATAGAATAGTCCAATCAATCAATGACATCCAATCAAGCAAGTACATGAATCCTGAAATTACATTCAATTCCTTTTTATCAAAATCTATCCAAACCATCTTGCTACTTAGGGTTTCTATTATTTTTTAGGATTTCTACCTCTTTTTAGGGTTTACTTTGCAATTAGGGTTTTACTTCACTTTCACTATTTTAAACCCTAATTTTATACAATTACTTACAAACCCTAATTTCATATTAAAGGCACACTTAAACATTAATTAAGCCTGTTATGCCTCTTTTCTATTAAAACTACCATTTTTATCCTTTTAATCCATGACAAGATCATTATGCTCATTCATCATCAATTCAAAGTTCATTATGGTCATATGAACTCAATTTGCCATAATTATACCTTTTATTCATGAGAAAACCCTAATCACTACTTTTTAGGGTATTTATCCAGAATTAAGAACTTTTGTACTCTAAATAGATTAGAACCATCATATCTCACCTTTGTACATGGATTTGACCAATTAAATCATTAAGGACCATATTTACCAAAGTTAGGGTTCTAGATTCATTAAAGCATATGGAACCCTAAATTAATCAAATTACACATTAAGATCATCCTTTTAGATCTAATATTCCCTTTGTATTATCAATAGGTTAATATATGCTTTAAACACCCATATAACCCTTTTCTAATTCATTAATCATCAAAGGTTAGGGTTTTTCATTGATTAAACTATTAAAGATAGCATCTTTATATACTTTTTGAATTGCAAGAAGAAACAAGATCCAATTATATTTTTATTGGGCTCCTCATGTTTTTTTGATCAACTTTCATGTATTAACTTTCCTCATCCGAGTTTGCTAGCAAATTCTATGAATTTCACAAAAAAGCATTACCTTTGGGCCAATCGTAGCCTGCCACGTCAGCGCCTTCACTTCTTACTAAATTGATCCTTTTCCTTCTCTCGCGGATCCTTCCTTGGATCCGCTTGCTTGACAACCCGGTTACCTGCTCCCCGCATTGTCTTCCTCGTACGGAAGGGGAGCATGCCTCCCCTGTTTACTCTGTAAAATAGAGGAACGGGGCGGCCTTTCTTCCTCCTCGACCCGCCCACCTCAGATGGCCCACCACGTCGTCCCTCCTCCGCCCTGCTCTGCTGAAGGTGGTTGGGGCCTCAATTACCCTGAGGTCATGCAGACCAGGCCACCTAACTTCCCGCCCATTCAGCAGGTTCATAGAGACGATGGGTGTAAAGGGACACACCTCCAGAAGCAATTGAAAGAGTAAATCCCCTCACGGAGTTTGGCCGAACACAATGAGAGGCTTTTGCCGTTTCGTTGGGGTCCAATGCCCCCTATATATATAGGCAGGTCGACAAGGAGGTCCCAAGTAGATTTGGGCATTTTTCTTAGCATCTACGAAACTCACCAAAACCTAGGTCTTCTAGATTCGGATTCTTATCCTGAATTCACTGGACTAATCACCATGATGATTTGTCTATTATTTTGCAAGATATCAGTTTAGGAAAAACTACCCTCTTGACCTATTGTTTCCTTGTCCGACTGAGGAAGGTGATAGAACAGCCTCTGCTGGATCCGAATCCAACGACTGTGGTGTCTCGCGTTTATATCAAAATAGATCTAATAAAATCGTGACAAAATACTTTCCTCTACACTTTATGAATTTTGTAAAATCCATATCTCCCAAACCGAGTGTCCAATTAATTCCAAAATTTGAGGTAAACTTAATGAAGACTTAATCTACCCTTGTGCCAAAACTGGGATCATTATCTAAAATAAAATGTACCTTTTCATTAGGTGCAAGATATCACTTTAATTATATATATTTCACCTATTTTCTCTTTCACTCACTATTAAATTATTATTCTTAGTTCTTTGAACCTCAAGGAACCTTAATGGATCGAAATCTCATCTTGGGGATATACCTTAGCCTTGAACTTATCTTTTATCCATTATCTCTCATTATCTTATTTATTTCTTTTCAAAATATCTCTTTTTGATAATTTCTCTTTATTTCTCTTTTATTTTACTCATTGGTATTCCTTTTGTTATTAGGAATCCTTAAGATACAAAATCCCACTAAGGATAACTCAATTACACCTCTTTCCACTTATTTTCCACATTTTATCATTGTTTTCAATTTCTTTCTCAATAAAGAAATACTTAATTAATCTTTTCTTTTCTTATTGTCTTTTCTTTGCAACTTTGGACTCCTTGGAACCCAAGAGGCACAAAATCCATCCTTGGATTACATTCCTTTGCCTTCTAGAGGTTTCTACCTCATTCTTTTCTCAAAAACTCAATTATTCATTTACTAATTGAATTTCCTTATTATTTGGGCCCAATAGCCAATAAAGCCCACACCACAATCATCAAGGCTATTGTAAATGAAATCTATTTATTCAACACCAATTATATCATCATTTTTTCCAATATCTCTAATATGAGAAATTACATTTCTCTCCACATGAACCCAAAATTGGGGTTGTAACATCCTTCCCCTCTTATAAGAATTTTGTCCTCAAAAATCCATCAAGCAAGCAAACAAACAGGATAAGCCTTTCATACGTCCATCAGGGCTTCGATGTGGCTTCACCCTTTCCATGGTGCTTCCCAAGAACCTTCATCATCTCATATTATTCTATCTAAGTTCTTTCTTACCTTGGTATATCATACCCTCATAGGTGACTCAGGACATTTCAGCCTCTCAAAAGTTGAATAGGTTCATGGCTCAGCACATGGCTTGGGTACCTCACATAGTGCTCTAGATCGGACTCATGGAACACATCATGCATCATGTTATCCTGAGGGGTAAGGCTAAACACAACCATCTCCACCAATCCATCTCAAATGGACCCATATATCAGGGACCCAGCTTTCTCAGTTGTAGCTTAGAGGCGTCGGATTTTCACATCACATATTCTCCCACAGTGAACTGTATGTCAGTCTGCTTTGCATTAGCTCATGACTCATGTCACCATTGGGCTCTCTCTCATCCATTGCACGATTAAAGCGACTTCATCTGCACACACTGTGGTTCTTTTCTGACCTTCACGAGGCCTCCTTCACCAACATCATCTTAATGAAGTGGTGACCGACACAACCTCCTTCTAGAATTTCTTTCATCCTGATAAAGGCTATGGTGGTTAACGTCACATCTTAAGAATTGTCTCTTTGTATCACCCTGAATGAGCACACATGCTCTCATCAGACCCTCTAGTCTGGATCATACTAACCATTAGTATGGGGTGCTAAACTATACTAACATTGAGTTCTTCAGGTATCTACTTCCACCTCATGGGAGTGAACCTTTAGGTCATACTCAAGAACTTTTGAACTTGCATCATGGTGTGGTTGAACCATCTCTCTCACGTGTAGTTCAACTGAATTTGTCCCTTGACAGCACTCCTTTCCTTCTCGTGTCATCTAGGTAGGGCGATCTACCATAACCCATATTGCATATGGACCTTCTATGGTCTAAGGAAGACTTACCACCAAATCCATAGTGGTGAACTCCCATTCCTTCTCGAGGATTCTTTAACCTTAAAGTCAAAGCAATGTGTTACTGGTATTCATCCTTCACCATTGGCTTGCATGACCACATGCTACATGCAACTTCACATCAAGCAAACAAAGTGCTACTATCACTTACTATCTTTGTAGTATCACGGTGTTTGGTGATCTTAAAACCATGATCTCTTGGATGTCATGATTCCTCAAACATGATCCCTTGAAAACCCTAAAGCACTCTCTTCAGGGTTTCATCACTTTCCTTTCCAAAGAAGTACATCTGAAGTTCTACAACCATCCTTTCATTATATCACAGACTAGGCTGGCAAATCAAACAATCATTTACTTAATTAACCGCTATTGATACATCTGGGCGTTAGCCAAACTTATCTCTTTTACTCATCTTAAGGTTATCCTAACAACCTCAACTTCTTCTAGCTCCCAGCTAAACTAGGCAGCTATATCTCAACCAGAGCATTCATTACCACTTCTTATCCTTAGGTGTTAGGTAATGTTTAAGACATACACCTCCATGTATTCTACTTATCATCTCATCTCTAAGTTTGTCTTCATCAAGAAACTCTGAGATACTCTTCATGGTGATCAAACTCAACCTTGCATATCTTGCAAATTCCAGATAGCTCATGGTATCACATCCTCACAAGATGATCTCCTTAATACTCTTAGTGTTTGTAAACCATCCATGTATCATTCACTCCACAAGGGTATGTTATAATCTCTATCCTCATACCTTGTAGCAACGTTCCAACTCACATCATCTTTATCCTTGGTGTATGGCATGCGTACTATCCTATATCTCACTCCCATAACAAAAGGAAATAAGCATTTGGCTGCAGTCCAAATACAGAGTTCTTCCTGTTCCAAGAATAGAGATGGTACATCCCACCTTGCCAGTACACCTTTACATCTAAGTTGAAACATGGCACATATGTTGCTACAAACATCACGATATCAAAAATTACTTCCATGGAAAATTGGTCTCGAACCTACTTGGGTCACTACACAATCCTTGGTCATCACCTTTAGGTCTATAGGGTGTCAGCACTTTTGGGGTCATCCCTCTTCCCTTATGCACCTAGAGAGTGCCCTACTCATCTGCCCTTTGGGTCCCATGAGTTCATAAAGGTGATCAATCTCCTAACTCATGGCCTTTAGACAATGATAGTTGTTACCTCCCGACCCTATGGTCCTGTGAAACTAGGGAATTAGGAACTCCTACTTCCATCGGTCTTATCCCTTTCTAACCCTAGGATAGACTTAAGATTCTATTATAGTATGTGTCCAACTTAGAACCTTACCCATGCCTTCATCATCTCTCTCTGCATTCACGACTGACTTTCATCCCTTCATAGGGGTCATGGCAACCTACCTACCTTGGTCAGGCCCCATACCGGTTACCTCCATGGTAACACATCCACATGCACTTAGAGATGGTTATCTATGGGTCTACAGGTTCATTCTCATACCATGTACTCATCACTTAGCTTCTCAAGATCATATGAAACCTCTTTAGGTTACCTCAAAATCAACAAAACTGGTATACACCCTACAAAAGGGTCCCTCTCCCAGGATGGGAGGAAACTACACCTTGATAACAACAGTCACAAATGTCCTTATGTTTAGGGTATGCGTCCACATGAATATGCCTAACCCAACAGCTACTAGGGCACAAGCAGACCACCTATTAAACCATACTAGGTCATACTTGTTCTCTTTCCTCAACATTAGATCAACTTAGTCGTGAGGGGTTCATAAAACATACCCTTAACTTAAGGGGTTTCCTTTACCTCTACGCATGAGGAGTACCATGCTCGAAACTATAGAGACTCAAATCTCATCATGAGCATTGGGTACACTACTTCCCCTCTTAGGCCTAGGAACCCTAGCACCTTTGGGTGTCCAACTGCATGCTCAAACTCTTAACCACAAATCAAGCATGTATAAGGCATGACATGCACTCCCTGTCATCCTTCAACTTGAGCAACACATCAGGGTCGAGTCCCCCTCAAGGACAACCAACAAGGTACAAGGCCTCACAACCTGTTGCCAAACCTCTCCAAGTCTAAGGAACTCTTCTTCCTATCTCAGAAGGTAAACACCTATACCACAGGCACATAGGTACCAGAAGCATCATCCTCTCTCTAGGGTTTGGTTCCTCTAAAGGTAACCAAGATATCATCAGCCTCCAGGGGTCAAGCACAAGGCAACTACTATCATCCACTTAGGTCACATCATCCTCAACTCCCCACTATTCCTCATATCTAAGGGTTTTAGGCTTCCAACCTCCTTGTTGGGGTCCTGCTTTCTCTCTCTAGAGCTAACTCCACATCCAACCTTACTACTAGAGGTCCTCCCTCGATGAAGGATCAAGCACACAGGAATACCTCTACGTGGGCGAAGCCTATGCTCAAACTTATGTTTGCTCATGATTATCCATAGTCCCTTATGCTTATCTCATAAGACATCCATCATGTCCTTCTGTCCTCGGTTTAAACTTACTGCTCATATTACTGATGTATTCTGGGTGCAAGCTATATCCTACTTGAAATATCCCATAAGGTTTCTATGGGTTCTTCTCTAACCTCATCCATGAAGGAGCTATCTTTTGCTCAAACGTACATGACCCTTCCCAGGATTGGGTTGCCATAGGTACTTGATCATCCAACCTCTCATGGCTCATATGGCATCCAAGGCATGTCTATCTAAACGCCTGGTATACCATTACATCTAACTCTTCATGTCATCTCTCTCTAACCTTCACTTAGGGTTAGGGTTAACCTCATCCTCAGAGGATGTGCTAGGTCTCTACTTTTAATGGAGGTCTCTACCTCCAAGACTAACTCTCTCTACTCATCCTCCTGACAAGGTGGTCTAGACTTAGGTTTCTCCTGAGAGCAATGACAACTCGTGTCATATGACCTAAGCATATATCTATTCTTTAGTTTGTGCTTAATCTATTAAGCTTATGTCCATGACATCTTATTTACATGTTTCTCATTAATTTGGTGGAGGATTCCTTAGACCTTATTAACCTTACCCACACATCAAGAGGGTGAGGAGAAGAGAGAAAACCCTAATCCTTAAGGTCCTTAATAGAATTTGAGTTGAAAAGGGATGAAAAAGATGAGAGAATCTTAAAGGTATCTTATTTCAAGTCATATCCTAAGACATTGGCCAGGCAGTCACACAATCCGGGAGTCCTCATATTCCGACTAGCGGTGCGGAGGAAAATATTGCCATCCCCCGGACATGATCCTTTTCTAAACACCTCAATCTTTCAGAAAATCCTCTAGTAACTCCCTCGGTTCTATGGAATTTGTAAAATTTAATAATTATTAAAGATTAAGTGAGGAACCTATGCTCTGATACCAATTGTAATGACCCCACCTCCCGGTAACCCCCACTTAAGGGAGACCAAGAGATCAGAACCATTATCTAATAACCAGGATCAAATGTTCGACAAATAATCAATAACAATTAATAAATTTTACCAACTAAACTGGAAACTAGTATAAAATAAAACTTTGCATACCTTTATCAAAGCTGGGATATCTACATCTATCCGCATCAGGAGTCTACTCTAACTAATCCTCCTTTGTACTTTAACTCTTAATTAATTTCACATATGCCACTTTATTGTTTGTCCTTTTCAAGCTTGTACCTAAAATGCCGACAAACAAAACGTCGGTCAGCATATCAGAATATGTCGGTATGTGGGGACAAACAAAGTTTGCACATATGGATAACAATCTAATTATCACAATCAAGTTAATTAACAAGCCAATTTACACTTTTTAGTATGACATTCTCCACCGCTTTTGCCCTAACCCTGGCATACCCACCTTAGGGTTTCTTTCGCCAATGACTTAAGGCCACCTTCTCAATCCCGAGCTTTGTGCCTAGGGGTCACCCTTCATAGTGCCCGTTAGTCATTCAATATCATAGGCCACCTTCTCATTCTTGAGCTTGGTGCCTGGAGTCGCCACTCATGGTGCCCATTGGTCTACCCATCTGGGCCTGACCTTTGGCATCATCCATTAGGGTGGCATGTAGGTGCGAGAATACATACTTCTATTATTAATGTGATAATCATAGTGACTTTATGATTTGCAAGTATGAACATCCAAACTGATAATTTGCATTCAATGCGGTTAACCATCTGAAAAATCCTCGGGAAACTAAGGCGGTTATTCATAATTAACCACATACCTGTTAGGCTGATCTGAGATAGAATAGTCCGATCAATCAATGACATCCAATCAAGCAAGTACATGAATCCTGAAATTACATTCAATTCCTTTTTATCAAAATCTATCCAAACCATCTTGCTACTTAGGGTTTCTATTCCTTTTTAGTATTTCTACCTCTTTTTAGGGGTTACTTTGCAATTAGGGTTTTACTTCACTTTTTCTATTTTAAACCCTAATTTTATACAATTACTTACAAACCCTAATTTCATATTAAAGGCACACTTAAACATTAATTAAGCCCAATATGCCTCTTTTATATTAAAACTATCATTTTTATCCTTTTAATCCATGACAAGATCATTATGCTCATTCATCATAAATTCAAAGTTCATTATGGTCATATGAACTCGATTTGTCATAATCCTACCTTTTATTCATGAAAAAACCCTAATCACTACTTTTTAGGGTATTTATCCAGAATTAAGGACTTTTGTACTCTAAATATATTAGAACCATCATATCTCAGCTTTGTACATTGATTTGACCAATTAAATCATTAAGGATCATATTTACCAAAGTTAGGGTTCTAGATTCATTAAAGCATATGGAACCCTAAATTAATCAAATTACGCATTAAGATCATCCTTTTAGATCTAATATGCCCTTTGTATTATCAACAGGTTAACATCTATTTTAAACACCCATATAACCCTTTTCTAATTCATTAATCATCAAAGGTTAGGGTTTTTCATTGATTAAACTATTAAAGATAGCATCTTTATATACATTTTGAATTGCAAGCAGAAACAAGATCCAATTATATTTTTATTGGGCTCTTCATGTTTTTTTTATCAACTTTCATGTATTAACTTTCCTCATCCAAGTTTGCTAGCAAATTCTATGAATTTCACAAAAAGTATTACCTTTGGGCCAATCGTGGCCTGCCACGTCAGCGCCTTCACTTCTTGCTAAATCGATCATTTTCCTTCTCTCGCGGATCCTTCCTTAGATCCACTTGCTTGACAACCTGGTTACCTGCTCCCCGTGTCATCTTCCTCGCACAGAAGGGGAGCCTGCCTCCCCTATTTACTCTGTAAAATAGAGGAACGGGGTGGCCTCTCTTCCTCCTCGGCCCACCCACCTCAGATGGCCAGCCACGTCGCCCCTCCTCCGCCCTACTCCGCTCAAGGTGGTTGGGGCCTCAATTTCCCCGAGGTCATGCGGACGAGGCCACCTAGCTTCCCGCCCCTTCAATAGGTTCACAGAGACGATGGGTGCAAAGGGACGCACCTCCAGAAGCAATTGAAAGAGCAAATCCCCTCGTGGAGTTTGGCCGATCACAATGAGAGGCTTTTGCCGTTTCGTTGGGGTCCAATGCCCCCTATATATATAGGCAGGTCGATGAGGAGGTCCCAAGCAGATTTGGGCATTTTTCTTGGCGTCTACGAAACTCGCCAAATCCTAGGTCTTCTAGGTTTGGATTCTTCTCCTGAATCCACTGGACTAATCACCATAATGATTTGTCCATTATTTTGCAAGATATTCGTTTAGGAAAAACTACCCTCTCGACCTACTGTTTCCTTGTCGGACTCAGGAAGGTGACAACACAACCTCTTTTGGATCTGAAAACAACGGTTGTTGTGTCTCACGTTTATATCAAAATAGATCTAATAAAATCGTGACAAAATACTTTCCTCTACACTTTATGAATTTTGTAAAATCCATATCTCCCAAACCGAGTGTCCAATTAATTCCAAAATTTGAGGGAAACTTAATGAAGACTTAATCTACCATTGTGCCAAAATTGGGCTCATTATCTAAAAGAAAACGTACCTTTTCTTTAGGTGCAAGATATCACTTTAATTATATATATTTCACCTATTTTCTCTTTCCCTCGCTATTAAATTATTATTCTGAGTTCCTTGAACCTCAAGGAACCTTAATGGCTTGAAATCTCATCTTGGGGATATACCTTAGCCTTGAACTTATCTTTTATCTATTATCTCTCATTATCTTATTTATTTCTTTTCAAAATATCTCTTTTTGAGAATTTCTCTTTATTTCTCTTTTATTTTCCTCATTGGTATTCCTTTTATTATTAGGAATCCTTAAGATAAAAAATCCCACTAAGGATAACTCAATTACACCTCTTTCCACTTATTTTCCACAATTTATCATTGTTTTCAATTTCTTTCTCAATAAAGAAATACTTAATTAATCTTTTCTTTTCTTATTACCTTTTCTTTACAACTTTGGACTCCTTGGAACCCAAGGAACCCTAGAGGCACCAAATCCATCCTTGGATTACATTCCTTTGCCTTCTAGAGGTTTCTACCTCATTCTTTTCTCAGAAACTCAATTATTCATTTACTAATTGAATTTCCTTGTTATTTGGGCCCAATAACCAATAAAGCCCACAACACAATCATCAAGGCTCTTGTAAACGAAATTTATTTATTCAACACCAATTATATCATCATTTGTTCTAATATCTCTAATACGAGAAATTACATTTCTCTCCACGTGAATCCAAAACTGGGGTTGTAACAACCTCTGAATTCCCCGTTCTCATAACTATGGTCGGCTAGTTCTACTCGGTTTTCAAATGATACACAACATTATATTTGAAATTTAGTTTAGCACCATAGTTCTACAAATTATTCAGTTGGGTATATATGGATTATGAATCCAGCTCAAAAGTAACACTAAGGCCCTTATAAGGAAGAAGTGGTTATTAAAACTAACTTATCAGATACCGAAAGTAATAATAAAGGTAGGTTATAGTTTTCTTAAGGTTTGATAAGCCACGATCAACACAATGAAATTTAGATTCATATCATTATTATAATATTTTACATGTATATGACTTTTGACATTAAAATATAACTAGGTGACTAAGATATGAACCTCAAACAACATATGAACAATTTACATTATTACAAGATGTTGTTTATGATTATGTATTCATGGCAACAAATTGAATCACAAAGGTAACTACTGACATCGAAAGTAATACCAGGACTCAAAACATAACTATATGGTACAAAAAGTAACTATCTGACATCGAAAGTAACACTAGGACACAAAAAGTAACTATAAAGTAAGCAAAGTAACTATCTAACATTAAAAGCAAGAACATGATAAAAAAGTAACAATCGGCACTGAAAGTAACACCATGACACAAAAAGTGACGATATAGTAAGAAGAGTAATTATCACACACTAAAAGTAACACAAAGACATAAAAAGTAACTATCTAATGCTGAAAGTCACATCAAGACACGAAAAGTAACTATCTGATAAGAAAAGTAACTATCTAGTACCAAAAGTAACACAAAAATTCAAAAAGTAATAAAAAAACAACAAAAAGTAGCACCAATGATTTGATGCAATATCATATCTTAAGGAAACTGAGATATATTGAGGGCATGTCGCTCAGGGCTTAAATTTATAATTATGTGATGCTCATTGTATTATCTAAATTCACAACTTAGATTGTGTATGGTTGCGTAGATGTAACAATATGACATTAAAAGTAATATCAAGACATAATGGCTATCATTCTCCAAGTTAATGATTAAATTGTGAAAATCTACAAGACAATGACTAACATATTTTTTTTCATGTATGTTAAATATAATTTATATACATGGATGTCCTTAACCAAGTCTTTTTCATTCTTGGCATTCCTATTCTCGGTAACGTGAGTGGCACGAGAGTGGGGAGAGCTCTGACACTAATTACTCAAGAAACCGTTGAGACACTACTTCTAAATGGTCCCGATGGAGAACGATGACTCTTCTTGGTTGAAAAATACAGTCATCACACATCACACAGTAATTTGACATGTAGTTGAATGTCCTAAGTGACAACATTTTATGGACATCAGACAATCTAGAGGATAGAGCTAGTGAAACAGTAGAAGAGATTACTTCCACGATGGGTAACGTTGAGTGAAGTTTATATTTTACAAATTCGAGGTGTAAAAAAGAATAAGACTATTTGACACAGACAGTAAGACTCAAGCATCAAAAATAAGTATGTTGTATGTGACTACTGCCCCCGCTCAGCTGGACAGTGTCAGCCGAGAGGAAAGAGAGCCTCGATGTCCTTGTCCCCTGAGACGAGGGACTGCCGGGGCCGGTGCTGCTCACAGCCACCTACTGCGTGGTTGATGCCTATCGTATACTTTATACTCTTCCCTTTTCAGTTTATGTACACCTCTCGACTCCACATGTATAAAACTACCAGCCTTGCACAGTAGAACCCATCGTCAGAACTATTCCAGCCACCTGGTGCTCTCCATCGCCAGTTGCCTTCAACTTCCTTTCTCTCGGTCTCCACGCAACCTTCCTTCTCAGTCCTACGCCTGTAAAAGCTGCAACCCCGCAGCTCCTGTCGATTGTCGAAGGCAGGGCTTCTTTCCTACTGATAATGTAGTACGTCAAGATCGTTACTTTTCATACCTCTTTTTGGTCTAATAGTCAAATTGGGTTGTCAAATTGGGTTGTTACACCTAAAGGTGTTGCATATTGACTTTGATTCAATATCACCTTCATGGACATGTACTCTCTTTTGATTAGATCATCACGACTTGTCACAGAATAATGAAAAGACATCTTTTCCACTTAAAAGGGACTTACAACCAGAAATCACGAGATGCCATAAAAAATAAATAAGATAACTCTTTGCAGAAATTAACCACTTGTAATTTGTATTTATATGTTATCTTGAAAACAATATAATACATGCTGACATTTGATCGAGCAATTACAAGGCATTGACGATGTTTTGAAAAAGGGACTTAGAACGAGAGGAAGTGAAGAAAACCAAAGAACGGAAAAAGTGAAGATGACATCTAAAGAAATACCATTATGTAGAACAAATCTGAATGATAATTGCCAACTTCATTATTAAGGGCAAACCATGTAGCCACACTTAGACAAGCGACAGTCAAAAAGTACCACAGAACTTTGGGTACAAAACTTTTTGCTTTCAAAAGTGTTGTCCAACTACGTATGATCTCTGCAACCATTGTTATTTTGCCTCCTCACCGGTAAGCAGTGCGTCCGGTGTTCCTTGACAAAACACAATCAGCTCTAGATCAATCAGGCTGAATCCCTCCGTATCTGCATCCCAGGATATGGCCAAATCCCTTCAGATCGGAAAGTCCCCGCACAACAATGACCAGCTGAATACCTTCGGCGATTTTCGACTCTGGCATCCTATGCGGTGGCAGGGTACGGAGGTGGGTTGACGACCTCCGACGATTCAGACTTGTCCAAATTTTTATCATCGTCCGCAGGAACTTCGTTAGCGAAGACAAAATCAAAGTTTGGCGGAATGGAAACAAGCATCTCTTCAAAGTTGAAGTCGAGCTCCGGTGACGACGGTGTCCATTGTCTTCTCGGTGTCCCTGACCACTGTCTACGCCAGAGCATTGTTCCTTTCATTACCGGCGATGAGGACTTCCCCAAAATCCTCAAAAGAGACCACAACGAACCGTGTGAGGTCGATCTACTATATCTGTGCTCTTCAATAGCCTCTCCTCACAGCGACTACGAGAAGTTTCTTGTCGGTTTTTACTGGTCAAGGTAGCAGAGGATTTGGTGACGGAATACTCGAAGGAGGAAGATGTCACGGAGAATATTTACGATTGGTGCCACCGTGTTTTAAAGCACGGGTAGCAACACCAGGATACCGGCACGGCATGGGCATTAAATAAACTATATATATTTACGATTGGTGCCACCGTGTTTTAAAGCACGGGTAGCAACACCAGGATACCGGCACGGCATGGGCATTAAATAAACTATATATATCTATATCTATACTTATGTAAAAAGAGCGAGTTTGTTGTATAAATTACATTCGATGTCATTTGCTTTTCTGAAAAATTATTCCAACCAATCAGAAAGTAAGCATTCTCCTTGACCCTCTCTTCTGACATTTTTTCTCTATTTTGTTCCTTTTTTATCCTAATTTCTCTCTCCTTCCAAAACCACCTCACATTAAAGCCACGTCCTCCAAACCCCTCCACCCAACAACTTCACGTTCTCCAAGCCTATCTCTCTTCCTTCCTCAACTACCCCCTCTCCCCCCCACTATATACACGCTCTCCCAACTCCTCACCTTCAAACCACATGCTCTCCTCTGATGCCAAAATTTACTCTATTTCCTAACAAACCCCTTCCCTCTCTCCGAGTCAAACAAATCCACCATAACTGCACGTTCCCTTCCTCTCACCATGTATTCCTCCCAAATCTCAACTGACTACATCCATAACAAACCATTCCGTCTCTCCAATATACAAAATTCGTACTCAGTTGAAAGAAAAGAAGTCTATTGAGAAAAATACAGAAAGTTACATGAGGAATGTTTAATACAAGTCATAGTCTCATGTTTAATGATATCCGCTTCAATACACAAATTTTAATCACGCTAACAAACTATTCTCTTATCTATACTACTAAAAAAAGAGCGAGTTTGTTGTATAAATGACATCCGATGCCATTTTCTTTTCCGAAAAATTATTCCAACCAATCAAAAGTAAGGATTCAAAATCCCTGCATTCTCCTTGAGCCTCTCTCTTCTGACATTTTTTCTCTATTTTGTTCCTTTTTTATCCTAATTTCTCTCTCCTTCCAAAACCACCTCACATTAAAGCCACGTCCTCCAAACCCCTCCACCCAACAACTTCACGTTCTCCAAGCCTATCTCTCTTCCTTCCTCAACTACCCCCTCTCCCCCCCCACTATATACACGCTCTCCCAACTCCTCACCTCCAAACCACATGCTCTCCTCCGATGCCAAAATTTACTCTATTTCTTAACAAACCCCTTCCCTCTCTCCGAGTCAAACAAATCCACCCTAACTGCACGCTTCCCTTCCTCTCACCACATATTCCTCCCAAATCTCAACTGACTACATCCATAACAAACCATTCCGTCTCTCCAATATACAAAAGCCGTACTCAGTTGAAAGAAAAGAAGTCTATTGAGAAAAATACAGAAAGTTACATGAGGAATGTTTAATACAAGTCATAGTCTCATGTTTAACGATATCCGCTTCAATACATAAATTTTAATCACGCTAACAAACTATTCTCTTAGAAAAGAATGCTGAAAATGCAAGTTGGTCGATATTCACTTCAACTTTAAAAATTATCCTCATTGTTGAGACACGTTTCAATATCTCATTCTCTTTTTTTTATTTTCTCTTCCTATAATCCCTCTTAAGTTATTTTCTTTCATATAATATCTCTTAAGTTTATTTTCTTTCCTAATTATTTTAATAAAATCTTTTCAAATGTTTAATGTAAGTTAAACATATTCAATGGGACATGATTACCATTATCCTTTTAAAAAAAGTTTTATTTTTTAAATATTTAAAACAAACATGTTCTATGGGGTACGTGCATATGCACATGTGTGTTGCTAGTATATATATATATATATATATATATATATATATATATATATATATATATATATATATACATACTAGTGAACGCACACGTGCACATGCACGTGACATATAAAATCTGTTGGAAATGTACGGGAAAATGACTCGTCTGTGAAAGGGTCCCTACGGTAAAAGATATTTTTGTTGGTTGTTTGAAAGGAGAGAATCAAGGAACCGTTTCCGTAGGATGGAGAGAGAAATACATAATTAAAGATAATAAAAGTTAATAGGAGAGTGTGAGAATAAATATTTGTAGGAGCAAAATTCCTTGAAAAAAGGAGAGAAGAGAGTGAATCAAGGAGAGCACAGCATCAAACTCGCTCATTATATATATATATATATATATATATATATATATATATATATATATATATAAGGAAGACCTGAATATAACTATTTCAAATCTTTTATGTTGTCTCTAGAAGTTTGGTGATGGTGACCAAAGTTCATTGGATGGACAAAAACCATGGGGGGGTATCCCAAAGATTGAGCAAACATGGGTTGATAAGTTACAATGATAATATCTATGCGTAATGATGAAACAAAACAAATTTACATATATATATATATATATATATATATATATGTATATATGTATATATATATATGTATATATATGTATATATGTACCTATACTATTATAAAAAGAGTGAGTTTTCCAGACAGTTCAAAAACACCCGCCCAAAGTCATATTGACCAATCACATACCATGGTTTTGCCAACGTGGAAAATGTTTGCACTCTCCTTCACTCAAGTTGCTCTCACGTTTTTTTAACTTTTTTTATTTCAAAAAAATGATATCTATCTCCTATTAAACTACACCTTCACGATTCCCTCCAACTGACCACTTCAACCACGTACTATATCTACACTCACAATACACGTTCTCACATTTCAACTAAACCATGATAGATCTATCTAACTGACTATTCCTATCCTATCTCCCACGTTTCCAGAAAATCCAAAACTACCTACAAAGATATATCTAACTTCCTATCGTGATCCGATCTCCCACGATCCCGTCTAACATGCCTGAAAAACACAAATCACTATGCTCATCATATAAGTTTGTTATGAATTCCTGCCGCAAAGGAAACAATAGGCATCGCCTCCTTCGTCTCTTCCTTAATAGTCGACCCTTCATGGAGCAACTAGGTGCTGACACCACCGTAAATACTAGGTGAGCCATGAATATGTGACTGAGAAGCACATTATTTCCTCTCCGCTTCCATTCTTCTTTGTCTTGAATGCCAAGTCCTCACAATATGTTATCCACAGCTGCTACTGGTGATTCAGTCTGACACTGGGTTGTACGAGTGGAGAATGCATAGAAACAACAATGACAACTGGAATCGCTCTTGATTTAATCTTTGGTTTATTACTTGACCTGAGGTGTTGATACTCAAAATACTCCTCATTTATTGTTTGGTTTATTCCTGACCGTAGGTGTTGGTACACAAAATACCTTTTTACCACTTATACAAACCATATCATAATCCTGGAGATGAGCTTTTTGTTGTTCTTTTTGGTTGTTGGTTTCAATCCTTGACGCCGACTAAATTACTACCATGCCAACTGCCGTGACTGTGTCCGGCCTATAGCCCATTTCAACACACCCCAACTACTATATCAAATAGAGTTATATCAGTCTAACTCCCTCTCTCTTTCCTCCTCCAGTAAAATGCTTTAGGTGACAAAAGAAGTAGGGGAGCTGAACCCCTACACAATTGCACACATATCAGCACACGAGGAGTCACGGGGGATGAAGCATGTGAATATGATGTTGCAAATTGGTGATGGCATAGGCCTGCGGATACCAGGACTCAATGTTTTGGACCAGGAGAACTACTATCCATTGAGATGGATCGACATGGCCAAGGTTAGTACTAAACAACACTTGCACTGGTTAGTAGCATGGGTACTATCCCATTCATGTTATTGTTCAAAAAATAATTTATTTACCACTTATTATTATATACACTGTTGAGGTAAAGACGCATCGTACTTGTGCCGAGACAAGGTATTGGGGTATGACTTCTCGCTACCTTTCTGAGAATATCGGGAATGAGATTGCTTGCATTAACTGTAAGATATATTCCATCTGACTAACAAAAGTGCAGTTTTGCAGGAGACATGCAAGATAGCCGTGTGGACTGCATTTTATGGTCTCAGGACTTCCCCACTTCTTCGTGCTTGGATTTCAAATGGTTCACTGCTTCAAAGGGACCAATGTATTCTCATGTCATCAAACAACAACATTGAACCAACATCTAGTGGATGATATCCCTCTTCGAGTACAATTAGAGTTAGCACACGTTCTCCTCACACACGATTTCATACCCTTTAGTTATTTTGACTCTCCTAGAATTCATTGTGCCATTGCCATCACAGCAAATTGATATTTTTTAATCTTCAATGAACAACCCATTCACATCACTTTTCACCTCCTATTAGATTGCAACTTGAACCTAAGCCCAACAACATCTCAAATCTACGTATTACTGAATATTGTTCCAATGCTGTTTTTGCTAATCTATGCATTAGTGAACATTGAGTTTCTAAAATTATACTAACGCCAGCGGCTGTGTGCTAACACCATAAGAATGTGTATTCTACAATTTCTCATATGCTTGCATTAGTAAATTTGTTCGACTCTATCATTTTTTTACCAAGATCATAACTCTTATTGATACTTAATTGAATTATGCATATAATTTTTAGTGAAAACAACACCTCTTTGAGTACTTACTAAATATGTATAGATTCAATGTGGTTTATCGGATTATCTTTATCAATAACAAGAAAAACAAATAACATACAACATATATATGCATATATTTATATATTTATAAACATATTATTATATTATATGAAAATAGGTTTTCTATTTTCTTTTTAAATGCATAATGACACGTTTGATGTGGTGTAGTTTCCATGTTTAACCAATAACTAATCAGTTTGATTATAAACTATAATTAAAATATGAATACATATATCTTTTCATAAGTACCTAACTTTTCTATTTTATAAACCTACATCACTAAAGTAGTAAAATGAACAAAATCATATATTTTATTATTAAGAAAATTCAAAAAACATGTATAGAATGCAACTTTACAATATAAATTTTATTTCTAGATGCTATTTATTAGGCCTTTAACCAAATTGAGCATAAGAACAAGTAGTAATTGACTAAATGCATAAAAGAAATTTATTGTAATTTTAATTTTTCATGATGATAACAAAAAAAAATTAAACAAATTATTCTTTCCCAGAAGTACTTGAACTTCATCTTTATTTTTACAAGAACAACTTAATTTATTGAATAAATTATAACTCAATATAAAATAACAAGCAGAGTTTACTTGCACACAATGTATTTGTTTACAACTCATAATAAGTAATGCACTATTTTGTAATTTGTGTAAAAGTTAAGTTACCATTTTGCAACTTAATGAAATTAAGGCTACCTTAGAGCATTTTTATTGTAACCAAGGACTTTGGGAAATTTGTGTTTCACATGTAGTAGAGAGATAAAGAAATGGTAAATGAAAGTGTGTGTAAATTGTTGTCCAATAAATAGCTATCTTGAGGCAATTAGAACTACTTCTTTATCACAACCAAGTTTTTCACTTATCATGAAAACATGGAAAAATAATTGCTATTGGTTTTTTCTTGAAAGAATAAGATGACATCTAGGTTGCATCCCAAAAGAACTAAGAGATGCATAAATGCATCTATAGTAACTTAAAAGGATGCATTATCCTTATATTGTGTGATAAAATTAATTTAATGTTATGGGAAAATAGAGATTACATCATACATGATATATTTTGAATGTATAATGGAAGCAAGATAATAAACCTTTCAATTATAAAATCTCAGGTGGAGTCGGGCAAAGAATCTAGAACAATGCACATTTGAAAGTCTGATAGCTCCTTGAAAATTTAGTAAAGAATATATTAATTTTTATATGATATTGAAAATTCAACTAGATATGAGGCTTTAATAAAGCTATATAGTATGTGGTTGTTAATCATTTTTTCAACATGGCTTCTGCACATATTATATATATTGGTATCATAATTTACTTTAATATGTTTGATTATATATTTATCTAAATGAGTTATATCAAAGTTTATGCTTCAATAAATTAAAATGTATCCTTGCTAACCATTAAAAGAAACATATGTTCAAGAAATGGTCACTAGATTGGTACTATCCTTTACTCTCATAATAGTTATTTTACTTATTTAATTATTTTAGTATTTTATTATCCGTCTTATAAATATTTTTGAAAGGTATGAAATCGTATATTGAAGTATTTGGTATCAAATCACCAAAGCATTAGCATGTAAATTAGAAAAAGTAACAAACAATTGTATTCAATTTGATCTTTATTAGATAAATGTCCTAATGATATATATTTTTCCTAAGAAATGTATCTAACTCATTCCGATACCTCATTTTGATTCATTATGTGAGTAAAAGGTACAAAAAATTTGCTTCAAATGATGATAATTATGTATTATCTTACTTTAAAAAATCTTGTTTAATAAAAATCAGTTCAAAACAAAAATGAACTTTACATTCATAAGTTTGAAAATTTGAATATTTACTTCTAATAACAACTAGCAGGTTAACTTTTTTTCTTTACTCTTAAGTTTTTATATTTATCTAAAACAAATTTATATTGTCATTCTGACACGTGCATGTGCACATGTGTGTTTTCTAGTGTATATATATATATATATATATATATATATATATATATATATATATATATATATATATATAGAGTCAGGCTAGAATACACTCGAGTGTACAGATTACATCGTACACCTCAATGGTGTTTTCCTATCTAGACCTTGGCTTTCCAAAATCCAATCCATTGATCTTCATGGTTACAATAATAATAGGCCACATATAAAATTTGAGCTCATTTGGATGAGTGTAAGTCACTCATCCAAGGGAAACAAAATTGACGCACAAAACTAATTTGAAATGCATGATTCTTGCCTCCTTTAGATGCACGACCTATAAGTATCCAAATGAGATAAAATTTGTTATATAGTATGTTCTTAAGATATTTAAGAAGATCAACGGTTTAGAATTTTCAAAAAGTTACTGCATCTTTAAAAATCACTGAGGTGTACGGTGCCTCCGGTACACTCGAGTGTACACTAGCCTGACCCTCTCTCTCTCTCTATATATATATATATATATATAAATATATATATATATATGTATATATATGTATGTATGTATATATATATATGTGTGTGTGTGTGTGTATGTATATATATATACATATGTGTGTGTGTGTGTATATATATATATATATATATATATATATATATACACACACACGCATATGTATGTATGTATATATATGTATGTATATATATAGATATGTATGTATATATATATATGTATGTATGTATATATATGTATGTATGTATATATATATATATATATATATATATATATATATATATATATATATATATATATACACACACACATATGTATATATATACATACACACACACACATATATATATATACATACATATATATACACATACATATATATATATATATATATATATATATATATATATATATATATATATAGAGAGAGAGAGAGAGAGAGAGTCAGGCTAGAATACACTCGAGTGTACGGATCGTACGGATACACTCAAGTGTGTTTGCATATCAAGACAATTTTTTGCAAGATGTAAACCGTTGATCTTCACCGTCATACTATAACTAGGCTACATACAAATTTTGAGCCTATTTGGATGAGTGTAAGTCACTCATCCAAGGGCAACAAAATCGGCGCGCGAAACTAATTTGAAATGTATAATTTTTGCGGTCTTCATAACACGAGCTATACATATCCAAATGTGCTCAAATTTTGCGTATGAGTTATTCACGAGATGTTTAAGAAGATCAACGAATTAGATTTTCAAAAAAAATATTACATCATGGAAAACTATTTGAGTGTATTCCGCTCCGGATACACTCGAGTGTATTCTAGCCTGACTCTATATATATATATATATATATATATATATATATATATATATATATGTGTGTGTGTGTGTGTGTGTCTCTCTCTCTCTCTCTATATATATATATATATATATATATAGAGAGAGAGAGAGAGATTGTTTTTAATACCCGTGTGGGTAACTTGTATTACTACCCGTCTGGTAAAAACACGGTGGCATGTTAGTAAATAGATGCAATATTTTCATAAGGCGTCCCGTCTCCACTTTCCTCCATCCCGACTCGGCGACTCCGCCGATCTCCCGAGCCTCCTTCGTTCAGTTGTTCTCCCTTCCTGGTGGCACCTCCTCCTCCGGCATACGACCGCAGGGTTGCAAATGCAGACTTCGTAGATTTGGGCACATGGTAATGATTCTGGAGAACCCTGATAACTTCCCCTCCCAACCCTGACAACCCGACACTGGCTTTCTTTTTCTTTCCGCAACCAGCCCCAATCTCACGGATGACGTCTAAAACATTTGTTCGCTCATGTTCAACATTTCTCGATCATACATTTGTTCGCGGAGGTGGTCTCTTCACCGATTCCATGGGAGTCGTCCTCTCTTAGGCAGTGGCAGAGTTCTCCGGCCGCCGGGCGGTGCGAGCAAAGTAGGAGCTATCTGTCTCTGGAGAGCACCAGCGAGTTCTGTTGGCGGCGTAAGCGCAAGCAATCCAAACCGACTACCAGGGACTTCATAGGATCGAACAATTGAGCTATAAGACGAGCAACTGCCGAAACCCAAGTTGCCGTTCACTTACCGGAACCTTGGCCACATCATGCTCACGCATCCATCTGAACCAAACCTTAGGTCCACCTCGAGTTGCTAGCTGTCTTTGTGGCATCAGATTTGCGATTAACAGTGGTGCCACATAAGAGAATCAGATGATTAAAGAATTATATAGATTCCCCCCTTTTCTCAATCGGCCCTGTAATCATCACGTGATGTCCCACAGGACCTCGGCGAGGATATTCCCTGCACATGCGTCAGCCTCAGCGGAGGTCCTGAGACTGCGGACGATCTCGGCCTAGACCTCCCTCTTGTCCCTCCTCCCCATCCCTCGGCCAGTGTCGAGCTGCACGGCAAACCGAGCCACGCAGCCTTGAAACAGGCACAAGCCTTGCTCTGCCATGTCTACCTCCCCGACCCTCACCCCTTCTGTCTCTGTCTTTCACATATCGTCTCCCATCTCCTCCTTGAGCTTGCCGCCGAAATCCAACTCTTGACCAACTTCTCTACCACTCCCGCCTCTACCATGGCCTGCACAGCCTCGGGCCTACCGTGCCTCCCCATCTCCATCACGGCCCACATAGCCGCGGCTGCTTGCTCCACTGGCTTTCTTAGCAGCGCCACAACTAGGGGGATCTCCCTGCGTGCTTCCATATCGTCCACTAGAGGCATCCGTATTGCCGAAACCAGTGCACCTAGCGCTCTTGCAGAGTTTGAGGTAGCCATCCCTGACACTGGCTTTCATTTTCTATTATCTGGAATGGCATAATTTCTTAGAGCCGTGTGACTTATAGCAGAAAGAAGGTCGAAAAGTTTCCAATACAATAGTATAACCCTTTTTTGCATTTACTTAATACCCAAGATTTGAAGTGGATTATGGTAGATTTTGCATTTACTTAACACCCAGGAATACGGTGTATTTCCAGAATTAGTAGTTCTGTCCGTGTATAGGTGCTCCAAAACTAAGAGGCTTACAAGTACTTTGTTCCCTCTTGTTCCTTTTCTTCTACACCATTGTGTAGATTCACTGAATACAAAAAATTCTATATTTTTTATTTAGTAGAAACAAATGAAACGTTTTTGACAATATGCAAGAATGAATGCTTCAAATACATTTATGGTTTGAATGCTTTAAATACCTTTATGCTTTGAATGATGTAAGAGTAACTCTGAAACCACTACGAGTAACTGATACAACCATGCGAGTAATTGAACTGAAAGTAACAGAATGCTTGAGTAACTAAGAGTAATGCTTGAGTAACTGAGAGTAATGGTTGAGTAACCGGAACTAATGCTTCAGTTACTTACATTGTTTTTTCAGTTACGCTTTGAATGTTGTAAGAGTAACTCTGAAACCACTACGAGTAACTAATACAACCATGCGAGTAATTGAACTGAAAGTAACAGAATGCTTGAGTAACTGAAATCAATTCTTGAGTAACTGAGAGTAATGCTTGAGTAACTGAGAGTAATGGCTGAGTAACTGAAAAAATCATGCGAGTAACTATCACAACCCTGGAGTAACTGAAAAAACACTACGAGTAACTGAAAAAGGACTACGAGTAACTAAAAAAACACTGCCATCCTCGCAATCTCCCCCACGGGATTCCCCTGTTCCAGTGTTGGAACATAGCAAGAACAGGGGCGACGCTCTATCCTACAGGTGGCTGTTGCACCTGCGCAGGCCTACAAGGAAATGAGCACAAGGTGCGCCCGAGGGTCTAGAGCATGCCGGCCATGACCCAACTGTTCGGCGGCCTCGTCCCTGCCGTTCATCAACTCCCAAGGCGGCCGAGATAGAAACATGCAGGTGGGTTCATCAACAATGGTAACTGGGGAGGCGGAGAAGGTAACTGGAAAAAACACTGCGACGGCCGACCTGAGCGTGGAGACAAGGTAACTGGAAAAAACACTGCGACTAACTATCACAACCCTACGAGTAACTGAACAAACACTGCGAGTAACTGAAAAAAGCATGTGAGTAACTGAAACAAGCCTGTGAGTATCTGAACACTACAAGTAATGGTTGAGTAACTGAACAAACACTGCGAGTAACTGTCACAAACCTGTGAGTAACTGAACAAACATTGTGAGTAACTGTCACAACCCTGTGAGTAACTGAACAAACACTGCGAGTAACTGAAAAAACCCTGCGAGTAACTGAAAAAATCCTACGAGTAACTATGAAACACTACGAGTAACTATGACAACAATGTGAGTAACTGAACGAGCACTACGAGTAACTCAAATAGCAGTTAGAGTAACTGTGAAAACAATACGAGTAACTAAAAAATCACTACAAGTAACTGTGACAACCCTGCGAGTAAATGAACGAGCACTACCAGTAACTCTAACAACAATAAGAGTAACTGTTATAGCCTAGAAAAGAAACACTATGATTCAAACTCAGTTACTCTTATACTTTGTAAGAGTAAATGTGACAACACTAAGAGTATCCATTGCACACAAAGACAAACACATATTCTTCAAAAAGAATAACAACTGATCAGAACATATTCTTTGTAACATATTCAAAGTATACATACAGCTGCTGGAGTACAAGGTAACACAAAGATAGATTACATCCACAAGTACGATCCTTAGGACCTACCATCCCCTTCCATGTTCGATGCCAATTAATGGTCCTTCTTCATCTTGTGGGATAGAAAATACTCCCATCAGTCGAGACAAACAAACAGTTGATAAAATACGATCTGATCAGTGGGTGATGATCTGCAAAGCATCATAAAATGGATCTGGGTATACTCTGTTTACATACCACCGTCGATGAGGCTTATGCCACATGGATTTTTCTGTATTGTAGCTGCCATCACCTGAGGCACTATAGAGCTCCTAAAGATAGAAGACGTGAAGGTGGAACCTTCTGCAGGTCATGTAGGTTGAATTAATTTGATATTGTCTAGTGCCATGAGAACTAATGTGACCAGAACTGATTACCATGTTCCATTTTCTATCACATATTTACTTTGTGTGGCACATCGTTGCCTTTCTTACCATTTAATTGCTTTGTATACCATATTATTATTTAACATATGATGTCATAACTCCAAGTTCTTCGTAAAGCTAAACAACATCTTTTGCAAGAAGCATGACTGCATACACTTTTTTTTAATGTTCGTATACCTTTTCCACATTCGCCAGCATCCGCGTTACACCAATTCCAACAAACAAATTAAGGCAAATTGGCTAGTTCTAGTATTATAGATCAATTAACACATCTGGCACATATTTGGAGAAGTTCCAGCCTTCATATTGAATCAATTAATGATTTGTGATCCCTAACGATGTTGGGTTTCTATTTTCAGATATGGTGCACTCCTAGCCACTGTCTCTGTCATTTGGATTTTACTTTTGGGCCCAAGCGCCGCAGTTCCAGTTGCATCACTACCATACAACTTCATTTCTGGCCAAAGTAGAAACCATGGCAATCATCTGAATACAAAAAGAAAAATGGGTCCAACAATCGCCATGCATGTACTCATCAGTGCATATTATTGACTCACAAAAAACTTAGAAGCTACAATAAACTGACACATCTAGTTTTCTTCGTGCAAAATTTTCAAACATACAAACCTTATTTTCATCTGGAAACTGCAGACTGCTAAAAATGTAATGAATACCACAGTTCTCCCTTCTTAAGTATGTCAATCAGAAAAAGACAAAGAAACCCCAAAGAAGAAGTCAGATAAAAATTGGATAGTTCACATTGGCATAAAATGTGCAGTTCTTAGCCCACTTAGACAAAAGAACAAACATCTTAAAGGTGCAGTTTGTAGCCCACTTAGACACTTTTACAAAATAAACAAGCCTGTCTTCTATAGACCTCCGTTGCATAGGAGACTAAGAAATGTCTCATCCCAACAGCCACCAAGCTGACAATCTCAATTATGGATGCACTTTCAACCATTCATTCAGTACAATTGATTGAACTCAATGATCAGTTCTGATCCCAAGACATTGATGCTTTATGGCTATTTCATTGATATAAATGACACAATCCCAAGACATTGATGCTTTATGGCTATTTCATTGATATAAATGACACAATCATTGAGTCTTGTTTTGACACTCAAGTTATTATATAATGCTTCTGTTTGCATTTTCAGTCTGGTTTCTCACTATAAGCCAAAGTTACATATTTTTAGGAGTTTCCTCTGTCTGCTTTCTCAGTTTATCTAGCTTAGTAATAGATAGCCACTTGATAAGTTTGTTTTCCTCTGATGTGTTTTCTTATTCACCTATGACTAGATTGGATTCTGGTTATAATTCGTTCTAGAATCATCAATGACATCTAATTGATTGCAAAGTAGATCAAGATTACTGTGTTCGCATGACTAGTTAAAAATATACTGGAAAGATCACCATACAATGTCCTTACAAGGATGCATAAAGAAGTAAAATTCACACATTCTACAAGGCTGACCCACAAATGACGAACTGCCGTCCACACCAATTCACAATGAAGAACAAACATGTCATGGATGAGATTTTAATAGATGTACTAACATGTCTCTAGGGACACTCACAGGCTATCCAGCCTCTTCTGGAATCAGTCAATGACTCTGCACAATCATACAGTGTTGGAACTTCTTAAATGGTTGACTAAACTTTATAATGTCCTCTTCTTGTCAAGCCCCACCAGAATTATCTCTTCAAAGACCCGATCATAGCTCCTACCAGATGCAGAACTTCTAGAACACTGGGCAGAATGAACATGAATCTGTGACCTTTATTCTGTTCAACCAAGCTTCCTCCACGATTTTAGTATCTTTCGATCCCCAGATGCCCATGCCCAATCTCGATGCCAACCCATGACTTCACCTGCCTGGATGATGTCCCGTAGGTGCCGATAGAGCTCTCTCTCTCTCTGAACCCCATCGGGAGCCCCTGCCTTCACTAACTGTGGTGATGTGGCTGAGATGCAAGTCAGGGAGATCCCGAAGGTCCTCTCTTTTGTCTGGTAGGAGCGTGTGGATCTCCTATAGCAAGAACGCCTAAGTTCGATGGTGATTGTGGGGTGCATTATTCTTTAATCAAACGCCACATATCTTGGCGGCAAAATCCTAGCGCGACTACGGAGTCAAATTATACCATAGAGGCTGAGGACTACGGAGCTGCTTTCAGTATATAGGAAGAGATGGCGGTCCATCGACGGAGAAGGAGATTGGCAGAGTCGGACTGCGAATGGAAGAGATGGGATCTTCGCGTGAGGCAGGCATTTACATTGCATCTAATTACAAAAATTGCCACCGTGTTCAGAGCACGGGTACTATCACAAAGCTACCCGCACGGGCATCGAATTAATGGCCATATACATACATATATACATATACATATATATATATATATATATATATATATATGTGTGTGTGTGTGTGTGTGCGTGTGTGTGTGTGTGAAACATTTAGGATTAGTGTGCCAACCTGGGATGGGTCAACCCAAGAGGGGGAATATGACCTATGAGGGAGGCAAACCTTAGATCTTGGGAACAGATTGTGGTTGGGGAGCTAACTCCCTCCTATGAGCCAAGAAGGAACCCTAGGCTAGGACTTTCCCTTAGAAGAGAAGTGAATAAACATATTTAAGTATTGATATATCCTTAATCCTCACCTAGTGGAGTGAAGAGTTAAAGATATAAAGATGAAAGCACATATATTCTTTGAACCCAAGTATGCCATCTTTGAGTGACACAACTGGTCAAGCCTAGGATTGGGAAGACCAGTAAGGCACCAAGCCCAGGAGGGAAGGTGGCCTGAGTGAATGACCAAGCCCAGGAGGGAAGGTCATGAAATGGTCAAGCCTAGGAGGGAAGATCAGTAAGGCACCAAGCCCAGGAGGGAAGGTGGCCCAAGTCCATAGTGCAGCTGTTTAGGATCAAGCCCCTGGCGGGGAAGATCATAGAAGGTCAATCCTAGGAGGTAAGACCGAAATGGTACCAAGCCCTGGAGGGAAGGTGTCCTCAACTCAATGTTGAGACTACACTGCATAATGTGGACTCAAAAGAGAGAGATGAAGGCAATCTGAGTTAAAGAATTATAAGAGAGAACAATGTGCTTAAAATATGTGACATCTCAAAAGAAACCCTTAGGGAGGGTAGAGTCCAAATGCAATCCTAGGGTCAAGTAGGGTGTATTAGAGGTAGATAGGACTGAAGGGTTGGGAGTTGATATGCCCTGAATGCACATGACCATGTGGTCAGGAGGTAACGACTAGGTTTACCCAAGGTATATGACTCAGGATATTAGCTACCTCCATGAGGATCATGTAGCCTAATGGTTGAATGTGAAAGGCACTCCCTTGATGCATAAGGATAAGATCACTCCAAAGGTGCCTATACCCCTAGAGACCTCAAGGAATTGGCTAAGACTTATAAAACATGAGGTGTAAATATAAAAGATATAGTGAAGTCATAAAAACTTGACAGAAGTTGTGCCCTAACTTAAGAGTAAGAAAAAGGACTCGTGACTTCATGAAATATAAGAATGCTATGAAATTAAGAACAAGTAAGTTTAGAGTCATAACGAGTATGATTCAACTTAAAATGTGAAAGTGAAAGGTAATGTGTGGATAGACCATCTCTTCTCTTGGAATGGAATGAACCTTGTGTTTGGGTTGTAATCAAATGCTTATTTCATCTCATTATCAGGGAGAGAGATTGGGTTGACACACATTATGCTTAAAGTTGGGATATGTGTATAGATGTCTTAAGTTGAGGTTAATGACATGAACTAGGGTTAGAGGTGTCACCTCACCCTTGAGTGAAAATAATAAATAATAGTTTGGAAACCTAGGTGAAGAGAGAAATCACCAAGATAAATTGAAATCACAAAATAAGAATGAAATCATCAAGTGAGGATAAGATGTGTATACTAGAGATGTGGATATACTTGGATTTCATTCAGGTGACAATCTTAGTAATAAGACAAAATTTGATATACACTACTACAGAAATGGCTTGTAACGTCACTTTTAAAGGTGTCGGTTGTAATTATACACCGACACCTAAACAACAAAGCGTCGGTTTATAAAATAAACTGACATCAATCTATGAAGGGCGACCAGACACGGGTATCACTTTTATTCGATGTCGGTTACTTAATAACACACCGACGTCAAAAATTAACCGCCAAATCCAAAATTTCCAGTGAAAAAATTACCTCCAAAAATTTAACATATGGCGTCGGTCATTACCTAAAAAACCGACGATGAAAGGTTATTCGTGAAACAGAAATTGGGAACATTTTGATCGTCGGTTTTACATCAATAACAAACACTTATGGTTTTTCCCGTGCTCTTTGTGGGAAATTTTTCACACCCTTTGAGCGTCGGATTGTCAAAACAACCGATGACTCTGGTTATTAATTGAGAACCATTTTTTTAATCGGCGTATGTAGATGGACGTCGATTTATTTCTAGTTAAAATCGACGATTATCATTTGGAACAGGTGTCGGTTTGTGTTGTTAACCAACACTGTTAGTTTTATGTGTTAGTTGTGTTGAATAACCGACACCGAATGTTAACTTAATATCATGCGAGCGAGCCCGACTCTTCCCCTTTCTCTCTTTGATTGCAATCGGCTATTAGGGTCTGGTGATTCCGGCGTTGTCCTTGCTCACCACTGTCGATCTCCTTGCTCGCTGACGCCATTCTACTGCTACTGCCATCACCACCATTCGTGGAGCTCGCCGCCTCTATGGAGCTTGCCGCCACCGTGAAGCGCCGCCGTGGAGATTGCCGTTTGTGGAGCTCGCCGCCGTTCGTGGAGCTCGCCGCCTCTGTGGAGCTCGCCGCCTCCATGGAGCTCACCGTTTGTGGAGCTGCCACCGTCGTTGGTCCTCTCCTCCAACCGGTCCTCCTCTCGCCGGTGCTAGCAGTCCTACTGTCGGAGCCAAGGCCAGTGCCATTAGCCACCGTGCTAGCAGTCCTACTGCCGGAGCCAAAGCCAGTGCCAGTAGCCAGCGCCAACAACAACAGCCGGAACCAGAGCTTGCCATTATCGTCACTACTGCCACTGCTAGAGGTAAAACCTCCAATTGACTAGGTTTGCATCCTCAATTCATCCTTAACATATGTTAACAAATAATCCCTATAAACATGTAATGTTTATTTAATAGAATTGATGATTGGCTTGGTTATTAATAATATATGACAAAATAAAATGCTTAATTTTAACATATATCCTGGATAAACCTTGTATATATGTGTCTTCCCTGCAAACCTTATATTGGATCCCACATATATAATATTATCCACTACAGCAAAATGTCCCAACAGTGGCATTTATTCTAGTGGCTTTTATAAAAAAAAGCCACTATCTTTCTAATATACATGCATTTTTTATTAAAATGCCTCTAAACCACCTATTATAGAGTTTCTAAAAAAGACATAACATTAAAGGCATTTTTATTTTTAATTAGTGGCAATTTGAAATTGCCATACCAAATTATAAAACTAATTGGTAACACAATTTTTACTTCCCGTGGAGCGTCGACCTATTTTTTCATCCTTGGCTTAACCTATTTTTTAATGTGTGTTGTTAATGTGTGTTGACCTTGGCTTAACCTATTTTTTAAACAAGTAGATGTCAATGATAATTTAGTTAACCAATCCCTATGATTGATTGTAATTCAGTTCAATATTGTTTTGCATTCATACACGGTCGTGCTAAAATTTGTAGTGTGCATTTCCAGTGTTAGGTTTGACTTTTTTGATGTTACTAGCGGATAGGACACAGGCTCCTGTTCATTTTCTGATTCACTTCAAAATGATTAGAATGTGCCTGGGTCCTTATTATAAGTATGTTCTTTTATCCTTTTAAAATGTATTTCAAACATAGTGTCATGTACTCATAAAACTAAATATGAGTGTTGATTAAACATTGGTCTACTAACCTTCTTCAATGTTAACTCGTGGTGAAATCTGTTTGTCCTCCTGCTAATGCATACGGTTGCTGAATCACGACCTCCTAGTCGTAACATGTAGTTGTCAGTAACCTGTTTTAGCAGGTGGGATCGTCACCTTAGTCCCACTATATATATGTACTAAGCTATAGTATTGTATGTAAATTCGACACTGCTGTTATTATGCAATATATATGTGTTAGTCTTTCATGTTGTTATATGAATCTGAAACACTTGTGTGTGCTGCACTTTATGTATTGTATCTGTATCATGCTTCCCTTCATTGTGGCTTCTTTTGTTGTTTCATGGCTCTTTGAATATATGATTTTGTTGACAATGATGACAATGATGACAATGTGAATGAATTTTTATGAATTGTGTGTGAAAATCTTCAATACATGAATGTTTCTACATGTGTCTGAATGTGAAAAGAGATGAAATAAATGGAACTACATGTTACTACTGGTTTCTACATGCATGTGATGAAAAAAAATATGAATTAAATGTTCTTATACATGAGTGTGAATCACATATATATAATATTGTCCATCATGTTAATTTTGTAGGTTTGTGGCCTGTTGTTGACTGATATCAATGGATGTCGTAAAACCTGCAGTTCATAACTGAACTGCAGGTTTCTCATCCTACGACCAGCCACAACAGATCTATAGACTGACAGAAAAAAAAACATCGGCGTCGGTTATTTGAAAAGAACAGACGATATATGGTTACAATGTCAGTTTCCATACTAGTAACCAATGTCGATTTGGCAGGAGACCATACATAAAATGGGCGTCGGATATTTGTATAAAACTGACGACATAGGGTAATAGTGTCGGTTTCCCTACTAGTAACCGACGTCCACGGCCGTGGCAGCGGGTGAGATGGCGTCGGTTATCACTAAGAAACCAACGCCAATAGTGCCCCAGATGGCGCCCTTTCTGTGGCATGAAGGTATGTGGCGTCGGTTTCAAACCTAATAACCGACACCTATACCCCTTACTAGCGCATTTTCGGCGCGTTTTCGGTGGCGCACGAAGGGTTTTGGCGTCAGTTTGAGAAGCGACGTGTAACAGTTGGGCTTTTAGCGGCGCCCACATAGGTGTCGCTTAAGAACCGACACTAAAGGCCTTAAAAAACTGACACTAAAGGCCAGTTATGTACTAGTGATACTAAGGAAAGGTTGTTAAGCCATCTAAGTAGGGTGCTAACCCTATGTTTTGAAAATAAGATGAGTTATCCTTCCTCTAGGCTTAGTATGCCTAAATTTTAAGGGAAAAATTCCATTTTAAGGAGGGGTGAATGTAATATCCTCAAATTTTGTGAAATAAAATAAAATAAATATAATGCATGTTTTGACAGGTAAGTTTCATAATGGAATTATTGATGACAGAATAGAGTCACCTAGGTGGCATGGGTGCAACCCATGGATCATATGGAGGCCCATGAGACTATTTGCTTTACAAATAGGTCATTGTAGTGCAAGTTAAATAAATGAGAGACTATGTGCCTAAATTAATAATAATGACTTTTGATATAAATGATAATTGTCAAGTTCCTAAAAGAAAATAAGGTACATGGTGTTTTGAATAATTAAAAGAGTAATTATCTAACCAGTTTGGAAACACATATTTTGAGAAACAATTTAAGGATCGAATTATTCAATATATACCATAAATTTATGTGCATTCCTTAATGACTACTTTTGTTGCCAAATCCAATTCCTAATAAGATTATGGTAGTGCTTTTCGTGACTTTTGGTACTATTAGCATAAAAAGCCAAGAGTTTTCATATCAGGAAAGTAAGAGGAAAGAGAATGTATTTGGTTACTTCCTAAACTTAATGCCTTGCCAACTATGAACAACTTGGACACCAAGCCACAGACCCATACACCTTATATATAGAGAGAGGGTTGAGATACCCAATGTCCATAGCCCTGGTCATTCCTCGTTTGTCATCATGGTAGGGTGGGTTTCTCTCTATGGCATGATGCTTGCCAACCTAACAACCTTGAGGGGATGGGAAGCAAACCACTTCACCCTTTCTGTTGAAACTATCCCCTACCCGTGAACCCACTTAGCCTTCCCTTCCTCTCCCTACTACACCCCTCGGTAGCTTGTCAGTTACAACCAACCAGGACATCATTGTGCTCGTATAGAGGCCACAGTGGAACCCTAGCCATAGCCAGTGAAGTCGGCCAGAGTGCTACGAAGCAGAGACCTCGACTCCATGGTCTGGTCCGACTACCACATCTTGCCCGAGAGGCCCCTTCAATTGCCTTGAATCCGGTCGTGAGCCACGTCTTGTAGAGACTAAAACCCTAGACAAATCATGGACATCTGGAGACTATCAAGGTCTCCTTCTTCTTCCCTTTGGTGCATGACGGGGGCATGAACTACTGTCCTTCATATAGCACCCTCGGTCGGGCCTTCTTGGGCCACTGCGGAGACCAGTGGTGGTGGTGGCTGGGAAGCCTTGGGCGGCTGCCGTAGCAATACTGTGCCTTAGGCACTTGGCGGCATTCGAGTGTAGGCTTCCCTAATAGCAAAGCGGTAGAACCGGCGAGTGGTGCTTGTGTACGGGACAAGCATCGCAAGGCCCATCCACGCCTTGTAGGAGAGATGATACATGCGTAAGATCTGGAAATGCGGCATGACCACCTCCCCAACCGGTATGTATATACAATGGCAGTCGTGGCACTGTGCTACTAGGAAGACCCAGAGAAGCTAGGCAATGGAGACGTCAGGAGGAGGAAGATGAAGTTGGGGTTGGTGAATGTACACAACTATGGGAGTAGAACACCTTTGTAGTGACTCCGGTAGCGCCATCGGTAGAGTCGCGATCCGCATATCGCGTGAGGGAGAAGGAGACATGCTGATTCACTTACCCAATGGTTCAACACTGGTGAACCGAACCCTGATGTCTGGTCCAAGGAGGAATTACGAATTGAACCACACCCCTGACTTATCCAGGTGGCACTGGAAGAGACCAATGGTAGTACACCATGTGTCATCCTTTAAAGGTATAGATGTTAATTTTGGTTAATTCATAGAAAATACTAGAATTACCGAAATATAGTGAAATTATATATGAAAATGATCGAGAACAAGAGAAACACAAATAAAATAGTTTGAGAGTCTAGTTATGTTTCCTAGTCCAAAAGTATAGGCAATACAGATTTACATGTGATTAACAAAAAAGAAAGCCTAAGTTTGCTTTTATATGATGCTTAATTGATTAGATTTGGTTTTGTTGAACTAATACCTGATCTTTTTATGTATAATGAAGAAATCCTTGATAATGATGAATAAATGATGATTCTAGATTGATAATCTTATTCATGCTGATTTAGGGTTTTAAAACCAATGTCGACATCTTGCTATGATCTAATGTTGATAATGTGATCTAAGTATCATAAACAATCTAATATGCCTAAGTTGATGATTAGGATTTCACCTAATATGCATATTAAAGGTTGTAGTCTTAGAAATCATGACATGATGGAATTATGGTTTGCAACCCTAATCCCTAGTCCAAACATGAGACAACCCTAAACCCTAGTTTAGGAGCACATATAGATCTGATTATTGTAATGAGAATACATGGTGACACATATGTAGTATGTATATTTCAGATTGAATACTTTGTTTCTTTGATGATTGGATGCACTCTTAAAGTATATGAGATTTCTACATGGTTTCTACAATGCTATAAGGTATGTGGTTACACTTATGAATACATGTATTGAATTCTAAGTTTGCTGAGGTTTCTCGATGAGACTGAATGAAAGATAAACTGCTTGCTTGTTTATTTACTTCTTTCTAATTATAAAGTTCCTATGAGTATCATGTAAAGTAAATAACAATATTCTGAACCCTAGGTTAGACTGATCTTAAGGGTAATGCACACGGGATCCAGAGGGACAATGATTAGACCCGAGGTAGTAGACCGAATATGGGTTAGAATATGAAAACAAGTTTATGTTCTTATGTACAAGATAAAAATGTTTTCTTATATGTGTACTTGTGATTATTATTTGAACTCATGTACCCATATAGAAATATATTGATTGCGTATTTGTTTGTTGGCATTTTAGGTATCAAGTATACTTGATTTGTGGACATGAGGTTATAGATTAAAGATGATGAAGATACTAAAGTTATTCATGAAGGTTTGGATATAATGGTATATCATAACACATGTACAAGTTAATTCTTTCTAAAATTTATGCAACTCCCTAGAGGATCTTTTTATGCAAACATGTAACTATTTGTTCATTAATGGAAATTGTTTAATATTATGTATTATTTATTGAATCTAATCCTGGAATTTATGAGTAATGATTCATAACTTTAAGGTCTTTTAGACACTCAAAAGTGTGGGTCCTCAAATCCGAGTCCTAAAACTCTACTAGAGCATTAGGTAGTGGTCCCAGGCATGTCATTAGAGCCAATTCCCCTCCAGTAGGTGGGGCCCAGATGGGCATGTGGCTTGCCAGTCTTGAACTGTGAGGTCTAGGCAAGTTGGAAAGGGCTATCCATGGTGATGTTGCCACCCTTGTGCTGGTATTCCATAATCGGGAGTAGGGTGTCCATGAGACATTCTAGGTCCTCACATAAATATTATGAGGTCATATAGTTAAGTCTTGACAAGGATGTCAAGAATATAAGTGGGGGAGATTGTAACCTCCCAGGATTTGAGGCCTCAGATAAAATGATCTTAAAAGTAATGATTGGACTACCCATATAACTAAGGTGCACCTCCTTTTTCGGGATCCCATCACTAAAGAACTCCATAGTTAAGAATGCTTAGCTTGGAGTAGTACTAGGATGGGTGACCAGTCGGGAAGTTGACCCTGGCTTGCACGTGAGTGAAGAAAAAACATGCAGTTAAGGCTAGTGGTGGTCTGTGGGGCCAGTCGTCGTTCTTGAAACTCTACTAGAGCCTTGGGAAATGGAACCAAGTTTTTACAAATGGTATCAGAGTCAATTCCCCTCCAGTAGGTGGGGCCCAGATGGGCATGTGGCTTTCCATTCTTGAGCCGTGCGGTCTAGGCAAGTTGGAAAGGGCTATCCATGGTGTTGTAGCCACCCTTGCGCTGGTATTCCGTGATCGGGAGCTGGGTATCCATGATCCAATCTGGGTCTTCACTGAAATGAGACAATATTATGAGGCCATATAGTTGAGTCTTGATGAGGATGTTAAGAATATAAGTAGGGAAGATTGTAACATCCTAGGATTAGAGGCCTTGGATAAAAAGATCTTATAAGGAATGATTTGACTACCCGTGTCACCAAGGTGCACCTCCTTTTCTGGGAGACCATCACTAAAGAAATTCATAGTTAAGCGTGCTCAGCTTGGAGTAGTACTAGGATGGGTGACCAATCGGGAAGTTGACCCCGACTTGCGTGTGAGTCAGGAAAAATGTGCAATTAAGGCTAGTGGTGGTCTGTGGGGCCAGTCGTCATTCCTAAAACTCTACTAGAGCATTGGGCAGTGGGCCCAGGCATTAGATTACCATTTTTAGTTCCCTTATCTATCACATTATAGGAGAGGGAATTTAGAACCAAGCATTCTAGTAAGGTAAAAAGAACAAGATAACCATTATCACAAAGTTGAGTAACACTTATTAAATTGTGATGTCGGCCATGCACAAGAAATACATTCTTGATGTATAGTGAATCGCCTTACATCACCCTCACCTATCAATTTACCTTTTTTGTTGCCACAAAATGTCACAGATCCTCCCTTGTTCTTTGTGAATTGGTTGAAGTGGATGATTTCACATGTCATATGCTTTGAGAAACCACTATCAAAAATCAATTTTCCTTACATCTAAATGAAAGGAAGATGTTAGTGCCCAATTAAAACCTTGGGATCTGGTGTTAGCTTCTACACCTATTTTATCTTTGGGTTGGTCCCCTTCTCTCTATAAGGACAATAAGTAGAGTAATGTTCATCGCTCTTACAATGAAAACAAACTATAGAGTTCTTAGATCCAGATGACTCTCCATGGAAGATCGAGGTCCCATACTCTTTTTCTTACCCTTTACCTTGCTCTTTTTCTATGTAGCTCCCTCATATCCCAAAATACTTTTTCCACTATGTTTGGTAGAGTGATCTAGGACTTCATTAAGGGACTTCTTCCCTTTGAGGAATTAATTCTTAGTTTGTGATAATTATCACTAAGAGTAATGACGGTAGAAGGTAAGCTACCAAGATTATCTTGTGCATGAAGTAATTTGGCCTCCAAATAAAGGGCTTTAGTAAGATAAGAATATTTTTCTAAAGTAATACTTACAACTTCATGACATGGAAAAAAGGTCTATAAGAGAAATCATTTACATGATAAAGCAATCTAGCATTTTCAATTCTAAGAATATCAAGTTCATCAAGATAAATTCCATTTTCATCCTTAATAGCATCACAAGCAAGCTTAACATCGTCATTTTTAGTTTGAAGTAGAGCAAGATCATCTACTGGGGCTTGGTTTTCTTCCTTAAGACTATTGATGTTATTAAGGTAGATGTCATTATTTACTTCAACTCCATTGTATTGGAGCTCAAGATCAAGAAACTTACCTTGCAAGGAATCAATTCTATCAAGATGAAACTTCTCATTTTGATCAAGAATATCAATTTTAGTATACAAATCATCTACGATCTTCCATAACCTCTTCTTTTTAGACTTGCATTCAGAATAGGAAGAGCGGGTAGCATTAAGCATATAAAAAGGAGTTTCCTTAGATAACTTGTGCAATTACCTCACTCATCGCATCAATGTCGTCACTTGTAGAGGCTATGAGTGAAATATGGAAATCTCCCTCATTCGAGTTTGCATCACTAGTGAAGGAGTCTTCCCATGCATCATGGGTTGCATCTGTACTCCTTTTGTCCTTCTTCTCCTTCTTCTTGTACTTGCCATCCTTCTTGTAGTCCTCCCTTTTCTTGGAGCTTCTCTTATGGTAGGAGTTTTTATCCTTGGGTCATTCATTCTCTTAATGCCCTTTTTGTCTACATTCATTGCACCTTGGAGTGGAGGAGGAAGATTTTACCTTAAAGTTCTTACCCTTGGGAGTAGTTGGCTTCATGCTCACTTGGGGCTTCATCTTCACTTGAAGGAGGAGAAGTAGGCTGGCATGCTTGTTGTTGTTGGAGAAGGAGTGCTTCCATTTTATCTTTGAATGCACTATCTTTTATCTTCTTTGATTCCTTCTCTTCTTGCTTTTCATTTTCCTCTTGCTTGTCAAGCTTTGTCTCATGAGCTTGAAGGTTTCCAATGAGCTCTTCAGTGACAATATCACCAAGACTTCTAACTTCTTTAATGGAAGTCACATTGTATTTCCATCTCTTTGGGAGAGACCTTAAGATCTTAGAGTTGATGGTCCCTCTGTCCATGGTGTCTCCCAAATGAGCAAGTCCATTGGTGATGGTGGTCAGCCTTGCATACATCTCCACCACTCTCTCCTTCTTTCCCATCTTAAAGTTTTCAAAGAGACCCTTGAGCAAGTATATCTTAGGATCCTTGACTTGCTTTGTTCCTTCACAGGTGATACGACTTGTCCTTAATCTCATGGGTTGTGTCCCAAGAAGAGATGTGGTTGAACTCAGAGGGGTGATGGCTTCATAGATGATTCTTATTGCCTTTGCATTTAGCTGTGCCTTCTTGATTGTAGCTTCATCCCAAGTGGATATCTCCCCCGCTGGCTCCTTGTATGGAAGAATCACCACCTTCCCCATGTCATAGTTCATCCATTAAATGTATAAGAGCATTCATCATTTCCAATAGAGGAAATTGGTGTCGTTAAAGACCAGGGGTCTCCGAGAAAGCCTCCCTATAGGTTGAGGGACCCAAGTAAGTTTATGCCAATCTTCTCATCATGTGGAAGATGTGTTGGAGAAGACTATGGATATTCGTGAATTTGATGGAAATCTAAACATGCATAGAAAGATAGATATTAAAACAAGCACTTGAACATGCTATTTAGAGTGGTTACACTCTCCAAATTAGGAGAGAATCAATCCACTACCTAGAGAGGTCAAGTTCTAGAATTTTGCAACCAATGTGTACTTGTACTCCATTTTAAGACATACAATTTGACCTACTTTTTCTGGGACAAGGATACCCATCTTCCCTTTGAGGTAAAGAAGCCAACAACCTTACAACCAAGGAATTATTTATCAAGATGAGATAGAGTCTACCTCTGCAAGGTCTTACCCACTCTTGCAAGCAGCTGGACACATCCGCCAAGGAGATCCTCTTCTTGCAACAAGTCTTTTGCGTTAATGGATTTACCCACTCTACTTCCATATTTTCAACATAGTCCTCCACCTTCACTAAGAGAGCCTTTTTGTACCTTCTTCTACAACTTGAAGAAGCTTGCACCTTCTCCTTCACTTGGAGAAGCTTTGACCAACTTGATCTTGAAGAAAGGGGTTGGGGAAGGAGAAGCTTTGAGATCTTTACAAGTATACAATGAAGTAGCTCTCTCACACAGATCCTATGTCACCCTTATGGATGAAATGAAGTGTAAACAAGAGAGAGAAATGGGCTCAAGTGGATTGGTTGCACTCAACTATAGCAAGGAGATTGAATAGAATGAATGAGCAACCTTGGAATGAACTTCAAGAGGTCCTATTTACAGTTGAGGATGTGCACTAGTCTCTAGGAACACTTAAGAACATTTTCTAGCCTTTTGGGGTGTTTCTACGGATATAATTTCAAGTTTTTCCACACCCCAATGGTTAGAATCACTTTTTTTATGTTTTCCGTACAATGCAGTCAGTCGAGTTTCAATAAAGGTAACTTGACCAATTGCACTATTCGACAAAACAGATTTGCAGTATCGGTCGAGTTTGTCTTGGGGACACTCAATCGATCACTTTAAATCAATTTTTCTCAATGCAAGGATCGATTAATCTCTATCTATAGGAAACTCGACCAATCATGGACATTCCAAAATCCATCAAGTGATCGGTCGAGTTTGCATCTCAACCAATTAACAACCTGTAATGAAATTTAGAAAATGCCTTTTGAGTTATCAAACATTCGAATTAAGGGTTCCTAATTTTTCTTATCTTAGTTACAAGTCATGTCATCAATACAAATAGTTACAAAAATTATCTTAGGTGATTTGAAGTATTTGCAACAAAAGTGCATTTGCATTGCTTTTGACATGAACAAGAACAAGCTCGGGCTTGATAGATTTGATCCTTTCCATGTACCTAATACCTGAAATCAATCTCAAACAAATATATTAGATACATATGAATGTAATTGTTAGGTCATTATCAAAATATGGATAATGTATAACTCTCAAGTCAATATGGCACCCCACTCTTCAAATTAGGTGGACCCCCCCTATGACAGAGGTAATTGGGAGTAATCTCATGGACCTACCACCTAGCATGTCTGTTGTAAATTTTTTTATTGTATAGTAGTATTTCATAATGATTTGTATAATATTTTTGAGTTTAGGTATATATACATAACACTCTATACAAATTTGTAAGGGTTGAGGCCATGTCCTCTTCTATTATAAGGATTTTTCGTCGCACTTGGAGTGGGTTCCCCAGACCTTGGAGATGTCATGATTCATGGTGATTTGTTACCAGTCAATGTTGTGCATGTGATGCCAAGGCTTGTCTATGACACTTGAAAGCAGACTGCACTTCCATATGACCACCTCAAGCCCGAGACAATAGGTGATGCAGATGGCAACATTGTCGCGTGGCCCAAATCTAGAGTTGTCTATACTAGTGTACCAATGTATGATAAATTTACATTATATATATATATATATATATATATAGAGAGAGAGAGTTAGGCTAGTGTACACTCGAGTGTACCGGAGGCACTATACACCCCAGTCATTTTTGAAGATGTACTAAATTTAAAAAAAATCTAAACTGTTGACCTTTTTAATTATCATAAGAAAATACTATATAATAAATTTTAGCTCATTTGGACACTTATAGGTCATGCATCTAAAGGAGGCAAAAATCATGTATTTCAAATTAGTTTTGTGCGTTGATTTTATTGTCCTTGGATGAGTGACTTACACTCATCCAAATGAGTTCAAATTTTGTATGTGACCTATTATTATTGTAACCATGAAGATCAATGGATTAGATTTTGGAAAAACATGGTCTAGATAGGCAAATACCATTGGGGTGTACGACGTGATCTGTACACTCGAGTGTATTCTAACCTGACTCTCTCTCTCTCTCTCTATATATATATATATATATATATATATATATATATATAAAGAATATATATGCAGGACATAATGCCTAAGACACCACCTACAACTCGTTCTCCACCTCCTCCTCAAGAGATTTGATTACCTAGTTGGCTTGTCAATGACCTATTTGACTCGCTAAGTCCTAATTACAGGGTGTTGGGAGTATGGATAGAAAACTTTGAAGAAGGGTCACCTATGATGGTCTATATTAAGGAGGACGTTGTAGGTCAACATCATCTGATAAGTATATTTATGCAAGATATTTTGGTGATGTTTAATTATACTTGGTTGAATACATCTATGATAGAACTTTGGGTATGATGAGATCTTATAAGGCTAAATACCTCATTTTATATATGTTTATTCTCTTTTTATATATTAATGCATATATGATATACGTGTTGCAGCTATCTACATAGAGTGTGTCAGAATTCACACCACCCAATGTGGGTTTTCTAGTTTGATCATTGATTAGCCATGTAAAAAAAGACCCTACATCTGTTACCGATTACTGTTGTATCACATTTAAATATTTTGGTAAAGAAAAATAGAGTGTGACTATAGCTTCTTTCAATGTTGAGTAAATTTTTGTTATTTTTCATATATATTTTTACTTAATTATTGTTTTCTTTTCACTTAGGAATAATCATTGGTTGTTGTTGGTAGTTGTCCCCGTGACGCTGACTCCATATTATCTACATCCGAAGGGTAACAAACAAGATAGTGAGGGACATAAATGAAAAATGTATTATTCATGTGAGTAAATTTTATATTTTTATCTGTTAAGATATATTATTACATGATTATTTACTAATGCAATTCCGTATGTTACATTAACATATAGAGATATAACAAAATTTAAAAATACTGGAGGAAAGATGGACAAAAAAAGAAAGTGATAAGTTGGTAGAATATTGATTTAGTGACACACATGTATATTTATGCCAACTATATCAAATGTTATTTATTAATATTTTATATGTTGGTAAATTTATAGTGCCCTGTACAAGACAATGGTTGGTCATGTGGACACTATGTGATGTGGTATATAGACATGATTGTAAGATGAGACACGAGACATCAACTGCATACAAAAGGTAATGTATAAATATAGTCTTGATCATCATAAGATAGTCTCATTTGATAATATAAAAATATTAAACTCTATAATGATGTCATTCTCTTTGCAGTTATTTGACATAAAAAAACCCTATATGACAGAACAACTAGATGAGATACGGAACAATGGGCACAAGCCTTCGTTAAGGAAGTGAACTTTGAATTTGATTGTGATAAAGAATGAGTTTTGTAAACTTTGATGTCATTATTTTTATATACATGTGGTGCTTATGACTTCTTGCTATTTTAAATTTTATGTGAAGTAAATTATTGGTACATATGTGAATGATGAATATATACATATATGTGAATGTGAAGATGAATGAATACAATGGGAATTGTGTATCTACATATCATGAGAATGGAATCATAATGAAATTGGTGCATATGTGAATGATGTATCACGTGTGTTAATGACAATGAAGATGAATAAATAGAATTATGTTTGTACAAGTGATGAGAATGACATTGGAGAATGAATCATATATGTAGGTGGATTGTGTTTGCTATTGTAGGTTTCACAGGTTTGTTGGTCTATTATTAAGATGAACACAGGATGGAACCTGCAGTTCTATTGAATTGCATGTTATGCATCCTACCGAACAATCGGACAACAGGTCTGGAGACCTACTATTTTAAAAAAACTTAGTCATTGGTTATATTGGATAAATCGATATCGTCGGCCTGAGTCGTCGATTTTTGTCAAAATGACAAAAACTGACATTATAGGACTATCGTAAAATGGTTGTGCAGGATAACACGGTCTATAGAGTCCTAGTCATTGATTGTATTGAAGAAACTGACACTATATCACTTAAACGTCGATATTGCTTGCTCTAACTGATGGCTAAGTTGCTAAAATGGTGTCGGTTTGTGGTAAAAATTGATGTCACACAGATCTTTACCGGTTAGAAATGTGACCTAGCACGAAAGTACGACGTCGATTTCGTATCTAACTCAACTACACAAACACTTAACCGTGTTGGGTTTCATTTATCAGAGCAATCGAGGTTGGATCTCCATCCTCAAATTTGACACCCCCAAATAACCGACATCATAGATGCTACATTGTGGTGTCACCCAATTAGATGTCGGTGAGAAACCAATATTATAGGATCGTTTTAACATACACTAGAGGTAGTTTCTATTCTAGTGTCCCTAAAGGTGCAATCCATTCGAACGGTGGTATTTGTAATCGTTGGGTGCACTGGTAGTGCACACTGATTGTCGTCAAGCGCGAGCGAGATGTCATCCTTCTACATGTTCGTGACTAGGTTGACTAGAAGATGAACACTCATCTTTGCAGATTGTGAACGACTGATTTCCTTAAATATCAGGTTCATTTTTCCAAGGAACGATCTTGTTTGTGTTTCCGACTCTAGTTTATTTCTGATCTCCTACGTAGATATTCTACGTATTTCTTATCTGGATCTGTCTAAATTTGTTCATTAATTTACAACTGTTGTTGAATGTAATGACATGTAATATAAAATTTGCAACAGTGAGAGTATTTTTTGTGGTCGACATTAGACAAAAACTTCGAACATTTAACACTCTCCTTAGACCCCGAGCACACCTACCACCTCAGACTATGAAACCTATCCCATGACAAATGACACACCCAAACTGAATCAAGTTTACAAAGTTAATTGATCTAGTCTTCCTTTATATAAATGCTACGCCCACATCTAGAAGAGTAGACCTTCACACGACCACGCGCCGCACGTCATTCTAGTTGGCGGGATAGCCGGAGATGCCATGGGTGTTTGTTTCTTTAGTTTAGTGGATGTATGCTTCTTGTTGTGCAGCTAGCTGCTACCTCTACCAGCTTCTCCGTGGCGGCTGACCTCTCCCGATCGTCGTCGGCTGAGGCACGTGGTGGATATCAACCGCCATAAACAGGGACGGGCTACCACACCGCCAACGACACCGCAGGTGTGAGTCGGATGATGGATGCAAAACCGGCATCTACTTGCTGCCATTACGCATGTGATACAGCTTAATTAATTAGTTAGTCCCATCAGCGCAAAAGAATTACATCCAGGCCACTACATTCCCACTATTCCCTACAAGGCGGCAGCTGCGAAATACACTTATTTTTTTTCGGAGAATTTTTTTACACCCCATGTGTTTTACTTAAATTGTAAATCACCCCATATTCCTATTTTTTTCCCTCTCCAACCCATGTTTCGGTTTATATAATTTAATAGGGTTCTAGGCCATGTCGCACATGCAATTTTTTCATGACTCAGCGTCACATTGTATGTGTCAAGTTTAAATAAAGTTGGTGAGGAAATAAATTTGTTTCCAATCTGGGTTCACTTATTAATATGGGTTAGGTTCAGGTTAGCTCAGGGGGTGATTTCTTTTCATGAATTGAAGGGTTTGGTAAATTATATTTAGTTGGTGAGAAAAATCAGGACGATGATAACAACTCAGATTTGGGTTTATATGTTTTGAGTCAGCATCTAGTCAGTTATGTAAAATGACTTCTTTTCAACAATTGAAATGTTCATGTTATGACCATGTCATTTTTTCCCATCTTTTCATAGGGTTAAATAACTCTAAGTATGCTTATGTTTTTTCTCATTCTGTTGCAAGACATTTTATTTATTCTAAGGAATTTAGGATGCCAAGAAATCATAAAATGAGTTGTACTTTGTGTATGAAATATATGATGAGACATGTTCGATTCAATTTGTAATGTTTTCCAATTGGGTGATAGAACCTGAGAGGATCAACTAATGTACTGTTAGATCGACATTTTGTTAGTTTGTGCATTGTCCAAAGATAAAGAAAGTGTCTTGTGCAATATATGGTTTTTGGGTCGGTAGCAACCTAGGTAAGGATTGTAGCAGTTGAGCTATGATAGGTCTATAGACAATCAAGTCAATCGAGGCTAAGTATTATTTATCAAAAAATGGGGATTGAGATAGAGATTAGGATGTTGTTAGAAGTAGAGCTTGAGCAACATTGTCTTCCGACCTATCTGGATGGAATTGGAATCAATGCACGTCTAAATGAAACTAGAAGCGCATTAGAGTCTATAAGTGGAGGCATCTTGTTGGTATGTATGCCCTAATAGCTAATCATATGATGATTTTAATGGCATATCTTGTAAATGATTTGATTAGTAATAAAGGTAACCTTCCAATTTAATCTGTTGTATTCAGTTATGAGATAATGATGTACCACAATAAATGTCTAAAGAATGATATTTTTCAATGACATATTTCTTTGAGTTGAGGACATGAACGATGATATCATATGAACGTCAATTGTATATACATTCTTGTTCCTAATTAGATGTTATTGTGGATGACAAATAGACAACAATAACACTTAACACTAGAGTGTGTGTTGGTTGATGATAGAATCCATTAGTCATGATGTGTGATATCAAACCAAACACATGATACATGCTATAGAACAATGTATCAGATAAACCCATTACCAGAGCGACTCATGGAAACCACAATTGGTAGTTAGATTTGTCTCTCATAGTGATGGTGGTGAATGTAGTTCTTAGAACTAAAATCACTACACTCATCACATGTCGTTCGATGTACTTTGACATCATTCTTTGTAACCTTGAATAAGGATTGCGATAAAGGTGGTGCACGGGTGCATTGTCACACATGGGGATGACTGTGAGTGATGTGATGGAATTTGTCCTTCCTACAGGAGTATGATACCCTAGCCACAAGATAAGAGAGACTAAGGAATGCATGGTCATGTTTGTGTGAGTCAATATCTGATATTGAGATTACACATATATCAGATGGTCTGCTCTAGTTCAAGGAACATGGATTGAATGTTGAATAGGATGATGATTCCATGCCTCAAATTAAAACTTGATATCAAAGACAAAGGAACTATAAAATCACTATAACACCAATCACAAATTGTAGATTGAAGTTGTTCTCCAAGTTTGAAATTTCTTGGATAGCAATGATATCTCGCTAGATACCACTCATTACTTGTGATGTCAAATTAGTTATGGGCATTCACTACCAAAATAACTTGGAACATGTAGGGTCACACATATAGGATACACTTGGAATAGAAGTTTATTCATGAATGTAGTTTAAACTTGATTACCAAAGTGTTAGGTATTCAATTTAAACAACAATGGTTTGAAGTTCACTGAATGGACTATGAACTGTACGATTCAAGTATTAAATAGATCAATTCAACTGTTAGGTCAATTGAACCAAAATTGCCAATCAGAACCATAAGATGACCGGTTCAACAAGTGAATTGATCGGCTCGGGTCTGTGAATCGACCGATTGGTTGATCAATTCAATTGGATGACGTTGACCCCATGTTGTGCATTAATAGAATACTAATTTCCAATACAATTTAAATTGGGAAACATAGTGAAATGACTAGTTCAAGGGTTGAATTGGTCGACTCACATGCCAATCACTGGTTCATTGTTGAACAAATCATTTTGTCATTTGCAAGTTTATGAAAATTCACGAAATTGTGTCTCTTCAACTACCGCTCAGATTGGAAACCCTGATCATGACCCCTCTATAAATAGAGGGGTATTGGGGACCTTCCAGAGACACAACAATAAGCTCTGAAAATTTCTTTCTTCTCACAGTTGTATTAATGTGACCACTTGAGAAAGTTCTACCCCTCAAAGGGAGGAACAACTAAGGAGAGACAATTGTAGGAGATCAAGTTCACACTAGCACATCAACTAGGAGAGACAAATCCTTCCTGTTTGTTCATCTAGAATGATTAGAGTTCCTGTTATAACCCCATTTTTTCCAAGATATGTAATGAGATTATAAATATCTATTTAAAGATAAATAAAAATCCATGTTTGTTTTGATGGGTTGATTTGAATGAATTTCGTGTTGTATGGCCTTATTGGTCATTAAGCCTAATTGAAAGAAAAGAAAAAGAAATTAATCAAAGATACTTTTGGTAAAGAATGTATATGAAAGAAAAATAAGGAATAATTTCCAAAAATAGGATTTCGAGTTTAATGGATTCCTTGGGGTTCAAGGAACTCAGAATTGGAAAATAATGTTAAAAGAAATAGAAAGGACATGAAAGATATGAATAATGAGATGGTAACTTGCAAACCAAGAAAAGGAATCGTAAACTTGAGATAATAACTCCAAATTTGGTAGGATGGAAGATAAAACTATTATTGGGCTTCCCTCAAAGTTTGAGTGGGAAAAGAGTTACCGTTTGGGAGTTATTAATTTTCCAAGTTTTCCCTCAAATATGGTTTAATTAGGAATTTAGGAAATTGTTTCCTGTTTTGGGTTGAACGCGAGGATGGTGGGCCATTGGATCTTAATCCAACAGGCGCCACTATCGTCTAGGTCCCAAGCAGACTAGGACTCTGGCTCTGTCAGAGGGATTTTCCCTTTGAAGTTTCCTCATGATCCAATGAGTGGGCAGGCTTGCTGAGTTGTCCTTTGAATTCAGGAGATAAAAAAGAACAAAAAACTCCCTGGTTCGACTAGGATTGGAGGAGGTTCTGGGAAACGCCCAAACCTCGAAAGCGTGGCCCGATCCTATATATATATGGGAGGTCTTTGGAGAGAACCAACATCGTTTCTTGCTAGCCCAACCTTTGCGGATTAGTGCAAGGAGCGTTTTTGTGCGCTCAATTGGTGTTTTCATCCTGATCTGCAACCCCGACGCCACGGTGACCCTTGCCGGAATCCGGCGAGTAGGGGACAAGGTTAGAGGAGCTCGAGTAGGAAATTGGACCGGCCACCAACTTCTTTGAGGGGAGGAGAAGCTCCCTGGTCGATTGGTGTGAGCAAAAGGCGATGAGAGCTCGGAGTCAACCTCCAGGTTGACTGCACAGACTGCTGTGTCCAAGGAAGGTGACGACCCGTCGATCGTCCGATCTGAGACCACGGTGGTCTCAGTTGCATTTGATGCTCCAGAGAAGAGGCGGCCTTGCTAGAAGGCGCGCGACTAGGATCGTCGGATCTGGAGGAGGACCACGGGAGCAGCGATCCAATGACTCACAAATTTGGGTAATTTCGCCTCTCTAACCAAATATTCAGAAAAAGGGTTTTTCTTGCGAAATGGATAGAAATTACTAGGATTGTCTAATGGGAAAACTTTATATATGAAAGTGGTGTAGAAAAATACAAGGGATCTGATAAAAATACTTTCAGAACCTAGTTCCACTCCGTTTTGCAAGAGTGCCTTAATTTGCTAATAATGTGCTTTAAATATTGATGAAGAACCCTAATTGAGTATAAAGGGCGTATTAATGGATCAAATTGATAAGTTTAACCCTATTAATGATAAAAGTGGTTTAATTATCTGTTTTGAATTCAAAGATGCCTAAATTAGAGTTGTAATCCATAAAAGAAGGCTAATTAATAATAAAAACCCTAATTTAGGGAAAAGGAGATAAAAGCTAAGTTATTTCGGATTAAGGGAGTAATTTGCCAAGATATAATCCTAAAACTACTGGGAATGTTAAAAGAAAGGTTTTAAGTGAATTTGATGAAATTAGGAACCTTGATGATTAAGGATTGGAGCAAAACCCTAATTTCCATAGAAACCCTAAAATTGGAATTGAAATCCTAAATAATGTGATGAAATTGGATAAATAATAATAAAAGGAAAATTGTACTTTTATTTCAGGATTTCTATTCATCATTGCTTGCTTGATTGGGTTTCTCTGCATACTTGAATCTTTCTTGAAATCTGCAACCAAAGGTATGTGGTTACGCTTACGAATAACCGTTATAGTTTCACGACGATTCTCGAATGTTTTACTGGTTGCTTTAAATAAACTGTAGGATGAAGTTAGTTCATGCAAACTATAATGTGGCTATGACTATCACAAAGTATATATGCGTACAAACTCAGATCCTGGTTCTCTCTATGGCATTATAGTTGACCTAGTACATGGCTGCCTATGGGTAGGTCCATCAGGTCAGAGGAAGACCTAGTACATGGCTACCTATTAGGTAGGTCCATCAGGTCTATGGATGACTTAGTACATGGCTACCATTGAGGTAGGACCATCAAGTCACATTGAGTTAGATATTGGGCTACCTCGAGTAGTGCCATGCGACTCTACCTTTATAGAGGTATTATATAAGTCCACTGTAGGGACAACACAGAGTTGGGGATATGTATGGATTGAGTTGTATGGCTTAAAATGTAATCTTGATTGTTAAATGATTAATGGCATGATTACATTTTTATTATAGTTGCATGATTACTATTTCCCCCACATACCAGCTTCTTGCTAACCGATGTTTTGTTTGTCGGCGTTTTAGGTACAAATGAAAGAAATAAATAGTAAAGTGACATATGTGGAATTTAATGAGGAATAACGTGCACAGGAGGATTAGTTAGATCACTATCTTCATGGATAGAAGTTTAGAAATCCTAGTTTTTAAGAGGTAAGCAAAGTTTTAATTTATACCAGATTTTAGCTTAGTTGGTAAAGTTTATTAATTATTATTGATTATTTGTCGAACCTTTGATCCGGGTTATTGGTAACGGCTCTGACCTTTCGGTCTCTCTTAATTGGGGGTTACCGGGAGGCAGGGTCATTACAATTGGTATCAGAGCATAGGTTCCTCATTCAATCTTTAATAATTATTAAATTTTTTCAAACTCCATAGAACTCAAGGGAGTTATTAGAGGATTATCCGAAAGACAGAGGTGTCTAGAAAAGGATCACGACCGGGGGCTGGCAATACTTTCCTCCACACCGCTAGTCAGAATACGAGGACTCCCAGATCCGTGTGACTGCCTGGCCAAAGTCTTAGGGTATGATTCAAAATAAGGTACCTTTAGGACTCTCTCATCTTATTCATCCCTTCTCAACTCAAATTCTGTTAAGGACCTTAAGGATTAGGGTTTCCCCTCTTCTCCACACCCTCTTGAGGTATGGGTAAAGTTGATAAGGATTAAGAAATCCTCCACAAAATTAATAAAAAGCATGTAAATAAGATGTCATGGACATAAGCTTAATAGAGTAAGCGTAAAGGAATAGATACATGCTTAGGTCGTATGACACGAGTTGTCATTACCCTAAGGAGAGACCTGAGGATAGACCTCCTTACCAGGAGGATGAGTAGAGAGAGTTAGTCTTGGAGGTAGAGACCTCCATTAAAAGTAGAGACCTAGCAAATCCTCTAAGGATGATGTTAACCCTAACCCTAAGTGAAGGTTAGAGAGAGGGAGATGACATGATGAGTTAGATGTGATGATGAGCATGCCTTGGATGCCATATGAAATATGAGAAGTTGATGACCGAGTACCTTGGCAACCCAACCCTGGGAAGGGTCGTGCATGTTTGAGCGAAGGATATCTCCTTCATGGATGAGGGTAGAGAAGAACCTGTAGAAACCTATTGGGCTATAGCTTGCACCCAGAGTGCGTTAGTGGCATTGACAGTTGGATGAAACCCTAGACAAAGGATCATGATGGATGGCGTATGAGATAAGCGTAAGGGGTTATGAATAATCTTGAGTAAACATAAGTTTGAGCATAGGCTTCACCAGAATAGAGGTATGCCTGTGAGCTTGATCCTTCATGGAGAGAGGACCTCTAGTAGTAAGGTTGGATGTGGAGTTAGATCTAGAGAGAAAAAGCAGGACTCAAGCAAGAAGGTTGGAAGCTTAGATTCCGAGACATAAGGAACATTGGGTAGTTGAGGATAATGCGACCTAAGTGGATGATAGTGGTTGCCTTACGTTTGATCCCTGAGGAAAGATGATATCTTGGTTGCCTTTAGAGGAACCCAACCTTAAGAGGGGGAAATGATGTTTCTGGTACCTATGGTATAAGTGATTACCTACTGGATGAGACAAAGAGTGTTTTAGACCCTGAGGAGGTTTAAGTAACCAGTTGTGAGGCTTTATACCTAGTTGGTTGACCTGGAAGAGGACTCAACTCTAAATTGTTGTGAGTAGAAGGATCATGGAAGTACATGACATACCTTGAACATGCTCGAATTGTGGTTAAGAGTTTGAGCATACAGTTAGACACCCAAAAGTGAACCTAGGGTTCCTAGGCCTAAGAAGGGAAGCAGTGTACCCGATGCTCATGATGAGATTTGAGTCTCTATAGTTTCGAGCATGGTACTCCTCATGTGTAGAGAAATAGAAAACCCGTTAAGTTAAAGGTATGTTTGATGAACCCCTCACAACTAACTTGATCTAATGCTAAGGAAAGGGAACAAGTATGACCTAGCATGGGTTAATAGGTGGTCTGCTTGTGCCTTAGTAGCTGTTGGGTTAGGCATGTTCATGAGAATGTAAACCCTATGGGCGGATGTGACCTTGTTGTCAAGAGTTGTAGTTCCTCCCATCTCGGGAGAGGGACCCTTTGATTGGGTGTTTACCAATTTTGAGGGTTTTGAGGAAACCTAAAGAGGTCTCATAGGATCTTTAGGAGCTAAGTGAGAAGTACATGGTATGAGAATGGACCAGTAGACCCATAAATAACCATCTCTATGTGCATATGGATGTGTTACCATGGAGGTAACTGGCATGGGTCCTGACCAAGGTAGGCAGGTCGCCATGATCCCTGTGAAAGGATGGAAGTCAGTCGATGAATGCTGAAAGAGAGATGATGAATGCTTGGGTAAGGTTCTAAGTTGAACATGTACTATAAGAGAATCCTAAGTCTATCCTAGGGTCAGGTAGAGATAAGACTGATGGAAGTTGGAGTTGCCTAATTCCCTAGTTGCACATGACCATAGGGTCGGGAGGTAACAACTATCATTGTTTGAGGGCCATGGGTTAGGAGATTGATCACCTTCATGAACTCATGGTACCCAAAAGGAAGATGAGTAGGGCACTCTCTGGATGCATGAAGGAAGAGGGATGACCCCAAAAGGTGTCAGCACCCTAAAGGCCTAGAGGAGATGACCAAGGATTGTGCTTGGACCAAGTAAGTTGGAGACCAGTTTTTCATGGAAGTAATGGGGATATCAATATGATGGCACGTTTCAACCTAGATTTGAAGGTGTACTGGAAAGGTGGGATGTGTCATCTCTACTCTTGGAATAGGAAGAACTTTGTGTTTGGACGGCTGCCAAATGCTTATTTCTTCTTATTATGGGAGTGAGAGATGGGACAGTATGCATGCCATACACCAAGGGTAAAAGATGAGGTGGGTTGGAACGTTGCTATGAGGTATGAGGTCAGAGATGATAACATACCTTGATGAAGTGAATGATACATGGACAGGTACATGCAATAAGAGTATTAAGATAATCACCTTGTGAGAATGTTTTATCATGAGCTACGTGGAATCTGCATGTGATACAAGGTTGAGTTTGCTAACCAAGAGGATGATCTTAGAGTTTCCTTAATGAAGATAAACTTAGAGTTTGAGATGGGACTTAAGCGGAATACATGGAGGTAGTATGTCTTCTACATTACCTAATACTGAAGGATGTGAAGTGGTAATGGATGTTCTGGTTGAGATATAGCTGCCAAGTTTGGCTAGAAGAAATTGTTAGGCTAACCCTAAGTGTGAAAAAAAAGATGTGTTTTGGCTAACACTCAGATGTAATGAGATAGGTTGAACACGTTAATGATTGTTTGGTTAGACAGTCTAGTCCTTGACGTAATGAAAGAATGGTTTAGAGCCTCAGATGCACTTCTCTGGAAGAGAATATGATGAAACCCTGATTAGAATGGTTTAGGGTTTTCGAGGTATCAAGCTTGAGGAATCATAACAATGCAGGAGATCATGCTATACCTTGGTACTACAAAGACAGTAAGTGACAGTAGTAGTATTTTGGATGTCTAAGGTGAAGTATGTCGCCATGCATGATAGGAGGTAAAGGACGAACACCGGTAACCCAGTGTATCAATATAGAGGATAAAAGATTCCCTGAGAGGGAAGGGGAGTTCATCACTATGGAAGTTGTGGTAAGTCTCCCTTTGACCAAGAAGGTCAAGATGCAATATGGGTTATAGTAGATCACCTTACCTAGATAACATGGGAAAGAAGGAAGTACTATCAAGAGATAGATTCTGTGGAACTACATAAGAGCATGAGATGGTTCAACTACACCATGATATGAGTTCAAAAGTTCTTGAGTATGACCTAACGGTTCACTTCCATGAGATGAAAGTAGAAACATACAGAACTCGAGGTGGATACAATTTATCACCCCTTACTAATGGTTAGTATGATCAGACTAAAGGGTCTGATGAAAGCATGTGTGCCTTGTTCAGGGTGATATCTAGAGACAGTTTTTGTTCTATGAAAGATGTGATGATGACCACCATAGCCAATATCGGGTTTTAAAGAAAGCTCTACAAGGGAGGTTGTGTCGGTCACCACTTCAGTAAGGTGATGTTGGTGAAAGGACCACGTGATGGTTAGAAAAGGACAACAGTGTGTGTAAATAAAGTCACTTTGATTGTGTAATGGATGAAAGGATCCTAGAGATGATGAGCGTCGTGAGCAGATGCAAAGTAGACTGACATGCAGTTCACTGTGGGAGAATATGTGACATGAAAATCCGACCCCTCTAAGTTATAGCTAAGAGAGCTGAGTCCCCGATATATGGGTCCATTTGAGATGGATGGGTGGAGAAGGTTATGGATAACCATACCCCTTAGGATAAAGAAAGGTTGATGAGTTCCAAGTGTCCAGTTTAGAGCACTATGTGAGATACCTAGACCATGTGATGAACAATGAACCTAGTGAGCCCAAGGGAGGCTGAAATGGCCTGAGTCACATGTGCAGATTATAGACGCCAGGATGAAAGAACTCAGAGAAAAGAATAGGTGATGATAAAGGTTCTTTGGAAGCACTATGAGTATGGTAAATCCACATAGGGGCCAATGATGGACATGGAAAAGTATTATCCTGAATTGTTTGTTTTGCTTGATTGAATTTTGAGGACAAAATTCCTATAAGGAGGGGAGGATGTTATAACCCCATTTTTTTCCAAGATATGTAATCAGATTATAAATATCTATTTAAAGATAAATAAAAATCCATGTTTGTTTTGATGGGTTGATTTGAATGAATTTCGTGTTGTATGGCCTTATTGGTCATTAAGCCTAATTGAAAGAAAAAAAAATTAATCAAAGATACTTTTGATAAAGAATGTATATGAAAGAAAAATAAGGAATAATTCCCAAAAATAGGATTTCGAGTTTAATGGATTCCTTGGGGTTCAAGGAACTCAGAATTGGAAAATAATGATAAAAGAAATAGAAAGGACATGAAAGATATGAATAATGAGATGGTAGCTTGAAAACCAAGAAAAGGAATCGTATGCTTGAGATAATAACTCCAAATTTGGTTGGATGGAAGATAAAACTATTATTGGTATTCCCTCAAAGTTTGATTGGGAAAATAGTTACCGTTTGGGAGTTATTAATTTTCCAAGTTTTCCCTCAAATATGGTTTAATTAGGAATTTAGGAAATTGTTTCTTGTTTTGGGTTGAACGCGAGGATGGTGGGCCGTTGGATCTTAATCCAACAGGTGCCACTCATCGTCTAGGTCCCAAGTGGACTAGGACTCTAGCTCTGTCAGAGGGATTTTCCCTTTGAAGTTTCCTCACGATCCAATGAGTGGGCAAGCTTGCTGAGTTGTCCTTTGAATTCAGGAGATAAAAACGAACAGAAAACTCCCTGGTTCGACTGGGATTGGAGGAGGTTCTGGGAAATGCCCAAACCTCGCAAGCGTGGTCGATCGGTGTGAGAAAAAGGCAACGAGAGCTTGGAGTCAACCTCCAGGTTGACTGCGTGGGCTGCTGTGTCCAAGGAAGGTGACGACCCGGCGATCGTCCGATCTGAGACCACGGTGGTCTCAGTTGCATATGACGCTCTAGAGAAGGGGCGACCTTGCTAGAAGGCACGCGACTAGGATTGTCGGATCTGGAGGAGGACCACGGGCGCAGCGATCCAACGACTCACAAATTTTTGTAATTTCGCCTCTCTTACCAAATATTCAGAAAAAGGGTTTTTCTTGCGAAATGGATAGAAATTACTAGGATTGTCTAATGGGAAAACTTTATATATGAAAGTGGTGTAGAAAAATACAAGGGATTTGATAAAAATACTTTCAGAACCTAGTTCCACTCCTTTTTGCAAGAGTGCCTTAATTTGCTAATAATGTGCTTTTAATATTGATGAAGAACCCTAATTGAGTATAAAAGGCGTATTAATGGATCAAATTGATAAGTTTAACCCTGTTAATGATAAAAGTGGTTTAATTATCCATTTTGAATACAAATATGCCTAAATTAGAGTTGTAATCCATAAAAGAAGGCTAATTAATAATAAAAACCCTAATTTAGGGAAAAGTAGATAAAAGCTAAGTTATTTCGGATTAAAGGAGTAATTTGCCAATATATAATCCTAAAACTACTGGGAATGTTAGAGGAAAGGTTTTAAGTGAATTTGATGAAATTAGGAACCTTGATGATTAAGGATTGGAGCAAAACCCTAATTTCCATAGAAATCATAAAATTGGAATTGAAATCCTAAATAATGTGATGAAATTGGATAAATATTAATAAAAGGAAAATTGTACTTTTATTTTAGGATTTCTATTCATCATTGCTTGCTTGATTGGGTTTCTCTGCATACTTGAATCTTTCTTGAAATCTACAACCAAAGGTATGTGGTTATGCTTATGAATAACCGTTATAGTTTCACGACGATTCCCGAATGTTTTACTGGTTGCTTTAAATAAACTGTTGGATGAAGTTAGTTCATGCAAACTATAATGTGTCTATGATTATCACAAAGGATATATGCCTACAAACTCAGATCTTGGTTCTCTCTGTGGCATTATAGTTGACCTAGTACATGGCTGCCTATGGGTAGGTCCATCAGGTCAGAGGAAGACCTAGTACATGGCTACCTATTGGGTAGGTCCATCAGGTCTATGGATGACTTAGTACATGGCTACCATTGAGGTAGGACTATCAAGTCACATTGAGTTAGATATTGGGCTACCTCGAGTAGTGCCATGCGACTCTACCTTTATAGAGGTATTATATAAGTCCACTGCAGGGACAACACAGAGTTGGGGATATGTATGGATTGAGTTGTATGGCTTAAAATGTAATCTTGATTGTTAAATGATTAATTGCATGATTACATTGTTATTATAGTTGCATGGTTACTATTTCCCCCACATACCAACTTCTTTCTAACCGACGTTTTGTTTGTCGGCGTTTTAGGTACAAATGAAAGAAACAAATAGTAAAGTGGCATATGTGGAATTTAATGAGGAATAAAGTGCATAGGAGGATTAGTTAGATTAATATCTTCATGGATAGAAGTTTAGAAATCCTAGTTTTTAAGAGGTAAGAAAAGTTTTAATTTATACCAGATTTCAGCTTAGTTGGTAAAGTTTATTAATTATTATTGATTATTTGTCGAACCTTTGATCCGGGTTATTGGTAACGGCTCTGACCTTTCAGTCTCTCTTAATTGGGGGTTACCGGGAGGCAGGGTCGTTACAGTTCCTAATGGTCCATGTGAACTACTACAGAGGTGAGGAGGTTGTCGCCTACCTCTAGGAAGATGAAGTTGACTGATGTCCATAGTGATCAACTAGGAGGTCGTTTTTGATGTTGCCCAGGTGCATCTTGAAGAATGGAGCACGCTACTTCAAGCGATTACTATTGGACTTGCTCTAGGGCATAGTATAATCCTTGCGAACCCTCTTTCTCATTGCATAGTTGTTGACATGATCTACTGTATTAGAGGAATATGACAAGTAAATTTTTATTTGCACTACCTAATCTGAAGTTATCACACAACCGTTCTTAACCTAATGAGAATCCCACTTCCCAGGTAGGCAGTGTTAAAGGGATTAGAGAGCATGTCTCTAAGTGGATCAAAAGTTACACACACATATTATGCAAAAAGAAATAACATTTTGTTTTATTTATTGAATAAAGAACAAGTTTATTACATCAAGGCCTGAAGGAAACAAGAAAAGAAAAGATACAAGACAAAAGAACTAAAAACTAGATTATATATCATGTTTACATGTGAAACCATGTGTTGAGCATTCTTCATCCTAACATATATTAGCAAGATTATAGTAGATCAACTTGTGTCAAATCTTTGAGTCTTCATGCCCAAAACTAGGTAATTTAAGATGCAATCAATGCAAATGCTCCAATATTCTTTGAAAATAGAAATATTGAACAATTTAAAACATTTTTAGCAAAATATAGTGTTTGGAAGGACTAATAAGAATAATATTCAATGGAGATATTCAACTAAAATTCTATTTGAGAAATTCATTTTTATCACAAATTTCACTGCTTATTATAAATCAAAATGCATGCATATATGTATGGATCCATCACCCCAACGAGACGGGGGAGTCACCATGTTATACAAGTTCTACCCTCTAATATGAGGAGGTCACTTGTACCCAATATCAACAACGTTATTACAGGAAACCATAAGGAGAATTACTATTTATGTTCAAGGTTGTTTAAGAGAAAATATATATACAAATCAAAAGACTACTCAGTAGGGAACTTTGTTGCTCAAACAAGTACATAGCCAACATTTTGAACAAGAGTGCATACAAGCATTATTCATTACCACGAGTTTGTTCAAGGAGAATTAAATATAAAAGTGTACCTCTTTTGGAGCCTAGAGTATTATCAATATCCAAGTCAACAAGTTTAACAAGTATTTTATCCTGGTGCATATTGATAACAAATATGTATCAACATTTATTTCATTTCTCTAATGACCTACTAGGGCATTCATTCATATTTTCTTATTCTCATTGTATTTTTTGCCATGTGGTCATTAAGAGTACCAATTTGGGATCATATGATTGAGATCAGGAACCTATATTTTGAATCAAGGTTTTATTTGATGTACATATATAAAGTATTGATGACCATAGATTATTTAGTCATTTTCATGTACAATTATGTCATGAGTAAATTGGAATACGATCTACAAATTATAATCATGTGCTCAAAGCATTAGTATAACATCAGAGTACAAAAGGGTTTCTATTTTATCATGAATCATGTAAAATATGCATTTAACAAGATTTGGGTTTAAAATATTAATAGAAAACCCTAATTAAGATGTATGAACGAATCATTAAATATCATCATAGAATATACTATAGCAGAGAAAGTTAATGGTTTCATGTCAAACTAGGCACTTTCTAACAAGATTGGTATTTTCTAGGCATTTTCCAATACTGGAGGTATTTTTAATCAATTTTACAAGCATGACCAATCTGAAAAAGGCTAGCATATAAAAATGAAAATAAAAAAGGTAATATGCCATTCGAATTCACGAATTAGGGGATGGATCTAACCTTGATGATCCTCCTGCTGACCCGTGAGCCATTGCTTGGTTCAAGAAGCTGTGAGGAGGGGCCAAAAGGGTGATAATGCCCATGCAAATGAAATCAAAGGTGACCAAATGAGGTAAAATTAGAGATACTAAAATATCATTTGTCTTAATCTAATGCGGTCTCTCTCAATGAAGAAACTAGGGGAAAACTGAGGAGGATAAGGAAATAGGGGAAGAAAAACATTGAGTTGAAGAGGGACATTGCGGGTGGACTTATTACATGTTGTTGTTGGATTTATACAGGCTATTCAAGGTCAACGAGCCACTCCATGGTGAAAACAATGAACAAGGTGGTAGAAGGTGTTGTATTAACTAGAAAGTGTAATATAGACATGGATTGAGATATATATCATGGGTAGGGGGAGATCTAGTAGTCTCAAAGGCTCTGAACAATTCACTTGAGCTGTCTAGTGGTCTAAGTTTCCTCACGACAGTGCCCGAAGGAGTCCGCTGCAGGTTGTTGAAGCCACGCTAGAGGACACGAAGAGGGGCTTTGCCTATAGATCCCTCCAACCTATCGTGGCTCCTTGTGATGGTTGTTGGAGTTGTAGAGGGGTGCCACATTGTGTAGGTGGGACTAATTGAAGGGGAAGCTCCATGGTGTGAGAAAGATGCTCTAGTTTAGGTCAGTAAAAATGGGATTCAGTGGATAGCTTGTAGTCTAGTGGCAAGAAATTGATTGGTGGTTTAGGCTAAAAGGAGGATGGTGAAGCTAAATGATGTATTAAATAAAGGAGGCAAGGTCTAGGGTTACATCTGGCATTCTTCCTTCTCGACTCCAATTACCTCTTTGATGACCCTCAATTTACGATTTGATAACCATTCTAGTGTTTTAAAACCATCAATCTTGTATAGATTATTGATACAAAATTGAGAAATTGGTCATTAAATCATGGATTCTTTTTTATCAAAATTATCACTATATTCACTTGGTGATTATGAAACAAGCAAGTTACATTGGGATGAATAGCTATTGGTAATGAGTTTCTTTTTATGTGTATTTGTGGCTGATTTGACATACTGGGACATGTTTGAGGTGTATTTATAAGTATATTGGATTATAACATCCTTGGATTGAGCCTTTTGAAGAATTTACCTAAAGGTCAAATGGTGGCTTTTTAACCTTACCCTATGTGGTTAGAAGTTAGGTCTTAAAATGGTAAAGCTTGGTTTTTAATCTCATGGCATTTAGGATATCTTATTAAGAGATATTAATATTTGGAAATTATGATTAAGTGACTAAGGTTCTGATGTAGTCCATCCAGGTTGCAACAGGCTGGGAGGAGGTGGTTCTACCGGCTTGCTCTCTATGAGGTCCAACACCAGTGGGGCTCATGCATACCAGCATTCTACAAGGAACAAAGATCACATCGAATCGCAAAGGAAAGAAGGAGCCAGAATGGGTCTAGGTGAAGAACCATCCAACTCAACCTTTCCCTGGTTGAGCATAGAACCCCTTAGGAGCCATGTGGTAGATCATGATTGGCCTAGCTAGTAAATTGTCTTAAAATTTCTAGTAAATAGAGTTACCTTTGTGAAGTTGTTAGAAATAGCTCTAACGACCAATACCCCTAGACTCAGAAAAATACCCTATACATTACTAGACCCCTATATCATACTTTTGATCCTTTATTAATGATTGTTTCAAATTTAGATGTTAATGATTCTTACTATGGTTAGTAAATAAAATAATTAACACATGATGAAGATTTAATCTGAGAAAATTACTAACGAGCCCTAATGTCAGTTCGAGACCAATCATTGACCTTGAATTAAACTATATTTCGAAAATATATGTCTTTCCTCATTAATGACAAATTAGGTGGTTTTCACGTCATTTTAATTCTCGAAGATAGAAAAATCATCAATAAAAATATGAAATCGGATAAAACCCCTAATATGACCATATAATGGTTAGAAAATTCCGGGCACATGTTCTAGGTTAGTTGAACCTTAATTTGGCTATACCTTAATTTGGACCTAAAATATCAAGAATATAATGAATCTTGTATCAATGATGATTAATTGTTATTAATCAAGTGATGACCAATTTTTCCAAATGATCATGGATGTATAAGGAAATTCTAAACTCAGGTACATGGTCTATCTAAGTATAAGACTAGTTTTCTTGTGTGAAATTGTTATAACCCCAATTTTTGGGTTCAATTGGTGAGAAATGTAATTTCTCATATTAAAGATATTTGAACAATTAATGATGTAAGTTGCTTCAAATGAATGGATTTTGTTTAAAATAGACTTATTGTTTGATTTGTGGGCTTTATTGGCTATTGGGCCCAATAACAAGGAAATAACAAAGAAAATTCAATAAGTGAATGAGTAATTGAATATTTGAGAAAAGAAATATGTAGAAACCTCTAGAAGGCAAATCCAAAGAGGATTTCGTGCCTCTTGGGTTCCTTGGGTACCAAGGACTCCAAGGTTGCAAAAAGAAAGCAATAAGAGAAGAAAAGATTAATTAAGTATTTCTTTATTAAGAAAGAAATTGAAAACAATGGTAAAATGTGGAAAACAAGTGAAAAGTGGTGCACTTGAGTTATCCTTAGTGGGATTTCGTAATCCCAAGGTTTCCTAATATAAAAAGGGAAAATCAAGGAGGAAAATAAGAGTAAGAGAAAGAGAAATCCTGAAAGAGAGATATTTTGATAAGAAATAAATAAGATTATGAGAAATAAAGGATAAAAGATAAATAAAAGGTCAATGTATATTCCCAAGATGGGTTTTCGAGCCATTAAGCTTCCTTGAGGTTCAAGGAACTCAGAATAATAATTTAATAGCAAGAAAGGGGAAATATGTGAGAAATATATATATATATATAATAAGTAATATCTTTCACTTAATGAAAAGGGACGTTTTCTTTTGGTTTATGAGCCCAATTTTGGAAGAACGGTATGTTAACTCATTATGGACTTCCCCTCAAAATTTGGGATTAAATGGAGCCACGGTTTGAGAGTTATGATTTTTCCAAAATTATCCTAAAATGAAAATGATTTCCCTTAAAATAGAAACCAGTTCTATTTCTGTTTTGGGCGCGAGCAATATGGATCGTTGGATCCTAATCCAATGAAAGATGATCGTCTTCTAGTTCTCGATGGACTAGGAGTAGGCCGCCAGCAGAAGGATTTTTCCTTCGTTTTATCTCACGATATGATCATGGTGCAGACAAGGAAAGCCAATAGGTAGGTTCGGGAGGGTGTTTCGCACCCAAATGACCTAATTTTTAGGGGGTTTTGAGGGTTCTAGAAAGAATGCCTAAATCCCATCGGGACTAGGCCTCGCGGCAGGTTGGGGAAGCCATCCCTAGATCCCCCGCCTATATATTATGACCCATATCGATTCGTTTTGCCCTCAAGAACCAGGACGTCACCCTGCCCCGCTCCCTAATGCTCTGAGTTGAAGGGATCAACTCTCTCCGGCGAGCTCTCCATGCGACACCACCGCATGGCTTTCTGATGGGTCAAGCAAGAACGAAGAACAACAGCCCTTCGATCGAGATCTACCATGGATCCAAGGCGAGGATCAACGGTCCTGGATGATTCGCGAGTTCCATAAGAGGGTAGTGGGCGCAAGTCCTGCGGGCCGCACGATCGGGAGTGGTCTAATATAGACCTGCGATCCAACAGATGGTGTTTTTCTGAACAACTCAGGTAATTCGCCTCTCTAACTAGAAAATCCTGAAAATGCCTTTTTCTTGCAAAAAGCATAGTAATTGCTAGGAAGCTCTAATGACAAAACTTTATATACGAAAATTGATCAGAAGAAAATGAGGAATCCATTAAAAATATAATTCAATCCTGATTCTGTTTACAATTCGAAAAGTGTATAAAGTTATCATATTTACTAGTTTAATTAGTGAAAAACCCTTGGAATTGATGATAGTTGAATATAGTGATGTTCTCTGAATGTTTAGAACGAATATTAACTTGTTGATAATAAAAGGATGATAATTGTACATAATTGGCTTAAATTAGGGTTTCCTATACCTAAGTTTGCATCAATGGGCTTAGAAACCCTAATTTAGGAGGATATGTCTTTTAATGATTTTAATTGTGCAAATCCATGAATAAGACAATGTTATGTTGTTATAAATCCAATTTGAGTATAAAAGATCATTACTGTGGATATTTTAGGGTTCCTAGAGTATAAAGTGGAATTAATGATATATTAGGGTTTACTGACATAAACGATGAGAATTGTAGTAATTAGGGTTCCTGAAGAATCGAACTATAATTCATTGTTGAGTTGTCAATTCAAAGAAATCTGAACATGATAATTGGTCCTAATGATCTTGACATGACCTAAGATGATAAAGATAGTAGTTTTAGTGTAAAAGAGATATATTGGATTTAGTTAACTTTTAATGGTGTCTATGATGTTGAAATTAGGGTTTGTGGTCTAAACAAACATTAACAGTAATAAACGCATAATGAAAGCTAAAACCCTAAAGGATGACCTAGAAATCTTAAAGTGGAATCCAAGTAAGATCTTGAGGAGGTTTGGAATAAAACAATGACACTTGCATGCTATGTATTAATTTCAGGTTATTGATGATTGCTTGATTGATTGTTCCTGAATATTAAATATTTGGACTTCAAGTTGCTCTGAACAGGTATGTGGTTACGATTATGAATAACCGCTTTAGTTTCCTGATGGATTCCTAGATGTTTAATCGCATTGAATGCAACTAAACTGTTGGATGTTTATTTATTTCATGCAACTATAAAGTGACTATGATTATCACTATAAATTTGCATATATAACTGGCTAGATCCGGGTCCACCTCTGTTACTTTGAAAAGGCTAAAAAAGAGGTAATCCTAGAGCAAGGTCTAGGTTACCGTGAGTTAGAAACTGGGCTACCTATGTGTAGTGCCATGAGACTCTTTAGCATACCCCAAGTTAAGGAGTGGTCTACTTACGAGTAGTGCCATGTGACTCAACCCTAGAAACTGGTTCACTTATAGGTGGATCATGAGGGGTTTAATGGGGACAACACAGAGGATAGGGTACTCTTGGATCGCGGAGTTATATCTAAAACGTAATCTTGATTGTTAAATAAGTAATTGAATGATTACATTGTTATCATAGTTGCATGATTATCTGGTTCCCCCACATACCAACTTCGGCTGACTGACGTTTTATTTGTCAGCATTTTAGGTACAATGAAAAGAACAAACAGTAAAGTGGCACATGTGATACTAAAAGAGAGTTAAAGAACAAGGAGGAACTAGTTAGAACAGTCCAGCTGAGGTTAGAAGTTTAGTTTGTTCCAAACTTTTCACAGGTATGCAAAGAAAAATTTTATTACCATTTTCAGTATAGTCTGTTAGAATTTAATAATTGTTTATGGTTATATGTCGAACCTTTGATCCAGAATTAATGGGTGCAGCTTCAACCTCTTGGTCTCCCTTAATTGGGGGTTATCGAGAGGTGGGGTAGTAACATTTGGTATCAGAGCCTAGGTTCTTCATGTAACCATTAGTAATTATTAAATTTTACAAACTCCATAGAACCCAAGGGAGTTATTAGAGGAGTATCCGACCGGGGGCTGGCAAGATTTTCCTCCGCACCGCTAGTTGGAATACGAGGACTCCCAGACTCGTGTGACCGCCTGGCCATAGTCTTAGGGCATGAATCAAAATAAGATACCTTTAGGACTTCTCATCTTATTCATCCCTTCTCATCACAAAATTCTGATGAGGACCTAAAAGATTAGGGTTTTCTTTCTTCTCCTCACCCTCTTGAGGTATGGGTAAGGTTAATAAGGTTTAAGGAATCCTCCACTAAATTAATGGAAGGCATGTAAATAAGATGTCATGGACATAAGCTTAATAGATTAAGCACAAAATAAATAATAGATACATGATTAGGTCGTATGACATAAGTTGTCATGTCCTCAGAAGGGACCTAAGGTTAGACCTTCGTGACAGGAGGATAAGTTAGTCTTGGAAATAAAGATATCCATTTCAAGTAGAGACCTGGCACATCCTCAGAGGATGATGCTAACCCTAACCCTAAGTGAAGGTTAGAGAGAGATGAGTTGGACCAGGTGTTTAAAAGGACATGCCTTTGGGATCCATGGGTGACCTACCACCTTTGGCAACCCAACCCTAGGAAGGGTCGTGTATGTTAGGGTAAAGGATAGCTCTTTAGATGATGATGTTAGTGAAGGACCTTAGAAACCCTATGGGCTTGTGCAAGTAGGGCATAGCGAGAACCTAGGGCACGTCATAGTGCTGACGGTAGGATGAAACCCCGGATAAGGAATTATAATGCAGCATCAAGGGTTGATCTTGAGCAACCATAAGTGCGAACCTAGGCTTCACCCATGTAGAGAATGCTTTGGAGGTTGATCCTTCACGAAGAGAGGACCTCTAATGGTGAGGTTGGATGTGGGGTTAGCTCTAGAGAGAGCAGGAAACCCAGCAAGAAGGATGGAAGCCTAAAACTCTGAACAATGGATGATAGTGGTTGCTTCATGATCGATCCCTGAAAGTTGATGATACCTTGGTTGCCTTTAGAGGGACCCAACCCTAAGTGTTGCTCGAGCTGAAGGATGACAAGAAGTGCATGTCATGCCTTTTGCATGCTTGGTTCATGGTTAAGAGATGGGGCATGTAGTTGAACACCTACAAGTAAACCTAGGGTTCCTAGGCCTAAGAGGAGAAGTGGTGTACCTAAGGCTCATGATGAGAAGTTGAGTTCCTATAGAAGCGAGCATGGTACTCCTCATATATGGAGGAAAAAGGGGAAGCCCCTTAAGTTTAAGGTTGATGTGTTCCTATAGAAGTTGAGTTCCTTAGAACCCCTCACAACTAGGTTGATGATAAAGGGAAAGTTTGATATTGATCCAACATCGAGGAAAGAAGGATAAGTATGACCTAGCATGGTACAATAAGTGACCTGCTTGTGCCTTAATGGCTTGTTAGGGTTAAGTAGGCTCGTGTGGATGTAAACCCTAGACCTAAGAGCTTTTGTGACCTTAGAGATAGTTTTCCTCCCATCCTGGGAGAGGGACCCCTTTGGAAGGGTGTATATCAGTTTTGTTGGTTCAAGGTAACCTAAAGAAGTCTGATTAGATCTTGAGAAGCTAAGCGAAAAGTACATGGTATGAGAATGAACCTGCAGACCCATAGATATCCATCTCTATTGCATGTGAGTGTGTTACCATGGAGGTAACCAGTATGGGGCTTGACCAAGGTAGGCAGGTTGCCATGATGCCTATGAACGGATGAGAGCAGCCCATGAATGGAGAAAGAGAGATGATGAAGACTTCGGTAAGGTTCTAAGTGAACATGTTATGTAATGGGGAATCCTAAGTCTATCCTAGGGTCAGGTAGGGATAAGACCGATGAAAGTAGGAGTTTACTGATTCCCCAGTTGCACATGACCATAGGGTCGGGAGGTAACAACTATCATTGTCTGAGGGCCATGGGTTAGGAGATTGATCACCTTCATGAACTCATGGGACCCAAAGGGCAGATGAGTAGGGCACTCTCTTGATGCATGAGGGAAGAGGGATGACCTCAAAAGAGTCGGTACCCTATAGACCTAGAGGAGATGACCAAGGATATGAACCTCAGTAGGTTCAAGACTAGCTTGATATCATGATGTCTGTGTTGTAGAGACATATGTGGCACATTGCAACTTAGATGTAAAGGTGTATTGGCAAGGTGGGGTGTACCATCTCTACTCTTGGAATAGGAAGAACTTTGTATTTGGACTGCAGCCAAATTCTTATTTCCTCTTGTTATGGGGGTAAGAGATAGGATATTACACATGCCATACACCAAGTATAAGAGATGATGTAGGTTAGAACGATGCCATGAGAAATGGGGATAGAGAAGATAACCTACCCTGGTAAAGTGAATGATACATGGATGGTTTACTAACACTAAGAGGAATGAGGTAGTCACCTTATGAGGATATTTCTAGCATGAGCTAAGTGGAGCTTACAAGTTATACCAGGTTGAGTTGGTCACCATGATGATGAAATCAGAGAGTGTTCTTAATGGTGATAGACATGGAGTTTGAGGTAATATGATAAGTGAAATACATGGAAGTGTAATGTTACCTAAGGATGTGAAGTGGTAATGGGTGCTCTGGTTAAGATACATCTGACTTGTTTGATTAGAAGCTAGAAGAGGTTGTTTGGCTAACCCTAAGTTTGAAAAGGAGAGGTGTTTGGATAACACTCAGATGTAACAAGATGCGTTGAAAAGTTAAGGGTTGTTTGGTTAGCCAGTCTAGACCTTGATGCAATGAAAAGGATGGTGGTAGAACCTCAGATGCACTTCTTTGGAAGAGAAGGTGAGGTAACCCCGACTAGAGTGGTTTAGGGTTTCAGAGGATTTGATCTTGAAAGAATCATGACATACATGTAATCATGGTTGAAGATCACCATACACCATGGAAAATGGCAATAGCACTTTGAATGCTTAAGATGAAGTTGCATGTGGTTTATGGCCATGAAAGCCAGGAGGTAAAGGATGAACCCTAGTAACCCAGTGTATCGATATAGAGGAAAAAAGAGTCCCTGAGAGGGAATGGGAGCTCAACACTATGGATGTTGTGATAGGTCTTCCCTGGGCCAAAGAAGGTCGAGATGCAATATGGGTTATGGTAGATCACCTTACCTAGATGACATAAGAAAGAAAGAGTTCTGTCAAGGGACAGATCTAGTTGAACTACCCATGAGAAAGATGGTTCAACTACACCATGAAGCGAGTTCAAAGGTTCTTGAGTTTGACCTAAAGGTTCACTTCCATAAAGATGGAAGTAGGTGCATGAAGAACTCAATGATCACCCCTAAATAATGGTTAGTATGATCTGAACTAAAAGGGTCTGATGAGAGCATTTGTGCTCGTTCAGGGTGATAGTTAGGGATAGTTTTTGTCCTAAGAAAGATGCAAAGATGACCACCATAGCCAATATCGGGTTTTATATGGAGCTCTGTAAGGGAGGTTGTGTCGGTCACCACTTCAGTAAGGTGATGTTGGTGAAAAGGGCCACATGATGGTTAGAAAAGGACCACATGATGGTTAGAAAAAGGGAGCCCAGTGCGTGTAGATGAAGTCACTTTGATTGTGCAAGGGATGAAAGGAGCCTAGAAATGATGAGAGTCATGAGCAGATGCAAAGTAGACTTCCATACAAGTTACTATGGGAGAAAGTGTGACATGAAAATCCGACCCCTCTAAGTTATAACTAAGAGAGCTGAGTCCCCAATACATGGGTCCATTAGAGATGGATGGGTGGAGAAGGTTGGGTTTGACCCTTCCCCTCAGGATAGAGTAATGGGAAATGTTTTCCATGTTTCCAATTTAGAGCACTATGTGAGGTACCCCGACCATGTGCTGAGCAATGAACCTAGTGAGCCCCAAGGGAGGCTGAAATGGCCTGAGTCACCTGTGTAGTTTATAGACGCCAGGATGAAAGAACTCAGAGAAAAGAATATGTGATGATAAAGGTTCTTTGGAAATGCCATGAGTACGACAAAGCCACATAGGGGCCAATGATGGACATGGAAAAGTCTTATCATGAATTGTTTGTTTGCTTGCCTGAATTTTGAGGACAAAATTCCTATAAGAGGGGAAGGATGTTATAACCCCAATTTTTGGGTTCAATTGGTGAGAAATGTAATTTCTCGTATTAAAGATATTTGAACAATTAATGATGTAAGTTGCTTCAAATGAATGGATTTTGTTTAAAATAGCCTTGTTGTTTGATTTGTGGGCTTTATTGGCTATTGGGCCCAATAACAAGGAAATAACAAAGAAAATTCAATAAGTGAATGAATAATTGAATATTTGAGAAAAGAAATATGTAGAAACCTCTAGAAGGAAAATCCAAAGAGGATTTCGTGCCTCTTGGGTTCCTTGGGTACCAAGGAGTCCAAGGTTGCAAAAAGAAAGCAATAAGAGAAGAAAAGATTAATTAAGTATTTCTTTATTAAGAAAGAAATTGAAAATAATGGTAAAATGTGGAAAACAAGTGAAAAGTGGTGCACTTGAGTTATCCTTAGTGGGATTTCGTAATCCCAAGGTTTCCTAATATAAAAAGGGAAAATCAAGGAGGAAAATAAGAGTAAGAGAAAGAGAAATCCTGAAAGAGAGATATTTTGATAAGAAATAAATAAGATTATGAGAAATAAAGGATAAAAGATAAATAAAAGGTCAATGTATATTCCCAAGATGGGTTTTCGAGCCATTAAGCTTCCTTGAGGTTCAAGGAACTCTGAATAATAATTTAATAGTAAGATAGGGGAAATATGTAAGAAATATAAATATAATAAGTGATATCTTTCACTTAATGAAAAGGGACGTTTTCTTTTGGTTTATGAGCCCAATTTTGGAAGAAAGGTAGGTTAACTCATTATGGACTTACCCTCAAAATTTGGGATTAAATGGAGCCACGGTTTGAGAGTTATGAGTTTTCCAAAAGTATCCTAAAATGAAAAGGATTTCCCTTAAAATAGAAACCAGTTCTTTTTCTGTTTTGGGCGTGAGAGATATAGATCGTTGGATCCTAATCCAATGAAAGATGATCGTCTTCTAGTTCTCAATGGACTAGGAGTAGGCCGCCAGCAGAAGGATTTTTCCTTCGTTTTATCTCACGATATGACCATGGTGCAGACAAGGAAAGCCAATAGGTAGTTTCGGGAGGGTGTTTCGCACCCAGATAACCTAATTTTTAGGGGGTTTTGAGGGTTCTAGAAAGAACACTTAAATCCCATCGGGACTAGGCCTCGCGGCAGGTTGGGGAAGCCATCCCTAGATCCCCTGCCTATATATTATGACCCATATCGATTCGTTTGCCCTCAAGAACCAGGACGGCACCCTGCCCCGCTCCCTAATGCTCTGAGTTGAAGGGATCAACTCTCTCCGGCGAGGATCTACCATGGGTCAAGAACAGCAGCCCTTCGATCGAGATCTACCATGGATCCAAGGTGAGGATCAACGGTCCTGGCTGATTCACGAGTTCCATAAGAGGGTAGTGGGCACAAGTCCTGCGGGCCGCACGATCGGGAGTGGTCTAATATAGACCTGCGATCCAACGGATGGTGTTTTTCTGAACAACTCAGGTAATTCGCCTCTCTAACTGGAAAATCCTGAAAATGCCTTTTTCTTGCAAAAAGCATAGTAATTGCTAGGAAGCTCTAATGACAAAACTTTATATATGAAAATTGATCATAAGAAAATGAGGAATCCATTAAAAATATAATTCAATCCTGATTCGTTTACAATTCGAAAAGTGTATAAAGTTATCATATTTACTGTTTTAATTAGTGAAAAACCCTTGGAATTGATGATAGTTGAATATAGTGATGTTCTCTGAATGTTTAGAATGAATATTAACCTATTGATAATAAAAGGATGATAATTGTACATAATTGGCTTAAATTAGGGTTTCCTATACCTAAGTTTGCATCAATGGGCTTAGAAACCCTAATTTTGGAGGATATGCCTTTTAATGATTTTAATTGTGCAAATCCATGAATAAGACAATGTTATGTTGTTATAAATCCAATTTGAGTATAAAAGATCATTACTGTGGATATTTTAGGGTTCCTAGAGTATAAAATGGAATTAATGATATATTAGGGTTTACTGACATAAACGATGAGAATTGTAGTAATTAGGGTTCCTGAAGAATCGAACTATAATTCATTGTTGAGTTGTCAATTCAAAGAAACCTGAACATGATAATTGGTCCTAATGATCTTGACATGACCTAAGATGATAAAGATAGTAGTTTTAGTGTAAAAGAGATATATTGGATTTAATTGACTTTTAATGGTGTCTATGATGTTGAAATTAGGGTTTGTGGTCTAAACAAACATTAACAGTAATAAACGCATAATGAAAGCTAAAACCCTAAAGGATGACCTAGAAATCTTAAAGTGGAATCCAAGTAGATCTTGAGGAGGTTTGGAATAAAACAATGACACTTGGATGTTATGTATTAATTTTAGGTTATTGATGATTGCTTGATTGATTGTTCCTGAATATTAAATATTTGGACTTCAAGTTGCTCTGAACAGGTATGTGGTTACAATTATGAATAACCGCTTTAGTTTACTGATGGATTCCCGTATGTTTAATCGCATTGAATGCAACTAAACTGTTGGATGTTTATTTATTTCATGCAACTATAAAGTGACTATGATTATCACTATAAATGTGCATATATAACTGGCTAGATCCGGGTCCACCTCTGTTACTTTGAAAAGGCTAAAAAGGGGTAATCCTAGAGCAAGGTCTAGGTTACCGTGAGTTAGAAACTGGGCTACCTACGTGTAGTGCCATGAGACTCTTTAGCATACCCCGAGTTAAGGAGTGGTCTACTTACGAGTAGTGCCATGTGACTCAACCCTAGAAACTGGTTCACTTATAGGTGGATCATGAGGGGTTTAATGGGGACAACACAGAGGATATGGTACTCTTGGATCGCGGAGTTATATCTAAAATGTAATCTTGATTGTTAAATAAGTAATTGAATGATTACATTGTTATCATAGTTGCATGATTATCTGTTTCCCCCACATACCAGCTTCGGCTGACCGACGTTTTGTTTGTCGGCATTTTAGGTACAATGAAAAGAACAAACAGTAAAGTGGCACATGTGATACTAAAAGAGAGTTAAAGAACAAGGAGGAACTAGTTAGAAAAGTCCAGCTGAGGTTAGAAGTTTAGTTTGTTCCAAACTTTTCACAGGTATGCAAAGAAAAATTTTATTACCATTTTCAGTATAGTCTGTTAGAATTCAATAATTGTTTATGGTTATATGTCGAACCTTTGATCCGGAATTAATGGGTGCGGCTTCAACCTCTTGGTCTCCCTTAATTGGGGGTTATCGGGAGGTGGGGTCATAACAGAAATAGATATGATGTATTCCTTGTTTTAATAGAGAATATTGCTTCCATGTACTATGATTGTATCATATTCTCCATGTCACTAAGAACATCAAAGAATATGGATGATTTGTAGCTACTAACTATCTACATTCTTTCTCTCTCTCCTTCTAAATATAAGGTCGGTACATCCCCATATCCCAAGGGGCAGGGAAAAATGAAGCACAACACCACTTAGTAGTACAAGCACATCAAAAGACATCTAAAAATATGTGTTTACCTGATTATCACATTAAATAATGTTTTATTTTACCTTTTTTTCTTTCTAAAAATTTTCAAGTATGCAAGCACAATATTTATGTATCTTTCACCCACGTACACAACACATTGTGTTGATTTGCTGTTTCACATATTTTCTTGATTTAGAGCTAGCATGGGAGAAAAAATAGGAAGTGAGCAGTGTTCAGGTTGTAGCTATTGTGTAAGATCCTAGTTAGCATAGATGTTCAGACTTGTAAAATTATCCTTTAAATATGTACTGTAAAATTTTAATAATTGGTGTTGTAATTATATACATGTTGAATGTTGAGAGTCTATGGTGTATGCATTATGGTTCTTTATTCATGTATGCATATAATGCTTCCACATTGCTCTTTGAAACAATTAGCTAATATTTTCATATTTGTCCTCTTGGGCCTTCTAAATCTTTAGACAGCAGAATCCAGGGATGTTACAGTTGGTATCATAGCATGAAAAATAGCTGCACCTGACAATTTCTCACCATGGAACATATAATCTAAACTAAAACTTTCACTTAAATATCTAGAAACTTAGTGCATTGTTCTGCAGGAACTAGATTTGACTTGGTTTCTAGGTTAGAACCTAGATGTTTGAGAATTAGGTTTAGACAAGTGTGTGAAGCCCTCTCCATATAGAGCTCTTGTGTATTGGGTAACTACACTAGTTTACACCCTATTCTCACCATTACACTAGGTGACATGGCACTGGACTATCTACTATGTCAGGGACACTCATTTTGTTGATTTGGTTAAGTTCTCCAATTGGCTCGAAACTCAATATTTTTCTCTGATGTCTTCTTTCTCAGAGAAAAAGTATATAATATTTTATTATATATAAATATGAAAATGTGTCCACCACACAAGAGAGTAGTAAGTGTTCATGCAATCTAAGTGAAAGGGAGTGACATTAGTCTAGAAGAGAGAGTGTTTCTAGATTAAATGTCTGGAGATGTATCAAATATTTTAGATTTAGATTAGATGATAGATTGATATATGTATAACCAAGGATAATCTTATCTAAATATGAATTCTGATAATATAAGTGTTTTATATAGATCTAATTCGTATACAAGGTTTGAATCTAATTTTGGATAATATTTGACAAGTATAGGTAATGAAAGTACATACTCTTTTCTTACTTAAGATAAGGTAAGTAAAGACTAAGTTGAATGTGCATGAGTCTCAAGCTATTTTACAAAGGAAGACTTCCACTGTTAGGACCAAATGTTGGTATGAATGCCCATAGAGCAATTTATGTGATGATTGTAATGGGATACCTTGTAAATGATTTGAATAATAATAAAGGAAATTTCCAATCTATATGTTTTAACTATTTCTGAGATGATAGTGTAACATGATAGATGTCTAAAGAATTGTTTTACTCGATGATGTATGATTTTGGGTTGAGGACCTAAATGATGAGATCATACAGATGTTAAGAGTATGCATTCTTGTTTAGTCCCTAGTCGGTTGTTATTGTGTAAATAACCATAGACATCAATAACACTAAAGACTAGATTGTGTGTTGGTTGATGACAGCATCTCATTAGTCATGATATAGTGATATCAAACCAAGCACCTAGGTACTTGTTGGAGAACAAGTGTACCAGACAGACCCACCATAAGAGTGACACATGGAACCATGCTTTGGTAGTAACAGTCAGCTCTCATAGTGATGGTAGTGAATGTTATTCTTTGACCTGAAATCACTACACTCAACACATGTCGTTGGGTACACTTTGACATCATCAAACACAGTCCTGAAACATGGGTTTTTATAAAGGTGATGATTGGGTGACTTTGACACATGGGGCTTTTGAGAGGTGCATGAGTGATAGATATGGGATTTATCCCTCCTAAGGGAGTTTAATGTCCATGTACATTTGATGAGTAGGATTGAGAAAGGCATGCACATGCATGTGTGAATCAATATGTGATATTGATGTCACACACATCTCACCCAGTCTGCTCTGAGATCAAGGAAATGAATGAATGTTGAAAGGATGACTGCACCATGCCTTGAGTTCATTCAGGACATTAGTGACAAAGGAATTATACATTCACTGTAACACCATTCACAGATTGTAGGATTGAAAGTTAATATCCAACTTTCTATTTCACTTGGGTAGCACTGATGTGTGACTAGGCACTGCTCTTTGCTTGTGAAGTCATAAGTGTTATGAACTTTCACTGCCAACGTGAAATGGACCTACAAGGTCACACACAAAGGATTTAACCTGGAAGAGGAGTTTGTCCACAAATGATGTTTAGATTGATTATTAAAGGAGTTTAGTAGTTCAATTAAACACCCAATCGATTGATAGCTCAAAATCATAGTATTCAAGGTGTTAGATCAAATGATTAGAGTATCAGATTCATTGAAACTACGATTGACTGACCTATTGCCACAATCGATCGGCTCATGGAGATGAACTGATCGGTTCGGAATGGTGAGACGAGCGGCTCAGGTCATGAACCGATCGGTTCACTTAGTTGAAATGGTCGGCTGACCAACCGAGTTCGTTTCACTTGTCAAATTTGATTTGGACAAGGACTAATAGTTGATTAGTTGGAAACAAACAAGGAAAGTCAATTTGAGTTGGACCAGGAGAATGAACCGATCGACTTAGGTATGAACCGATCGGCTCAGATGCCCCAAACGATCGGTTCAGGTGTGAACCAATCGGCTGAGGTCACCAACTGACTGTTCCAGGGTTGAAACGATCGGTTCAACTGGCGTAGTTTGTCTGCTTTTTTGGAAAATCTCAAACCCTTCTACTCCTGCTTTAGTCCCGCATTGCCCAGGGAAGAGAACTCTATCCCATGACCCTCCTATATATAGGGGTATTGGGGGTTTCTCAAAGGACAACTTAGAACACCAGTTGCTCTGCAAAGTTGTCGTTCTCTCTGGTTGTGGTAACCAGGAGAGCCTGAGCAAGTGCTACCCGATAAGGGAGGCACATCAAGGGAAAGACAACTACAGAAAGGCAACTAGTTGCTGGAGAGTGTGTTGATGACTAGTACGCTGACAGGAGGGCGCGACTCCTTCCGATTCCTTGTGGGAAAAGGAGATCGGAGTTCCATGCTGTTACGACCCCACCTTCCGATAACCCCCAATTAAGGGAGACCGAGAGGTCGAAGCCGTACCCATGACTTCCGGATCAAAGGTTCGACAATTAACCAAGGATAATTATCAAATTTTAACATACTAAACTGAAAAGCTGTAAGAAAATAAACTTTGCATACCTCTTTAAAATTTTGGATTTCTAACATCTATCCACTTAATGATTCTACTCTAACTGATCCTCCTTGTATTTTTCTTCATGTATTTCACGATGTGACGTTTTACTGTTTGTCCTTTTAGCTTGTACCTAAAACGCCGACAAACAAAACGTCGGTCAGCCGAAGCTGGTATGTGGGGGAAACAATAATCTTGCAACTATGATAACCATGTAATCATTCAATTAATCATTAATCAATCAAGATTACGTTTTAAATATAACATCCGCGATCCACGAGTACCCTATCCTCTGTACTATCCCTGCAGTAGACCTGGATCCTACCTTCCTTGTGGTAGATCCCCATTAAACCCCTCATGGTCCCACCTATAGGTGAACCAGTTTCTAGGGTTGAGTCACATGGCACTACTCGTAAGTAGCCCACTCCTTAACTCATGGCAGGCTAATGAGTCTCATGGCACTACACGTAGGTAGTCCAATTTCTAACTCTCGGTAACCTAGACCTTGCTCTAGGATTACCCCCTTTCAGCCTTTTCAAAGTAACAGAGGTGGACCCAGATCTAGCCAGTTATATATACTCATTTATAGTGATAATCATAGTCACTTTATAGTTGCATGAAATAAATAAACATCCAACAGTTTAGTTGCATTCAATGCGATTAAATATCCGGGAATCCATCGGAAAACTAACTCGGGTAGTCATAAGCGTAACCACATACCTGATCCATAGTAACTTGATGTCCATGCATTAACATTCAACACAATAAACAGGCAATCAATAATATCCTGAAAATATTGCATAACATTCAAGTTACTATGGATCAGGTATGTGGTTACGCTTATGACTACCCGAGTTAGTTTTCCGATGGATTCCCGGATATTTAATGGGGATCTACCACAAGGAAGGTAGGATCCAGGTCTACTGCAGGGATAGTACAGAGGATAGGGTACTCGTGGATTGCGGATGTTATATTTAAAATGTAATCTTGATTGATTAATGATTAATTGAATGATTACATGGTTATCATAGTTGCAAGATTATTGTTTCCCCCACATACCAGCTTCGGCTGACCGACGTTTTGTTTGTCGGCGTTTTAGGTACAAGCTAAAAGGACAAACAGTAAAACGTCACATCGTGAAATACATGAAGAAAAATACAAGGAGGATCAGTTAGAGTAGAATCATTAAGTGGATAGATGTTAGAAATCCAAAATTTTAAAGAGGTATGCAAAGTTTATTTTCTTACAGCTTTTCAGTTTAGTATGTTAAAATTTGATAATTATCCTTGGTTAATTGTCGAACCTTTGATCCGGAAGTCATGGGTACGGCTTCGACCTCTCGGTCTCCCTTAATTGGGGGTTATCGGAAGGTGGGGTCGTAACACATGCAGTCCGTGTGGACGACTACAAAGGTGGGAGACTTCTGCCTCTCGGAGGATAGCTATCAATCCCGATAGTCCCGGTGAGATTAGGAGCTGCACAAACACCGTTGATAACACTAAATTTTGTGATGTTTTTGGACCTTATTTCGTTGTCAAAACTGCCCTTTTAAATTGTTTTCCTCTCCTTTTTGTCATGTTTTTGAATAAACAGGCCACACTATGCTCTTATCCCATTTTTATCATCTTTTGCAGGGTTTTCCTCATTTTCCACCTATTTATCAGCAAAAGGCCCATCCCGGCCCATGAACGTGTTCTACCTGCATCGGGCCTCCTACCAATTAGCCGACACACTCACTACCCGACAATACAACAACTCGATACAGCTACCGCATGACACGGGCGTGCCGCACAAGGAAGATCTGACGGACGATACACCACTTACCCGACAGGGAGCTGTACTCGCCACGACTACTGAAGCGTGTCGTGCAATACAAGCCACCCACCGGCAGGCGCCCACTCGTCACGACACCCGATACGCTTACAGCTCGATACCATCTGTGTCGGGCAACACGCATATTGGGCATCCCTGAAGCCGCAATAATAGAGTTGATGGAGGACATGTGGTGCCCGGAGAGCTGCAACTTCTCCCAACTGCTACCTATAAATAGCAGCTACAGGACCTCTATGGGATGAGTCAGAACCTCATGAAAGATAACTTTGGAAAGCACTTGGAGCTAGTGTGCTGCGTCCCAGAGGTGTACCAGGCGATACTAGGTGAGCACTTCCCCGACCCGAGAGGGCGGGAATAGTTCACTTATAATTTGACCCGGTCACCGCAGTAGCCCGATATCGACCAACGAGGACACCCGATATGAGTAAACCGATACCCTAAGAAGTCTCTAGCCCGACACGATACCGAGCCCGATACGAATCACCTATCACGGTGTGTGACCCGAGAGGGTGGCATCCCGTCACAACAGTATCGGGCAAGAGCGCTTTGGTCGGTACGTATTCCTGTCATAGTCTATCGCCTGATAGGGAGTGTCACCCGACACAGGCATATCGGGCAGAGATCCAAATTGGTATCGGGCTAGAGGAATCTTAGGGATCTACTGCTGCATGTCGCTCTTCTAGATCAAGGAGACGATACTTATCTTCCCTTTTTCAATCATTTCATTTCTTTACTTAAGCAATGTAACCAAACCCTTTTATATAATGATTATGCTAATGGAATTAGAGGAGCTTTAAATATATGTTGGCTTTATGTTTGGTTCCTTTTTGTTGGATGATTGCTTTGTTTAGCATCCGAATTCTAGCTTGTATGCTTGGATCATGTTTTGACTAGCTATCGAATCGTGCTTCCCGCTACAACTCCCTAGAGAGAGTCCGGTGAGGCCTGGAGGAGGCATACCCACCATCGCCCGATGCTCTGCTACCTAGAGTCGCAAAGTCAACACACTGGTTGACTGGCGGAGGTTTGCTCGGAAGAAGAACGAGACGCCGCGCGAGGAAGAAGAAGAATATGTCCATTGACTAATCAACCCCTTAGTGCGTGTTCAAGAGGGAGGGGTATGAATGTCTATCACCGTTTAATAGCCGGCCCAAATTATGGAATTCAAAAAAACAATTCTCGCTGATGTGTCAAGCCGCCATTGGCCAAAAAGGTAATGATCTTGTGATATTTGTAACTAATAATTGGTAACTCGGATTAAAGAGTATTATATATCAAAATTTATCAGAAAAATACAAGGAATGCAATAAAAATGTAGTTGAAGCCTAATTCTGATTAAAATTCAAAAAGTTGGTAAAGATGCTATCTTTAATGGTTTATCTAATGAAAACCCTTAGTCTTTACTGACTAATGAGTTGGAAAAGGTTATATGTACATTTAAGTTGATTTTAACCTGTTGATTATAAAAAGACGCATTAGATATAAAAGAATGAACTATATGTGTAGTTTGATTAATTTAGGGTTCCATGTGCATAAAAGGGGCTTTAATGGGCCTTGAAACCCTAACTATGATTCTTAATGGCTTTAATTGATCAAATTCATAAAGCTAAGATATGATGGTGCTAATCTATTTTGAGTATAAAAGTTCCTATTTGTGGATAAATACCCTTATCTTGGTAATTAGGGGTTTCTAATGAATACAGGAGGAATTAATGATAAGTAGAGTTCACAAGTGTATTAGACCATAATGAAATATGGGTTGTCAATTTGAAAGAAATTAAATATGATAATTAAGCTTATGATGATGAAATTAGGGTTTGTGAACTAAAAAGGGAATTAAAAGTGATACCAGCATAATGAAGGCTAAAACCCTAATAAACCCCTAAAGTAGGCCTAGAAAGCCGAAGGTAGAATACAAGTTTATCATAAGAATGTTTTGGGTAAATTATAACACTTGGTGTTATGTATTAATTCCAGGATATTATTGATTTCTTATTCTTGAATATTATTGCTTGGACATCAAGTTTCTCTGGATCAGGTATGTGGTTAATTATGGATAACCGCCTTAGTTTCCCAAGGATTTTCCAGATGGTTAATCGCATTGAATGCAAATTATCTGTTGGATGTTCATACTTGCAAATCATAAAGTCACTATGATTATCACATTAAAAATAAGAGTATGTATTCTCGCACCTACATGCCACCCTGATGGATGATGCCAAAGGTCATGCCCAGATGGGTAGACCAATGGACACCTTGAGTGGTGACCCCAGGCACCAAGCTCGGGAATGAGAAGGTGGCCTATGATGCATGACTATGGAGCACCATGAGAGGTGACTCCCAGGAACCAAGCTCAGGATTGAGAAGGTGGCCTTAAGTCATTGGCAAAGGGAACCCTAAGGTGGGTATGCCAGGGTTAGGGAAAAAGCGGTGGAGAATGTCATACTGAAAAGAGTAAATTGGCTTGTTAATTAGTTTGATTGTGATGATTAAATTGTTAGCCATATTTGCAAGATTTTGGTTGTTCCCACATACCAGTATATTTCTATATACTGACCGAAGTTTTGTTTGTCGTCGTTTTAGGAACAACAATTGAAAGAACAAACAGTAAAGTGACACACTGTGGAAATAAGAAATAAAGTGCAAGGAGGATTAGGTAGAATAATTCAAGCTCTGGATTGATAGATTCCCAAAGTTTTCAAAGGTAAGTAAAGATTTAATTTTATACCAAATTCCAGTTAGTTCGTTGAATTTCATAATTATTATTGATTATTTGTCGAACCTTTGTTCATGTTAACTGAATAATGGCTCTGACCTTCGAGTCTCCCTTAATTGGGGGTTACTGAGAGGCGGGGTTGTTACAATTGGTATTAGAGCGTAGGTTCCTCACTTAATCTTTAATAATTATTAAATTTTACAAATTCTGTAGAACCCAAGGGAGTTATTAGAGGATTATCCAAAAGACAGAGGTGTCTAGACAAGGATCACGACCGCAGGCTGGCAATATTTTCCTCCGCATCGCTAGTCGAAATATGAGGACTCCCGGATCCGTGTGATTGCCTGGCCAAAGTCTTAAAGTATGAATCGAAATAAGATACCTTTAGGACTCTCTCATCTTGTTCATCCCTTCTCAACTCAAATTCTATTAAGGACCTTAAGGATTAGGGTTTTCTCTCTTCTCCTCACCCTCTTGAGCTATGGGAAAGGTTAATGAGGTCTAAGGAATCCTCCACCAAATTAATGAAAAGCATGTAAATAAGATGTCATGGACATAAGCTTAATAGATTAAGTGCAAACTAAAGAATAGATACATGCTTAGGTCGTATGACATGAGTTGTCATTGCCCCCAGGAAAGACCTGAGGCTAGACCTTCTTGAGGTAATGTTAACCCTAACACTAAGTGAGGTTTAGAGAGGGAGATAACATGATGAGTTAGATGTCATGGTAGACCAGGTGTTTGGATAGATATGCCTTGGATGTCATGCGAGCCATGAGAAGTTAGATGACCTGGTACCTTTGGCGACCCAACCCTGGAAAGGGTCGTGCATGTTAGAATGAAGGATAGCTCCTTCATCGATGAGGTTAGATAAGTCTTGGGTTTTAGGGGAGGCAGAGAAGGCAGAGGAAACAAAAATTTTCTCCCCCAAACCCAGCACGAGGAAACACGTCAACGTCTATATAATAGGAAATGATGGTTTGTGGAATCATACCTTGTCCCGAGGCTTGCTCGGCGACAATACCTCGCGCTTTGCGCGGTCTTCAACTCCGGTCTTAGACGGTGTCTGTGCAGCTCCTGGTTGCACCGGGACTGACTCCTCCTCCTCCTATCAGACTGTCAGATGACAGTTGTCCTCCTGAGCAGCAGTGTCCTCCCGCCTCTGTAGTAGTCCACACAGACCACCTGGAACTCCACACTCCTTGTCCCACAAGGAAGTGGAAGGAGTCGCACCCTCCTATTGACGTACTAGTCGCCAACACACTCTCCTGCCTCCAGTTGCAACTGCAGTTGTCCTTCCCTTGCTACACCTCCCTTTGCGGGAAGCACTTGCTCGGGCTCTCTCTCGGTTACCAAAACCAGAGAGAACGACAACTTTGCAGAGCAACTGGTTGCACTGAGTTGTACTTTGAGAAGCCCCCAATACCCCTATATATATAGGAGGGTCATGGGACAGGGTTCTCTATCCCGAGCAATGCGGGACTAAAAGCAGGAGTAGAAGGGTTCGAGATTTTCCACAAAAGCAACCAACTCGCAACCTGAACCGATCGGTTCACAAGTGAACCGGTCGGTTGGGGACCTGAACCGGTCGGTTGGAACACCAACAGATCGGTTGGGACCCATGAGCCGATCTGTTCACTTCTGAACCGATCGGTTCGTGGTCCTGATCAGTTCCCGATTGACTTTCCTTCTTTTGTTTCTAATTGGTATCAAATACCAATCCTTGTTCCAATCAAATTGGGCAAGTGAAACGCAAGGAAAATTCTCACCGACCTGACTTTCCCAACTTGCTCAGTTGCACCAGTTGAACCGCTCATTTCACTCTATACATGAGCTGATCGACTCAACACTTGAGCCGATCGGTTTAGCAACCTCAGCCGACCGATTCATCACATGAGCCGATCGGTTGGGAGTACAGGTTGTGCAGAATCAATCAATTGCGATTTCAATCAATCCGATACTCCAATCAACATGTCCAACACCTTGAACAGTATGATATTGAGCTATCAATCAATTGAGTGTTTAATTGAACTACTAAACTCCTTTAGTAATCAAACTAAATGTTGCTTGTGGACAAAACTCCTCTTCCAGGTTAAATCCTATGTGTGTGACCCTGTAGGTCCATTTCACGTTGGCAGTGAAAGTCCATAACACTTATGACTTCACAAGCAAAGAGCGGTGCCTAGTCACACATCAGTGCTACCCAAGTGAAAGTAGAAAGTTGGAGAACAACTTTCAATCCTACAATCCGTGAATGGTGTTACAGTGAATGTATAATTCCTTTGTCACTGATATCCCGAATGAACTCGAGGCATGGAACAGTCATCCTGTCAACGTTCATTCACTTTCTTGATCTCAAAGTAGATTGAATGAGATATGTATGACATCAATATCACATACTGATTCACACATGCGTGCGCATGCCTATCTCAATCCTACTCATCAAGTGGCCTTGGATATCAAACTCCCTCAGGAGGGACAAATCCCATATCTATCACTCACCCCTCAAAAGCCCCATGTGTCAAAGCCACCCAATCATCACCTTTATAACAACCCATGTTTCAGGACTGTGTTTGATGATGTCAAAGTGTGCCCAACGACATGTGTTGAGTGCAGTGATTTTAGGTCTAAGAATCACACTCACCACCATCACTGTGAGTCCTGACTGTGACTACCATGTCATGGTTCCATGTATCAAACTCACGATGGGTCTGTCCGGTACCTTGTTCTCTAACAAGTACCTATGTGTTTGGTTTGATATCTGTATATCATGACTAATGAGATTCTATCATCAACCAACACCACAATCTAGTCTTGTGTGTCATTGCTGTCTATCTACCTTCCACAATGACATCCGACTAGGGACATAACAAGAATGTACAAACTCTTAGCATCCGTATGATCTCATCGTTCAGGTCCTCAACCTGAAAGCATACGTCATTGAGTACTGTCATTCTTTATACATTCATTCTGTTCTATCACTATCTCATATGACTGAACAAGAAAGAATTGGAAGCTTGCCTTTGTTGTTTATCAAATAAATCTTAATGTATCCCACCAATCATCCCATGATTGGCTCTCAGGGCATACATACTAACAGACTCCCACTTGCACTGCGAGCCAATCACCCTTGAATCATATTCATAGTGATCTTCAAATATGTCCCACATGTTACTGTGCTCTTAGTGCGAACATAGTGAGTAATGGAAACACCTTGCCAAAGTCTGTATAAATTGCATGTCTCACATCTCTTCGCTGTACGTCACACGTATGAGATGGAGTTGCCGTAATATGCGATCTAGTATTCCTTTGCTAACCTTTAGCCACATTGCATGATCAAGGATTCCAGACTTGTCATCAATGAGCAGAATATCTATAAGTTCATCTCATGAACTTCCATATCCATATAGTATCTACTGCTGTTCTCTAACACATAGATACTCGTCATTTCCTTTGAAATAGTTTTATTGGAACATTTCCAATTATCAACAAACTTTCACTTTTATACATCCTATGTATATTTTGCGATTAATTTTCTTTCCTTTCGGAAGTTCGCATCAATGTAACTCTTTACATCGAACTCTTCTTTATCTCCATAGAACTAGTACTTCACAAGTACTTATCAAGTTCTCATGGTATTCCAGTAACCCTTACTGGAAGTAGACAGACATCCACTCGTCATGTCCCACATACGAGTTATCATATTGTTATGTCACACATACAAAATGATGATTGCATTTTATTCTTGCCATGTCATACATGCAAGATAATGGGATGATTACATACATGATAGATCATATCTATTCTTAGTGTTCATATTCTTCATAAGAATTGGACACTTTGGCCTTGGGATACTAACTCCATGAAACATGGACAAGTTTTCTCCCACTGAATCTGTGCATACTGAACCCTTCAGTACAGATTGCCAATGTATGCTTTCTCCTTTTAGGTCAAGAGATTTTCGAGAACTATCTCTATAGATCTCTATTCCTATCACATAGGAAACATCTCTATCTTCCTTAAAGATAATTTCCACATTTCCATTTCACATCAATATGTGGAATGTGAACATGCTCCCACTAAATCACAGATCCCTCTTTATCTTTGACATATCAGTCAAACCCTTTGACTATATCATCAAAGTAAAGATCCAATTCTGAGTTGCTTGTACTCAATCAATCACATTGATTAGTCCATTGTAACTTATAGACTTCATTTGCATTAGTGGATTCATAAACCTTATAGGTTGTGTCACGTACACATCCTTGTTTTATTCCTCATAGGAATGCGGCTTTTGTATCCATATGCCAAATGTCTTAGTCATTAAGTTGCAATCAACAAACCTCATCCTTCTCAAAATGTTATCCATGTGTCTTAACACTTAAGACTCATTTGCACTTATGGATTTCATCCAATGAGTGCTACCATCAAGGTCATACCTTATGGTTGACACGGATGTCATTTAGGATGTAATGGTCATAAACCATAACTCAAAATTTGGTTCCTCATATTTATCTAGATAGTTGACTCATCACATGAACAACTCATCACATAGATAATTGAGGTGTATCTGTTAAGGATATAATAACTCACAACTCCTTGTCATTCTCAATGTCCTTTATTAGTGTGGTGTATTCTTTTATTAAGAAGAATTCAATTATTTGATAATCATTCTCTAACTCCTTAGAGTATGATTCCTTCTGGATTTAGACATCACCATGCCTTAATCATGAGTTCACTATGATACATTATCATAATCACTCATAAGGATCTCAAACATTTGGTCCAAATATTTCATTCATTGATCTCATCAAGAATTAACACTTTACCAAATTTGCACTTCATCTATGATAATCTTGAACACTTCAAGATATTCATATTGGTATTTCTCTAAACACCTTTTGAAGTATTAGAATTTACTCCAATAGGTATGTAAATACATCACATGTATTATACCTAATAGGACAATCATTCTCCCACTACCATTAGTGAAGATTGATTAATCATGTACAAGAGATTCATGTCTCTTACTGGTTCTCTAACCAAAAGAGTCTAGATTTATCCATCATATGGAAACTAGAAATGAATTTCTCATGATTGATGCTAATTTGATTGTTTGAGTTATCTATAACTTTAGGTATCATTTTATCTTATGCATACCATGTATCACAAGATAGACAAGGCATTGCCACAAAGATCATATCTTTAAGATTGAAACATCAACTTTATTAATTGCCATCATTGTCATACAATATGCAATAATAAAGTGTTTCTATCTATTGGAAATATATGAAATAGCAGTTCTCAACTCTATTTCGTGCCCTCTAGGCTGAAATAAACTGAAAGATACTCCTATCTATGGCAGCAACACTTGCTCCAATGATTGGTACTTCTTTCTTGGTCCTTTCACAAAGGTCATCACTTCTTTGCGGATCTTGCATATCATATATGATAGATCCATATCTTCGTATCATATACCTCAGATAAAGAAGCGGTTTATTTCATGATACCTTAGGTGGAGATCTCCATCCCCTCCTTCATCTTGTTTTGTTCTTCCAGATATAGAGGGAAATTCCCTCATACATCCTTTCCCCATGTGCCTTGAGGCTGAAGACGGCTTGGATTACTGGCTAGCATCAGAACACTTCTTAGCTTTGCCCTTTCCTTTGCCCTTAAGATTTACCTTTTCTTTGATCACATCAAAGATTATGGTTTATCTTTCTTCATCTTTGCCTCTACTATCCTCAACATGTCCAACAACTCTGTCAACGCTTGTCAAAGTTGTTCATGTTGTAGCTTATCATGAATTGTATGATCCTCGCAACATTTGCAATATCATACCAATAGCCAACTCTTGGCTCAGAGGGAATCCTTCTTAGTTAGTTTTTCCACATACCCAATCACATTGAGTGTGTGAATACCTTACTGGATCTCCTTCTATCATGACATACTAGGACAGTGTCTTGGAGACATCATATGTCTCATGTTGTCTCTGCAACTCATAGTTCAGATAACACAACATCAAGCACTCCTCATCAATGTCTTCCTCGGTATGCTTCCATAAGCATACTTTCAGCCATTGATGTGGTGGGATTGAGTTCATCTGGTCTTGGTATAACTAGGACTTAGAGCTTTCGCTCTTTGAGAACACTTCTCATCATCCTAACCAGTCGTGGAATTATTCCCATTTAATTTGTTGGTCTCAAAGACCGATCGCAAAAAAGTGATTATTGTTGATTAACCATTTATTTTAACAAAAGGAAATATATGCAATTTTAGTCCAAAACTATTTTGACTTGTTTGATTGATTTGAAAAGTTGACGATAAAATTAGGCCTTTAATTAATTATCGCTCCCACTATTTTACTTCAAATGGATAGGCCTCACCATCAATTAGGAAGATTGCAGCGTACAACCTTCTAGTGGGCACGATCTTGAAATCCTCTAAGTCATGGACCAGCTAGGGCTGTCACCCACAACTTAGATCTCTTAGGTAGGCAACTCTTGCCAATTGCATCATATGAAAATCTTGATAAGATGTCATATGCAACTCCTTGCCATGATCATCTCCATGCCTCAAGGTGCTAGATCCTATCTAGGTCACCTTATTAAGTCCGACCCAAAGCCAACACGATGAATATGCACCCTGCTAGGGCAGACCCACACATTCATCCTTCACGCTTCCACGAGATAGACGGTGCACCACGCTAGGGCGTTCCCACACTTGGTCGATCGAGCTTTTCACGTGTGTCACATTTGGAAGGCATCTAAAACTTAATATTTTAATGAGGGATTTGGTTTTTATATACATATACATATCCAATCACCAAAATACATAATACGTATCATATACATGCTATATCCCACAGAAAACATGCACAAACGATAAAAGCGATGATTATGGCTATCCTAATGTGATTCCTCGAGCCAAGAGGAATCACAGTCATCTAGGTCAACATCACATGCAACCTGTAGTGTCTTGCCATCCGAGTTGATCAACTAATCACATGAATGATTTGTACTCTCCAGTCAGTCGTCTCGGTGCCACCAGCTGATCGGTTGGCTCCTCTAACAGATCGGTTCGCCTGTACGTCGTGCATCTCATCATGTCCACCACCCGGTCATCTCGCTCCTTGATCGGTCATCAACCGATCGGTTTACTCCTTGAACTGACCGTCTGGAACGTCAACCGATCGGTTCACGCCTTGAACCGATCATTTTTGATGTCGTCTTGATGTCTGCCGGTCTTCGACATAACATGAAATAAAATGTATCCTATTATTACATTTCTTAAAAGAAGAAACCCCGAGTTACATTCGGGGGGGAGAAAAGGTAGGAAAGAATCTCGAATTATTTCGAGTTACATCAGGAATAAGAGAGGGAAGATCGGTGCGCATACTGAGATGCAAGCAACCACAAACAACCACACACATATAGGGTTTATAGGCCATAATAATGCTACACACATCCACTACAAAACTCGTTTAAGGGTGACGCGTATCGAGTGCATTAATAATACATATCATATATGTAATTGGGATTTGTGGATTTAGGATTGGACATGCATAAAGCCAATATTATTCACATCATATGCAATAAATAAAGGCGACAAACCAAAACCGATCATATCAATATTCCTAAAATATAGAGCAGTTGACGTGGCTCTGATACCACTGTTGGGTTTTAGGGGAGATAGAGAGGGCAGCGGAAACAAAAATTTTCTCCCCTAAACCCAGCACGAGGAAATGCGTCAACGTCTATATAATAGGAAAGGATGGTTTGTGGAATCATACCTTGTCCCGAGGCTTGCTCAGAGACAATACCTCGCGCTTTGCGCGGTCTTCAACTCCGGTCTTGGACGATGTATGTGCAGCTCCTGGTTGCACTGGGACTGACTCCTCCTCCTCCTACCGGACTGTCGGATGACAGTTGTCCTCCTGAGAGGCAGTGTCCTCCCGCCTCTATAGTAGTCCACACAGACCACTTGGAACTCCACACTCCTTGTCCCACAAGGAAGTGGAAGGAGTCGCACCCTCTTGTTGACGTACTAGTCACCAACACACTCTCCTGCCTCTAGTTGCAACTGCAATTTTCCTTCCCTTGCTGCACCTCCCTTTGCGGGAAGCACTTGCTCGAGCTCTCTCTCAGTTACCAAAACCAGAGAGAACGACAACTTTGCAGAGCAACTGGTTGCACTGAGTTGTACTTTGAGAAGCCCCCAATACCCCTACATATAGGAGGGTCATGGGACAAGGTTCTCTATCCCAGGCAATGCGGGACTAAAAGCAAGAGTAGAAGGGTTCGAGATTTTCCACAAAAGCAACCAACTCGCAACCTGAACCGGTCGGTTGGAACACCAACCGATCGGTAGGGACCCATGAGCCGATCGGTTCACTTCTGAACCGGTCGGTTCGTGGTCCTGATCAGTTCCCGATTGACTTTCCTTCTTTTGTTTCTAATTGGTATCGAATACCAATCCTTGTTCCAATCAAATTGGGCAAGTGAAACGCAAGGAAAATTCTCACCGACCTGACTTTCCCAACTTTCTCGGTTGCACCAGTTGAACCGATCAGTTCAACACTTGAACCGCTCGTTTCACTCTGTACATGAGCTGATCAACTCAACACTTGAGCCGACCAATTCAGCAACCTCAGCCGACCGATTCATCACATGAGCCAATCGATTGGGAGTACAGGTTGTGCAGAATCAGTCAATTGCGATTTCAATCAATCCGATACTCCAATCAACATGTCCAGCACCTTGAACAATATGATATTGAGCTATTAATCAATTGAGTGTTTAATTGAACTCTAAACTCCTTTAGTAATCAATCTAAATGTTGCTTGTGGACAAAACTCCTCTTCCAGGTTAAATCCTATGTGTGTGACCCTGCAGGTCCATTTCACGTTGGCAGTGAAAGTCCATAACACTTATAACTTCACAAGCAAAGAGCGGTGCCTAGTCACACATCAGTGCTACCCAAGTGAAAGTAGAAAGTTGGAGAACAACTTTCAATCCTACAATCCGTGAATGGTGTTACAGTGAATGTATAATTCCTTTGTCACTGATATCCCGAATGAACTTGAGGCATGGAACAGTCATCATGTCAACGTTCATTCACTTTCTTGATCTCAGAGTAGATTGAACGAGATATGTATGACATCAATATCACATACTGATTCACACATGCGTGCGCATGCCTATCTCAATCCTACTCATCAAGTGGCCTTGGATATCAAACTCCCTCAGGAGGGGCAAATCCCATATCTATCACTCACCCCTCAAAAGCCCCATGTGTCAAAGCCACCCAATCATCACCTTTATAACAACCCATGTTTTAGGACTGCGTTTGATGATGTCAAAGTGTGCCCAACGACATGTGTTGAGTGCAGTGATTTCAGGTCTAAGAATCACACTCACCACCATAACTGTGAGTACTGACTGTGACTACCATGTCATGGTTCCATGTATCAAACTCACAGTGGGTCTGTCCAGTACCTTGTTCTCTAACAAGTACATATGTGTTTGGTTTGATATCTCTATATCATGACTAATGAGATTCTGTCATCAACCAACACCACAATCTAGTCTTGTGTGTCATTGTTGTCTATCTACCTTCCACAATGACATCCGACTAGGGACATAACAAGAATGTACAAACTCTTAGCATCCGTATGATCTCATCGTTCAGGTCCTCAACCTGAAAGCATACGTCATTGAGTACTGTCATTCTTTAGACATTCATTCTGTTCTATCACTATCTCATATGACTGAACAAGAAAGAATTGGAAGCTTTCCTTTGTTGTTTATCAAATCAATCTTAATGTATCCCACAAATCATCCCATGATTGGCTCTCAGGGCATACATACTAACAATAAGAACCTATGGAAACCTTATGGGTTGTTGCAAGTAGGATATTGCTTACACCCAGAATACATTAGTAGTACGAGCAGTAAGTTAAAACCCTGGCCAAGGGAGTATGTTAGATAGCTTATGAGATAAGCATAAAGAACTAAGGATAACCTCAAGAAGACATAAGTTGAATATAGGCATCACCCACGTAGAGGTATGCCTGGGAACTTGATCCTTCATGGAGAGAGAACCTCCTGTAGTATGGCTGGATGTGGAGTTAGCTTTAGGGAGAGAAAGCAGGACCCCAACAAGGAGGTTGGAAGCTTAGATTCCAAGACATGAGGAACGATAGAGGGTTGAGGATGATACAACCTAAGTAGATGATAGTGGTTGCCTCGTGCCTGATCCATGGAGGATGATAATATCTTAGTGGCCTTTAGAGGAACCAAACCCTAGAGAGAGGATGAGAATTCTGGTACGTATGTGCCTATAGTATAGATGTTTACCTTCTAAGATAGGAAGAAGAGTTCTTTAGACCTAGAAAGGATTAGTAACAGGTTGTAAGGCCTTATACCTAGTTGGTTGTCCATGAGGAGGACTCAACTCTGAGCTGTTGCTCATATAAAGGGATCATGGGAGTACATGACATACCTTAGACGTGTTTGATTCATAGTTAAGAGTTTGAGCATGCAGTTGGATTTCCAAAGGAGAACCTAGGGTTCCTAGGCCTAAAAGGGGAAGTAGTGTATCCGATGCTTGTAATGAGATTTGAGCCTCTATAGTTTCGAGCATGGTACTCCTCATGTGTAGAGGTAAAGGAAACCCCTTAAGTTACGAGTATGTTTGATGAACCCCTCACAACTAAGTTGATCTAATGTTGAGGAAATAGAACGAGTGTGACCTAGCATGGTTTAATAGGTGGTCTTCTTGTGCCTTAGTAGCTGCTGGGTTAAGCATGCTCATATGGATGTAAACCCTACACATAAGGACGTTTGTGACCTTGTTGTCAAGAGTTGTGGTTTCCTCCCATCCTGGGAGAGGAACCCTTTGGTAGGGTGTCTACTCGATCTGTTGGTTTTGAGGTAACCTAAAGAGGTCTAATAGGATCTTGAGAAACTAAGTAAAGAGTACGTGGTAAGAGAATGGACCTGTAGACCCATAATTAACCATCTCTACGTGCATGTGAATGTAACTGGTATGGGGCCTGACCCAGGTAGGCAGGTCGCCATGACCCCTATGAAAGGATGAAAGACAGCCCAGGAATGCAGAGAGATGACAAAGGCTTGGGTAAGGTTCTAAGTTGGACATGTACTATGTTAGAATCCTAAGTCTATCCTAGGGTCAGGTAGGGATAAGACCGATGGAAGTAGGGGTTGCCTTATTCCCTAGTTGCACATGACCATAGGGTCGGGAGGTAACAACTATCATTATCTGAGGGTCATGGGTCAGGAGATTGATCACCTTCATGAACTCATGGGACCCAAAGGGTGGATGAGTAGGGCACTCTCTGGATGCATAAGGGAAGAGGGATGACACCAAAAATGCCGGCACCTTAAAGACCTAGAGGAGATGACCAAGGATTGTGCTTGGACCAAGTAAGTTCGAGACCAGTTTCTCTTGGAAGTAATTTTGATATCATGACGTTTGACATAGTTGCATGTTCTAACTTAGATTTGAAGGTATACTGGCAAGGTGGGATGTACCATCTCTATTCTTGGAACAGGAAGAACTCTGTATTTGGACTGCAGCCAAATGCTTATTTCCTCTTGTTATGGGAGTGAGATATAGGACAATACACATGCCATATATCAAGGATAAAGATGATGTAAGTTGGAACATTGCTACAAGGTATAAGGATAGAGATGATAACATACCCTAGTGGAGCGAATTATACATGGATGGTTTACAAACACTAAGAGTATTAAGGAGATCATCTTGTGAGGATGTTTTATCATGAGCTATGTGGAATTTGCAAGTTATGCAAAGTTGAGTTTGATCACCATGAGGAGGAGCTCAAAGTTTCTTGTTGAAGACAAACTTAGAGTTTTGAGATGAGATGATAAGTAGAATACATGGAGGTATATGTCTTCAACATTACCTAATACCTAAGGATGTGAAGTGGTAATGGATGCTCTGGTTGAGATATAGCTGCCTAGTTTAGCAGGAAGTTAGAAGAAGTTGAGGTTGTTAGGCTAACCTTAAAATGAGGAAAAGAGATAAGTTTGGCTATCGTCCAGATATATCAATAGTGGTTAACCAAGTAAATGATTGTTTGGCTAGCCAACCTAGTCTGTAATATAATGAAAGGATGGTTGTAGAACCTCAGATGTACTTCTTTGGAAAGGAAAGTGATGAAACCCTGATGAGAGTGGTTTAGAGTTTCTGAGGTATCGATCTTGAGGCATCATGACATACAGGAGATCATGGTTTTAAGATTACCATACACCGTGATACTGCAAAGATAGTAGGTGATAGTAGTATTTGAATGCTTAATAGGAAGTGCATGTAGCATGTGGCCATGCAAGCCAAGGGTGAAGGATGAACACCAGTAACCCAGTGCTTTAACATAGAGGATAAAGAGTCCCCAAGAGGGAATGAGAGTTCACCACTATGGGTGTGGTGGTAAGTCTCCCCTTGAACAGGAAAGATCAAGATGTAATATGGGTTATGGTAGATCTCCTTACCTAGAGGAAATGAGAAAGAAAGGAGTACTGTCAAGGGACAGATTCGGTTGAACTACTTAAGAGAGAAAGATGGTTCAACCACATCATGATGTGAGTTCGAAAGTTCTTGGGTATGGACAAGGTTCACTTCCATGAGGTGGAAGTGGATACATCAAGAACTTGATGATAGTACAGTTTATCACCCCATACTAATGGACAATATGATCCATGCTAGAGGGTCTGATGAGAGAATGTGTGCTCATTTAGGGTGATACATAGAGACAGTTCTTAAGATGTGATGTTAACCACCATAGCCTTTATCGGGGTGCAAGAAGTCTTATGGAGAGGTTGTGTCGGTCACCATTTCATTAAGATGATGTTGGTGAAGGAGGCCTCACGAAGGTCAACCACAGTGTGTGTAGATGAAGTCGCTTTAATCATGCAATGGATGAGAGAGAGCCCAGTGGTGACATGAGTCACGAGCTGATGCAAAGCAGACTGACATGCAGTTCACTGTAGGAAAATATGTGATGTGAAAATACGACCCCTCTAGGCTACAGCTGAGGAAGTTGAGTCCCCGATATATGGGTCCATTTGAGATGGATTGGTGGACATGGTTATGTTTAGCCTTGCCCCTCAGGATAACATGATGTGAAATGTGTTCCATGAGTCTGATCTAGAGCACTATGTGAGGTACCCAAGCCATGTGTTGAGCCTTGAACCTATTTAGCTTTTGAGAGGCTGAAATGTCCCGAGTCACCTATGAGGGTATGATATACCAAGGTAAGAAAGAACGTAGATGGAAGAATATGAGATGATGAAGGTTCTTGGGAAGCACCATGGAAAGGCTGATGCCACATGGGAGCCCTGATGGACGTATGAAAGGCTTATCCTGAGCTGTTTGTTTGCTTGATGGAATTTTGAGGGCAAAATTCTTATAAGAGGGGAAGGATGTTACAACCCCAATTTTTGGGTTCCTTTGGTGAGGAATGTAATTTCTCACATTAAAGATATTGGAACAAATAATGATATGATTTGTTTTGAATAAATGGATTTCATTTACAATAACCTTGATGTTTGTTGGGTGGGCTTGATTGTCTATTGGGCTCAATAACAAGGAAATTCAATTAGTGAAAGAATAATTGAGTTTTTGAGAAAAGAAAGGTGTGTAAACCTCTAGAAGGAAAAAGAACTTAATCCAAAGGTGGATTTCGTGACACATGGGTTCCTTGGGTCCCAAGGAGTCCAAAATTGTAAAGATAAAGCAATAAGAAAAGAGAAGATCAATTAGATATTTCTTTATTAAGAAAGAAATTGAGAATAATGATAAAATGTGGAAAACATGTGGAAAAAGGGTATAATTGAGTTATCTTGGTGGATTTTCGTATCCAAAGGTAACCTAATGTTAAAAGGAACTCCAAATAAGGAAATAAAAGAGAGATAAAGAGAAATTCTCAAAAAGGGATATTTTAATAAAGAAAAAGGTAAGATAATAAGAAAAGGAATGAAAGATAAGGAAAGAGGCTAAGGAAATATTCCCAAGAGGGTGTTTTGAGCCATAAGGTTCCTTGAGGTTCAAGGAACTCAAAATAATAATTTAATAGCAAAGGAAAGAGAAAATAGGTGAAAAATATATATAATTAAGAGATATCTTGTAAGTAAAGAAAAGGAATATTTCCTTTTAGATAATGAGCCCAATTTTGGTAGGGTGGTAGATTAAGTCATTGTGGACTTTCCCTAAACATTTGGGATCAATTTAACAAACGGTTTGGGAGATACGAATTTTACATATTTCCTAAAGTGTAAAGGATAACATTAAATGTATCAATTGATGTTCTAATACGAGGTTCCCTAGCCGTTGGATCCAGATCCAACGGTGGCTGCACTTTGTTTCAGATCAGGAAATGACGAACAATATGTGGTTTTTCTCGATTTCTTTCCTCTGCACACAATCGATGTGAAAGTATGGAAATTTCTCCATTAGTTTTGGGAGTCCAAACCGAACTGGACGACCCCTTATTTCCACCGTTTCCCTGAGAAATTGTGTTTCCCCCAACTTGGCACAGCAATGCTCCCCATGAACAACTAATCTGGTGGGGAGGTGCCTATTTAAAGGTTCCTCAACCTTTTTGAGGAACGGAAGGAGTTGGCAATGACTCCACGCTCGCCAGAGACCAGTCCCTACCCCCAAAAATTTCTGGAAACGATCTCCGTTCCCCTATTTTCTCTTCTTGTATGCGGCCACGGGACAAACTATTGTCCTCTTTCTATGAGTCATCTCCGGCGGTCTTGAGAGACTCCATAGAGTCTGGAGTGTCCTGGAGGAGGCATACCCACCATCGCTCGATGCTCTGCTGCCTAGAGTCACAAAGTCAACACACTGGTTGACTGGCGGAGGTTTGCTCAGAAGAAGAACGAGACGCCGCATGAGGAAGAAGAAGAATAGGTCCATTGACTAATCTACCCCTTAGCACGTGTTCAAGAGGGAGGGGTACAAATGTCTTTCACCATTTAATAGCTGGCCCAAATTATGGAATTCAGAAAAACAATTCTCGCTGATGTGTCAAGCCGCCATTGGCCAAAAAGGTAATGATCTTGTGATATTTGTAACTAATAATTGGTAACTCAGATTAAAGAGTATTATATATCAAAATTTATCAAAAAAATACAAGGAATGCAATAAAATGTAGTTGAAGCATAATTCTGATTACAATTCAAACAGTTGGTAAATATGCTATCTTTAATGGTTTATCTAATGAAAACCCTTAGTCTTTATCGATTAATGATTTGGAAAAGGTTATATGGACATTTAAGTTGATTTTAACCTGCTGATTATAAAAAGATGCATTAGATATAAAATAATGAACTATATGTGTAGTTTGATTAATTTAGGGTTGCATGTGCATAAAAGGGGCTTTAATAGGCCTTGAAACCCTAACTATGATTCTTAATGGCTTTAATTGATCAAATTCATAAAGCTGAGATATGATGGTTCCAATCTATTTTGAGTATAAAAGTTCCTATTTGTGGATAAATACCCTTATCTTGGTAATTAGGGTTTTCTAATGAATAAAGGAGGAATTAATGATAAGTAGAGTTCACAAGTGTATTAGACCATAATGAAATATGGGTTGTCAATTTAAAAGAAATTAAATATGATAATTAAGCTTATGATGTTGAAATTAGGGTTTGTGAACTAAAAAGGGAATTAAAAGTGATACAAGCATAATGAAGGCTAAAACCCTAATAAACCCCTAAAGTAGGCCTAGAAAGCCGAAGGTAGAATACAAGTTTATCATAAGAATGTTTTGGGTAAATTATAACACTTGGGTGTGTGTTATGTATTAATTCCAGGATATTATTGATTGCTTATTCTTGAATATTATTGCTTGGACATCAAGTTGCTCTGGATCAGGTATGTGGTTAATTATTGATAACCGCCTTAGTTTCCCGAGGATTTTCTGGATGGTTAATCGCATTGAATGCAAATTATCTGTTGGATGTTCATACTTGTAAATCATAAAGTCACTATGATTATCACATTAAAAATAAGAGTATGTATTCTCGCACCTACATGCCACCCTGATGGATGATGCCAAAGGTCATGCCCAGATGGGTAGACCAATGGACACCTTGAGTGATGACCCCAGGCACCAAGCTCGGTAATGAGAAGATGGCCTATGATGCATGACTATGGAGCACCATGAGAGGTGACTCCTAGGCACCAAGCTCGGGATTGAGAAGGTGGCCTTAAGTCACTGGCAAAGGGAATCCTAAGGTGGGTATGTCACGGTTAGGGAAAAAGCGGTGGAGAATGTCATACTGAAAAGAGTAAATTGGGTTGTTAATTAGTTTGATTGTGATTATTAAATTGTTAGTCATATTTGCAAGATTTAGGGTAAAAGAGGAAAAGATCATATTTAATTTGAAATATGGTAAAGTATGTTGTTAAATGATGAAATAGGTTATGATCCTTAGGGTTGTGAGTTATTTTCTTAATTAGGGTTTTTGTCATCCAACCCTGATCTTAAGGATCTTAATGAAAAATAAGACAAGATGATTATGGTTTGATGGATATTTTGATAAAAGTAAAATAAAGTGGTAAAAGGGAAATGAAACCCTAATTATGGTCGAAACCTTAAAAAGGGCTAGTAACCCTAGGGCACGATTAGGTCTATTAGACTTGGATACCATGATCAATGATAGAAAATATTGGATGTTTATTTCAGGACTGAATTGTGCTTGCTTGCTTGATTCTGGATTATTTGGTTGTTTGGATTAATTCTACATTCAAGACAACTTGACAGGTATGTGGTTAATTATGAATAACCGCCTTAGTTTCCCAAGGATTTTCCGGATGATTAATCACATTGAATGCAAATTATCAGTTTGGATGTTCATACTTGCAAACTATAAAGTCACTATGATTATCACATTAATAATAGAAGTATGGATTCTCGCACCTACATGCCACCCTGATGGATGATGCCAAAGGTCAGGCCCATATGGGTAGACCAATGGACACCTTGAGTGGTAACCCCAGGCACCAAGCTCGAGAATGAGAAGGTGGCCTTTGATATTGCATGACTAGCGGGCACCATGAGTGGTGACCCCCAGGCACCAAGCTCGGGATTGAGAAGGTGGCCTTAAGTCATTAGAAAAGGAAACCCTAAGGTGGGTATGCCAGGGTTAGGGAAAAAGCGGTGGAGACTGTCATACTAAAATGTGTAAATTGGCTTGTTAATTAACTTGATTGTGATAATTAGATTGTTATCCTTATGTGCAAACTTTTGGTTGTCCCCACATACCAGTATATTTTGATATACTAACCGACGTTTTGTTTGTCGGCATTTTAGGAACAACAATTGAAAGAACAAACAGTAAAGTGACACATTGTAGAAATAAGAAATAAAGTGCAAGGAGGATTAGATAGAATAATTCAAGCTCTGGATAGATAGATTTCCAAAGTTTTCAAAGGTAAGTAAAGTTTTAATTTTATACCAAATTCCAGTTAGTTAGTAGAATTTCATAGATCAGGTATGTGGTTAATTATGGATAACCGCCTTGGTTTCCCGAGGATTTTCTGGATGGTTAATCACATTGAATGCAAATTATCTGTTGGATGTTCATACTTGAAAATCATAAAGTCAATATGATTATCACATTAAAAATAAGAGTATATATTCTCGCACCTACATGCCACCCTGATGGATGATGCCAAAGGTCAGGCCCAGATGGGTAGACCAATGGACACCTTGAGTGGTGACCCCAGTCACCAAGCTCGGGAATGAGAAGGTGGCCTATGATGCATGACTATGGAGCACCATGAGTGGTGACTCCCAGGCACCAAGCTCAGGATTGAGAAGGTGGCCTTAAGTCATTGGCAAAGGGAACCCTAAGGTGGGTATGCCAGGGTTAGGGCAAAGGCGGTGGAGAATGTCATACTAAAAAGAGTAATTTGGCTTGTTAATTAGTTTGATTGTGATTATTAGATTGTTAGCCATATTTGCAAGATTTTGATTGTTCCCACATACCCATATATTTCGATATACTGACTGAAGTTTTGTTTGTCGGCATTTTAGGAACAACAATTGAAAGAACAAACAGTAAAGTGACACACTGTGGAAATAAGAAATAAAGTGCAAGGAGGATTAGATAGAATAATTCAAGCTCTGGATAGATAGATTCCCAAAGTTTTCAAAGGTAAGTAAAGTTTTAATTTTATACCAAATTCCAGTTAGTTAGTAGAATTTCATAATTATTATTGATTATTTGTCGAACCTTTGATCCTGTTAACTGAACAATGGCTCTGACCTTCGGGTCTCCCTTAATTGGGGGTTACTGGGAGGTGGGGTCGTTACAGTTAGTTCACCAGAACTACCAATTTCCAATCGAACAAGACAAACTTCCAAGGGCAAGGAAAGTACCAAAGTCGCCAAGCAGCTAACCCTAATCAAGGCCAAGGTCAAGATAAGGAGCAAAGTTAGGACAAGAGCTAGAACCAACCAGATTTGGTGGGCCAATTGTTCGATTTTGTCAAAAGACAAGATATTATCAACAACCAGCTGACACAAAACGTCCTGTCAAATTCAGGAGTTCTGAACACGATGTAGGTTCAGATGGCGGACATGCAGGCGCACCAACGCCAGATCAATCAACAGCTAGCCCAGATGGCCGAGTTAATAAAATATCCCTCGGGTAAGATACCCTCCAACACCAAATCTGCTAAAATGGTGGTGCTGAGATCAGGGAAGACAGTAGAACGCCCTGAAGAAGCCATACTTGAGGAACCTGAATCAAGGATTGCGACAGAAAATCCCGCAGAGAAGGAAGACCAATAGGCTCATGACAGGGAGCCAGTACCAAGATCTATGGAGGAACTATTTGGTAAAAGAAGTCCTCACTCTCCTAAGTTTCCTTTCCCTTACAAACTGATAAAGGTACATCTTAAAAAGCATTACGAGAGGTTTATGGAGTCAGTAAAGAAGCTTCACCTCGAAGTACCTTTTTTGGATGCTTTAGAGGCAATGTCAACCTACGCAAAGATTTTCAAGGAACTGATCAACAAGAAGAAAAGAGGCAGAAGGATTGAAACCGTGCATCTAGCCAGTATGTCTTCCACTTTTGTCAAAGCAGATTTACCCAACAAGAAGAAGGATCCAGGGGCTTTCACCATTCCTTTTACCGTTGGAGATAACATCGAGCAGAAAGGTCTTGCTAATTTAGGGGCTAGCATCAGCCTTATGCCCCTAAGCCTCACGCATCGTTTGGGTTTGACTGATATGGTAAAGACCAACATGAGGATTGAATTGGCAGACCATTCCTTTAAAAGTCCTATAGGGGTTGTTGAGGATGTACGGATCTGTGTGGGAAGTTTCTTCATTCCTTGCGACATTGTGGTCATTGACACTGTGGAGGATCCTAGCTGTCCTATCATCTTTGGACACCCTTTCTTGGCTACAAGAAGAGCGTTGATTGATGTTGCTGAGGGAATAATCACTCTAAGGGTCGGAAACGATCACTTATATTTCAAAGTAAAGGATGCTATGAATGGGCCATCCCTGCTAGAATCCGCTTACTTTGTAGAAAGCTACAACCAGTTTTGTGAAGAGGTGGAAGAAGATATCCTAATGGTAGACCCTCTTGTAAGAGTGATTCACAATCAAGACTCTGATTCTGAAAATCCAAAGGTTGTAGAGTTTCTCAACTATCTAAATCAGTTTGATGAAGATCTGAGCGACGGGGAAGAGGTAATAGAAACAGTTAAGTTTGCCTCTCTAGAGGAGGCTCCAGAAGAAAAGGCACCCATGGCTAAACCAAAATTGAAGCATCTACCTGAAGGATTAAGGTATGAATTTCTAGATCAAGAAGAGAGAAATCCTGTCATCGTTAATTCCTATCTTACAAAAGATCAATTAGAAAAGCTTCTCGAGGAGTTGAGACTCCACAGGTAGGCTATAGGATATTCGGTGGAGGATATCAAAGGCCTTAGCCCTGCGCTTTGTATGCATCTCATTAATTTGGAAGAATTTTCTAAACATCTGGATCAACCCTAGAGGAAATTGAACTAGATGCTAAAAGAAGTTATTAAGAAAGAAGTAATCAAACTGAGGGATGCGGGGATCATTTACCCAATCAGTGACAGTAACTGGGTGAGTCCGATCCATGTGGTATTGAAGAAAGGAGGCATAACAATAGTAAAAGGAGACAAAGGTGATGAGGTGGCAGTTCGAACCATTATCAGATGGAGGATGTGTATAGACTACCGAAAACTGAACCAAGCCACGAAAAAAGATCATTATCTGCTTCCTTTCATTGATCAAGTTCTAGAAAGAATGGCACATCATGACTATTTCTACATTTTGGATGGTTTTTCTGGGTTTTATCAAGTACCTATCTTACCAGATGATAAAAAAAAAACCACTTTTACTTGTCTCTATGGGACTTACGCCTTCCGAAGAATGCCTTTCGGCTTGTGTAATGCCCCTACAACGTTTCAGCGTTGCATGATATTGATGTTTTCGGATTTTCTGGAAGACATCGTGGAAGTTTTCATGGATGACTTTTCTGTCTATGGGAAGGACTTTGATGCCTTCTTGAAAAACCTGTCTCTAGTTTTGCAACGCTGCAAAGAAAAGAGTCTGGTCCTGAACTAGGAGAAGTGCCACTTTATGGTACGAGAAGGCATCGTGCTAGGGCATAAAGTCTCATGGCGTGGCATTGAGGTAGACGTTAGTAAGGTTGAATCTATATCTAAACTTCCTCCACCAAAGTCTATAACGGGAGTGAGGAGTTTTCTCAGGCACGCCGAATATTACTGAAGATTCATAAAAGACTTCTCAAAGATCTCGAAACCATTGTCCAACCTTCTGGTAAAGGATGTTGAGTTCAATTTTTCTAACGATTGTCTAATTTCTTTTCAGGCCTTAAAAGATGTGCTTATCTCACCGCCTATTCTTCAAGCTCCAGATTGGGAGCTACCTTTCAAGCTTATGTGTGACGCCAGTGAGTTTGCTATAGGAGCAGTCCTGGGATAGAAAAAGGACAAAAGACACCATGTAATTTGCTACGCCAGTCGTACTCTGGATGAAGCTTATGTGAATTACATGACTGAAGAGAAAGAGATGCTCACGATTGTCTTTACTTTTGACAAGTTCAGATCCTATCTTATCAGAACGAAGGTGAAGGTCTACACAGACTATGGGACAATAAGATATCTTATGCAGAAAAAGGATACCAACCCCATGTTGTTAAGGTGGGCTTTGTTACTCCTGGAGTTTGACCACGAGATCGTTGATAAGAAGGGTGCGGAAAATGTGGTCGCCGACCACTTATCAAGGATCATAGTGGAAGGGAAGAAGGAGCCACCTATTAACGACAACTATGCTGACGAAGCCTTGCTGATGGTTGAAACCAAAGATGAGAATTTGCCTTGGTTTGCAGATATTTGTAATTATCTTGCCTATGAGGAGTTGCCTCCTGATATAACGTACAATCAAAAGAAGAAGCTCTTTTCAGATGTAAAGAACTACTATTGGGATGATCCTCTTCTCTTTAGAAGATGCGCAGACAACCTATATAGAAGGTGTATCCCTGAAGAAGAAGTCCCAAACATTCTAAAAGAATGGCATGCCTCTCCATATGGAGGACACCTGGGGAGCGAAAGAACCGCCACCAAGGTGTTGCAATCGGGTTTCTACTAGCCCTCCTTGTTCAAGGATGCTACAGATTATGTAAAAGTTTGTAAAGAATGCCAATCGAAAGGAAACATTGGAAAAAGAAATGAGATGCCTATGGAAAATTGGATCGAAGTCGAAATCTTCGATGTATGGGGAATTGACTACATGGGTCCATTTCCCCCATCAAAAGGGTATCAATACATTCTAGTCACAGTGGATTATGTGTCTAAATGGGTGGAAGCTGTTGCCACCCAGACTTGCGACTCCAAATCAGTGATCAAGTTGTTTGAGAAGATTATCTTCCCTCACTTCGGAGTACCTCATACTGTGATAAGCGATGGTGGATCGCATTTTGTGGAAAAACAGTTTGAAGCGCTCCTGCGGAAGTATGGGGTTAAACACAAGGTCTCTACGCCCTACCACCCTCAAACTTTAGGGCAGGTGGAGGTTTCGAATAGACAAATTAAGCAGATTTTAGAGAAGACTGTCAGCTGCACAAGGAAAGATTGGTCAACAAAGCTCGATGACGCCCTTTGGGCCTACAAAACTACATATAAAGCACCCATTGGAACTACACCTTACAAATTGATTTATGGGAAATCCCGTCATCTATCTTTAGAGCTTGAACACAAGGCTCTTTGGGCCATTAAGTTCCTGAATATGGATCTAGAAAAGGCTGGGGAGAAAAGATATCTACAGTTACAGGAACTCGAAGAATTGAGAATGCATGCCTACGAGAATGCAAGGATCTATAAGCAGATGACCAAGGTGTGGCATGATGCCCACCTAAGGAAGAAGGATGTGAGTGAAGGTGACAAAGTTTATTGTTTAAATCTTTCATTTGTCTTTTTCTAGGTAAGCTGCAAACAAGGTGGTTTGGACCCTTCACCGTAGCAAAGATATATCCATCAGGGATGATGGATTTGTATGATAAAGATGATCCATCCAAAGTTTTTCCAGTGAACGGGCAAAAAGTAAAAAGGTTCTATGAAGATGAAGCGTTCGTGAGAAGGACAGAGATAAGTTTGCAGGATGTGGAAGTAGCTGAAGGCGCAAAGTGAAGGATCTCAAGCTATCGGGCTGACGACGCTAACTACATCGCTCCTCGGGAGGCAGCCCGAGTTTTACTTTTCTTAGAATAGGATGTTATTACCTTTCCTGCAAGAAAAACATTATGAACATTATGATTGTGATAAGGCCCGAGCCAGTGCAAGCGTCACATGCCCTGACTCTTTTGTTTTATGGGCCACCACTCGATTTTATGAGCATTGATGAGTAATACTATATGAGGCCGGGAACTTCACTTTAGGCCAATGATGTTTTACCCATCAATTGCTTTTTCCTTCACTTTTATTTTGGTTTTCATTTAATATTTTGTTCTGAAGCCTTGTATCGGGAAAGGATATCTTGTTCCCTACCCGTATTGGGAAAAAGACTCAGGCGGTGTTCAAGACACACCCTTTTCGGTCAGACGTATTGGGCGACACACCTTAGCAATAAGCCGTGTCGGACTATACATCGAGAAGCAATCAACCGTGTCGGGCGGAAGGAGTAATTACCCTTAATTTGATGGATGGGACTGCTTGTCTCAGGAATGATTTGTCTCATCGCCCGACACATACCCTTGTTTTACCCATTTTACCCTCGATCTGGATTGCTATATATAGTAACAGAAGTTTAACTGTGTCGGGCACCAGCATTTACTCCTCACCTACTCCCGTATCGTGTAGTAATTTCTCTTTTCGCTCTAGTGTCGCGCAACTTAGATTTTGCTCTCATTTTGCGCAAGATAACTTCAGATAGCAAAGGTATAACCCGACAGCAGTATCGTTTTGCTTGCCCGACACGACCCTCATGTCGCACACTTTCATATCATACTCACGACTTTAGTTGATTTCCTTGTATCACCCAACACACATTTTTGTCGACTGTGTTACTTTTGACCGTGTCGCGCGACACATCTATAACGTGCGCTTGCCCGACACCTTATATCGAGTAATGCCCATGTCGCCCAGCCTTGTATCGCTTCATGTATTTCTGTTGTCGGGCGATACCATTTCTTTCAGAGCAACCGTATCGGGCACTTGCATCGCGTGGCTGTGTCACCTGACACCTTGAACTTTAGACGTATCGGGCAATGGCCATGATGTCTAGTGTTTTCCGTGTCGCCCAGTCTTGTATTGCCTCGCGTATTTCTCTTGACAGGCGACACCCTTTTTTGTATCAAGCAAGAAATATGTTTGTGATGACGCTCGATATCTCACCATGGTGCTATGAGATTTTCAGCCGAACTTTGGATCGCCCGACACAGGCATATCGGGAAAGCCTCATATCGCTCAGTTATGAAGCCCGATACGGTGGTGTCAGGTAGCTGTTGTATCGGGCCGAACTTTTCTTATCGTGCTATCAGTTTTCTTTTTCGACACCGATATCGACTTTACGTTTTTACCTATCTGATAATGAAACATTTAGATGCTTAATAAACTTGTCTTATGATAATAGAAATGCCCCACACCAAGAAAACTGTCGTTCAAGTTGACAAACACAGTAGAAGGATCGACACCGAGGCCACGGCAGAAGCCATGACCGTCAGGCAGAAACGCCCAAACCCCGAGACAGCTTGGCCATCCATGACCGAAAAGAGGCAAAGGATGGAAGAAGTAATGGCCCCTACTACAGTTTCAACCACAGCGACAGAACCTCTGGATCACACGCTAGGCAGGTTCATGCCCAGAGATAATGAGCACGGGCGTCGATACTCAGAACTGGCAAAAAAACTCTACAAGCTGAGAAGATTCTGCCACCAGTCGTCCTTCCTTCAACTAGGCATTTTCGATAGGGTTGAGAATGTCCTAGCTGCAGCAGGGCTGAGGAAGATCTGCTTCAGCCACTCCGCCTCCTAAACTGAACTCACCAGGAAGTTCATGTCGTCTCTACGCTGGGTGCAGAATAGACCCAAAGAAATCGAAAAATACGGAGAAGCAGACAAATTATAGGGGCGACTATACAATGTCGAGCATGTCATCTCCAAGAAGCTGCTCAATGAGATCTTCTCTTCCAGTGAGGAGGAGAAGGAACTGCTTAACAATAGTGCAAGGATCACCGAAGGAGACGGGTTCAATCCCGTGGAGCTCTGGAGAAGGCTGACCGGCGAGTCATCGTTCAAGCCGGGAAGCAAGGTGGCGGTGCATTCCTGCTTCTGGAGAATAGTGCACAAACTTGTGGCATGCCTGCTCTTCAGCAAGAATGAATCAAGCAACATCTACACCAAAGAACTCCATCTCATGTGGCAAACGATGGAGGGCAATATGATTAACCTGGGACGTTTCTTGCTGAATAGGCTACACCTAATAAAGGATGCCACCAAGGAGTACTGCATGGGTGGCATCGTCAATCTGATTGTGGTCGGGTTAGCGTACATGTGGGAACCGCACAGTCTCTCAAGGATAAGGGGGGACAAGAAGATCGACCTCAAGTTCCTCATGAGGGCCAACATCATCAAGAAGGAGGGGCGAAGCTACTTCTACAAATTTGTGAGAACAAACACCCTCCTTCTGCTTCCTAGCTGTGCCAACTACGACGCGGAGAAGCTGGTCTTCATCAGTGCAGAGATTGAAGCGGTGGCAGTTGATGCCGCTTACGCCGCCACCACCAGTATACAAGAGAGGGTGGCTATGAGAGGAGAACCAATTCCTCTCAACACACGGAAAGACAATTCTTCAACAACTCCTGTCGAGCCGCCCACCGCTCCAGAGCTACCGACGACAGTAATTGATAGAGCTGTCATCACTCCTGCCATCACAGCCACGATCACGACAATATCTACCATGGCTGAAGAAGTACCGGCGATTGTGGAGGTTGTTGAGACAACCAGGGCAGAGATGACCATACTAGCCCCGACGGAAGCTGCCGCAGAAGAGAAAACTGCAGCTCCTGAGACTTTTGTGGTGCTCTTAGTGGCAGAAGAAGAAATGCAGCCGAACGCCATTGATGAGGCATTCGCCGAGATCCTCGAGATGGAGCTCGGGGCTGCACAACCTACATCAACACCACCACCAGTGTCTCCTGTAGCAGCTGCAGAGGAGGTCACCGACAACAGAGAGGTAGAGCAGCATCCGCCCACACTGCGACCTTCTCCATCACAACAAGGGGGTGAGGCAGAGACAACTGAGAAAGCGCTTATGCCTCGTCCAGAAGAAACTAACTCGCAAACAATCAAGATAGATTCTACCTCGTCGGGTAGACCCTCACGTGAGAGGAGTTTCGCGAGGATGAGAGGGAGATCTGTAGGAGCCCCTCCGTCGCTCGGGAAGATGCTGGGGCACGAACTTGATCATTTACGGGAGGTAACAGAAAGCCACTCGGGTACATTTACTTCACTAAACTGGAAGTTTCTTATTTTCCAGTAGAGGCTGAATAGCCAGGAGCGGAAACTACTAACTCTAGTTGGCCTCCCCGGCCAATTAGAGGCACTCAATGCCACACTATAGTAGGCCCTCCAACGCCTCGATGTGATCGAGGAGAGGATGAATAGGAGGGACGATCACCCACGTTTAAGGCAGCCGAGGAGATCTCCGTCACCTCCTGGCTCAGGTTCTCAACCCTCCTCGTCATCATCCTTTCCAAGATCGTCGTCCACTTCCTCCTCCAACGGGCCATCCCTAACGCCCGAGGAAGGGATGCCACAAAGGTCAGCCAACTGAGCTCCAGCAGGATAGGCAGGCTCCCACGGTTTGGAAGAAGCAACTCCCTCAATCACCCTAGAAGAAGCTGAGGATAACAACAAAGCAATCAACATCGAGGAGGATTTTCTAACGAATCTGAGGGAGAGGGGGGGGGGACATATGTGCCTCCAATGAAAGACACCTGTAACTACCCCACCTCCCAGTAACCCCCAATTAAGGGAGACCTGAAGGTCAGAGCTGTTATTCAATTAACAGGATCAAATGTTCGACAAATAATCAATAATAATTATGAAATTCTACTAACTAATTGGAATTTGGTAAAAAATAAAACTTTACTTACCTTTGAAAAACATTGGAAGTTGATCTATCCATAGCTTGAATCTACTCTATCTAATCCTCTTGGCACTTTATGTTTTATTTTCACAATGTGTCACTTTATCATTTGTTCATTTCAGGGTTGTACCTAAAATGCCGACAAACAAAACTTCGGTCAATATATCGAAATATACTGGTATGTGGGGACAACCAAAAGTTTGCACATATGGATAACAATCTAATTATCACAACCAAATTAATTAACCAGCCAAACTACATGTTCCAATATGCCATTCTCCACCACTTTTTCCCTAACCATGGCATACCCACCTTAGGGTTTCCTTTGCTAATGACTTAAGGCCACCTTCTCAATCCCAAGCTTGGTGCATGGGGTCACCACTCATGGTGCCCTCTAGCCATTAAATATCATCGACCACTTTCTCATTCCCGAGCTTGGTGCCTTGTCACCACTCAAGGTGTCCATTGGTCTACCCATTTGGGCCTAACCTTTGGCATCATCCATCAGGGTGGCATGTAGGTGAGAGAATCCATACTTCTATTATTAATGTGATAATCATAGTGACTTTATAGTTTGCAAGTATGAACATTCAAACTGATAATTTGCATTCAATGCAATTAACCATATGAAAAATCATTGGGAAACTAAGGCGGTTATTCATAATTAACCACATACCTGATTGGTAGATTCAACCAGCTAATAACAATCCCAAACAAGCAAGTAATCCAAGAAGCAGTTCAACATTCACAGAATTCCTGAAAAGCATACGTAACCTATTCACTACACCTTACCAAGAATATATCTATTTAATTGACTTGGATTCACTTTCTAGGGTTTCTAATCCGAATTGGATTTTATTAGGGTTCTTTTTACAACTTTCCACATTCATACCCTAGAACAACAGTTCTAAGTGCAAAACCCTAATTACTCACATATTCTCATTAGAGCCTTTTTATCATCTTAGGTTCTTTACGGATTAACAATTTATAGTTCATTATGATCTAATTCACCTATGAATTCCATTTACCATTAATTCCAACTTTATCCATTAGAAAACCCTAATTTTCATGTTAAGGGTTTCTATCCATTTTTATATTCAAAATATCTTAGAACCATCATTTGACAACATATTATCATATTTTTCAAATTAAATATGATCTTATCCTCTTTTACCCTAAGTGCATAATCATTCATAATTGGTGTAAAACCCTAAATCATGCAATAAATCATCTAGACCAGGTTCAAGTTTGTCATTAACTATTCAACTGCAGGTTGAAATTACTCAATTTCATCAACTAAGCAATATAAACTTATCCAATATGCTCAATTAGGGTTTCTTAATGTATTACATAAGCAATTTTCATTAGATTAAGACACTTTTGCAAATAGGAATAGATTCAGGTTCTCAAACCAATTTTAATGTGTTCCTCTTATTTTTCTAAGAAATTTTCATATTTTACTTTTATTCATCCGAGCTTCCTAGAAGAAGTTATGATTATTGCAAGTAAAGTCCTTTTTATTAATTTATTTGCTAATTTCCAAATAAACAAGGATCGCTGGATCCATGGTCCACTGGACCACTCCAGATCCAACGACCATGGATACATGCGTCAAGTTTCAATTAGAAGAACCTCAAAGACAAAATTGCCCTTACCTTTATTCGCAAAGGTCGGGGGCAAGCTGGTCATTTCACCCTTTAGTCTTCTTCTACCTCGCGCTCTTCTGTTTGCATCCCAACAATGCCCGACGGTCAACTGCTAGTTTGACCCCGGGGTTTCGACCACCTTTGAGCGAGCTGATCTTCCAAGGAGCTTCACCTCCCTTCAACGAACTCAACCACAGTCGTAATTCCTATCCTCGCTGTGCTAGCTCCGCCTCCAACCCGCCGGACTCCGACGAGGAAAACTAGATGGGTGAGAGGGGAGGTCAAGGCAAATCTTCGAATTGGCTGTACCGAGTCATTTCTCGCCGCTATCCAAAGGTTGCGGGTCACTGAACTAGCGTGTCGGTGCCCTCATGGATCCTCCCCTATAAATAGGGTCAGGGCAAGTTCCTGCTGTTTTGGGAACTTTCCCAATCGGCGACCATACCCCCAACAAGTAGGGTTGGTTGTCACCGGATTTGCCTCCTGAGTCCAACAGAGTCATTAACAATCTTGCTTATTTAGTGGTTTGCGAGGAATCCAAGAGGGAAAGTCCCTCTGTAAAATGTGGAATTACAGTCCCAGCGGGACTTGGACGATGACCGTCCCACGTTGGATCAAGATCCAACGGCCTGCGTTGCCCGCGATCAAAAGAAAATTCCTTCTTCTTTCTATTAATGTCTTAATTTGGAGGATTCTTGTGAAATTAATATCTCCCAAACTATAACTCCTTTTTAGCTCAAAATTTAAGGGAAGGTTTTTCTTGGAATTATCTAGCTTTTTAGGAAATTTGGAAAACAAATTCCAAGGGATGAGAGGGTTTCATTCTCTCCTAAGTTATTCATTAATTTATTCAAAATTAATTGTTTTTTCATTTCCCTTTTCCATTATCTTGTTATTTTGGGTCCCTTGGACCTCAGGAAATTCTAAAGGCACGAATTCCCATATTGGGGAAAATCTATTTGCCTTTATCTTCTTTTGAAAGTCAATTTATCATATTTCCCTTTTATTAATCAATTTCTTTTCCTTTTTAAGGATTTCTCTTTATCTCTCTTATATTTTCCTATTGGAATTCCTTTTATCATTAGGAATCCTTTGGATATGAAAATCTACCAAGGATAACTCAATTATACCTCTTTTCACTTATTTTCAACATTTTATCATTATTTTCAATTTCTTTCATAACAAGAAAATACTTAATTGGTCTTTTATTTTCTTATTGCATATTCTATGCAACTTTGGACTCCTTGGGACCCAAGGAACCCAAGAGGCACGAAATCCAACTTTGTATTGTACTTCTTTTGCCTTCTGGAGGTTTCCACACCTCACTTTCTCAAAAACTTAAATTTTCATTTACAAATTGAATTTCCTTGTTATTGGGCCCAATAGCCAATAAAGCCCACAACACAATCATCAAGGCTATTGTAAATGAAAAACAAATTATATCTTTATTTGTTCATTTATCTTTATTATGAGAAATTACATTTATCACCAAATTAACCCAAAATTTGGGGTTGTAACATCCTTCCCCTCTTATACAAATTTTTCCCTCAAAATTCCATCAAGCAAACAAACAAAACATGATAAGAATTCCTCATGTCCATCATGGCTCCCATGTGGCTCTACCCTTTTCCATGGTGCTTCCCAAGTACCTTCATCATCTCATATTCTTCCATCTGAGTTCTTTCTTACCTTGGTATATCGTACCCTCATAGGTGACTCATGACTGTTCAGCTTCTCAAAAAAAACTGAATAGGTTCAGGGCTCAACACATGGCTTGGGTACCTCACATAGTTCTCTAGACCAGACATATGGAACTCATCACACATCATGTTATCCTACGGGGTAAGGTTAAACACAACCATCTCCACCAATCCATCTCAATTGGACCCATATATCAGGGACTCAGCTTTCTCAGATGTAGCTTAGATGGGTCGGATTTTCACATCACATATTTTCCCATTGTGAACTGCATGTCAGTCTGCTTTGCATCAACTCGTGACTCATGCCACCACTGGGCTCTCTCTCGGCCATTGCACGATCAAAGAAACTTCATCTACACACACTATGGTTCTTTTCTGACCTTCGTGAGGCCTCCTTCACCAACATCATCTTAATGAAGTGGTGACCGACACAACCTCTATATAAGACTCCTTGCATCCCGATAAAGGTTATGGTGGTTAACATCACATCTTAAGAACTGTCTCTATGTATCACCCTGAATGAGCACACATGATCTCATCAGACCCTCTAGTCGGGATCATACTAACTATTAGTATGTGGTGATAAACTGTACTATCATCGAGTTCTACATGTTTCTACTTCCATCTCATGTAAGTGAACCTTTAGGTCATACTCAAGAACTTTCGAACTCGCTTCATAGTGTAGTTGAACCATCACCCTCTCTTATGTAGTTCAACAGAATATGTCTCTTGATAGTACTCCTTTCTTTCTCATGTTATCTAGGTATGACGATCTACCATAACCCATATTGCATCTTGAACTTCCTTGGTCAAGGGGAGACTTACCACAACTTCCATAATGGTGAACTCCCACTCCCTTTTGGGGACTCTTTATCCTCTATGTTAAAACATTGGGTTATTGGTGTTCGTCCTTCACCTACTATCATGCATGGCCATAAGCCACATGCATTTTCATTTTAAGCATCCAAAGTGCTACTATCTCTTACTATCTCTGTAGTAACACGGTGTTTGGTGATCTTAAAACCACGATCTCTGGTATGTCATGATTCCTCAAGATCGATACCTCAGAAACCCTAAACCACTCTAATCAGGGTTGCATCACCTTCCTTTCCAATGAAGTGTATCTGAGGTCCTATCACCATACTTTCGCTACACCAAGGAATAAACTGGCTAACCAAACAACCATTAACTTGTTCAACAGATATCGTTACATCTGGGTGTTAGCCAAACTTATCTCTTTTTCTCAACTTAAGGTTAGCCTAGCAACCTCAACTTTTTCTAGCTTCTAGCTAAACTAGGAAGCTATTTCTCAACCAGAGCATTCAGTACCTCTTCACATCCTTAGATATTAGGTAATGTTTGAAGACATACACTTCCATATATTCCACTTATCATCTCGTCTCAAACTCTGAGTCTATCTTCATCAGAACACTCTGAGCTCATCCTCTTGATTATCAAACTCAACCTTGTATCACTTGCATATTCCACATAGCTCACGATAAATCATCCTCACCAGATGATTTCCTTAATACTCTTAGTGTTTGTAAACCATCCATGCATCATTCATTCCAAAAAGGTATGTTATCATCTCTATCCTCATACCTTATAGCAATTTTCCAATTCACATCATCTTTATCCTTGATGTATGACATGCGTACTGTCCTATCTCTCACTCCCATAATGAGAGGAAATAAGCATTTGGCTGCAGTCCAAATATAGAGTTCTTCCTGTTCTAAGAGTAGATATGGTACGACCCACCTTGCCAATACACTTTCAAATCTAAGTTGAAACATGCCACCCATGCCTCTTCATTACAAACATCATGATATCAAAATTACTTCTATGGAAAACTGGTCTCAACCCTACTTGGGTCACAACACAATCCTTGGTCATATCCTCTAGGTCTATAGGGTGTCGACATTTTTGGAGTCATCCCTCTTCCCTTATGCATCCAGAGAGTGCCCTACTCATATGTCCTTTGGGTCCCATGAGTTCATGAAGGTGATCAATCTCCTAACACATGGCCCTCAGATAATGATAGTTGTTACCTCCCGACCCTATGGTCATGTGCAACTAGGGAATTAGGCAACTCCTACTTTCATCGGTCTTATCCCTACCTGACCCTAGGATAGTCTTAGGATTTTAACATAATACATGTCCAACTTAGAACCTTACCCAAGCTTCCAACATCTCTCTGCATTCCTGGGTTGTCTTTCATCCTTTCACAGGGGTCATGGTGACCTGCCTACCTTGGTCAGGCCCCATACCAGTTACATTCACATGCAGGTAGAGATGGTTAACTATGTGTCTACATGTTCATTCTCATACCATGTACTCTTCACTTAGCTTCTCGAGATCCTATGAAACCTCTTTAGGTTACCTCAAAACCAACAAAACTGGTATACACCCTACCAAAGGGTCCCTCTCCTAGGACAACCAGGTCACAACTGTCCTTAGGGTTTACATTCACATGCCTAACCCAACAGCTACTAAGGCTCATCCTACCAAAGTAGACCACCTATTAAACCATGCTAGGTCATACTTGTTCTCATCCTAAACATTAGACCAACTTAGTTGTGAGGGGTTCATCAAACATACCTTAACTTAAGGGGTTTCCTTTTCTCTACACAGGAGGAGTACCATGCTCAAAACTATAGAGACTCAAATCTCATCATGAGCATTGGGTACACTACTTCCCCTCTTAGGCCTAAGAACCCTAGGTTCTCCTTTGGGTATTCAACTGCATGCTCCATCTCTTAACCAAAATCAAGCAGGTATAAGGCATGACATGCACTCCCTGACGTCCTTCTTCTCGAGAAACACATCAGGGTCGAGTCCTCCTCAAGGACAACCAACAAGGTACAAGGCCTCACAACCTACTAACAAACCTCTTTAGGTCTGAGGAACTCTTCTTCCTGTCTCATAAGGTAAACTCCTATACCACAGGCACATAGGTACCAGAAGCATCATCCTCTCTCTAGGGTTTGGTTCCTCTAAAGACAACTAAGATATCCTCAGCCTCCAGGGATCATGCATGAGGCAACCACTATCATCCACTTAGGTTGCCTCATCCTCAACTCTCATGTTGTGAAATCTAAGCTTTCAACCTTCTTGCTTGAGTTCTATTTTCTCTCTCTAGAGATAACTCCACATCCAGCCTTACTACTAGAGGTCCTCTCTCTATGAAGGATCAAGCTCACAAGCATACCTCTACAAGGGTGCTGCCTATGCTCAAACTTATGCTTACTCAAGATTATCCATAACCCCTTATTCTTATCTCATAAGTCATCCATCATGATCCCTTGTCCAGGGTTTCATCCTACTGCCAACACTACTGACGCACTCTGGTGCAAGTTATACCCTACAAGCCCATAGGGTTCCATAGGTTCTTCTCTAACTTCATCCATGAAGGAGCTATCCTTCGCTCACACTTGCACGACCCTTTCCAGGGTTGGGTCGTCAAAGGCACTAGGTCATCTAACCTCTCATGGCTCGTATGGCATCCCGAGGTGTGTCCATCCAAACATTCGGTCAACCCTGACATCTAACTCATCATGTCATCTTTCCCTCTATCCTCCACTTAGGGTTAGGGTTAACATCATCCTCAGAGGATGTGCTAGGTCTCTACTTTTAATGGAGGTCTCCACCTCCAAGACTAACTCTCTCTACTCATCCTCCTGACAAGGAGGTCTATCCTCAGGTTTCTCCTGAGAGCAATGACAACTCGTGTCATACGACCTAAGCATGTATCTATTCTTCAGTTGTGCTTAATCTACTAAGCTTATGTCCATGACATCTTATTTACATGCTTTTCATTAATTTGGTGGAGGATTCCTTAGACCTCATTAACCTTACCCATACCTCAAGAGGGTGAGGAGAAGAGAGCAAACCCTAATCCTTAATGTCCTTAATAGAATTTGAGTTGAGAAGGGATGAACAAGATGAGAGAGTCCTAATGGTATCTTATTTCGAGTCATATCCTAAGACATCAGCTAGGCAGTCACACAATCCATGACTCCTCATATTCCGACTAGCGGTGTGGAGGAAAATATTGCCAGCCCCTGGACATGCTCCTTTTCTAGACACCTCAGTCTTTCAGGCAATCCTCTAATAACTCCCTTGGGTTCTACGGTGTTTGTAAAATTTAATAATGATTAATGATTACATGAAGAACCTATGCTCTGATACCAATTGTAATGACCCCACCTCCCGGTAACCCCCAATTAAGGGAGACCCGAAGGTCAGATCTGTTATTCAATTAAAAGGATCAAAGGTTCGACAAATAATCAATAATAATTAAGAAATTCTACTAACTAACTGTAATTTGGTATAAAATTAAAACTTTACTTACCTTTGAAAAACTTTGGAAGTTTATCTATCCAGAGCTTGAATCTACTCTATCTAATCCTCCTGGCACTTTATGTTTTATTTTCACAATGTGTCACTTTACCGTTTGTTCATTTTAGGGTTGTACCTAAAACACCGACAAACAAAACATCAGTCAGTATATCGAAATATACTGGTATGTGGGCACAACCAAAAGTTTGCACATATGGATAACAATCTAATTATCACAACCAAATTAATTAACCAACCAATTTACATTTTCCAATATGACATTCTCCACTGCTTTTACCCTAACCCTGGCATACCCACCTTAGGGTTTCCTTTGCTAATGACTTAAGGCCACCTTCTCAATCCCAAGCTTGGTGCCTGGGATCACCACTCATGGTGCCCTCTAGCCATGCAATATCATCGGCCACCTTCTCATTCCCAAGCTTGGTGCCTGGTCACCACTCAAGGTGTCCATTGGTCTACCCATCTGGGCCTGACCTTTGGCATCATCCATCAGGGTGGCATGTAGGTTCGAGAATCCATACTTATATTATTAATGTGATAATCATAGTGACTTTATAGTTTTCAAGTATGAACATTCAAACTAATAATTTGCATTTAATGCGATTAACCATCCAAAAAATCCTCGGGAAACTAAGGCGGTTATTCATAATTAACCACATACCTGATTGGTAGATTCAACCAGCTAATAACAATCCCAAACAAGCAAGTAATCCAAGAAGCAGTTCAACATTCACAGAATTCCTAAAAAAGCATATGTTACCTATTCACTACACCTTACCAAGAATATATCTATTTAATTGACTTGGATTCACTTTCTAGGGTTTCTGATCCGAATTGGGTTTTATTAGGGTTCTTTTCACAACTTTCCTCATTCATACCCTAGAACAGCAGTTCTAAGTGCAAAAGCCTAATTACTCACATATTCTCATTCGAGCCTTTTTATCGTCTTAGGTTCTTTCTGGATTAACAATTCATAGTTCATTATGATCTAATTCACCTATGAATTCCATTTACCATTAATTCCAACTTTATCCATTAGAAAACCCTAATTTTCATTTTAAGGGTTTCTATCCATTTTTATATTCAAAATATCTTAGAACCATCATTTAACAACATATTATCATATTTTTCAAATTAAATATGATATTATCCTCTTTTACCCTAAATTAGGGTTTCTAAGTGCTTAATCATTCATAATTGGTGTAAAACCCTAAATCATGCAATAAATCATCTATATCAGGTTCAAGTTTGTCATTAACTATTCAACAGGTTGCAATTACTCAATTTCATCAACTAAGCAATATAAACTTATCCAATATGCTCAATTACAGTTTCTTAATCTATTACATAAGCAATTTTCATTAGATTAAGACACTTTTGCAAATAGGAACAGATTCAGGTTCTCAAACCAATTTTATTGTGTTCCTCTTATGTTTCTAAGAAATTTTCATATTTTACTTTTATTCATCCGAGCTTCCTAGTAGAAGTTATGATTATTGCACGTAAAGTCCTTTTTATTAATTTATTTGCTAATTCCCAAATAAACAAGGATCGCTGGATCCATGGTCCGCTGGACCACTCCAGATCCAACGACCATGGATACGCGCGTCAAGTTGCAATTAGAAGATCCTAAAAGACAAAAGTGCCCTTACCTTTATTCGCAAAGGTCAGGGGCAAGCTGGTCATTTCGCCCTTTACTCTTCTTCTACCTCGCGCTCTTCTGTTTGCAGCCCAACGATGTCCGGCGGTCAACTGCTAGGTTGACCCCGGGGTTTCGACCACCTTTGAGTGAGCTGATCTTCCAGGGAGCTTCACCTCCCTTCAACGAACTCAACCACGGTCGTAATTCCTATCCTCGCAGTGCTAGCTCCGCTTCCAACCCACCGGACTCCGGCGAGGAAAACTAGATGGGTGAGAGGGGAGATTAAGGAAAATCTTCAAATTGGCTGTACCGAGTCGTTTCTCGCTGCTATCCAAAGGTTGTGGGTCGTTGAACTAGCATGATGGTGCCCTCATGGATCCTCCCCTATAAATAGGGTCGGGGCAAGTTCCTGCTGTTTTGGGAACTTTCCCAATCGGCGACCATACCCCCAACAAGTAGGGTTGGTTCTCACCGGATTTGCTTCCTGAGTCCAACAGAGTCATTAACAATCATGCTTATTTATTTTTTTGCAAGGAATCCAAGAGGGAAAGTCCCTCTATAAAACATGGAATCACAATCCCAGCGGGACTTGGACGATGACTATCCCACGTTGGATCAAGATCCAACGGCCTGTGTTGCCCGCGATCAAAAGAAAATTCCTTCTTCTTTCTATTAATGTCTTAATTTGGAGGATTCTTGTGAAATTAATATGTCCCAAACTATAACTCCTTTTTAGCTCAAAATTTAAGGGAAGGTTTGTCTTGGAATTTCTAGCTTTGTACGAAATTTGGGAAACAAATTCCAAGGGATGAGAAGGTTTCCTTCTCTCCTAAGTTATTCATTAATTTATTCAAAATTAATTGTTATTTCCTTTACCTTTGCCATTATCTTGTTATTTTGGGTCCCTCGGACCTCAGGAAATTCCAAAGGCTCGGATTCCCATATTGGGGAACATTTATTTGCCTTTATCTTCTTTTGAAAGTCAATTTCACATATTTCTCTTTTATTAATCAATTTATTTTCCTTTTTAATTCTCTTTTTAAGGATTTCTCTTTATCTCTCTTCTATTTTCCTATTGGAATTCCTTTTATCATTAGGAATCCTTTGGATATGAAAATCTACCAAGGATAACTCAATTATACCTCTTTTCACTTATTTTCAACATTTTATCATTATTTTCAATTTCTTTCTTAACAAGAAAATACTTAATTGGTCTTTTATTTTCTTATTACATATTCTATGCAACTTTGGACTCCTTGGGACCCAAGGAACCCAAGAGGCACGAAATCCAACTTTGGATTGTACTTCTTTTGCCTTCTGGAGGTTTCCACACCTCACTTTCTCAAAAACTTAAATTTTCATTTACAAATTGAATTTCCTTGTTATTGGGCCCAATAGCCAATAAAGCCACAACACAATCATCAAGGCTATTATAAATGAAAAACAAATTATATCTTTATTTGTTCATTTATATTTATTATGAGAAATTACATTTCTCACCAAATTAACCCAAAATTTGGGGTTGTAACAACACCCCTCCAGAGGAAGAAGCTCGACGGCAGATGAATTCTCTATGCCGTCGGAGATACCTTCCTTTGAGATGGCCAACTTCGATAGAAGGGTCATCAGATACCTGACGATCAGGGACTAGAAACTGCTAAACAAGGTCCTGAGGTCGCAAGCTGATGAAGAAGATGTCATCTGGAGCGACGACTACTTCTCTGTATGACGGGGAGCACTCAGAAGCATGTTTTGCTCACCAACCGTCATCGGAAAGAATTTGTTCAAGGTCCTAGAGGGTGCAATAATAGAGAATATCAGAACTAGGATAGGTCGGCAAACAATATACAATGCCACCCCAACCTTGGCAAGAAGATTGATGATGGGAGTACCAGACTCCATCGCGGTGGACAACATGATGTGACACATCGAAGAGCACAACACGAACATCATGTTGGCCTCATACAAGCACTGCAACATGTGGTTCTTGTGTGTGGCAGACCTCTGGAACCATGACGTCCAGCTCCTCAGCTGCTGCTGCAAGGAGGTGTCACGCTCAAGACTTATTTTCAGTCGCCCGGAGGATAAACATCTCAGGCTTCTATCGCTGCGTCTTCTCCGAGCCATCAAGCAAGGAGTCCAACATCATAGCGGAGTTTGGAACTTATTCTCTATAGGAGACTTCCCTATCCAAGCAGAAGAGGGAAGTGGAAACAATGCCTTTATCATCTTGCGCACCATGGAGCTGCTCAACATATTCGGATACATAAGGCATCTCCAGGGACAAAATTTCTACCAGCTCAGAAGCATATATGCACTGTTGCTTATCAAGGACAGGCGCTACTTCCAAGATGCAGGGGTACCAGAGAGGCTGTTGGACAGTAATCAAGCAGACGAATCTTTGCAACCCAGCAACACTCCAGATAAAGAAGCTGAGATAGAAGCAGACATCTAAGGGGTAGGCAAGTGGTTAGAAATCCTGTGGGAAGTACACAAAATCGAAGACCCTACTTCGCCTGAAACATTAGAAGAAATGATCAACAACTTCGACCATTTCTCGTGCTCTACACTCACACAAGAGCAGGTCAATGAAGTTCTTCTGAAGTTAGCTGACTCTACCCCGACAAACATCATCTACGAGGTAGGCAGTGTCATAGTCCCAGTTGACGACTTGAGGGACATGATAAAAGAAGGAGGATGTTTGGCGATATCTATGGCGACCGCCTACGTCCAAACACTACATAAGAAGTTTGAACACGCATACATAGCTCATCCAATGCTATTCAATGACATATGCCTTGCCGATGAGACAGGAGCGAAGCAATCCTTTTTGGATGAGTTACAACGTAGGGTTCCACGCACAATCTTCCTACCCATCCTGCACTACAACCACTGGACGCTCCTGACGATTTACACTCACCAACGAGCATGAATCTTCAACAAAAACTCGGACAACAACAAAGATCATCCAGTGCAGTGTACATCGACGGCGTTGACATCCCTCGAGCACTTAGTACGAAAATACTACGAGGAGGTGGCGGCATTGATACAACCATTCCTGGAGATGGCAACGGGCAAATGGCATGAGCTCCAGTTCTGCCACCACAATCCACAACAAATTCCTTTATCCAATGACTGTGGCATCTTCGTTCTGGAATGGATATCAAATGAAGAGACGTCTGGCCAGCTCCACCACATTGACTATCATAGCAAATGCGGAGAATATGTGTGGGAGCTTCTATTTGGAAAAGGCGCGCTCACCAACTAACCCTCACTGAGTTAACATTACCCTACCTTAGCTACTTCACAACTCTGGGATAGAGTGTGGAGTAAGTTTGGGGGGGATACTGTGTACCAGTGAGGGAGGTACTAAAATCACTTCATACTTCACCCCTTTTGTTCTTTCTGTTCTTTTTCTATAACATGTGTAAATATACATATACATGCCTCATACAAAATTAATTCTTTTTCTATAACATGTGTACATATACATATACATGCCTAATACAAAATTACAAAAATTTTGCTTATTTTGTCTCCATATATATGTACAAAGACATTATATAGTAAAAACCTGATACGACTTCTTGCCATTTTGTTTTCTCTGTATCCAAAGAGATGCAGGTTTTGTTATGTCTTTTTGATAGTGCAGCCTCAAACAACGAAAGACCATGACTTTCCACGCCAAAAATTTCGAAAAATAATCTCGCAATAGCTAAGAGACGTGTATGCAGAAGGAAAAAACTGCCCAAATAGCAGAAATTTCTCTTGTTTTCCCTTACCCAACAAAAATCCCAAAAAGAGAGAATAGCCTTATGAGAGTGAATAAAAGCATGAGAGTTGTGCCAAATAAAAAAAAATACACACTTGTGCTCCAAAAGTACCCATCTTTAGGCATGGTAGATCCGGGGCAGTGGTACGTAGGATGTGAAATCACTGCTCTAAAGCTAACTGGCTTGGACTGCAGGGACCACTCGCCCGCCAACGGACCCGTACCTAGATGGACTGATGGGAAACAAGAAAAAAACCGAAAAATCCTTAAGCCTACCCAAACACACAACTTTATGTTCCCAAAAGCTGTTTGGTGTGAAAGCTAACTTTGAAATCATGCACCCAAGTCTCGCCGAAGTTGTGGAGAAATATTTTGCTTAAATAAGGCGAGAAAAGTAAAGTCTATTGTTCGTGGTCGGGCAGTGTTCTCTGTAAGACATCTCAATACCCGCTCAAACTCATGGTCTGAAAGCCATACCGGTTAAGAAGAAGCATCACAAAACAAAGTTTTAAAAGATTGATTGAGGACAATCAAAATGCTAAGTTTGGGGGAGTTGATAACACCAAATTTTGTGATGTTTTTGGCCCTTATTTTGTTGTCAAAACTACCCTTTTAAACTGTTTTCCTCTCCTTTTTGTCATGTTTTTGAATAAACAGGCCACGCTACGCTCTTATCCCATTTTTATCATCTTTTGCAGGGTTTTCCTCGTTTTTCCACCTATTTATCAGTAGAAGGCCCGTCCCGGTCCATGAACGTGTTTTACCTGCATCGGCCCTCCTACCAGTCGGCCGAGACACTCACTGCCTGACAATACAGCAGCCCGATACAGCTGCCGCACGACACGGGTGTGCCGCGCAAGGAAGATCTGATGGGCGATACGCCACATACCCGACAGGGAGATGTACTCGCCATGACTACTGAAGCGTGTTGCGCAATACAAGCCACCCACCGGAAGGCGCCCACTCGTCACGACACCCGATACGCTTACAGCCCGACACCCTCTGTGCCGCGCGACACACATATCGGGCATCCCTGAAGCCGCAATAATAGAGCTGATGGAGGACATGTGGCACCCAGAGAACTGCAACTTCTCCCAACCACTGCCTATAAATAGCAGGTACAGGACCTCGATGGGATGGGTCAGAACCTCGTGAAAGCTAGCTTTGGAAAGCACCTGGAGCTAGTGTGCCATGTCCCAGAGGTGTACCGGGCGATACTAGGTGAGCACTTCCCCGACCTGAGAGGGCGGGAATGGTTCACTTAGAATCTGCCCCGGTCACTGCAGCAGCCCGATATCGACTAACGAGGACACCCGATATGAGTAACCTGATACCCTAAGCAGTCTCTAGCCCGACACGATACCGAGCCCGATACGAATCACCCGTCAGGGTGTGTCGCCCGAGTGAGTGGCATCCCGTCATGACCATATCAGGCAAGAGCACTTTGGTCGGTATGTATGCCCGTCATGGCCTATCGCCCGACAGGGAGTGCCGCCTGACACAGGCGTATCGGGAAGAGCTCCAAATCGGTATCAAGCTAGAGGAATCTTAGGGATCTGCTGATGCATGTCGCTCTTCTAAATCAAGGAGATGATACTTATCTTCCCTTTTTCAGTCATTTACTTTCTTTACTTACGCAATGTAACCAAACCATTTTATATAATGATTATGCTAATGGAATTAGAGGAGCTTTAAATATTTGTTGGCTTTATGTTTGGTTCCTTTTTGTTGGATGATTGCTTTGTTTAGCATCTGAATTCTAGCTTGTATGCTTGGATCATGTTTTGATTAGCTATCGAATCGTGCTTCCCATTGCAACTCCCTAGAGAGAGGTGTTGTGGCTCTAGTGTTTGGTCCGATCAGGGAGTACGGGAGTACCCAGGATTGGAGTTGCCTCAGTTATCTTTCCACTCTAACCCAAGTCCAGCAACCTTGAGAGAGGTGTTGGTGCTTAGTTAGAGGTACCCTCTTTGAGAGAAGGGGTATTAGATGTTCTTGCTGCCTCTTGTTTTACCAAAGTTTTCCTCCTTCGTTCCTTACTAAAGAAATAGTGTTATCCTCTCTGGTTCTGTTGCGCAAAACCCCTAAAAACTGATAAACACTTAAAACCTTAATTTTCCTTATAACTCCAGTTGGAGATAGTTTTCTTTTATTTTATCAATCTTCATCTGTTGTTCCCTTTGGGAACTTTATCCTCACCTTGCTCCTTAACGGAGTTTAAAGTGTCGATTCCGTGTTCTTAAAACTACCACCCTTGTCCCTGTGGTGCGACCCCGATCGCTACTTCGGACCCCGTTATCATTGCAGGGGCCTAAGAGTCGGGTAATTTAAAAGTCTGACTACTTCAAATCCGCTCCTTTTGGATGCGCGATTTAGGTCGGTCGACCATCCAAGACCGGAGGTGAAGACTGCACAAGCAGTGAGGTAACGTCGTCAAGCAAGCCTAGGGACAAGGTATGCCTCCACAAACCATCCTTCCTATTGTATAGATGTTGACATGATTCCTTCATTCTGGGTTATAGGAGAGACATTTTTTGTTTCTGCTACCTTCTCTGTCTCCCCTAAAACCCAACAGTGGTATCAGTGCCACATCAACTGCTCTATGCTTTAGGATTATCGATGTGATCTATTTTGGTTTGTCATCTTTATTTATTGCATATGATGCGAATAAAATTGGCTTTATGCATGTCCAATCCTAAATCCACAAATCCCAATATACATATATGATATGTAATATGAATGCACTTGATATGCATCACCCTTAAATGAGTTTTGTGGTGGATGTATAGCGAGGTTATGGCCAATAAACCCTAAGTATGTGTGCTTGGTTGTATGGGGTTGCTTGTATCTCAGTCTGCGCACCGATCCCCTATCTCCTATTCCTGATGTAACTCGAAATAACTCAAGATTTCTTTCCTACCTTTGTTCCCCCCGAATGTAACTCAGGGTTTCCTGTTTAAAATGTAAAATAGGATAGATTTTTTTATTTCATGTTATGTCAAAGAACGGAGGACAATCTGATGACAGCTGAAATGATTGGTTCAAGGAGTGAACCAATCAGTTGGCAATCCAGACGACTGGTTTGAGGAGTGAGATGATCGGATGGCGGCCATGAGGGGATGCACAATGATAATGCGAACCGATCGGTTGGAGGAACCAACTGATCGGCTGGTGGCACCCAGACGACAGGCCAGAGCGAGCAAGTCATTCATGTGATGAGTTGATCAACTCAGACGGCTATAGCACTTCATCATGGACATATTGCATGTGATGTAGACCTAGATGATCGTGATTCCTCTTGGATCGAGGAATCACATTAGGATGGCCATAATCATTTCTTTTATCGTTTTGCATGTTTTCTTTGGGATATAGCATGTATATGATACTTACTATGTTGTGGTGATTGGATATGTATATGTACCTATAAAACCAAATCCCTCATTAAATATTAAGGTTTTACATGCCTTCCAAATGTGACACATGTGAAAAGATTGATCGACCAAGTGTGGGCATGCCCTAGTGTGGTGCATCGTCTATCTCGTGGAAGCGTGAAGGATGGATATGTGGGTCTGCCCTAGCAGGGTGCATATTCATCGTGTTGGCTTTGGGTCAGACTTAACAAGGTGACCTAGATAGGATCCAGAACCTTGAGGCATGGAAGTGATCATGGAAAGGAGTTGCGCATGATGTCTTTCAAGAGTTGCATATGATGCAATTGGCAAGAGTTTCCTACCTGGAAGATCTAAGTTGTGGGTGACAACCCTAGCTGGTCCATGACTCAGAGGATTTCAGGATCTTGACCCACTAGAATATTGTACGCTGCAATCTTCCGAATTGATGGTGAGGGTTGTCAATTTGAATTAAAATAGTGGGAGAGGTAATTAATTAAAGGCCTAATTAAATACTGTCAAATTTTATTCAAATCAAATCAAATCAAAAGGAGTTTTGACAAATGTAATTTTCGATTGTAGAATGGAAAAAGAATCATATTTTAAAATGGGAAAATTAATTGAGAATAAATTCCATAACTGGTTGAGGATTGTGAGAAGTGTTCTGCAAAATCCAGATATACTAGTAACCTTTGAATCCACTCTATGTGTGCTTAAGAAGAAAGATAGTTCATTGATGGAGATCAATGGAACAAAATCTAAGGACAAAGGTGAGGGAGAGAAGGGTTCTCTCACCGAACCAATGTCATAATCTTCTACGCTCAAAACATGGAGAGGATGGAAGGAACGATGGAAGAAGAAGCAAGAGATAAAGATCTCTACTTCTGGTGTATACGTGATAGAGATTAACTTTACTACTTCTTTGTCATGGGTACTTGATATCGGATGTGGATCTCACATTTGTTGAAACGTGAAGAATCTTAAGAGAAGTAGGCCTTTGGGGAAAGGTGAGGTTGAACTACGTGTTGCCAATGGGGCAAGAGTTGCCTCCAATGTTGTAGGAACCTATGAGTTAACTCTACCTAGTGGGCTAATAATAGAGTTGAAGAACTACTATTATGTGCCTGGCATAAATAGGAATATCATTTCCGTCTCTTGTTTGGACAATGATGGTTTTGAATTTCTTATTAAGAATGGAAAGTGTTCTATTTCAAAAGATGGGATCTTTTATGGCAATGCCCCAATGTCTTATGGTCTATACTTGATAGATCTAGAGACAAGTGTATACAACGTAAACACCAAAAGGAAAAAGCTCAACAACTCAAACAAAACATATCTTTGGCATTGTCGTCTAGGGCACATAAATGAGAAGCTCATCTCTAGACTCCATAAAGATGGTTATCTAGACTCTTTTGATTAGGAATCAATAGAGACATGCGAATCTTGTTTGTTGGGAAAGATGGCCAAGACTCCCTTTTCAGGTAAAGGTGAGAGAGCTAGTGATCTATTAGGACTCATACATACTGTTGTATGTGGGCCTTTTAGAACTAATGCCAGAGGTGGGTATCAATACTTCATTACCTTCACTGATGACTTCAGTAGGTATGGCTATGTGTACCTGATGAAACATAAGTCAGAATCCCTTGAAAGGTTCAAGGATTTCATGAATGAAGTACAGAACCAACTTGGTAAAAGTATTAAAGCACTTCGATCCGATCGAGGTGGACAATACTTAAGCCAAGAGTTTGAGGATCTTCTGCGAGCCTGTGGTATCGTATCACAATGGACTCCGCCTGGAACACCGCAACATAACGGTGTATCTGAAAGAGGGAATCACACTTTACTAGATATAGTGCGATCAATGATGACTTTTGTTGAACTTCTAATTTCCTTCTGGGGTTATGCTCTTGAAAATGCCGTGTTTACACTTAACCGAGTACCATCTAAATCGGTTCAAAAGACACCATATGAGATATGGACTGGGAAGCGTCCCAATATGTTTTTTATGAGGATTTGGGGGCGTGAGGCATATGTCAAGAAAATGTTTCCTGACAAGCTAGGCCCAAGATTTGATAAATGTTATTTTGTTGGATATCCTAAGGAAACCAAGGGATATTACTTATACTACCCAACTGACAGCAAAGTGTTTGTTGCCAGGGATGATGTGTTCCTACAAAAGGAATTTATTTCCAAAGGAAGCAGTGGGAGGAAAATAGAGCTTGAAGAGGTTCAAGCCCAACAAGAAGACATTGAACCATTCGATGTACAAGAGGAACATAGAGATTCACAAGGTGTTGTGGAATCTCAGTCTCCTCGAGTAATACAAGGACCTCATAGATCTAGTAGGACACACCTTGAACGTGAGTGGTTTGGATACCTTGTGACTCAGGAAGGCGGTGAGTTGATCATAGATGATGATCCAACTACCTATCTAGAGGCTATGGAGGGACCAGATTCTGAGAAATGGCTTGAGGCCATGAGATTCGAGATGGAATCCATGTACTCCAACAAAGTATGGACTTTGGTGGAACCACCCGAAGGGGTAAAACCCATAGGGTGCAAGTGGGTCTTCAAGAAGAAGACTGACATGGATGGCAATGTGCAAAATTATAAAGGCAGATTGGTTGCAAAGGGTTTCTGATAAGTTCAAGGTGTTGACTATGATGAAACTTTTTCTCCAGTAGCCATGATTAAGTCCATCAGGATCATGCTTGGTATTGCGGCTTACTATGACTATGAGATTTGGAAAATGGATGTTAAAACTGCATTCCTTAATGAGAATATAAATGAGGATGTGTACATGATATAACCTGAAGGTTTTGTAGATCCAAAGAATGCCAATAAAGTCTGTAAGCTATGAAGGTCAATCTATGGATTGAAGCAAGTGTCTCGGAGTTGGAATCTTTGATTTGATGAGGAAGTCAAAGTGTTTGGCTTTATTCAAAATGAAGATGAAACTTGTGTGTACAAGAAGGTTAGTGGGAGTACGAACACATTCCTCATATTGTATGTGGATTCCATACTATTGATGGGGAATGATGTCATATCCTTAGAGAAGGTAAATACTTGGCTTGGGAATACTTTCTCGATGAAGGACTTAGGAGAAGAATCCTACATTCTAGGTATTAAGATCTATAGAGATAGATCTAAAAGGCTTGTTGGACTACGTCAAAGCACATACATTGACAAAGTGTTGAAGTGGTTCAGCATGGAGAACTCAAAGAGAGGAAACATCCCCATGCTACATGGAGTCACCATCTCTAGAGCTCAATGTCTCCAATCTTGTGAAGAGAGGGAGCGTATGAACGGGATCACATATGCAATAGCCATCAGATCCATCATGTACGCTATGTTGTGCACATGCCCAAATGTCTCATATGCCCTCAGCATGACGAGCAGGTACCAGTCAGATCCCAGGGATGCTCACTGGACAACCGTAAAGAACATCCTCAAGTACTTGTGAAGGACTAAGGATTAGTTCCTTGTATACGGCGGCGAGGAAGAACTGGTTGTAAGAGTTACACCGATGCAAGCTTCCAAACTGATAAAGATGATTACAGATCGCAGTCAGGATTTGTATTTTGCCTAAACAATGGAGTTGTGAGCTAGAAGAGTTCCAAGCAAGAAACAGTTGCCGATTATACTACAGAGGTTGAGTATATTGTTGCTTCACATGCAGCAAAGGAGGCGGTGTGGATCAGGAAGTTCATCTCTGAACTTGGTGTAGTTCCCAGTAGCTGTGATGCAATTGAGCTTTATTGTGACAATAATGGAGCTATTGATCAAGTGAAGGAGCCCAGATCACATCAGTGCTCCAAGCACATACTGCAATGCTTCCATCTCATATGAGAGATCGTATAGCAAGGAGATGTGAAGATTTGCAAAGTACCAACTGAAGGCAACATAGCTGATCCACTAACTAAAACCCTTTATTAGCAGAAGCATGATGGTCATGCTAGGTCACAAGGACTGAGGTTCCTAGGTGACTGGCTCTAAGTGCAAGTGGGAGTCTGTTGGTATGTATGCTCATAGAGCAAGTCATGTGATGATTGTAATGGGATACCTTCTAAATGATTTGAATAATAATAAAGGCAATTTATGATCTATATGTTTTAACTATTTCTGAGATGATAGTGTAACATGATAGATGTCTAAAGAATTGTTTTACTCGATGACGTATGCTTTTAGGTTGAGGACCTAAACGATGAGATCATACGGATGTTAAGAGTATGCATTCTTGTTTAGTCCCTAGTCGGTTGTTATTGTGGAAATAACCATAGACATCAATAACACTAAAGACTAGATTGTGTGTTGGTTGATGAAAGAATCTCATTAGTCATGATATAGTGATATCAAACTAAGCACATAGGTACTTGTTAGAGAACAAGTGTACCGGACAGACCCACCGTGAGAGTGACACATGGAACCATGATTTGGTAGGCACAGTCAGCTCTCACAGTGATGGTGGTGAATGTGATTCTTTGGCCTGAAATCACTACACTCAACACATATCGTTGGGTACACTTTGACATCATCAAACACAATCCTGAAACATGGGTTGTTATAAAGGTGATGATTGGGTGACTTTGACACATGGGGCTTTTGAGGGGTGAGCGATAGATATGGGATTTATCCCTCCTAAGGGAGTTTAATGTCCATGGCCACTTGATGAGTCGGATTGAGAAAGGAATGTGCATGCATGTGTGAATCAATATGTGATATTGATGTTACACAATCTCACCCTGTCTGCTCTGAGATCAAGGAAATGAATGAATGTTGAAAGGATGAATGCACCATGCCTTGAGTTCATTCAGTACATTAGTGACAAAGGAATTATACATTCACTATAACACCATTCACAAATTGTAGGATTGAAAGTTGTTCTCCGACTTTCTATTTCACTTGGGTAGCACTGATGTGTGACTAGGCACCGCTCTTTGCTTGTGAAGTCATAAGTGTTATGGACATTCACTGCCAACGTGAAATGGACCTGTAGGGTCACACACAAAGGATTTAACCTGGAAGAGGAGTTTGTCCACAAATGATGTTTAGAATGATTACTAAAGGAGTTTAGTAGTTCAATTAAACATACAGCCGATTGATAGCTCAAAATCATAGTATTCAAGGTGTTGGATCAAACGATTAGAGTATCAGATTGATTGAAACTGCGACTGACTGACCTTCTACCCCAACTGATCGGCTCATGGAGATGAACCGATCAGCTCAGGCTGGTGGGCCAAGTGGCTCAAGTCATGAACCAATTAGTTCACTTAGTTGAACTGGTCGGATGACCAACCGAGTTCATTTCACTTATCAAATTTGATTTGGACAAGGACTAATAGTTGATTAGTTGGAAACAAACAAGGAAAGTCAATTCAAGTTGGACCAGGAGCATGAACCGATCGGCCCTGGCATGAACCGATCGACTCAGATGCCCCAAACGATCAGTCCAGGTGTGAACCGATCGACTAAGGTCACCAACCGACCATTTCTGGGTTGAAATGATCAGTTCAACTGACATAGTTTGTCCGATTTTGTAGAAAATCTCAAACCCTTCTACTCCTACTTTAGTCCCACATTGCCTTGGGAAGAGAACCCTGTCCCATGACCCTCCTATATATTGGGATATTGGGGGCTTACCAAAGGACAACTTAGAACACGAGTTGCTCTGCGAAGTTGTCATTCTCTCTGGTTGTGAGCAAGTTCTACCTGATAAGGGAGGTACAACAAGGGGAAGACAACTGTAGAAAGGCAACTGGTCACAGGAGAGTGTGTCGGTGACTAGTACGCTGACAGGAGGGTGTGACTCCTTTCGATTCCTTGTGGGCCAAGGAGATCGGAGTTTCAGGCAGTCCGTGTGGATGACTGCAGAGGTAGGAGACTTGTGCCGCTCAGAGGATAGCTATCAATCCTGACAGTCCCAGTGAGATCAGGAGCTGCACAGACATCGTCCAAGACCGGAGGTGAAGATCACGTAAGCCGCGAGGTAACGTCATCAGGAAAGCCTCGAGACAAGGTATGCCTCCATAAACCATCCTTCCTATTGTATAGATGTTGACATGATTCCTTTGTTCTGGGTTATGGGGAGAGAAAAGTTTTGTTTCCACTTCCTTCTCTGTCTCCCCTAAAACCCAACACAAGATACATGGTGAAGTCTAGAGAGAGTGAGACCCACAAGGAGAGGGTCATAGGACCTACCCTACAATATATGAAATATGAGATATATGTGAAATGATGTGTCTAAGCTGGGTTACTCCTGAGTAGATGAGTTGATTCCTTTTGCATGACTCAATCTTATATGTGAGAGTTGGGTAAAAATGATGGATAAGTGACTCATAATGAGCAATTCCATCTATTTGATTGAGTTAGATCCTAGCTTAAATGACATTTGTTTGTGAATCTCATCCTTATCTACAAGGGAGGTGATATATGAACTCTAGATATGAGAGTAAAATTCCTTGTGCATAGGATACTCACAATTTTTTTTCCTTCGACTTCTCTTTCTTGATATATGATACTAGGAGCCTCACTTGAGCTATATAGATAATTTATATATGACGAGTCACTCATAAAAGCTTGACATAGTCTATATTCCCTTCCTATATCATACATGTAATATCCAAGTTTGAAATCATGATAAGATTGGTTTCATATATTCTCTTTCCCTCTATATCATGCATGAAAGATATAAGTTTGAAAACATGAGATAAAAAAAGATATCTTAGGATGATAGGTTACATGAACACAAAATATAATGATTAACCTCAACCCTTCTCAATCTATGCTTCTAATTTTGGGGATATCTCTCACATAATAGGGTGAAACCCTAATATGTGAATATGAAAAACAATCTCCTCTAATATTGAAATACTAGTATGATATTGATCGTGAACCACACTAAAGATGTTAATTCTGATAAATGATGGCATGAAACCTGACATCACCATATGATTAATAGGGTGAAATATGCAACCTTGAGTGGTACCTTCTTAGCATCATGAATAAAACCCTTATTCTTAAGGGACTATGAGGATGTAAATTCTAAAATTTTAGAATTTCATGTGATGATTAAGACACTAATTTGATGCTACAATTCCTGAAAAAATGTTGCTTCCACATATATAAGGTGGGGTGGGTACACCCTAGATTCTCTAAATGCTAAGATATCAACTTAGGGTGCATTAAGAACTGTAAGAACTTTGGCACATAAAGTTGGAGACCCTTATGAATTTTGACACTTTGGCATCACATAAATGTAGTATACATTATTTTATGACATCTTGTGACATTAGCTGAATTTTGAGGAAGAAATTTCATATAAGGTGGGGTGAATGTGATGAGCCTAAATTTTAGGGTATTATACCAATTCTAGTGCTTTAAAACCATGAATGTTTTATATATTATTGATACAAAAGTGAGTTAGATTTGTATTAGTCATTCAATAATGGATTCTTTTATCAAAAGTATCAGTATATTCACTTGGTGATTATGAAACAAGCGAGTTAGATTTGTATGAATAGCCTTTTCTTATCAAATTGACTTTCTTTTTATGAGTATAAGTGATTGACTTGACATATTGGGACATATTTGAGGTGTATTTATAAGTATATTGGATTTACCATCCTTCGATTGAGCCTTTTGAGGAATATACCTAAATGTAAATGGTGGCCTTTTAACCTTACCCTTTGTGGTTAGAAGTTAGGTCTTGGGATGGTAAATATGGATTTGAAATTTCATGGAATTTGGGATAGCCTTTAAAGAGATATTAAGGTTTGGAAAATGTGGTTAAATGCCTATGGTTTTGATGTATTCGAGCCAGGTTGGAATGGGCGAGGAGGAGGTGACTCTACCTGCTTGCTCGCAATGAGGTCTAAGCACCGGTGCCACACAACCACACCAAAATTCTACAAGGAATGGAGATCACATCAAATCATGATGGAAAGAAGGAGGCAGACCTGGTAAAGGTGAAGAACCGGCCAGCTCAACCTTCACCCGGTTGAGCACAATGCCCCTAAGGAGCCACATGGTAGATCATGATTGGCCTAGTTGGTAAATTGTCTTCTAATTTCCAATAAATATAGTAACCTTTGTAAAATAGTTAAAAATAGCTCCCACGACTAATAAATTCACTGAGAATATGCATAGACTCAAAAAAATATTGTCTACATTACTATATCCCTATATTAGACTTTTGATCCTTTATTAATGACAATTTCTAATTTAGATGTTAATGCTTGTTATTATGGTTAGTAAGTAAAATAACTATCACATGATGAAGATTTAATATGAGAAAATTACTGATGAACCCTAATGTCACTTACAGACCAATAATTGACCCTAATTTGAACTATATTATGAAAATATGTCTTTCCTCATTAATGACTAATTAGGTGATTTTTACCTCATTTTAATTTTAGAAAATAGAAAAACCATCAGATAAATATGAAAATTGGATCACACCCCTTGTATGACCTTCTGATCAGTAGAAAAATATGAGACAAATGTTCTAGGTTAGTTGAGCCTAAATTTGGCTAAACCCTAATTTGGACCTAAAATATTAAGAATATAATGAATCTCATATTAATGATGATTAATTGTTATTAATCTGGTGATGACCAATTTTTCAAAATGATCATGGATGTATAAGGAAATTCTAAACTCAGGTACGTGGCTATCTAAGTATAAGACTAGTTTTCTTGTGTGAAATATGTATGATGTATTGCTTGTTCTTATTCGAGAATATACCTTGGATGTACTATGATTGTAGTATCTTTGCCATGAACCCTAATAACATCAAATAATATGGATGGTTTGTAGATATTAAATGTTTGCATTCTCTCTATCCTTCTATATATAAAGTTGGAATATCCCCATAGCTCAAGGGGTGGAGGAAAATGAAATGTGACACCACTTAGTAGTACAAACACATCAAAAGACATCTAAAAATGTGTGTTTATCTGATTATCACATTAAATAATGTTTTCTTTTACCTTTTCTTCTTTCTCAGAATTTTCAAGTATGCATGCATAATATATATATATATATATATATATATATATATATATATATATATATATATATATATATATATCTTTCACCCACATACACAATACATTGTGTTGATTTGTTGTTTCACATATTTTCTAGGTTCAGAGCTAGCATTGGAGAAAAGGCAGGAAGTGTACAGTGTTTAGGTTGTACCTATTGTGTAAGATCATAGTTAGTATACATGTTCAGACTTGTAAAGTTATCCTTTCAATATGTATTATAAAATTGTAATAATTCAAGATATAATGATATACATGTTGAATGTTGAGAATGTATGGTGTATTCATTATGGTATTTGCTCATTTATGCGTACAATGCTTCCACTTATCTCTTTGAAATAATTAGCTAATGTTTCTAGATTTGTCCACTTGGGACTTCTAAATCTTGAGATGACAGAATCTGGGGACGTTGCATCCCCATATTTGGGTCTTTTTGAAAATAGACAATGAGGGGATGATTGTTAGCAGTCGTTGGGTAGAGGAGGATATTTCATAGCTAAAGAACAAATCTTGACTAACTGAAGATGCGAGAGGAGGGAGATTTTGAGGTTTGAAGTTTTTCTCTACCATGCGCCTTCTCCTCCATGAGAGGTGGGTGAAAAAGATGACTCAATCGTCTTCTCTTCTGGATCCAGATCAGGGCTCGAGTCCAACTAGATTACAAAAATGGGTTTCAGGGGAATTTTCTTTACAAATTCCTAACTCCCAAATGAAAAGCTCAATAATTTTGAAGTTTTAAAAACAGCTGGGTAAAAATTAAGGATATGGAAAAAGTTTGAGGTCCAAATATTAATGTTTGATCCATGAATAAAATCTATTGAGTTACAATATAGTTAAAGATGGGTTTTGATGTCATAAGTTTCACAATATTAAATTTAGACATTACATTACAAATATGGGTGTGACAAATGTTAAAATAATCATAAGGAGATGAAGTGGGATAAATTTGAGCAGTATCCGATAATAGAAGGAAGTAACTAAAAGTTGGATTGTAAAGGTGGAAAATTCCCCTTCATCACATCCTTCCCTTCTTAAAACGAAGTTTGTCCACAAAATTCAAATAATACATCCATTGAGATTGGGGTTTCATAATACATTTCATAACCAACTGGGTGTCAACAAAATTTCATAATTGAGTAATCAAATATCATGGTCAAAGCATAGTCACATTGATCATCAATTAGGAAAGATCGTCGCATGAGTTACAAATTTGGAGAGATCATATTTTAGGTAAAAAGAATAGATCTCTTAAAAAAGTGTACAACATGATTTTCAGTCCCAATATTTTAGGGTCCTAGCTTCTATATCAGCCTAGGTAGTGTTATACATCCTTGATTCAAGATTTCATATTTCAACAATTGGAGACATATGTGATAATTTCAATATCATGATTTCATGCTCAAAGTCTATGGAAGGTCCCACCCAAGTACTCATGAGAGATAAACCCTAAGTCATAAATCGAAAGAGTCAACATAGTCTCCATTTCAAAATTTTCAAAATTTGAGATTATAAAAGTCATTAGTCATATATCTAGGGTTATCTAAATATACAAATAGTATAATCATAGGATTCATATCATTATTGAAATTGATAATCATGAGCCAAAATTTTATTAATAAATACCAATAGTCAAGACTTTTGGACATCGAAAGTCACATGCCCAAAATTTTGAGGCTTGGGTTTTGATTCCTACTTTAGACCTTAGGGGTGGTCATTCATATATATACAACAATTGAGCAATAATCAAGAAAAATTTCAAGATATGAATATTGAGTTTGTTATCATGGTATTCAAGGTTGATGAATAATCTAACACTATCATCATAATAAAGGAATCTTCTGAACCTAAGGATATGTATCTTGATATAAAATTGGGCTCTCCCTAGATTAATATTAAAGGAATCTACTGATCCTAAGGATGATGTAGGAACCAACCCCTAGATGGGAAGGTGGCCCAAGCCCAATGTTGGGATGATACAACATAATATGTACTCAAGAGAGATATATGAAGGCAATATGGGTTAAAGAATTATATGAGAGAATAATGTGCTTAAAAGATGTGACATCTCAAAGAAACCCTTGGGAAGGGTAGAGTCTTAATGCAAACCTAGGGTCAATTAGGGAGTATTAAAGGTACATAGGATTGATGGTCCGGGTGTTTATTGTGCCTTGAATGCACATGACCATATGGTCGGGAGGTAACAATTAGGTTTTCCCAAGGTACATGACTTAGGATATTAGATACCTCCATGATGATCATGCAGCCTAATGGGTGAATGTGAGAAGCACTCCCTCGATGCATAAGGATGAGATCACTCCAAAGGTACCTATACCCCTAGAGACCTCAAGGAAGTGGCTAAGGCTCATAATACATGATGTGTAACTATAAAAGATATAATAAAATCATGAAAACCCGAGAGAAGTTGTGTCCAATCTTAAGAGTAAGAATAGGACACTTGACTTCATGAAATATAAGAATAATATGGAACTAAAACCAATTCTGTTTAGAGTCATATCGATAACCAATTCTGTTTAGAGTCATATCGATTATGATTCAAATTAAAATGTGAAATTGAAAGCTAATGTGTGGATGTACCATCTCTACTCATGGAATGGAATGAACTTTGTGTTTGGGCTGTAGTCAAATGCTTATTTCATCTCATTATGAGTTAGAGAGATCGGGAGGACGCACGTTATGCTTAAAAATTGAGATATGAGAATGAATACCTTACGATGAGGTTAATGACCTGACCTAGGGTTTGTGGTGCCACCTCACCCTTAGGTGAAAATAATGTATAACATGTTGGAAACCTAGGTGAAAAGAGAATTCACCAATTGAAAATTGAAATTACAAATAAGAATGAAATCATCAACAGATGATAAGGTGTGAACACTAAATAGGGGGATATACTTGAATTTTAATTCAAGTGCCAAAATTAGTATTAAGATGGGTTTTGGCATACTAAGGAAAGTTGTACGTTAAAGCCATCTAAGTAGGTTGCTAACTCTAAATTTTGAAAATAATATGAGTTATCATTCACCTAGCTAAGTAGGCCTAAATTTTGAGGGCAAATTACCTTTTAAGGAGGGGAGAATGTTACATCCTTGAAATTCATAGATTTCAAGCCTAAATGAAATAACAAGGAAGAGAATTGAGGGACCTTGGTTGATAATCCCAAAACCCCAGACTCACATTTAATGATCAATTTAAGTAAATAATGTGCTTTTGAACATATATGTTCATATGAGGCTAATGTAAGATTTGATGATTATTAGAGCCTTAAATTTGTAATTAGGAGTGTAATTAAGCTCATGGATCTTTAGAATTCCCAAGATGTGATTTATGGGCCATAGGGACATGTTTCAGCTCAATTGGTTAACCACATTTTACATATGGGTCCCTGGGATATGAATTTGGATATTTATGCTACTCACGATCATAATAAATATCCAAGATATTCTCAATTGATGGATAATCATAAAATAAGATAATGAGAGAATCTCTAGAATGATCCAAGATAATATGTGGCCTAGATTATTAGTTAAAGGATTATACACTATTTACTTGGGAGCTAAATAATGGATAATATGTACATAGCTTTGGGTTTTATCTTCTGCCTAATGACAATAAAGAAGTAATGGGATGAGATTTCAAAATAGGAGATAATTTGGATTAATGATGTGTCCTAGATAAATAATTATCTAAAGAGGAATATAGAGTCATGTCTTACCTTTTTCTGCATGATTTAGTTAATGTTAAATCAACTTATGAAAAAGGATTATCTTTTAATTAGGAAGGAGTAATAGATTCAATTCTTTTAGGAATATTCCTTGCCGTATTTGATATCATCCTTGCATGCCAACGAAGAGAGAGGAAAAGAAGTGAGGAACGAGTTCCATGAGTAGTATATATATATATATATATATATATATATATATATATATATATATATATATATATATATATATATATATATATGTGTGTGTGTGTGTGTGTGTGTGTGTGTGTGTGTGTGTGTGTGTGTGTGTGTTTCTCATTGTAACAACCAGTCTTTCTCCCTTTGCCTTACGACCATGAAAGAGCAGAATCCTATATTTTGTCACCTCTCTCCCTTTCTACCATCTTCCTTGTGGCCCTAAAGATTACCTAAGGCATATATAAGAGGTTAGAGAGTTGTGCACAGATAGATCTATACATGATGGCAACAAACAGTGGTAGGGTCCTAGAGGTACACACATGACAGTGTGCATCTCTCTCCAGTGACAATATGCTCATCCTCACAACTTAACATTCAAAGACCTAGTAGGTTGTGTCGAGGAAGCATCCATGGACATGCAACTCCATCACAACCTCATGTCTCAGCCTTGTCAAGCTGGGTGCCAAGTGTAGAATGAGACCTTCTATCATTCAACCGGTCATGTAGCAAGACGGGAGCAAGCAGTGGCAAGAATCTTACAGAGGCATAGACACATGCACCGTGTCGAGGGCGTTGCATCGGGGATGTTGTGTTGAGGGTGTTGCATTAGAGATGCTTCCTCGGGGATGTTCTATTAAGAATGTGGCATCACAGCCGTTGCGTCGACACTGAGTCACATGCATTGCATCGATGTTGAGTCAAGAACATGCATCACGAGCATTTTGTAGTAGATGATGAGTCGGCGATGCTGCATTGGCACAGATTAGTAATGAGGTGTGTTATGCTAACATGGTGTTACATGAATGGTCCAAAATAGTTAATCTTAAAAATAATGTAGTTAATTAATGGTAGATCATATGGTAGTGAACCTATATATGAAATTGCTCAGAAAAACATTTAGAATCTGAATAAAATAGTTTCTTGGACTAATTATGCTTATTGTTCAAAAAGTATGTGCAATACATGTTTTGATGTGATTGTATAAAGGAAAAGCTAGATCCCATTAATATGATGCTTAATTAAGTAGATCCATTTATTTTGAGATAATACATGATCTTGTCATGAATAATGAGTAAATCCTAGATGATGATGAATAATTAATGTTTCTAGATTAATAATCATGTACATGTATATTTAGGGTTTTGAAACCAATGTGGACATCTTGCTACTATCTTAATGCTAGTAATATGATCTAGGTATCACAAATAATCTAATATGCTTGAGTTGATGATTAGGGTTTCACCTATTATACATAACTAGGTTTGGTAATCTTAAGAGGTCATGATATGATGGAAATAGGGTTTGTGACCCTTATCCCTAGTCCAAGCATGAGACAACCCTAAACCTTAGTTTAGGATCACATCTAGATCTAATCAATATAATGTGAATACATGGTGACACATATATAGTATGCTTGTTTCGGATAATGTTGGTTGAATGCTTTGTTGCTTGGATATTTGGATGCACTGTTAAAGTACATGAGTTATTCTAAATGGTTTTTGCAATGGCATAAGGTATGTGGTTACACTTATGAATACATGTATCAAATTACAAGTTTGCCGAGGTTTCTCAAAGAGATTGAACACATGATAACTGCTTACTTATTTACTTACTTCATGCAAATTATAAAGTCCCTATGAGTATAACGAAAGGTAAATAATGGTATTTTGAACCCTGGGTAAGATTGATCTTAAGGGTAACACACATGAGTCAAAGGATGGACAGTGGATACACCTAAGATAGTAGACTAGATACGGGTTAGAATATGAAAGAAAATTTATGTTCTTATGTGCAAGTAAAAGATGTTTGATTATATGTATACTTGTGATTATTGGATGAACCCACATACCAGTATAGAAATATACTAACCGCATATTTGTTTTCTGACATTTTAGGTACTTGATATACTTTATTTGTGGACATGAGGTTACAGATGAACGATGTTGAAGATACTAAAGTTATACAATGAGGGTTAGTGGTAGTTGTTTTTCTTCTTACATGTATAAGTTAGTTGTTTATAAAATTTATGTAACTCCTTAGAGGAGCTTTTTATGCAAACATGTAAATATTTGTTCATTAATGAAAATTGTTTGCTATTATGTATTATTTTTTTAATATGATCATGGAATTGTGAGTAATGATTTGTGACTTTAAGGTCTTTTAGACACTCAAAAGTGCGGGTTGTTACATTTCGTGTTTCATTACACCAACTCAAAAATTGTTTTAATCTACGTCGTTACAATATTACACAAGGAGAGGAAATATATGTACCCATTTCTATATCAAGCCATTGGTGTTTCATTCGAGTCTCGAGTGTATCAGATCTTTGGCTACTACAAAATACGATAAACACAATATATTAATGCTAAAGCATTAAATATGCTATGAAAAGGCATGTAAATAGTTTTAGGAGTAATATAAAATTTGATTGGCTAGAACATCATATAAGGAAGAAGTAGAAACAAGGCATGAAACACTTAATGACAATTTTTATACAAATTGTGTTTTAAATGTATTCCCATTGTACTCAACAACATGTTATGGCCATTGACCGGATTCCCATTGGAAGCATCTGTAAGGGTGCTCATGATTAGATAACCCTTTTATCGACATGGTCTGCCTTATCTTGACATCTCAAGTAAAGCACCCAACCTTGTGCCCTTACCCCAAGAATACCGGTAGGTACACAAGGTTTGTATAAAGGACAAGTTCAATTATGTTTGAGGTTTGTTCAACATATATCAAGAAAAACAAATGTACTAGTCATAGGGAACAAGTAGCTCAAACAAGTAATTAACTACCCAATCATTCATATGAGCATACATACAAACAAGCCAATAACATAGTAGGGTCAAGCGAGTAAGCGTACCTTAAGATTTATGATTCTTGAGTAAGATACCTAGAGAATGCCCAAGACAACATTGACCGGCCTAAATCGCGCGTCCTAAATTAGGAGGCGGGTTTGAGGTAATCGAGCTTTCACACTTATAACCCGAATCCTTCTAGGCCCCCACAACTTTGTTTATGGGGTCGAAGTAGATATACGGGGTCGAACACAGGGACAAGGGTGGTAGTGTTGAGAACCCAGAATCGACACGCTGCACTCCGGAAGGTATAGAGATATAATAAAATTCCAGAAAGGGAAACGGTAAGATGTCACAAATAAAACAAAGAAAACTATCTCCAGCTGGAGATACAAGAAAGATTTAAGGTTTTAGTCATTTAGAAGTTTTTAGGGGTTTTCATGCAACATAAAAAGAAAGATAAGACCAGAGCTAGAGTAAGGTACGAAGGATAAGACTTCAGTAAAACAAGCGGAAGCAGTAACATCCTGCACCCCTCCTCTCAGAGCGGGTACCTTTAACCAAGCATCAACACCCCTCTCGAGGTTGTTGGACTTAAGTTAGAGTGGAATGTTACTGAAACAACTCCGTTCTAGGCACTCTCGTACTCCAGAATCAGACCAAACACTAGAGCCACAACACAACTCTCGAAGCTGTTGCGACGGGAAAACATGATTCGATAGTTAAGCGAAACGTGATCCAAACATGCAAGCTAGAGTTCAGATATCAAACATAGAAGTCATCCAACATATTGTACCAAGCATAGAGTAGCAAGTAATTAAGCTTTTCCATTTCCATAAACATATAAAGGTTTGATTACAATGCATGAATTAAATAATTAAATAACAGAAGTAAAGATAGGTATCGCCTTCTTGATGTAGAAGGATGATAGACTACAGTGGTTCTCTAGCCCGATACCGGTCAGGAGCCTAGCCTGATACAAAGGTGTTGGGTGGCACACTCTCGGGCGGCACACATCGACTGTCGACTGTATCGCTCAAGGACCCTGGCTGACACGCTCATGTCGGGCGGCACACCCTCTCGGGCGGCACGCATGATGGGCGAAGCGTATCGGGTTCAATATCGTGTCGGGCATGGAGCGACGCGTTCTACTATCGGGCTCTTGTGTCGCTCATCTATGTCGGCCGATATCGGCCCGCAGTGTCTTACATGATGGTCCTAAGTGAACCATCCCCTCCCTCTCGGGATGAGGAAGAGCTCACCTAGAGTTTCCCGACACGTGCACTGGGGCACGATACTCTTGCTCTCGTAGTTTTCCTCGGAAGATCGCTCAAAGTTCCCAACTGTCCGAACTTGTCCCTTCGGCTTCCTGTAGCTGCTATTTATAGGCAGCGGTTGGGGGAAGTTATGGTGCTCGAAGCGCCATGTGTCCTCCTTATTCGCGGGTCGGTGGACGGCCGATACGGGTATCGCTCGGTGCAGGGGTGTCGACTATCATTCACGTGACGGGCGGCGTCCCTGCCGGTGGGTGGTTGTGTCGCCCGACAAGCTGGGTTGTCATGGCGAGCTTGGCTCCCTGTCGGGTAGAAGGCGTGTCGTCTGTCAGCTTCTTCCTGTGCGGCATCCCTTTTTCGTGCGTCATTGTGTTGCTCCACCCTATCGCGCAGAGGTTGTATCGGGCATCAGGAAGGCCGAAACAGACTTGGACTTATTTGTGGGCCGGGACGGCCTTATTGCACCAAAATGAGGAAAAACTCTGCAAAAGATGGAAAAATTGGATTAAGAGCATTGCTTGGCCAATTATTGCGAAAGTGCTAATAAAAGAGAGGAAAATAGCAGAAAAGGCCAGTTTTGATAACAAAATAAAGGGTAAAAACATCACAAAAATAGGTGTTATCAACTCCCCCAAACTTAGCGTTTTGATTGTCCTCAATCAATATTTAAACTATATTTAGTGATGCTTCTTCTGCTCGGAATAGCTCTCTGTTCAAAAGGTGAAACAAGAATCGTAATGCCTTAAAGATAATGTTGTCTCATCACGAACAAAAGACTTAGTTTTTCTTGCCTTATTATTTAGGTAAAATTCTTCTCTACAGCTTCAACGAGACTTTGTTGTATGATTCTGAAGTTAGCTTACACACCAAACCGCTTTATTTTTGGGGCAGAAAGTTGTGTATAGGGTAGGCTAAGGCTTTTTGGGGTTTTTCTCATTTTCCATCAGTCCATCCAAGTAAGGGTCCGTTAGCGGGCAAGTGGTCCTTGCAGTCCAAGCCAGTTGGCTTTAGAGCAGTGATTTCACATCCTATGTACCACTGCCCCGGATCTACCATGCCCAAAGATGGGTACTTTTGGAAGACAAGTGTATATATATATATATATATTATTGGGCACAACTCTCATGCTTTTATTCACACTCATAAGGCTTCTCTCTCTTTTTGGGATTTTTGTTGGGTGAGGGAAGACAAAATATATTTCTGCTGTTTGGGCATCTTTTTCCTTCTCCATACTCGTCTCTTAGCTGTTTGGGAGATTATTATATTTTTTGAAATTTTTGACATTGCAAAACATACTCTTTTATTCGTTTGAAGCAGCATTATCAAAAAGATATAACAGAGCTTGTATCTCGTTAAGCTCATAGAAAACTAACTTTGCAAGCAGTTGCATCAGGTTTTTACTAATATAGCAACTTTGTACATATGTTACGAGAATGATATATAAACAAAAAGAATTTTCGAAACTTTGATATGAACATATATATGTACACAAAGAACAAAAGAATAATGAATTTAAGACAAAAGCATAAAGAAATTGAGTTAGAATTTTCAAAATTTTGTACCTCCCTCACTGGTACATGGTACCCCCCAAACTTACTCCACACTCTGTCCCAGAGTTGTGAAGTAGATAAGGTGAGGTAATGTTTATTCCAGTGAGGTTGCGCCTGCGTCAGACAGAAGCTCCCACACATATTCCCCCCTTTTGCTGTGATAGAAGGTGTGGTGGAGCTGATCAGGTGTTTCTTTGTTCGCCATCCATTCCAGGACGTAGATGTCGCAGTCGTTGGATAGGGGAAGTTGCTGCGGACTGCGGTGGCAGAACTAGAGATCGTGCCACTTGCCTCCTTGCATGTCCAGGAATGGTTGGATCATCCTTGCCACCTCGTCGTAGTATTTTCTGACCAGGCGTTCGACAGATGTCAAAGGTTCTGATGTACAGACACTGGATGGTTCTTGTTGCTGTCTGAGCTATTGTAGAAAATTCTTGCTCGCTGTCAGGTGTACACAGTTAGGAGCGTCCAATGATTGTAATGCAGAATTGGTAAAAAGATAGTGCCTGGGACCCCACCTCTCAATTCTGCCAGAAAATTTTGCTTTGCTCCTATTTCGTCGGCGAGGCAGACGTCGTTGAATAACATGGGCTGGGCTATGTATGCATGTTCTAGCTTTGGCTGTATATACTGGATGTAAGCGGCTGCAACTGCTACAGCCAATCACCCTCTTTCCTTCACCATGTCCCTTAGATCGTCGACTGGGACTACGACATCGCCTGCCTGAAAGGCGACAACTGATGGGGTAGAATCAGCTAACTTCAGCTGGATTATATTGACCTGCTCCTGTGTGAGAGTTGCACACGAAAAGCGGTCGAAATTTGTGATCAGCCCTTCTGAAGCTTCAGGCAAAGCAGTGTCCTCCGTCCCGTGCACTTTCTTAAAGACCGCCAACTGCTTGCCTGCCCCATGTGTGACAGTCGCCACTTCCTCTTCTTTTTCTGAGGAGCTGCTGGACTGAGAAGAGTTTTCTTCCAGGTCACTGTCCAGCAGCTGCTCTGGTACCCCTGCGTCCCAGAAATAGTGCTTGTCCTTGATTAGCAACATGGCGTAAATGCTCCTGCGTTGACAGAAGGACGTGCCTTTGAGGAATCCCAAGTTTCCAAATGTGTTGAGCGCCTCAATGGCACCCAGGATGGCGATAGTGATGTTTCCACTCCCCTCTTCTATCTGTACGGGGAGGTCTCAGATAGTGAAGAAGTTCCAAGGTCCTTGGTGACGTTGGCTTCCATGCTTTATGGCTCGTAGCAGACGCAGCGGCAGGAGTCTCAGCTTCGCGTCCTCCGGGCGGCAAAAAACGCCCTTGGAGTGTGGCACTTCGGCATTACTGCAGCACAGTAGCCGGACGTCACGGATTCTGAGGTCTACCATGCATAGAAACCACACGTTCTGGTGCTTGTACGGGGCCAAAACCAGGTTCGACCTATGCTCTTGAATATGCTGTAGCATGTCAGCCACCGCACGAGAGTCTGGATCTCCCTTCATCAACCTTCTTGCCAAGGTCGGGGTGGCTGTGTATACTGCTCTCTGACCTATCCTGCTGCTGATACTCTCTATTAGCACATTCTCTAGGACCCTGAATAGTCTTTTACCGACCACGGCCGGTGCGCGGAACATGCCGCGAAGAACCTTCCGCCGCACCGAAAGGTAGCCGTCGGTTCAGACGACATCATCTTCATCTGCCTGCGATCGTAAGACCTTATTCAACAGCTTCTAGTCTATGATTGTCAGGCATCCGATGGCTTGTCTGTCAAAATTAGCCATCTCGAAGGAGGGTATCTCAGATGGCTCACGAAATTATCTGCCATCGAGCGCCTCCCTTGGGGTAGATGTCTTTTATTGACTGTGTATACATCCCCCTTTTCTCCCTCAGACTCTTCGGAAGAGTCTCCCCCGATGCTGATATCTACACTTTCGTCTTCGACTTCATCCAGGGGGACAGAGATGTTTGCATCTCCCAATCCTAAGGAGCTCTCATGTCCGACCGTAGTTCCTTCATCCGATCCTTGTTGCGTCCCCTCCTCGGGCATTGAGGATCGTCCGCTGGAGGAGGAGGAGGATGCTGTTCCTGAGGGGGAACCTGATGAAGAGGGATGAGAGCCCTGGTTGGGAGGTGACGGTGACCGTCTCGGCTGCCTTCGGCGCAGATGGTCGTCACTTCTATCCATTCTCTCCTCGAGCCTGTCGAGTCGTTGGAGAACTTGTTGCATTGTTGCATTCAAGGCCTCTAGTCTGCCGGGAAGGCTCGCTAGAGTCAGCAGCTCTCTTTCTTGGCTATTCAGCCTGATTTCGTGGCTATCCTACTTGTCTTGGAAAGATGCAAGTATGCGGGTTAGGGAAGTACAAGTAGCAGAGTTGATATTCGTTACCTCCCACAAATCATTGAGCTCGTATCCGAGCATCTTTCTGAGCGACGGAGGAGCTTCGGTGGGTCTCCCTTCTGACCTCGCGACATCTTGTTTGTGCGATGGTCTACCAGGAGAGGTAGAATTTATACAAATCGTACGCGATCCAGATGCCGCCAGGTGGGGCGTCGACACTTTTTCAGGTGCCGCCGCCTTGCCTTCTCATCTAGGTGGGGATGACCGTGGTGAGGGCAGACTCTACTCCACCTCTGCACTGTAGGCGATCTCCTCGAATGCTACAGGCGGGGACTTTAGTGGCAGTGTTGTTGTTCTTTCGAGTTCCCTCAGGATCTCATCGAACATCCCATTGTTGTTGCCCTGCTGAAATTCCTCTTCTGCCTCTGCAGGTCTCGATACAGTGACGGGAACTACGGCTGTCTCTTCTGTGGCAGATCCCGTAGTCTCTATCCCGGTGACCTCAACGATCACCATCTCTTTCTCAACTGCTACCGTCCTTGCTGTGGCAGTGGCTGGTATGGTCGGAGCGGTGACAACTCTATCAGCAGTTGTCGTCGGTAGCTCTGGGGCTGGCCTCTCTGGGGCCCTGGTCGATGTGGTGAAAGCTGTGTTATTTACTATAGCTTCAATCTCGGCGGTGGTGAAGACCAGTTTCTCTGCGTCGTAGTCGGCGCAGCGAGGGAGGGGGAGGAGTATATCCGTCCTTGAAAACTTGTAGAAGTAGTTCCTCCCCTCCTTCCTGATGATGTTGGTCCTTGATGTGATGATTTTGAGTCACATTTATTGACTTGTTTGATATGTGTTTTATGCATTTATTAGTCATTTTCATGGTTAATGTTGCATAATTCATTCACTTTGGTCTATGCTACTTCTTTATGTCAAATTTCCCCTATTTCAGCATTTTGAGTATTAACTATCAAAAGAATACGTTTTGTGTGGACTTATGTGGTTTTGTGTGTTAATTTTAGGAAAAACAAGTATCTACTACTGTCGATACCATCGACAGTGGTCGATACCATCGACCAGACCACAGGTTGCCAGCCGTAAGGACCAGAAGAAAGTCGATACTATCGACATGAATGTCGATGGTATCGAGATACCATCAGGTTGCTGGTGAGAAGTGAGTCGATACTATCGACACATATGTCGATACTATCGACTAGTGGAGCTACAACGACGGTAAAAGGACAAAAACGACGCCTATGAATGTCGATACCATCGATCCGCGTCAATGGTATCGAGATGACATTAGGCGCAAAGACAAAATAAAAGAAGAACAGTCGATATCGTGCTAGGTCGATACCATCGACCCGCGTCGATGTTATCGACACCGTCAGATATGAGTTTGTTTCAGATTGATCTTAATCAGACAGCTGTGATTAATTGGCGACCTAATTCGGGAAATATACCTAATGACGGTGCCCAAGAGGGGATCATCACGTCATTAGCCGCTGCACACATCCCGAGAAGAGGTGGAGAAAAGAACGGAGCCGACAAGCACGCCCCAGCCGATCCGGATGCTGAAGAAGACAATTTCCACCACCGAAAGGCGGGAGAACGCGTATTCTACACCAAGGATCGCTTGGATCTTTTCCGTTCACGGGTTTCACCACTCAATCACATTTTTCTCCATGTTTTCCTTTTTCTACTCCATGTTTTTCTCTGAGATGAACATGCAGGGCTAATCCCCTTTGTCTTTAGGACCGGGAGTAGCCTGGGAATTCATTGTATGACAATTTTATCATATTAATTCATATCTTATCTCTTAAATCCGTGGTATAATTTCGTTTTCTCCAATATATTGTTATTATTGATCACCATAATAATAATCTAATACCCTTAATTGCTTTGAAAGAAGAATTAATGGTTGAAAAGAGACAGACTTTACATTAATTGACAAATCCCTTGAGCAAGGTGGTGTAAGGTTAATGGTGGATACCGAGAGATTGTTTTTAATGCACCTAGTTTAGGGTATAGGTTACTACGACGGTGGAACCGACCTAGACATAGGTAGTGAATTGTACCACGACAGTGGGCAATTCTGATTCCAGGCCACTACCCGGATAGAGAGATAAAATTGAGTGAATATATAGAATTTAATACAATGAAAAACCCGCGGTGAAACCGCAATCTTAAAGATCTCCTTTTGAATTGATTAAACCAAACATTTAATCGATTGCTTTGTTTTGTTTCATTTTTATTTTCTTTTAATTTTAACAACAAATCTCAACTATTTAATCAGCCGAGCTGATCGCGAGTAGTTAGTAAGAGTCTCCGACAATTTCACGTATCCCTGAGTTTGACTCGGGCCTCACAAAGGCCTATATTACTTCGACGCGTTCACTTGCGTTTCTGCGCACGATAAATTTGCGTCAAGTTTTTGGCGCCGTTGCCGGGGATACAACAAACTATCAGCACTTCGAGTGCTACAAGCGGTCACTCTAGGCCACATTTGTTTTTTCATTTCAAAAATTCATAATCTATTTTCTAAATATTTGCAATCGTCAAGCACTGTACTAAATTTAATTTTTCTATTTGTAGGTACTGTGCATGGTGCAGACGCGTAGTACAGACTACACAAGTCACGCACCAGAGGTTCCACTGACGGGACCTGACGATGAGGAAAGCCACAATCAAGACCATTTAGAAGAAACAAATTCAGAATCCGAACAAGAAGAAGTGGAAGAGCCACATACAATATGGGAGAAGATCAATGCTTCTTCCTCATCCGCTTCCAAGGGGCCGATCAAGAAGCAGGCGGTTAATATTCTGACATACAAGATTGATCCAGCTTTAATCAACTTGGTGAAGTCAAATGCTTTTCATGGGCTCAAGAATGAAGATCTCGTTGCGCATATAAGTCAATTTGTGGAGAATTGTGATATGATAAAATCGACAGATTTCCATAAGATGTGCTCTACTTGAAGCTCTTCCCGAGTTCTCTAGCGGGAAATGCGCGCGAATGGCTACACAACTTGGACGATGAATACGTGGAGTCTTGGGACTACATGGTGGAGGTTTTCTTCGAGAGGTTCTTTCTGCCCGAGAAGACCAACGACATGATCAGAAAGATCCATAACTTCTCCCAACAAGCAGGAGAGACCTATTCTGAGATCTGGGAAAGGTTTCAGATCATGCTCAGGCGATGCCCGCATCACGGGCTTGATAAGGAGACACAAGTCAAGATCTTCTATTTTGCTCTCTCCGAGCATGATAGAAGCAACCTTGATTCAGCTGGCTCTGGATTTTTCTTGAATAACACGGACACAAGATGTTGGGAAATCCTAAAGAACATGGCTAAGAAACAATTGTGGGGCGAAAGAGGCGTCGTGGAGCAGGTTTGAGTGGCAGGTGAAACTAAAGCAATCAAGGAGCTGAATGAGAAGATGGATCTTCTCGCAAAGGAGGATACTGAGTCCGAGGATGACGCTCAAGTTAAATTCATGAGGCAGCAGCAAGGCTATAGGAATAACGACTATTCATGGAGGAAAGACAAGAAGTTCTCATGGAAGGATCCAAATAACTTCTTGCAGGATCCGAACACTAAACCCCAGCAAGTAGTGGAGGATAAGAGCACAGAGCTGCTCAATCAAGTGATAAAGAAAAATCAAGAACTCATGACTACTTTCAGCCAACAAATAAAGCAACAAGAGGAGTTTATGAACCAATTTGGGCAGACACTACAGAGCCATGGGGCTCAAATGAGGACAATAGAGACATCTATGGCACAAATGGAAGCGGAGATAGCCAGTTTGAAGAAGCCGGCGCACCCAGGTTTTCCGGGTAATACTAATGTTCTAGGAGGAAACCAGCAGGCGAAGGCCATCTTGCTAAGAAGTGGCAAGAAATTGTTAAAACCCAGAGCCGATGAACCAAGCAAACCCCAAGCAGAAATTGAAGGTGAGGCCACTGAGGAGCTGCCCATACTGGTCACAGAACCATTCGCTGACATAGCAGTGGATGCTACTGAAGATCCTATTGCAGAGGAGGAGGAGCCTCAGAAAAGGATACCCTATGTGCCACCGCATCAAAGGGCACAGGATGTCCCGGTCCCTTATCCGAACAGCGTTAAGGCAAGGAAGGTAGATGCCCAATTCAAAATGTTTTTAGACAGTTTCAGAAAGCTTTCAGTCAATATCCCTCTATTGGAAGCTATTGAGAAAATCCCTTCTTATGGGAAATTTCTGAAAGACATCATCACCAAGAAGAGAAAAATCCCGGACACTGAGGTTGTTGTGCTTAAGGAGCAGGTGAGTGCCTTCATCATGGGCACATTGCCACCAAAGAGGCAAGATCCAGGCTGTTTTAACATCTCTTGTTACATCAGGAAAGTCAAATTTGGTGAAACACTATGTGACTCAGGGGCGAGCATTAACTTGATGCCCCTCTCTACATTCAAAAAGCTAGGATTAAAAGAGTCATGGACAAGCAACATGACTATCCAATTGGCGGACAATTCAGTGGTAAATCCATATGGGATTTGTGAAGACGTGCTAGTGAAAGTGGATCGATTTGTATTTCCAGCAGATTTTGTCGTCATGGAGATGCAATATGAACAAGGAAATGAGCTACTACTCGGACGACCATTCCAAGCTATAGCCGACATGATACTTGAGATGGGGAGAGGCTGGTTGACCTTAGGTATAGCCGATGACCGATTTGAAATGGTCATGCCTTCCAGCGTCACTTCATCTAAATCCAAGGAGCAATGCCACATGGTAAAACATCTTGATAACAATATCTCACTTTGTCTAGGGAAGCCACTTCTAGATATGGCTCATGTAATGACCAAGGTGGACAAGGGGACTTTGGCTGTAGACATCATGGAGCAGACCAAAGTGGTATCTCTTTGCAAGGATGTAGGGTTCCTGAATGATGAGGATGAGGACATTCCTCCCTCTACGGAGGATGATGCTATAGAAAATTCAGTTTTTGATGCATATCCGGAATTACCACTTGAGGCTTGTTTAGTCAATATCACTCATGATTGGATGAGAAGGAAATCACTCAAGGAGTGCGCCAAGATGCTTCAGATGTTGCCATGCTTCTATTCGAGGTATTATGAAGATTTAGGCGAACTACCACCTCTGCTTCAATCATCCTTAATCAGCCCGCCGGAATTGGAATTGAAGTCGCTGCCACCGCACCTCAAGTACGCCTTTCTAGCTGAGGAAGACAAGTTGCCTGTGATTATTTCTGCTTATCTGAGTGTTGAAGAGGAGGACCAGTTGTTGATAGTGCTGAAGAACCACCAGAGAGCTTTTAGGTGGTCTGTTGCAGATATCAAGGGGATTTCCCCTACTTTGTGTCAGCATAAGATTCGGCTCGAGGAGGGAGCCGAGCCGGTGATTCAACCGCAACGTCGACCGAATCCAAGCATGATGGAGGTGGTGAAGAAGGAGGTGATTAAGCTTCTTTCCGCATGTATCATCTATGCAATTTTAGATTTGACATGGGTGAGTCCCACGCAGGTAGTCCCTAAAAAGGGGGGAATAACTGTCACTCAAAATATTTTAAATGAACCTGTCACCACCCGCTTGGTAACTGGGTGGCGAGTTTGTATAGATTACCGACGTCTGAATGCCGCTACGCTAAAGGATCATTTTCCTCTTCCGTTTATTGATCAAATTCTAGAGAATTTAGCCGGCCGATCACATTTCTGTTTTCTAGACGGGTATTCGAGGTATAATAATATTTTGATTGATCCTAAGGACCAAGAGAAATCTACTTCCACTTGTCCCTATGGAACTTTTGTGTATCGCCGCATGCCCTTTGGATTATGCAATGCACCAGTGACTTTTCAGCATTGTATGCTCGCCATTTTTTCTGATATGGTCGAACGCTGTCTAGAGGTCTTTATGGATGATTTTTCGGTTTATGGTGCTTCTTTTGATGAATGCCTTTATAATCTGGATAAGGTGTTACAAAGATGCGAGGACACACATTTGGTCCTCAACTAGGAGAAATGTCATATGATGGTGAGTGAAGGGATAGTGCTGGGACATAAGGTGTTCAACAAAGGTTTGGAGGTAGATCCGGTAAAAATTGAAGTAATTTCTAAATTACCCCCACCAAATTCGGTAAAAGGGGTAAGAAGCTTCTTAGGCCACGCCGGATTTTATCGTCGGTTCATAAAATATTTTTCAAAAATCACCAAACCTCTATCTGAGCTTCTCGAAAAGGATTCTTTTTTTTTTATTTCAATGACAAATGTTTACACGCGTTCAATGTGCTGAAGGAGAAATTGATTTCCGCACCAGTTGTTCAAACATCGGATTGGACTAAGCCATTTGAACTCATGTGTGATGCATCTGATTTCTCTATAGGAGCTGTGTTGGGACAGAGGGTGGATAATAAACCCGCCGTGATTTTTTATGCCTCTAAGACTTGGAATGATGCCCAACTAAATTACACGACTACTGAAAAAGAATTGCTTGCTGTTGTTTTCACTTTTGAAAAATTTCGGTAGTATTTAGTTGGATCGAAAGTAGTAGTTTGGACTGACCACGCCACTATTAAATATTTGATGGAAAAAAAGATGTCAAACCTAGATTGATTAGGTGGATCTTGCTCTTATAAGAATTTGATATCGAAATCAAAGACAAGGCGGGGATTGAAAATGTTGTAGTGGATCATTTGTCTAGGTTAGAGAGGGTAGATGAAAAAGATATACACATACCCATAACCGAGACATTTCTAGATGAACAACTTTTGAAAGTCAATTCTAAAGATTCGTGGTTTTCATACATCATGAATTATTTTGCATGCAGGATCATCCTGGATGATTGGACATATCAAGAGAAGAAGAAATTTTTCCATTCTCTATGATATTATTTTTGGGATGACCCCATTCTTTTGAAGTAATGCAGGGATGGTGTCCTACGCAGGTGTGTACCTGAGGTGGAATACGAGAGTGTTCTTCGTCATTGCCACACTCTACCAACGGGCGGACACCATGCGAGCTCTCGTACGGCTGCCAAAGTACTGGAAAGTGGCCTATATTGGCCTACCTTGTTCCGAGACACCTATTAGTTCATGAGGCAATGTGATTCCTGCCAAAGAGTAGGTAACATTTCAAAGAGACAAGAGATGCCCCTAAATGTTTTCCAAGAGGTTGAGGTATTTGATCTATGGGGTATAGATTTCATGGGACCCTTTGTGTCCTCCAATTTGAATTTATATATCCTTTTAGCTGTTGATTATGTGTCGAAGTGGGTAGAAGCAATACCCACAAGGACTAACGATTCTACTGTAGTGTGCAGGTTCGTTAAGGAAAATATCTTCTGTAGGTTTGGAGTGCCCCGAACGATCATTAGTGATGGGGGTACGCACTTTAAAAACCAAAAGTTCTCGACACTATTGAGGAAATATGGGGTCAAACATAACATTGGTACCCCGTATCACCCACAAACTCAAGGACAAGTGGAGGTCTCCAATTGCGAAATTAAGAAGATCTTGGAGCGTACGGTGGCTTCCACGAGGAAGAATTGGAGTGCCTTACTACCGGATGCATTGTGGGCATATAGGATGGCATACAAGACACCTATAGGCACCACGCCTTTTAGGTTGGCATACGGTCGGGCCTGTCACTTACCGGTGGAGTTAGAGCACAAAGCACACTGGGCGTTGAGAAAGCTCAACTTGAGTTATGATGAAGCGGGGAAGAAGAGATTACTTGAATTAAATGAATTGGATGAGTTGCGAATGACTGCATATGAGAACTCTCGGATATACAAGGAGCGCACTAAGTTGATCCACGATCACCACATTCAGATGCACACCTTCAAGAAAGGAGATCGTGTGCTTTTGTTCAATTCAAGGCTGAAGTTGCATCCCGGGAAGCTTAAATCCCTATGGAGTGGGCCATTTACAGTAGAAGAGGTCAAACCACATGGCGTAATCATGGTGTGCGATGGAGAGACTACATTTTTGGTGAACGGACAGAGGTTGAAGTTATATTTTGGTGAAGATTACACGAGGAAGGTGAATGAGGTCAAACTCATTTCACTTTCGGATGCATGATGTGCTTCAAGTCGTCTATCCTAAGACATTAAACAAGGGCGCTTGTTGGGAGGCAACCCAACCATTGGTACTTTAGTTTAGTTCCTTTACATTCATAGTTTGATTTGTTTTGACTTAGTTTGTAGTGTAAAAAGATACCGTGATCGTTTGCTACATGTGCAGGGATGAGGCAGAGTCGATACCATCAACCCTTATGTCGATGGTATCGACCATGGTACAAGTCAGCGACTGTAGGAATTGCACTGTGTCGATACCATCGACGGACGCATTGATGGTATCGACATACCAACAGGAAGATCGCAAGCAGAGGTCGATGGTATCGACATGGGTGTCGATACTATCGAGATCTCTGGAGATTTTCTGAACGAATCGTCTCAGGAAAGTCGATGCCATCGACGGGCATGTCGATGGTATTGACACATTCATGCAAAGAAGGCGGCGGCCATGCCTCATGAGGGTTTTCCCTAATCAGAGAGTCGATACTATCGACTCGCGACGCGCCACATCAACGATCCGCGAGGAAAGATCAATGGCGATCGCAACAACAAGGAAGTTGATCCGGGGGACGGGTCGATACCATCGACTTGCGTCGATAGTATCGACGTGTCAGCAATGCGGACCCCATAGATCCAGCCATCGACAACCGTCGATACTCGTGGAGGTACGGATCGTGCTACCCGTGTCGATACCATCGACTCACGTCGATGGTATCGATGGGCATACAGTAGCGCCGGCCACGACTATATATGAGGAGTATTTGTGTTAGATGACATCACAACTCCAGTGCAATTCTCCTTGACTTGTGCCGAGCGTGTTCCAGAGCTATCAAACCCCGACGACAAGCAACACCGAGCAAGTTCTTCATCGAGCGGAGATTCACTTCTCCGATCTTCACTGAGCTCCCTTTCTATTCCTCTTTCTGTCGCAATCATGGTGCATGTAGCTGGTGTATCGTCTTCACGCACGGACCCGATGGAGATCCCAAAATTCATGCCACCTTCGACTGCTTCAATCGCACACCCACGGTTGATCCATCCATCTGCAGAAGTTAAGAAGATCTATGAGGAGATCTTAGAAAGGAAGATCGAGCCAACCCGTTATGTTGAATAGGAAACCATCTGTAACTTGGGGTTCGAAGCTAACCTCGACTACGTTCTGAAGGGACAGGCCCGACACACGGGAAGACGGCCTAACGAGCTGGAATTTCATGCAGATGGCCAGTTGTTCTTCGGCGAGTGGCCTACGTACAAGGAGCTGGTGGCTGAGTTTATGACGTCGCTTGACGTCTGCGTCGTACCCAATGACATCATAGCGACCCACTGCAAGTGGATCAAGGGCCGGGTGTCGTTCCAGCTGTACAACAATGACTACATCATTACACTCCGACAGTTCAACAAGATCTTCAACTGGAATAATTCGTGGTCTGACTACCAGCAACCGGACAACCGCACCGACTACGATGCAATCTTCTCCGAGCTGGTGACGGTACCTCCAGGCAAGTCAGTGAGCTACCATAATGCTGTGGTAGCTAATTTTGAGAACCCCTTCGTCCGGATACTTCACCGGATGCTGAGTTCTACGTTGTTTGCTAGGGGTGATCTGGCCCTCAGCAAGTTTCAGGAGACGAACCTATTTTTCTTGTATAAACTCCTGAAGAGCCAAGAATGCAACTGGGGCGCTTTCTTTTTGCAGCGGGTTTTGGCGGTGAAGAGGAGTACACGGAAAGCGCCAATTCACTTTGGCGGGCTTATCACCAAGCTGGCCTTCTACCTTGGGTTGAATTTCTAGTAGCTTACTCCTCTCTCCACCAGGAGCAAGGTGAACTTGCAACATCTGCACCGCTACAACCTCATCCTTCTTCGAGATGGTTTGGCGTATGCGCACTGCCACGTCAACCATGCTTACCAGGAATGCTCACTTCCCGATCCGGTCTTCAACATCGAAGGGGCGCAACACTTCTGATGGCCTATCATAGCCATCGCTGACTCCGATGAAGACGGCAGCAATGACGACGACGACAATGACGATGAGGCTGAAGAGGAAGAGGAGGCCTTCACACCTCTTCGGGCTCGAGTGGCACCATAGAAGCGTCCTCGGATGCATTCGGGTGCATCTTAATCATCATAGCCTCCACCACCACCACCGCCCTCACAGCCAAGCGAGGATGCCTACTCGATGCAGAGCATGTATGCTATGCTGCAAGATATACAACAGACGTAGCAGCATCACACGACGATGTACACCAGTATTCAAGACACTACAAACCGGTTACTGGACAATCAAAGGGCAATGTTCGAGAACGAGCGTCTTCTCCTCAACAACCAACAACAAATTCATGACCGATTGTATAGGATGGAGATGCAACAACAGCCCTTTTACGATCACTATTGGAGCCAAAACTACTTTGGAGGCTATCCAAAACCTCCACCTAGGGCCTAGTTTGATCCGAGCTTCCAGGGGGAGTATCCTTCTTGGGACCCTACGGCTTCGCAGTACCAGCCTCCACCTGAAGAGTAAAGTGGTATCTCTGTTCCAACCTTTAAGATTGTTTTTGACTATGAGGCAATAGTCGAATTCAAGCTTAGGGGGGGTGTTGGAACAACTCTATCTTTTATTTTCTCTGTTTTTAGTTTTATTGCTTTTGTTTCTTGTCATTTGTTTCCTGCAATTTTAGTTTGTCTGTAGAATCCACATTCTATCTAGTGTAATCGTGGATGTCGTTAATCTTGAGTCATCTCACTTGCATGTGCATGGAATTAAGGGGAAAACTAAAAAATTTTTAGTGTTCGCAAGCTTGAGTGTTGTTCAACTTTGATCACTTAACTTTAAAACAGAAAATCACAACTGTATATTCCTAATGATTCATGAAATTGGACGGAATTGGTTGTTTGAGCCTAAACTGACCAAATGATAATGAGACTCTAATTTGAAGTAAGAGAGAAAAATTTCTTAACTACTACACAGGTCAGTAAGGAGGGACACATAATATTTTTCAAAGGTTCAGTCAATTAGTCTTATGATCTGTTCACCTCATTGTTTTTCACAATCCACCATAAGATTTGGAAGTAAAGTACGTTTTTAACCTTTTTGATTGCATGTCATGTAGATAGGACTTGCATTGCAACCATTTTCATATGTTCTGCATGAAAAAAAATAAAAAAATATAGAATAGGTATACATGCACATTACCCTTAGGTGCATGCCATTTAGTTGCATTCATAACATTTATGCATAAAGTATATCATGTACCTCATTTATTCTTTAATGGTGAATTAAATTGTTCCATACCTTCTAAATAGTGAAAATATTCGAGTTATGCAGAAAAAATAAGCCCAATAAAGTATTCATTGTCAATTATGGATATAAGGGTTTGGAAAAAAATATGAAAAGAAAAAAATCTGAAAATCTGAAAAAAAAAGTTATTTAGAAGCAACTAGAATAAGAAGGAGAAAGGGACAAAATCTCACCTGCATTTTAAGATGAGTGAGTACATGATGTAGCTTAATTAGATATCCATCTCATTTTGAGATGGATTGTTAATGCATGCATCATTCCACCTAATCTTAGGCATTAGGGCATTTTTCATGTGCATTTGCATCAGTCAGGGCATTTTTATTTTATGCATGTTGAAACCGTATAATGCTTCCACTTCTTCCATGAGCCACCCATTGCTCGAATTGGCAGGCCACTGTGAACTTCTCCTCACTTGTGAATATCAGGAGAACTGCTTCCATGTAGATGGTAGTTAGGGCAAGCAACATAGTATAGGAGATCACAAGATGCACTAAGTTTGGACCGACGAATTCTATTATGTTAACTGCCTTATGTGATAGTGTTCATCAGTTTTGAGGTTGATATCTTTTATGAATGATTACTGTCGCCTTTCAGGTAATTATCATTCTGTGGTTAGCAAGGGCCGGTATACGAATGTCCGGTGGGAGTCATATGGGATGTTTGTTGTGATGCTTTGTTCTTTAGTTGACTCAGGCAATTCTATTCTAAGCTTTAGTTGCTCGAGGGCGAGCAATGTTCAAGCTTAGGGGAGTTTGATGCGATGATTTTGAGTCGCATTTATTGACTTGTTTGATATGTGTTTTATGCATTTATTAGTCATTTTCATGGTTAATGTTGCATAAATCATTCACTTTGGTCTATGCTACTTCTTTATGTGAAATTTCCCCTATTTTAGCATTTTGAGTATTAACTATCAAAAGAATATGTTTTGTGTGGACTTATGTGGTTTCGTGTGTTAATTTCAGGAAAAACAAGTATCTGCTACTGTCGATACCATCGACCAGACCACAGGTTGCCAGTCGCAAGGACCAGAAGAAAGTCGATACTATCGACATGAATGTCGATGGTATCGAGATACCATCAGGTTGTTGGCGAGAAGTGAGTCGATACTATCGACACATATGTCGATACTATCGACTAGTGGAGCTACAACGACGGTAAAAGGACAAAACTGATGCCTATGAATGTCCATACCATCGACCTGCGTCGATGGTATCGAGATGACATTAGGCGCAAAGACAAAAGAAAAGAAGAACAACCGATATCGTGCAAGGTCGATACCATCGACCCGCATCGATGGTATCGACACCGTCAGATATGAGTTTGTTTCAGATTGATCTTAATCGGATGGCTGTGATTGATGGGCGACCTAATTCGGGAAATATACCTAATGATGGCACCTAAGATGGGATCATCACGTCATTAGCCGCTGCACACATCCCGAGAAGAGGTGGAGAGAAGAATGGAGTTGAGAAGCACGCCCCAGCCGATCCAGACGCTGAAGAAGACAATTTCCACCACCGAAAGGTGGGAGAACGTGTATTCTACGTCAAGGATCACTTGGATCTTCTCCGTTCAGGGGTTTCACCACTCAATCATGTTTTTCTCCATGTTTTCCTTTTTCTACTCCATGTTTTGCTCTAAGATGAACATGCAGGGCTAATCCTCTTTGTCTTTAGGACCGGGAGTAGCCCGGGAATTCATTGTATGACAATTTTATCATATTAATTCATATCTTATCTCTTAAATCCATGGTATAATTTCATTTTCTCCAATATATTGTTATGCTTGATCACCATAATAATAATCTAATACCCTTAATTGCTTTGAAAGAAGAATTAATGGTTGAAAAGAGAAGAAATTTACATTAATAGACAAATCCCTTGAACAAGGTGGTGTAAGGTTAATGGTGGATACCGAGAGATCGTTTTTAATGCACCTAGTTTAGGGTATAGGTTACTACGATGGTGGAACCAACCTAGACATAGGTAGTGAATTGTACCACGACAGTGGGAAATTCTGATTCCAGACCACTACCCAGATAGAGAGATAAAATTGAGTGAATATATAGAATTTAATACAATGAAAAACCCGCAGTGAAACCGCAATCCTAAAGATCTCCTTTTGAATTGATTAAACCAAACATTTAATCGATTGCTTTGTTTTGTTTCATTTTTATTTTCTTTTAATGTTGGTCCTCATCAGGTACTTGGTGTCAAACTCCTCATCACCTTGCGTCCTAGAATGGTTGCATGGCTCGCTTGGGTACCCGAGTCCTACTGTGATGAGATTGATGATGTCGCCCATGCAGTACTCCTTGGTGGCCTCCTTCATTGGGTGTAGCCTATTCAGCATAAACCGACCAAGGTTGATCACTCGGCCCTCCATTATGTGCCACATGACGTGGAGCTCTTCTGTGTAGATGATGCTGGATTCGTTCTTGCTGAACAGCAAGCATTTCACCAGCTTGTGCACTATCCTCCAGAAGCAGGAGTGCACCGCCATGACCTTTCTTCCCGGCTTGAACGAAGATTTGCCAGTAAGCTTTCCCCAAAGCTGCACGGGATTGAACCCGTATCCCTCGGTGATCCTCTCACCGTTGTCCATCAGGTTCTTCTCCTCCTCGTAGGAGGAGAAGATCTTGTTCAAGAGCTTCTCGGAGATGGTGTACTCCGAATTGTAAAGCTGGGCCTGGAGTCTGTCTGGCCTGCCAAATTCTTCTCTCTCCGCCGCAGAGTTCTTCAACCAGTGGAGAGAAGACATACACTCCATCGTCAACTTAGTGTACGAAGATGACCGGATGAAACAGATCTTCTTCTGCCCTGTCACGGCTAGGACGCCCTTCAGCCTCTTCACGATTCCTAGCTCAGAAAACGAGGCTCTACGGAAGAACCTGCTCGGCCGATAGACCTTGGTCACTAGCTCATCATATCGGCGAGCATGCTCTTCGTCTCTTGGTTCGAAGCTTCCCAACAAGAATTCTGGGAGTTCCATTGCTGCTAGAGGTGTCGGTGTTGGAATTGGAGCCGCCGCCTCTCCAATCCTAGTCCTCTTCCCCGTTGTCGACGTCCCAACTAGTCTTGGGTTCGGGCGCTTAGGCCTGGCAGACTGCCCTTTAGTAGTGGTTTCTGGGTAGACTCTCCTGCCTTGTGCATCAACTGGGACATCAGTTGTCTTGATGCGGGCCATTTATGTAAGATAATAAGAAAATACCTCGATTAAACGTATTGATGTGTTTTGAAAAAAAAAGTAAAGAATAAAAGTGTGATCAGGTATTTCTCTGCACAATGACTATCCCGCACTCCGTATTGGGTGATACACGGGTTTCAGAGATGAAGTCATGTGCCCGATACTAGAGGTGGTATCGCCCGCTACGTCAGAAGATCAAAACGCACGATATGAATAGGGCGATAAGGCGAAAAACATGCGTTAGGTCGGTCGCTTGATACGGGCGTGTCGGGCTATACGATGGTGATAGGGTAAGACGTCTGATAAGGTCTACTTAAAAGGAAAGCAGCATGTCGCCCGACAAAAAAAATAGGTGGGGTGGTGCAGAAATGGGCGACACGATTATCGCCCGACATGGTGTATCTGGCATAGGTACGTTGCGCGGCATTCATATTGGGCGATACAAAACTGCTCAACATAGAAACCATAAGGCTGATAAGCTACTTGCTTATAATGTGTCGGGCGACACGGTCTGCCGGGCGATATGGTCTATCGGGCTATACCTTGTTGTGATCTGAACTACCGCACGATACGAGAGAATTGCAGTCTTGCGCGACACGGGAGCAGAAGCACAAGTTCTTTAGCACGATATGGGAGCGTGGAAAACAGTAAGGCAAGGAGCCCGACATGGTAAAAACTTACCTCTTTATATAGCAAACTCAACAGTAAAACCGAGGCGCACATCGACCGTTAAGGAAACACGTAAGTTGGCAAGTCCAACCATCGGCATGACCGTTGCGCTCCACAAGTCCCACCGCCCGATAAGGATGCACACATAGTACTGGTTGGGTTTCCTCCCGCTATGAAAAGAAAACAAAACGGTTTAAACTGCGGCTGATGAGTAAAACATCACTGGACCAAGGCTAAGCTCCCGACCTCAGATGGTATTACTCACCCCGGTAAATAGAGCATAAAGCAGTGACCCATAAAACATAGGAGTCAGGGTATGTGGTGCATGCGCTGACTCGGGCCTTATTACATTCCAAATGTTCGTAATGTTTGTTTTGCAGGAAAGTAAATTGCATCCTATTCTAGGAAAGAAAAGAAAGCTCGGGTTGCCTCCCGAGGAGCGATGTAGTTTTCGTCTCCAGCTTGACGGCTCCAGCTTTTTCACTCCTTATCTGCTAACATCATCCATCTCTTGCAACTCGATCTCCACCTTCTCTCGATCACAACCCTGCCTTCTTTGCAGTTTCGGTGTTGGATGGTATTTTTCCTGAGGGATTATTCATTAATTCGGCCATTTGAGCTAATTGTTGATCCATCTGGCGTTGGTGCATCTGCATATCTGCCATTTGAACCTGCAATGAGTTCAAAACACCTGAACTTGATAGCGCGCTATGCGCCAACTGGTTGTTAATTGTGTCCTGCCTTTTCACAAAATCAAACAACTGTCCCACCACATCTGCTTGGTTCGAAGCCTTGTCCTGTCCTTGTTCTCTGGCTGATCCTTGGTATTTATCTTGCCCCTGGAAACCTCCTTTGTTCGGATGGAAGGGGGTGTTTTTAGTGTATTGACTTGGTCCTCACCTCTTCTCAAAAACTTGGGGCGGCTTATAAGATCTAACAAATTCAACATCGTGTAAAATGAGTATATAATCTATATAACACAAATAATAGATAAGTATAAAAGATTAAATGATACATTCGACATACAAACCTTATCAATCTTACAGCAACTTGTCCACCTCTACACAAATGCATATCATTATTCACCTGGTCATTTCCTATCATTGTGTTCTTGGTGTGCAATCCATGCAATCTCTCGCCATGAAAAACATCATTTTTAAGCATGGTTCTCAAAGATGAAGAAATTGACTGTAACGACCCGCACTTTTGAGTGTCTAAAAGACCTTAAAGTCGCAGATCGTAAATTATAAATTCCAGGATCAGATTCATGAAATAATACAAAATAGTAAACAATTTCCATTAATGATCAGATATTTACATGTTTACATGAAAAGCTCCTCTAAGGAGTTACATAACTTTTAAACAGAACTAACCATTACATGTGTGAAGATAAACCATTAAGACTAAACCTTCATGATTAAACTGTAGTGTCTTCATCATCTTTAATTGTACCCTCATGTCCACGAATCAAGTATATCTGATACCTAAAACACCGACAAACAAATACGCGATCAGTATATTTCTATACTGGTACGTGGGTTCAAACAATAATCACAAGTAATATATGAGAAAACATCTTTATCTTGCACATAAGAAAATAAACTTGTTTTTCATATTCTAACCCATATCTGGTCAACCACCTCAGGTGTAATCACCGTCCCTCTAGGGCTCGTGTGCATTACCCTTAAGATCATTCTAACCCAGGGTTCAGAATACTATTATTTACTTTACATGATACTCATATGGACTTTATAGTTTAAGAACTAAATAAACAAGCAAGCAGTTTATTTGTCGTTCAATCTCATCGAGAAACATCGAGAATCTCAGAATTCAATATGCATATTCATAAGCGTAACCACATACCTTATGCCATTAAAGAAACTATGCAGAATATATCACATGTACTTTTAAGAGTGTTTCCAAACATCCAAGCAACAAGCATGTAATCAACAAGTATCTGAAACAAAGAATACTACATACGTGTCACCATGTATTCACATTACATTATTTACATCTAGATTCACTCCTAAACTAGGGTTTAGGATTATCTCATGTTTGGATCCAGGATTAGGGTCACAAACCCTAACTCCTCACGTTGTGGTTTCTAAGATTACAATTTCAATTATGCATATTAGGTGAAACCCTAATCGTTAACTTAAGTATATCAACTACTCATTACATCTAGTTCACATTATCAGCATTAGATCATAGCAAGATGTCCATGTTGGTTGTAAAACCTTAAACAACATGAATAAGATTACTAATATGGAATCATCCATTATTCATCATTATCATGGATTTCTTCATCATACAGGTCTAGATCGGGTATTAGCTTAACACAACTAATTCTAACCAATTAAACATCATATTAACCTAAATCTAGGCTTTCCTTTATACTAATCACATTAACACATGTATTATACATACTTTTGGAATAGGAAGCATAATCAAGTTCTGGTAGTATTTTATTTGGATTCTACTCATTTTTCTGATCAAAATGATATATAGTTTTGCTATATTTGGAGTTACCATTAATTAGCCAGATTAATTGCAAGATAGGTATAAACTGACCAATCTCGTGATGCCACGTCAGCAGAACAGGGGTTACCTTTGATTAATCTGGCTCGGCTCCTGGTTAGGGGGAAATAGACTTTTCTGCCCTTCAAACTTGAACATGAGGTTGGGGGTAAAAGAGTTTTTGACTCTATTCTTTTCTTCCTCCTCGTGCAGGGCTTTTCCTGCCCGACGGCGGCCCTGGTCGCTCACGCCCGACGGCCGTCTGCAGAGTGCAGCTCTGCACCAGCACTGCCGGAGGTGGCCCGGCGGTGCCCTTCCTTCCTTGCGCATCAACTTCGACTACGTGTTCACCGCCCACCAGTATAGAAACATGTCCAGGGCTCATCTCCTGCCCTCACCTCCATGAGCGTCGAGATGCCGCGGCGCCTCGTCAGGCCCTTGTCGGACCCTATCTACGCCCTGACGGTGGTCCTCCATGGCCTCAGTAGGGTTTTTGGTTCGTTTCGTCCTCCATCTCTGCACCATCGTCCTTGCTGCACGTGAAACCACCGTCGGTGTTGCAGTACCCGGTTTCCTCATCTGTTACCTACCGACGGCCTGATCTTCCTCGCATGCACACACAGTCGTAGACCAGAATCTAGCGAGTTAAAGGACCACCCAGATCCGTCCAACGATCTAGGCCATCCACCCCCATGTCTCCCTCTAGGTCGGTGCTCTTCTATCGTGCTACCACCCCTAGACATGTCATCTCGAGTCTGCCACCTTCCTCCTGCCCTCGTCGCCCTCCTAACCATGTTGCCCAGCAAGTTGGTTGTGGAAAGACCTGCTACTTCCTTAGACTACAATTGCAGCGAGCTCTCTCTCCCATCTCGATTCCATGGTAGCCAACAGACAACCACGCTCTGAAGGTCACCTTCTATAGATCGGATGGCATTATGTCGTGGAGAGAAAGAACTCTAATCTAAGGAGGATGAAGAAAACTGTGAGAATAATTGGGAGATGACAAACTAGGAAGGGAAGTCTGCTACAAGGAGTGTCACCGCCCTCATGCCTTGCATGCATATACCTATATATATACTCTTGCTTACCGAACCCTTCCTTGATCCTACCTCTTTGAGACTTCTTCCCTTATACTCTCTCAATTACTTCCCAAAGGTAGATGAACTCCTTTCCTAATGAGAGTCCAGGTGGGTCATGACTTACTAATGGTAAGGTACTAAATATACACCTTTGCACAAACCTTATTTCCTTTATCTTTCTTTTAAGCATTAAAATATTCTCTTTTCTATTCACAATTATCTCCAATTACACGAATAGGGAGAAGCCAAGGCATATCTATATCTATCTCAACTTTCTCTTACTTTTCTTTTAAACCATGTTTCCTATTTCCTTTAGGGAACTAACGTATAGTTCCCTTATTTGACTTCCATGAAAAAGGTGGATAATCTTTTAAATTAATCATCTAGTCCAACTTTTATCTTGGATTATCCTACAAATCCTCTCATTATCATAACTTGTAATTATCCTTCAACATACCAAAAAGGCAAACCAAGGTAACACTATTTGTGTCCCTACCATTGTGTTTCCAATAATGGAAAGATAAGTATTCTTTTAATTATCTAACACATTATTAACTGTATTCTCCTTTAGAAAACATTTATCAATATCAAAAGTCATTACTATTTATTAATGCATGGATTCCGTTTATCTATTTGTCTTGTGCCAAAAGCACTTGTGCAACAAAGGAAATTATCATTATTATTCCACCAATAAAATCATTGAGGAATTATCAATTTAATTCATGCATCATATTTTATAGTTCAATTTTACCAAAATTTGAGGATATTACATTCACCCCTCCTTAAAAGGAATTTTGTCCTCAAAATTCACACCCAAAGGAAAAAGGTGAATTATAACTCATCTTAGTTTCAAGTCTTAGGGTTAGCACCCTACTTAGACATCTTTACATATGTTATTATGAAAATTCCACACATTAAGACTAAGATTGGTACTCGAATTCAATTCTACATCTTTAGTATACACATCTTATCGTCACTTGATGATTTCATTATTACTTGGTGATTTCTCTTTTCACCTAGGTTTCCAACCTATTATTCATTATTTTCACATGAGGGTGAGGTGCCACCTCTAACCCTAGTTCACATTATTACACATTAAATGTAGGATATTCATCCTCATTATCTCAGTTTTAAGCATCACGTATGTCTATCCAATCTCCCTCCCTCATAATGAAATGAAATAAACATTTGGTTGCAGCCCAAACACAAAGTTCATTTCATTCCAAGAGCGGAGATAGTACATCCACACATCACCTTCCAATTTCACATATTAAGTTAAATCATACTCGGTATGACTCTAAACTTACTTGTTCTTAATTTTATAGCATTCTTATGTTCCATGAATTCAAGTGTCCCTTTTCTTACTCTAAAGTTAAGACACAACTCCTCTAAGTTTTTCATGACTTCTTTTACATCTACATCTCATGTATCATTATGAGCCTTAGCCAAATCCTCAAGGTCTCTAGGGGTATAGGTACTTTTGGAGTGATCTCATCCTTATGCATCAAGAGAGTGCCTTTCACGTTCACCCATTAGGCTACATGATCCTCATAGAGGTAGCTAATCTCCTGAGTCATGTACCTTGGATAAACCTAGTTGTTGCCTCCCGACCACATGGTCATGTGCATTCAAGATTTACCAACTCCCAACCCATCGGTCCTATGTACCTCTAATACACCCTATTTGACCCTAGGATTGCATTAGGACTCTACCCTCCCTAAGGGTTTCTTTTGAGATGTCACATCTTTTAAGCACATTATTCTCTTATTTATTTCTTTAACCAGAATTGCCTTCATATCTCTCTTTTGAGTACATATAATGCAGTGTCGTCCCATCATTGGGCTCGGGCCACCTTCCCTCCAGGGCTTGGTGCCATGTCGGTCTTCCCTCCCGGGCTTGACCTCTGTGATCTTCCCCTCTAGGGGCTTGATCCTAAACAACTGCATTGTGGACTTAGGCCACCTTCCCTCCTGGGCTTGGTGCCTGCCTGGTCTTCCCTCCTGGGCTTGACCATTTCATGACCTTTCCTCCTGGGCTTGGTCGTCCACTTAGGCCACCTTCCCTCCTGGGCTTGGTGCCTTACTGGTCTTCCCTCCTGGGCTTGACCAGCTGTGTCACTCAGAGTTGGCATCCTTGGGTTCAAAGAATTTAAGTGCTTTTCATTATTATATCTTTAACTCTTTACCCCTCTAGGTGAGGATTAAGGTTATCTCAATACTTAATTATATTTATTCACTTACCTTTTAAGGGAAAGTCCTAACCTAGGGTGCCTTCTTGGCTCATAGGAGGGGGTTAGGCTCTCTAGCCACAACCTGATCCCAAGATCTAAGTTTTTGCCTCCCTCATAGGTCATCTTCCCACTCTTTGGGTTGACCCACCCCAGGTTGGCTCACTAACCCTAAAGGTTTCTTAGACATCCTCCATGTTTTCATTAAGATTAACTTTTATCATTATAACATATCAACCCATGTTTGCTCAACCTCTGGAATACCCCCTCATGGTCTCTGTCCATTCAATGAACTTGGGTCACCTTCCCTCCAGGGCTTGGTGCTACCTCGAACTTCCCCTATAGGGGTCTTGGCCACCATCATTAAACTCCTAGAGACAACATGAGGAGTTTGAGCAAGTTATAATCAACCTTTCATTTTCATGTATATATATAACTATTGGTTTTTTTTATGTCTCTTAATATTTATCACATAAGTTTTATGCTCCTCATGCCCATATACATGGGAGATTAGGTTACCTAAACCATCCCTTATCTTTCTTATTCATGATTTCAAATTTTACATGGGTAGTGTCCCATACCACAACACCATGTTGATTACTGATTTTAAATTTTCACATGGGCAGTGCCCCAAACCACCACACCATGTTGATTACCGATTTTAAATTTTCACATGGGCAGTGTCCCATACCACCACACCATGTTGATTACCGATTTTACATTTCACATTTTACTTCTCTTATTAACATTTTCTTTTCAAAGTTTTTTTTTTAAGAAAGAAGTGAGAAGTAGATGAAAATGTGAGATGAGAAAGCTAATTTTTCTCTTAAAATTTCTAAGGATAAATTGAAATTATAAACTATTAAGTATTAGTTGATGAATCTGGGCTCTGATACCAAATGTAACGACCTGCACTTTCGAGTGTCTAAAAGACCTTAAAGTCGCAGATCGTAAATTATAAATTCCAGGATCAGATTCATGAAATAATACATAATAGTAAACAATTTCCATTAATGATCAGATATTTACATGTTTACATGAAAAGCTCCTTTAAGGAGTTACATAACTTTTAAACAGAACTAACCATTACATGTGTGAAGATAAACCATTAAGACTAAACCTTCATGATTAAACTGTAGTGTCTTCATCATCTTTAATTGTACCCTCATGTCCACGAATCAAGTATATCTGATACCTAAAACGCCGACAAACAAATACGCGATCAATATATTTCTATACTGGTACGTGGGTTCAAACAATAATCACAAGTAATATATGAGAAAACATCTTTATCTTGCACATAAGAAAATAAACTTGTTTTTCATATTCTAACCCATATCTGGTCAACCACCTCAGGTGTAATCACTGTCCCTCCAGGGCTCGTGTGCATTACCCTTAAAGATCAGTCTAACCCAGGGTTCAAAATACTATTATTTACTTTACATGATACTCATATGGACTTTATAGTTTGCAAGAACTAAATAAACAAGCAAGCAGTTTATTTGTCGTTCAATCTCATCGAGAAACATCGGCAATCTCAGAATTCGATATGCATATTCATAAGCGTAACCACGTACCTTATGCCATTGAAGAAACTATGCAGAATATATCACATGTACTTTTAAGAGTGTTTCCAAACATCCAAGAAACAAGCATGTAATCAACAAGTATCTGAAACAAAGAATACTACATACGTGTCACCATGTATTCACATTACATTATTTACATCTACATTCACTCCTAAACTAGGGTTTAGGATTATCTCATGTTTGGATCCGGGATTAGGGTCACAAACCCTAACTCCTCACGTTGTGGTTTCTAAGATTATAATTTCAGTTATGCATATTAGGTGAAACCCTAATCGTTAACTTAAGCATATTAACTACTCACTACATCTAGTTCACATTATCAGCATTAGATCATAGCAAGATGTCCATGTTGGTTGTAAAACCTTAAACAACATGAATAAGATTACTAATATGGAATCGTCCATTATTCGTCATTATCAAGGATTTCTTCATCATACAGGTCTAGATCAGGTATTAGCTTAACACAACTAATTCTAACCAATTAAACATCATATTAACCTAAATCTAGGCTTTCCTTTATACTAATCACATTAACACATATATTATACATACTTTTGGAATAGGAAGCATAATCAGGTTCTGGTAGTATTTTATTTGGATTCTACTCATTTTTCTGATCAAAATGATATATCGTTTTGCTATATTTGGAGTTACCATTAATTAGCCAGATTAATTGCAAGATAGGTATAAACTGACCAATCTCGTGATGCCACGTCAGCAGAACAGGGGTTACCTTTGATTAATCTGGCTTGGCTCCTGGTTAGGGGGAAATAGACTTTTCCGCCCTTCAAACTTGAACATGAGGCTGGGGGTAAAAGAGTCTTGTGACTCTATTCTTTTCTTCCTCCTCGTGCAGGGCTTTTCCTGCCCGACGGCGGCCCTGGTCGCTCACGCCCGACGGCCGTCTGCAGAGTGCAGCTCTGCGCCAGCACTGCCGGAGGTGGCCCGGCGGTGCCCTTCTTTCCTTGCGCATCAACTTCGACTATGTGTTCACCACCCACCAGTATAGAAATATGTCCAAGGCTCATCTCCTGCCCTCACCTCCATGAGTGTCGAGATGCCGCGGCACCTCGTCAGGCCCTTGTCGAACCCTACCTTCGCCCTGACGGTGGTCCTTCATGGCCTCAGCATGGTTTTTGGTTCGTGCCGTCCTCCATCTCTGCACCATCATCCTTGTTGCACGTGAAACCACCGCCGGTGTAGCAGTACCCGGTTTCCTCATCTGTTACCTACCGACGGCCTGATCTTCCTCGCATGCACACACAGTCGTAGACCAGAATCTAGCGAGTTGAAGGACCACCCAGATCCGTCCAACGATCTAGGCAATCCACCCCCATGTCTCCCTCTAGGTCGGTGCTCTTCTATCGTGCTACCACCCCTAGACATGTCATCTCGAGTCTGCCACCTTCCTCCTGCCCTCGTCGCCCTCCTGACCATGTTGCCCAGCAAGTTGGTTGTGGAAAGACCTGCTACTTCCTCATACTACAATTGCAGTGAGCTCTCTCTCCCATCTCGATTCCATGGTAGCCAACAGACAACCACGCTCTGAAGGTCACCTTCTATATATCGGATGGCATTATGCCGTGGAGAGAAAGAACTCTAATCTAAGGAGGATGAAGAAGACTGCAAGAAGAATTGGGAGACGACAAACTAGGAAGGGAAGTCTGCTACAAGGAGAGTCACCTCCCTCATGCCTTGCATGCATATATCTATATATATACTCTTGCTTACCGAACCCTTCCTTGATCCTACCTCTTTGAGACTTCTTTCCTTATACTCTCTCAATTACTTCCCAAAGGTAGATGGACTCCTTTCCTAACGAGAGTCCACGTGGGTCATGACTTACTAATGGTAAGGTACTAAATATACACCTTTGCACAACCCTTCTTTCCTTTATCTTTCTTTTAAGCATTAAAAGATTCTCTTTTCTATTCACAATTATCTCCAATTACACGAATAGGGAGAAGCCAAGGCATATCTATATTTATCTCAACTTTCTCTTACTTTTCTTTTAAACCATGTTTCCTATTTCCTTTATGGAACTAACGTATTATTCCTTTATTTGATTTCCATGAAAAAGGTGGATAATCTTTTAAATTAATCATCTAGTCCACCTTTTATCTTGGATTATCCTAGAAATCCTCTCATTATCTTAACTTGTAATTATCCTTCAACATACCAAAAAGGCAAACCAAGGTAACACTATTTGTGTCCCTACCATTGTGTTTCCAATAATGGAAATATACGTATTCTTTTAATTATCTAACACATTATTAACTGTATTCTCCTTTGGAAAACATTTATCAATATCAAAAGTCATTACTATTTATTAATGCATGGATTTCGTTTATCTATTTGTCTTGTGCCAAATGCACTTGTGCAACAAAGGAAATTATCATTATTATTCCACCAATAAAATCATTGAGGAATTATCAATTTAATTCATGCATCATATTTTATAGTTCAATTTTACCAAAATTTGAGGATATTACATTGACTCACTTTCATCAAAGCTTTCTAAGTGACTTGAAGAAAATAAAATGGCAAAGGAGAAAATTGATACATTTTATTTGAAACAGAGAAGCTGAATGAGGAGAAGTTGATATTGTTAACGAACCTTAAGACGCTAAAGACTGACTTGAATTCAGCTGATTGTGAGCTGGTGAATTTTTTCTAAGCTTTTGTCTATGATAGCTTTAACTCCCTATATGTACACTGAATATGAGTTCACATTGAAATAAATATTATTAAAATCACCTTATCGAGCATACCTAAGTAACTAAGGGGTCATGGAATAAAATATGGCCATTTACCTTTGTATAATGCTCAATGCAAATGTCATTAGAGAAAATACTCAATGCAACGCTAAAAAAGTATCCAAATGTAAATACTTACCACAAGCTTCCCCTTTGCATCAAATACAAATGTAAACAGTTTACTTCTCTATCCACCTCCAATCCCTTGCTTGTAGTATCAAAGGGCCAAGAGTCTGCCTTGTGCGGGAAAAGCTAACCAAATAAGTTGAAAATGGGATGAAGGCAAAGTATGAAGAATGATGCTCCTCACTTGCTCTGTTGATGTGCTTTCATCAAGAGAACAAACACCTATAGGGCCATGAAGAGACAAACATCATAGTTTCCCTTGAATGAACCAAGGTAATGATGCTACGCAACCCAAAATTACTGGCGTCAATGCTAGCACTTAAAATACATACAATCAATTTATTGAAAAATTCACTAATAAAAGCATGATATGATCATCATGTCCAATTATAGCATCTTTGAAGTGCAAAATTAATTAGAGACTTGCACCAAATAAAGTGAGAAACATACCATATAAAGTTCAGGACATATAAATAGTCCTTAATGCATAAGAGAGTTTTACAATGATATTTAAATATCTAAATTTCAATGCATATAAATTTTATACAAAATATCACAACTATCAAGGATTTTGTCTAAGACAAAAGTCACTAGCAAAAGCAAAACCAGTACGATGCTTTCTGGCCTAGATGTTGACCAAGTCAGCATGTGCAATTCTTGGATGTTTCTGACCTGAAAGTTTTCTGGTCAAGATGTTGGCCAAGTGAGCTATCATCAGTTAGTGCATGTATTAAAGTTGACTATACTGAAATAGATACTTAGGAAGCACATTAATTAAATGTTAACATTATCCCTTCACAGTGACATTACATTATGTGTATGATTTAATTTGTGAAAATATTTTTTATGTTCTTGATTAGGCATTAACATTATCACAATGGGATTATAACTAAAGTTTTTATTGATGATGTTGGAGGCAAAGTCTTCATTTTATACGATTTGGAAGGAGCAATTTTCAGTTCATTTAGCCCATCTATTGATGAGGTTGGAGGCAACATGATTAATTGATGACTAACCAACTCCATGATGTTAGAAGAATGTTTGAGGATGCTACCTGCCTGCGATGAGAGGACCAGCTCTACTCATAAATGAAGCCACCTAATGATTCAATGTCTTCACTGAGTTTGTCACTCGTAACTAGGTGATGAATAACGTAAGGGTAGAAGGGATGTGAACCTGTCGAATCTAAGGTTTCCGGTTGCATCTTGGATGGTTTGGAAGACACAGAAAGAAAGTTGCTTCCAAAATTGGAGCATCAACACTAATGCCCTCCTGTTATATATCAGAGCACGAACCAAAAATATTAGTCGTGTCTTGGATAAAGAGAGCTACTCTCATAAGAAAGTTATAGCAGGTTTGAAAGTTCCTTGGTTGCCCCTTCCAATCGATTAAATAGCTCTGGATAACCTGAAATTTGGTGAGATAGAACATTACAACTATCTTGATAATAATGACATTAAAGTATGAACCTTCATAAATAAACACACAAAAAGAGGACCCAGCAGATCATCACATCAGAAGACGAGAAATGGATATGAAGCCACATATCCATCATGACCTCAAAACCAAGGAAAAATTTAATGACCCTTCTCTCCGAAAATTAGAAATTATAGCCATCAAAGCTTACCTAGACAATATTTGCAAATTTTCAAAAGAATGAGTCAAGTCTAGTGACTTGCAACATCATGTAGGTCATTTCGGAGAAGAAATATAGGTTTGAGTAAATGACTAGCTAAATAGGTGCATCTTTATGGAAAACGTTTACTGATTGCTCCTCTAAACAGGTGCATCTTTGCGGGAAAATTTGGGAGAAAATGCACCTAAAGAATAAGACATGTAGGAAAACTAATACCTACTCTTAGAATGCAGCTAATAAATAAGACATGTAGGAAGACCGATACTTCCTATTTGATGGACACTAGCTTCACTTTGCTACAAACAATGACCGAGTTGAGTTGCTTTTTATAATAAAATGAACACTATGGATCTGTGTAGTCTTGGTTGACTGTCAATTCCAACTAGATGACTACCATTGTTATGATAAAATGGTGGATACTCGAGTGCCTATGCCGACCAACATAATGTCATGGTTGCTTTTGCGGTTGAAGATGTTGAGACTGTAGGTGCTCTTAAGGCAATCACACCTCACTTATCAGCAAAGGACGTTCTGAATGTGAGTGGAGCTCTTGTGTCTAATGTAGCTCCCAGGGCCGTGTAGCTACTCATAGGAGACATGATGTTGTGGTAGCAGTACTTTTGTGCTACGTTCCAGTTAGTGGTCCTTCTGAAACTGTACCTTCTGGAGGAAAGGACAAAACAAAAAAAACATGCTGCTACAATATAATCGTGTTGGACTCCACAAGGCAATTTGTACTACATGTAGTTGCAGGAGCAGAGGTTGAAATAGAAATACGGGTAAAAAACATACTTATTAAGAGGTTAAAACATCACGGGTTGAACTCATACTAGAGCTAAAACATCATAATAGAGCCTGCTATGTTCACAGAAAAAAGATTTGCTCCAGTCCATATATGCACAACGTCTAACTTGTCAGTTCTTTGATCTTGACACAATGTCACTTGTAGTATCATCACCAATCCAACACCATGCTATAGTAAAGAAGAAAGGGATTGAAGCATAGGAGAACTCTTGGGTAGCATTCATTATCAAAGTTCATGTGGGTTAATAACTCATTAGTTTGAATCCAAGTCCTAGAAGGACACTACTTAGTCGGAAGTGTAGATCTGTATAAATAGTCACTCCTTTTAACAAAAGGTACCAACTTGATCAATAATGGATTACTCATAAATCCTAACCCAGGAAACAATTAGTACTAACAATTAAACAAAAGCTCACATGTCCAATCAATCCAAATCAGTAGATCTATACAGATCTGACGTACATAGAAACTTGCTCTAGATAGGATTCTATGTTTTGATAATATCTTTTTTCTCATGGATTTTAGAACCACGGTGTATTAGGATCACGCAAGTTAATTGTCTATTGACCCTCATTAGCAATAATTGTTCTGTTAGTAAAAAAGAGTGCAACTATTAAGCATCGTTGTCCTCATAATATAAAAGTACCACAATTCTTACGATTCTCCACCATGTTTGTTTGTTTGTTTGTGAGTAGAACACTTATAAGTTCATCAAACATGAAACCATGGGCAGATGTAGAAATATCCCAGTATAAACCAGACCTAAAGAGAGATGTTATCCCCATTGTCAGTACACCCCAGCACAAAATTCCATCAGGACCATGTTAACTTTAACTAGGTCCATTTAATTATGAAGAGTTGACAGAAAATATTTGTACGATTTCTTAGCAACGTTCTTTACACAGATAGATTTAAAAATAGTGGTATTTCAAATTAATTAACTATGACATTAAATAATGTAATAGCTTTGATAATATAGAACTATATTGCATGATAAAAACACCAGATTTAGTTGAGTTTCTTGTCTTACTAGAGGAAGTTAAGGACACCTTCAAGGCCGTCAACAAGAAGGAACCATCTTCAGCTCTGACATTGTCCTCAAAAAGTTGTATTCAATCGTTACTGATGGTTAAATATAAACATTAAGGATCTTACATAAATAAGTAGGAGGATCTTACATATTAAGTAGGTGTGCATGAGCTCTATTTATCATACAAGCACTCAAAGTTAATTTCAAACTAAATTTTTTGTAAAGAAAATACAAAAGAAAATAATAAGAAATTTGTTAGATTAAAGGAGTTCATACCTTTAGATAATCTTTTATTGGCATGTCAAAGACCTATAATATGGTGATCTTATCATTCATATCTGCTAATACCACAAGGTTGTACTCATTACTTTGGTCAGGTAGAACTATTTGGAATACCAAACAGGATACCTTCGGTGGAGCTTTTCAGCTAGCAGTTTATAGACAATAATGAGAGATATTCATTTCATTCCTCCTACTCCTAGTAAAGAAATATCGGACGAAATAAGCTATAAAATCATGGGGTTTGCGTTGTACCCAAGAGATTTGTCAATGCCTTGTTCTACTCAGTTCATAATTTGAAATACCTCTTGAGATTGGGATAACGGTCATGACTGCTTCTTGTCCATGCGAGAGATGTAGTCGATGCTTGCAAATCAAGCTTGATTTTAGATCAATACTTTGAGGGAAGATGGACGGTATGATCGTCAAACAGATCCTACTTATTTCTCGATTTAGATTAAAATACGCTGCAAAGCTCCTGCGTATCTTGTGTCTCGCCGTTGACCTGTAGTTGTGGATAAATGAAAAGAGAAAATGGTACCAAAATTAGAATAGATACACGCCTATCTTTCTCCTAAAAGTTTGAAACAGCCCGCACAACATTTTCATCCAGAATGTGGAAAGCAGGTTGTTTTGTTTTAACTTGTTTATTTAATTGTTAGCTACAATTATTTTAGTTATACTTTACTAATTGTAAGGAAAAATAATATTAACTACAAATTGTGTAAATATAGCTAAGTCAAATGTAGCTATTTCCTCTTTTTTTTGTAGTGCCATGACAACCCATATATTTTCCACCAAGAGCAAGACTACACATATGTGGCAGTTTATTAGGACCGGAAGCCTAACTTTAACCATAGTCTAGAAATCCACATTATTCAAGCATGTATTAATAATTGAAGAGATATTCAAGATTCAATATTTCTTAAATTGTAAATCTGAATGTCATCAAATTTTGAGCATTAGTTCCTCAACATTTATTCCAATATTCAACATACTTTGGGAGAGGTTTATTGAGCAGAGGTTAAGATCTATAACGCAGGTATCAAACAACCAATTTGGTTTCATGCCTGGAAGATCAACAACAGATGCTATTTTTCTGATAAGGAGGCTTATGGAGAAGTATAGACAAAGCAAAAGAGATCTTCATATGGTGTTTATCGATCTAGAGAAGGCTTATGATTGAGTACCCAGTGAAGTGTTATGGATGGTTTTGAAGAAAAAGGGTGTGCCTATTCAATACATTGACTTGATCAAAGACATGTATGATAGCTCTACTGCAAGTGTCAAGACTCCTGGAGGAGAGACACCAACTTTTCCTATTACAGTTGGGGTACACCAAGGATCCACACTCAGCCCATATCTATTCATTCTGGTTATGGATGAGTTAACAAAGAATGTTTAGGATGATATTCCTTGGTGTATGTTATTTGTTGATGATATTGTTTTGATTGATGAAACAAAAGATGGATTGAATGATAAAGTTGAATGTTGGAGAAAGGCATTGGAATCAAATGGATTGATGATTAGCAGGAGCAAAACTGAGTATATGCATTGCAATTTCAGCCAATCTCACAGTGTGAATGATGGAGCCAAGTTGGACGGAGTAGATATACCAAAATGTGACAAATTTCATTACTTAGGTTATATTATTCAAATAGACGGGGATGTCCAAAATGATGTTTGTCACCGGATCACTACAGGATGGTTGAAATGGAGGAGTGCAACTGGAGTTTTATGCGATCAGAAGATCCCTCTCAGGTTAAAAAGTAAGTTTTATAGAACAGCTGTACGACCAGCCATGCTCTATGGGAGTGAATGTTGGGCGGTGAAGAAATAAGGTCTCAACAAGATGAACGTGGCTGAAATGTGTATGCTGAGATGGATGTGTGGGAAGACAAGAAAAGATAGTTTGAGAAATGACTATATCAGGAATAAAGTGGGGGTGGCGAGCATTGAGGACAAGTTGCGTGAGGGCCGACTCAGATGGTACGGACATGTGCAACGCAGACCTACTAGTGCGTCTATACGAAGCAATGCTATTGAGCCAAACACTATAAATAGAAAAGGAGGAAGGCCTAAATTAACATGGGATGAGCTTATAAAGAGAGATTTTGAATCTCTACATCTCAATCAGAATATGGCCCATGATAGAGCTGAATGGAAATGAAGGATCCATGTAGCCGACCCCAACATAGTTGGGATTGAGGCTTAGATGATGATGATGATGATGATTCAACATAGTTTGACACCAAAAGTCCAAGATTTGTTCATTAACTTGGTTTCTCAATAACTTCGTAAGTAAGTATGTAACCTTAAATATAAATCAAATAATCATGATGTCTTGTTCAAAAAAGTTCGAAAACACCTATTATGATGCTAACATACTTCAAGGCACACTGGCTACCTAAATTTGTTATGATCACTAAATGGGCCTCTTGGTCTCATAAGTGCCTAATCAACTAATAAAATGTTATTTATATCATAGTTGAACTCGTTTCAATATCATAATCACCAATCACATCTTTAATCTCACTATATACTGTGAAGGTGATTCAAATTCACACGATCAATTCCTCAACAAAGCTCAGCCACCTATAGAACAATCATGGTCCTGAAATATCATATTGGGTATCAAACCCCTAAAATTGGGGTCATCGCATTCACCCCACTTTATATGGAAGTTCATCCTCAAAATTCAATTAGTGTCATACTCAAGGTGATACCCAGGAATCCAACTTCATATAGGTCACCGCTTCTAGGTGAAAAAAATACTTTCATAATTTTGGATATACCGTACATTGTCATCTACGGATTTAGAGTATCTAGGGTGTACCCACCCTACCTTAAATAGGTTGAAGTATCATTTTTTAAAGGAATTTAAACCATCAATTTGCATCTTGTTCCTAACATAAAATTCTAGTATTTTAGGGTTTACATCCCTCATTCCCCTAAGAGTTAGGGCTTGTTCATATTTTTGAACTCAAAGAGGTATTATTACTCAAGGTTTCATTTTTCGCCCTAGTAAATCAAACAAGGAAATGTCAAGATCCATGCCATTATTTACTAGATTTATTAGACTTAAAATCATTAATGTGGTTTATGAATGACATCATACTAGGATTTCATCATTAGATCTGATTTTCATAATTACATACTACGGTTTTCACCCTATAATGTGAGACTTATCTTCAAACTAGAAGCATAGATTTAGATGATTTGAGGTTAATATTTTTTTATGATCAAGAAAACTATGGTCTAAGGGTATCTTTATTTCAATAATGATTTATGACTTATAATCTTTCATGTATGATGATATGAAGGGAAAAAGAATATATTCAGTCGAGGTTGTCATGATTTCAAACATATATCTTTCACATATGATATAGAGGAAAAGAAAATATACTAAGACAATCTTATCATGGTTTCAAACTTGGATATCACATGTATGATATCTGTGTGACTCCTCATATATAAATCATCTATATAGCTCAAGTGAGGTTTCTAGCATCATATATCAAGAAAGAGAAGCAAAGGGAATAAAATTTATGAGTAACTTATGCACAAGGCATTTTACTCTTAGAATCATAGTTTCATATATCACCTCACTTGTAGATAATGATGAGATTAAAAAACATAACTCACTCAAGCTAGGACTAAACTCAGCCAAAGGATTGGCTTTCTCATCATGAGTCTTCTACCCATCACAATGTTTTCTTTTAACCCAACTCTCACACATATGATTGAATCATGCAAAAGGACTCAACTCATATACTAAGGAGTAACCTGGCTTAGGACACACCATTTCACATATATCTCATATTTTCATATATTGTAGGATAGGTCCTATGACCCTCTCCTTGTGGGTCTCACTCTCTCTGGAGTTCACCACGTATCTTATCCTAACACGGGAGGTCCTCTTTTGTAAAAGAGCTTAAGGTTCGTGCATATTCAACCTTATCTTAACTTAGCTCATCCTAAGTAAGAATAGAGAATGTACTTTCATTATCATCACTTATCTTAGATTCTCTAAAATTGGATTTAGACCTCATTTACAACTTAGATTTTTATAAAGAACGTATACCTCAGAGATTGAATTTATATTAGATCATCCTTACGTATGCCATTTATCAATCTATCATCTACTCTATCTATCAAACACTTGATAAGGCTCTAGACATACAATCCATATATACTCTCTCTTCTAGACTGATGTCCCTACCTTTCACTTAGGTTGCATGAACACCTCCTAATCTCCTATTTGGGGGGCACATTTTCATATTTACATATATATAATAAAATATTATTTAATTTTTTCTTTGAGAAGGCAGACGTTAGAGAAAAATGTTGAGGCTCAAGCAGATTGGAAAACAAAACCAAATCAGCAAAAACGAGTGTCCCACACACAGTAGATAGTCTAATGCCATGTCACCTAGTGAAATGGTGAGAACATGGAGTAGACTAGTATAGCTACACCATACATATGATATATATATGAAAAGGGTTTCAGACACTTGTCTAAACCTAATTATTGAGCATCTAGGTTCAAACCTAGTCCTTGGTCAACAACTTACTAAGTTTCTAGGGTTTTAAGTGAAAAGTGAAATTTAGTTTATATTTCATGGTGAGCAATTATTAGGTGTAGATATTTTTCATGCTGTGATACCAATTGTAACGTCCCCAGATTCTTCTGTCTCGAGACTTAGAAGTCCTGAGAGGATAGAGTGTGATGCGGAAATGACATACACATACATGAGCATACAACTATAGAGCATACACCATATAATTTCTCAACATTCAACATGTAAATTGTACAATTTATGTTGTAAATAAACATGTTGAATGTTGAGAAATTATATTGTGTATGCTCTATAGTTGTATATCCATGTATGTGTATGTCGCTTCTGCATCGCACTCTAAAACGATTGTCTAACATTTTTGGATTTGTCCTCTCTGGACTTCTAAATCTCAAGACGGTAGAATCTGGGGACATTACATGAGTACTATGACATTGTTTAGGGAGAAAAACTGATGACAATTTCCAGTAAACCTTCACTAATTCAAATTTAATGTATGGAGAAAGTTCGACGTAACAAGTTAATTTGGAGGGAGATTTATTGCACAGGGAGAATCAAAACAACATTTAAACTGCAATTTTAATCCAACAAAATGATGCCAAAATTGATGAGACACTAAATCGTGCTTGAAGTCTTACATTGGTTTTTATCAGCCAAAGTAACACCGTAGGTTTCCCAGAGGAAAACTTGTTGGTAGGTAGCATTTTGGGCATGGTTCTTGCATTGGTTCCATAGAAACCATTTGGAACTAACACAACATTTGTTGTCCCCAAATTTGTTAGAAAATTAAACTTCCTAGACTAAGTCTAATGGTGGTTTAGGACTATGAGACCGAGTTGTAACTAAAATAATACCCACATTTTTTCCTCAATGTCCTTTGTCAAACTATTGTGACACTTTCTTTTCCACAACTGATGGTGAAGTGTTTTTGTATCAGTTTCTTTTACAAACCCATATTATTCTAAGAAACAATAGAGGTCAAGATGTTACTTCTAATTCGTTGGCATTTCATAGAACCTACAAGTACAAATAGTTAAGGATTTATTTCTAAACAAAAGTAATGGATTTCGTCATATTCCTACTTGATAATGTTGTCTTTCAAGCATTGTTGTTTGCGTCATTCCCACACTATTCTTGTGTTCTCAAATGACCAATTTTTATAGGCTTGTATTATTCTTTTACACCAGTGTCTCACATTAACTCCTAAGAATGAGATTAGGGCATAAATTGGGGACCAAATAAAGACAAACATCACTCTTCACTTTTGTAATTTTTAAATGCTCATATATGATAGATTCAATCACATGAACCGACATATCATATGTACACATCCTTTGTTCCTCCAAATAGATTTTAGTTTTAAAGATACACATTTAAGCATCTATACTAAAACATGTTATTTATAAGTACACGAGTCTTGTTTATTATATACATATTGTGGCTGTAAAGACACAATACTTTGTGATATCATTTACAACTTTTTCTATATAAGGGCCTAGAGTAGACGGGAACTGAGACTTACTATTACAATTTGTGTCAAGAATAGTTAGTAATCAAAGAGTTAATTACAACCCTAGTGATAATTATGTTTGTTAATGTCTAATTATCCTGAGAATTTAACTAGTAGAGATTAATTATGTTTTGATTCTAATCTAAATACTATTTAAATATGAAATCATAGAAACAAGAATGAATTAAATTTGAATTGTAATGCATAAGTTATAGATTTGTAAGTCATTTGCAAACTTGCTATTGGTTGAAAGAACTAATAGGTTTGAGCTGATGGTTGTAGACACGTAATGATTAGGTTTGACAATAGATGGATCAAGAAAATGAGTTGCACAAATTATGGGTTCAATGGATACTAAATTGATGGTTAGAAAGTGATGGTTTTCCCTTAGTAATAGAATGATGGTTTTGATTTGATGAATTCACAAAGTTTGTAAACCAATGGTTTTTACTAATGTTTTGTGAAACCGATGGTTTTATTTGAGGAAGTCTCTTTTGATGGTTTAGTAGAGTAAGATAAGAATTGCTTATTTTTCTTGAAGACAAGAATTAATGTTTTTCCATGTGAGTGTCTTCCGATGGCTTGACTAATTTTTATCCAAAGGAAGGACCTGATGGTGTGTACCGACGGTTCAGCAGACATGCACCAAGTGATGGTTTGTCGAGGGGGAGAAGAATTGATGGATACACTAGTAGCCAAGAACTGATGGCCCGACAAAGGGAAGTGACAACTAATGGTTGCACTGGTCGAGGGCTTTAACAACCGATGGTTTTCCTACGTGCTTCCCAACTCAACGAATCTTGTGAGACTTAGTTCTCTATAAAGAGATGACGACTACCAATGGAACAAGAATCTTGGATTCATTTCCACTTTCTATCCATGAGAAGAAGCAGAGAAGTGATAAAGAAGGAAATTGTGAGGGTGATCTGAAGGAAGATGATGAGAGAGCATGTGTTAATCACTGGAAGCAAAGGATCTTCGATGGTTCTCAAGTTGTTAAGTTTTTTTAACTATTGATGTCTTCTCTTTTCCCCTATTTCTCAACCTAAAGATCTTTGTTGATCAAGAACTGATGGTTTTGACCATCAATTTCTTAGTATTCTACCTCCATCCAACTTTCTTGAGCTTGCTTTCTCACGGAAGGCATGTTTATGATAAGATCTCGAGAATGTGTTTTCAATTTTTGTGAGTAGAGATCTGAGCTTAGTTGACAGGCCCGATTTGTGACGGGATTTATGAGTGCAAAATTACCTTTTTACCCTGATTTACTCTATACAAATCTAAAATTATGATGTTACTTTATCAAATCATGCTCTATGATATATGTGATATACTTCTTAGATATGTACAAAGATTTGTAGCAATATAAATGATCATTTTATGCTATGACTAATGTGGTACTATACTGGTGAACAATACATAGAATGGTTGTGTATGATAAGTGATATAATGGTGAAATTGAAGGCACCAGAGAAAATGATTAGCCCTGAACCCGATCTAAAGGATCAAGATGCAATTCATGAGAATTTTGATGGTTGCCATATATGAACTCTGATGATTTCTGTGATTGTTGTGAAATGTTAAAATGATGAAAGTAGGGTAATTACTAGTAATGATAATGAATCATGTTAATTAACTATCATTAGACGATAGATGCCCTAGACATTGTAGAATCCTCACAGAAGGTCTATGCTGTGGGGAGAAAATGTGCTTCTGACTAAAGGTTTCATGTAGGTTGAGGTAATATGGAGAGAACTAGTTGGATGTGGAGGTCTCGGCTAGGGAGGGTGGATTGATGGGTATTCAACATCAATAGGGGATGTCAGTGGTACATGAGTTTATCTGGTCAGTGGACATCTTCGGTAGGTGCATTGACACAGAGTTGTGGAGATCAATGGACATCTTTGGTAGGTCCACTTGTGCACAAAAAGCCTGAGGGCTTTGACTCTCCACATAAGTACCCAGGTTGAGAGGAGGAGTTGAGATATATGTCCGCTCCCATTAGCTATCAAGAGCCAGACGTGACTGTGATGGACCGATCTTTTGGAATCCTTAAATGTCCAATGACATAAGTAGATTCATGCATGTTGAGTTGTTTTGATAGTCCCAAGTGTTTTGTCAAAGTTTGGATGTCAAATGATGTTGATATCATGATTCAGATCCTTAAATTTATACCTTTGTGAAGTATTTAATTGAGTTTTGGCACAAAAATTAAATGGATTGTGTCTTGAGGTATGATAAAGCTATGGTTAAACGGTGATCATGTTTTGGTACTCCTGGAGGGAAATATTTAGGTTTGTAGGTTGCATGATCGATAGAATGTATATTTTGTGAACAATGTTACATATGTACATAGTAATGTTGACGATTGGATCTTGTGTCACGCGCACCCACTTTGTTGGTGTGGCCTTAGTTGAGTAGCCTCGGATCCTCTTTAGGAGTGAGGCAACACTGAACTTTGGATACAGATCGTGAGGTCGATCTGTCATCTTCTTGTTATGTTACAACTGAAGTAGTGGGAGGGAAGCCTGTGGTGCACCGATGCATAATCACCACGATCTGTGAACATGGGTCAGGAGGCAAAACTAAGTGGGCTGTTACCTTCTCCACACCGCGAAGAATCGCTTAACCCCTCTCATACTTCTCAGGGTAAAGGGAGCATGAAAATAGGATCCAAGTTTCCCTCTCGCCTCCTTCTTGGGCATAAAGCAGAGGACGAAAAGAAAGGGAGATGGAGTCTGAGGTACGGGGAGTCAAGGAAGAAGGTGAGGAAGGGAAAATGTTCGTAGCAGGTTGAAGAATGCAGAAAGCTACCGATCTTCCCCTGTGGATGTTGCTTCCATAGACGTAAAGCTAAGATCGGCTTGAGTAGAAATCGAGTTCAGAAGCCCTAAGTGGAGCCTCCCACCGTAAGCAGATGGTGCTATAGAATTCATGGAGGTTCTGAGATGCTCCCAAAACCTTCTTCCATGAGAGGTAATGCGGGGAACGTCTTTACCCTTTTCTTCTGACCGTGACGGCGGTGGAAATCAATGAGTTCGACCAGCTTGGGGACGGAGCCACCATCAATAGGCTTGAGAGGCCAGCGGCGTGGAGCAGACCAATAGGAGCCGTAGGCAATGGAATTTGCTGATGAGGAGGAGGAACCAACGACCGATTACACGCCGGGAACTGGAGCCAGCGACAACGGTCTGCGACAGAGAACAGGGCATCGCCGCATCGGGCGTCAATTTGAGAACGCTAGTAGGGAGAGATGCAGACAGGGTCCAGAGCAGTGAACCATTGAGATCCGGTTGACACATGCATGCCCAGAAATTCACACATGCATGCCCAGAAATTCCTCTGATATTGCATAATTCATAATAAACAGTTTGTTTGTCCAAAAAATTACAAATAATATACCAAAATTCTCAAAAAAATGTGTACAATAATATGTACCCATCATATCAGTATTTTTATACTTAAATCACAGTGATATCATGTAAAATGTATAATACTTATTTGACGGATAATAAATATCAAATGATGGCCTAAAATTATTATAAAATCTCAGTAAATCCATATTTATGTTTATAATCCATTTAAGGTCAGTGATTATAGTGTTGATGCACAAAATCATGTAATTTACTACATATGGATAATTAGGGCTAATAACCCTAATTAATGTGCAATAAATGCAAAGACGCTCAAGAAATCTTGAAAATTACAAAATAATCTCATATCAATAACTGGAAGCTAATGTGGAACTTTGATATTAGTTAGATGCATACAATTCATGTTATATGAAGTTGACCCTTAATATATGATGAGAAAACACTAGCATGATTAATACATGTAACCTAAGGTTAATATGTGAGCATAATTATATGCAATCAAAAAATTAAATTATACATCTTAATCTACAATATAAGACATGTAACCTATATCCAAGACAAGAATAATAGTAATGATGGGAATATCCTAATGAACCAAGCTAAACCCTATTGAACATGAGAAGGGTTATGATGATGAGAACCTGATGGTCATACACGATCTTGTCTTAATCAGGTTTAAAAAGGATAGAGTTGATATCAGGAGTATGTGGTGATTATAATATCTGTGATCAAGGTATGCTTTTACCTCTTACTTATCTTATTATACAGTATGTTTGTATTATGTGTGTACAACTTCTTGGGATATGGTATTGGATGAAATGATTGTTCTTGTATGATATCTTTCTTGATTTTCCATACTTATGGCTATGAACACATGGAACATAATATATCTGTTTCATTATATAAAAGCACTAAACTCTTTAGTAGTATAATGCTTGGAAGTGATCAACTCTTTGGTTGTCAGTCACATTGTACATATGATCTAACTCTTTGGTAGTCGATCATAAAGGCCTTAATCTTGAGCTCCTTGATAGTCAAGAGAATACATCAAAACCTTAGGCGGTCAATGCATGGATATATAATGGAAAATGTTCTTAAAATATGTGTTCTTTTTTATTAATAAACATCTTTATTCAAGTACATGCCTTTTGTTATATTTGTTTATTGCTTCCAAGTATTAGTTTTATCTTATTGCCAAGTCTTAGTAATGAGAGGTATATAAAAGACACGTAAGTGATTAGTAGAATATTCTTAGATATTGTGCTGATGTGTACCACATGTAATCTTTTGTTTACATTGTGGACATATAATCTTGAAGAACTAGGATAGTTGAGAGTTGTGTGACGAGTTGATGTACAGGTGGACTTGTTGTCTTAAGATCCTGTTATTTAGTGGTAGTACATGTATATGTAAAAGTTTGTTGTTTAATATGTAATTTCAAATGTTGAAACAATTCATTATGAAATTATATGTTGAATGGTGAACACGTGTTGTATGGTTTTATTATTGTTCATGTGCATGTGCTACTGTGTTTCCTTCGGACTTCCTCTGATTTTCTTCTTCTTAGTCTTGTGTGGAGTGTTTAAATTGTAGTCTCATTGAGGTGAGGTTACAATTTGGACGTCACACATTAGGTTAATTTTTAGAAAATTTAGGGACGTCACAGGTGGTATCATAGCATGAACAATAGCAAATCCTAGAATTTGCTCACTATACAACTCAAAACAAAAGAACCTTGAACATCTTTAGGGTTAGATTAGTTGTCCTTTTGGAGACTAGATCTGACCTAGCCTCTAGGTTAGCACCTAGATGTTTGAGAACTAAGTCTAGCCTGGTGCTTGTTGTATAGCTGGTCCTTAGATGTCATTCTTTCCTTATAGTGCAACGGTATGGGACGTTGCTTTATTTGGAAATGATGTACATCATGGGGAGAGAAACCTTTCACATATGATGCATGTATGTTTTAGGTAGATACACCAGTCAACACCTTGTTCTAGCCCTTTTTATTAGGTAACGTGACTCTAGTCTCTCTACTATGTGTGGGACACTCATTTTGTGGATTTGGTTTTAATTCCAATCAGATCGAGATCAATAGTTTTTTGTGATGCTTGTTTTACTGGGAAAAAAATTAATATTTAATTATATATCTAAGTATTACAAAAATGTGTCCCTAGACAAGTATGAGTAGAAGGTGTCCATGCAACCTAAGTGAAAGTGAATGACATCAGTCTAGAAGAGAGAGTAGTTCTAGATTAGATGTCTAAAGCCTTATTAGAATATATGATAGATGGAATAGATGAAATAAGTTTTGATGATATGATATAAGTTTATATATATGATAAAAGATGGTTTATGATGATCAATGTTGTCTTTAGGGATTGACGTTCCATTTTTAGGACTTGAAATAGGCTTTGATGATGTATGTATGTTTTTGTAAGATAAGATAATCTAAGTTAAGATAAAGTTGTGAATCAACATGAGCCTCAAGCTCTTTTACAAAGGAGGACCCCTAGTGTTAGGGCAAGTTTTAGGGTTAACTACAGTGAGTGTGAGACCCAGGCGGAGAAGATTAGTGACGTGTATTTTACTACGCGCTAAAAACGTAAGTATACGCGTCGAGTAGTACAGGCCTTGTGAGGCCCGAGTCGAACACAGGGATACTCGGTATTGTCAGAGACTCCTACTAACTATTTGCGATCAGCTAAGCCAAATAATAAATTGGGGTTTGTTGTCAAAATTAAAAGAAAATAAAAAATGAAACAAAGCAAACAATTGATTAAAGGTTAATTTAATCAATTCAAAAAGGTATCTTTAGGATTGCGGTTTCACCGCGGGTATCCATTGTATTAGATTTTATATAATGCCTCAATCTTCTCTCTCTATCCGGGTAGTGGCCTGAAAACAGAATTGCCCACTGTCATGGTACAATTCACTACTTAGGTTTAGGTCGGTTCCACCATCGTAGTAACCTATCCCCTAAACTAAGTGCATTACGAACGATCTCTCAGTATCCACCATTAATTTTACACCACCTTATTCAAGGGATTTATCGATTAATGTAGGTTTCGTCTCTTTTCAGCCGTTTATCCTTCTGTCAAAGTGATCAAGGGCGTTAGGTTATTATTATGGTGATCAAGCATAACAATATATGGAGAAAACAAAGCTATACCACGGATTTAAGAGAGAAAATATGAATTACTATTATAAAACTGTCATACAATGAATTCCCAGGCTACTCCCGGTCCTAAAGATGGAGGGGATTAGCCCCGCATGTTCATCTCACACAAGTACATGATAGAAATAGGGGAAATCATATAAAAAAATGTGAATTGAATGGGAAAACCCCTGAACGGAGAAGAACTGATTGATCCTTTGCGTAGAACACGTGCTTTCACGCCTCTCGGTGGTGAAATCCGTCTTCGGCAGCGTCCGGATCAACTGGTATGAACTTCTGGCCTCCGTTCTCCTTTTTTATCGCTCCTCGGCACTTGTGCAATGGCTCATCCCCTTCCTCCTGTCTGGGTGGCCGTTCTTAGGTATAAGTCCCTAATTAGGTCTCTCATTAACTCCAGCCGTCCGATTGAGATCATTAGAAAGCAAACTAATATCCTACGGCGTCGATACCATCGACGCGATTCGATGGTATCGACCCGCTACAGTAGCGGCTGGCTGCAAACCCTTCCTTTGTCGCGCCCGACATAATCTCGATACCATCGACTCGGGTCGATGGTATCGACTTCCTTTTGGCGTCGGTTTTGTCATTTTGCGACGTTGTAGCCTCCGTGCGTCGATGGTATCGACTTGGTGTCGATACTATCGACTGCTTCTTCGCCAGCAACCTGTGACCATGTCGATGGTATCGCCAGAAGCAAATACTCGTTTGTTCTGAAATTCAAAGACAAGATCAAATAAATCCACACAAATAATAATAATGTGATAATTAATGTTCAAAATGATAAAACTAAGGGAATTTGACATAAAATGATGTCAAAGACCAAAATGGATGAATTATGCGATATTAACCATAGAAATGACTAATTAAAGCATAAACCACATATAAAACAGGTCTATAAATGTGACTCAAAATCATCGCATCAAACTCCCCTAAGCTTGAATGTTGCTTGCCCTCGAGCAACTAATCCTTAGAATAGAATTGCAAATGTCAACTGAAAAACAACACACCAACCCAACATCCCATATGACTCCCACTGAACATTCACAAACCGGCCTTCTCTAACCACAGAACAGTAATTACCCTAAAGGTGACAGTAATCATCAATAAAAGAAATTAACCTCCTAACCGATGAACACTATCACATAAGGTAGTTAACATACTAAAATTTGCCGATTCAGCATTGGTGCATCTTGTGATCGCCTATACTACGTTGCTCGCCCTAACTACCATCTACATGGAAGCAGTTCTCCTGATATTCATTAGTGAGGAGAAATTCACGGTAGCCTACCAATCCGAGAAATGGGTGGATGAAAATGGGTAGCTCATAGAAGAAAGTGGAAGTATTGTACAATTTCAACATGTATAATACAAAAATGTCCTATATGATGCAAATGCACATTAGAAATGCCCTAATGCCTAAAATTGGGTGAAATGATGCACGCACTAACCATCCGCCTCAAAATGAGATGGATATCTAGTCAAGCTACATCATGTACTCAATTATCCTGAAATGCAAGCGATATCATGTTCCTTTCTCCTTCTTATTTCACTTTCTTCTAAATTTTTTTTCTATATATATTGCAGATTTTCAGATTTTTTTCAGCCCACCTATCCATAATTGCTTAAAGATAATTTTATGGGGCTATTTTCTTCATACTCATAGATTTTTTTTTTAATATTTAGAAGGTATGGAACAATTTAATTCACCATTAGGGAAAAATTGAGATATATGAATTACTTTATGCATGAAAATCATGAATGCAACTACATGGCATGTACCTAAAGGTAATGTGCATGAATCATTGTATTTTTTCTTTGTATGCAAAAGTATGGAAAATACCAATGCAAGTCCTATCTAAATGCTATGCACACAAGAAGGAATTAAAACTGCACTTTACTTCCAATTCTTAGGTGGATTATGGAAAAATGAAGTGGAACGATCACAAGACTAGATGACTGAACCTTAGAAAGATATTATGTGTCCCTCCTTACTGACCTGTGTAGTAGTTTAGAGGGTTCTCTCTCTTACATCCAATTAAGGTCTCATTACCATTTGGTTAGGTTAGGCTCAAACAACCATTTCCGGCCACTTTCATGAATCATTAGGAGTACAGGTATGAAATGTTGTTTTAAAGTTGACATAATCAATCATTTTCATAGGATGTGTTCCCAAGGTCAAAACAAAACAAGCTATCCAAAGACACAAATTTTTCAAATTTCCCTTGAATTTCCCATGCACTAACCGCAAGATGACACACTTTTATGACGTCCACAATTATACTAGATAGCACGTGGATCCTACAAAACTAAAATTGCAAGAAAACAAATAACAAGAGAACAAAAGCAATAACACTAAAAACTGAAAACGATAAAAGATAGAGTTGTTCCAACTACCCCCTAAGCTTGAATTCGACTATGGCCTCATAGTCAAAAACAAACTTAAAGATTGGAACAGGGATACCCGATCACTCTTGTGGAGGTGGAGGCGGGTACTGCGGCGCCGTGGGGTCCGAAGATGTGTATTGCCCCTGGATAGTCGGATCATACTGGGGCATCGGAGGAGGCTGTGGATACCCCCCAAAATAATTTTAGCTCCAGTAATGATCATAAAACGGCTGCTGCTGCTGCTCCATCCTATGCATCCAATCATGGATGTTCTCCTGATTTGCAAAAAGAAGGCATTCATTCTCGAAGATCGCCTGCTGGTTGACAAAAAGCCGGTTGGTGGTATCTTGAATACCGGCGTACGCAGCGGTGTGGCTGTGCTGCGTCTGCTGAATATCTTGGAGCATGTTGTACATGCCCTGCATAGAATAAATATCCTCGCTTGGCTGCGAGGGATGTGGAGGAGGAGGTGAAGGCCGTGATGATGATGATGCACCTGGATGCATTCGAGGACGCTTCCGGGGTGCTACGCGTACTCGAAGAGGTGTAAATGCCTCTTCCTCCTCTTCCGCCGCCTCGTCATCATCGCCACCGTTGTTGTCGCCGTCTTCTTCATCGGAATCGATGGCTATGATTGGCCACCGGAAATGCTGTGCGCCGTCAATGTTGAAGACGGGGTTGGGTAGCACACACTCATGGTACGCTTGATTTACGTGGCAATGCACAAATGCCACGCCATCCCAGAGAAGAATTAGGTTGGCCCGGTGAAGATGTTGCAAGTTGACCTTACTTCTCGTAGTAAGAGGAGTCAGCTGATCAAGATTCAAGCCCAAGTAGAGGGCTATCCTGGTGACTATCCCGCCGAAATGAATCGGGGCTCTCCTCGTGCTCCTCTTCACCGCCAACACTCGGTGTAGAAAGAATGCACCCCAGTTGCATTCTTGTCTCGTCAGGAGCTTGTATAGGAAGAAAACATCAGGCTCTTGGAATTTGCTCAAAAAGGTATCTTTAGGATTGCGGTTTCACCGCGGGTATCCATTGTATTAGATTTTATATAATGCCTCAATCTTCTCTCTCTATCCGGGTAGTGGCCTGAAAACAGAATTGTCCACTGTCCTGGTACAATTCACTACTTAGGTTTAGGTCGGTTCCACCGTCGTAGTAACCTATCCCCTAAACTAAGTGCATTACGAACGATCTCTCAGTATCCAACATTAATTTTACACCACCTTATTCAAGGGATTTATCGATTAATATAGGTTTCGTCTCTTTTCAGCCGTTAATCCTTCTGTCGAAGTGATTAAGGGCATTAGGTTATTATTATGGTGATCAAGCATAAAAATATATGGAGAAAACAAAGCTATACCACGGATTTAAGAGAGAAAATATGAATTACTATTATTAAACTGTCATACAATGAATTCCCAGGCTACTCCCGGTCCTAAAGATGGAGGGGATTAGCCCCGCATGTTCATCTCACACAAGTACATGATAGAAATAGGGGAAATCATATAAAAAAACGTGAATTGAATGGGAAAACCCCTGAACGGAGAAGAACTGATTGATCCTTTGCATATAACACGTGCTTTCATGCCTCTCTGTGGTGAAATCCATCTTCGGCAGCGTCCGGATCGACTGGTATGAACTTCTGGCCTCCGTTCTCCTTTTTTGTCGCTCCTCGACACTTGTGCAATGGCTCATCCCCTTCCTCCTGTCTGGGTGGCCGTTCTTAGGCATAAGTCCTTAATTAGGTCGCTCATTAACTCCAGCCGTCCGATTGAGATCATTAGAAAGCAAACTCATATCCTACGGCGTCGATACCATCGAAACAGTAGCGGCTGGCTGCAAACCCTTCCTTTGTCGCGCCCGACATAATCTCGATACCATCGACTCGGGTCGATGGTATCGACTCGGGTCGATGGTATCGACTTCCTTTTGGCGTCGGTTTTGTCATTTTGCGACGTTGTAGCCTCCGTGCGTCGATGGTATCGACTTGGTGTCGATACTATCGACTGCTTCTTCGCCAGCAACCTGTGACCATGTCGATGGTATCGACTTCCGTCGATGGTATCAACAGAAGCAAATACTCGTTTGTTCTGAAATTCAAAGACAAGATCAAATAAATCCACACAAATAATAATAATGTGATAATTAATGTTCAAAATGATAAAACTAAGGGAATTTGACATCAAATGATGGCAAAGACCAAAATGGATGAATTATGCAATATTAACCATAGAAATGACTAATTAAAGCATAAACCACATATAAAAAAAGTCTATAAATGCGACTCAAAATCATCGCATCAAACTCCCCTAAGCTTGAACGTTGCTTGCCCTCGAGCAACTAATCCTTAGAATAGAATTGCAAATGTCAACTGAAAAACAACACACCAACCCAACATCCCATATGACTCCCACTGAACATTCACAAACCGGCCTTCTCTAACCACAGAACAGTAATTACCCTAAAGGTGACAATAATCATCAATAAAAGAAATTAACCTCCTAACCGATGAACACTATCACATAAGGTAGTTAACATACTAAAATTCGCCGATTCAGCATTGGTGCATCTTGTGATCGCCTATACTACGTTGCTCGCCCTAACTACCATCTACATGGAAGCAGTTCTCCTGATATTCATTAGTGAGGAGAAATTCACGGTAGCCTACCAATCTGAGCAATGGGTGGATGAAAATGGGTAGCTCATAGAAGAAAGTGGAAGTATTGTACAGTTTCAACATGCATAATACAAAAATGTCCTATATGATGCAAATGCACATTAGAAATGCCCTAATGCCTAAAATTGGGTGAAATGATGCACGCACTAACCATCCAACTCAAAATGAGATGGATATCTAGTTAAGCTACATCATGTACTCAATTATCCTGAAATGCAAGCGATATCATGTTCCTTTCTCCTTCTTATTTCACTTTCTTCTAAATTTTTTTTTCTATATATATTGCAGATTTTCAGATTTTTTTCAGCCCACCTATCCATAATTGCTTAAAGATAATTTTATGGGGCTATTTTCTTCATACTCATAGATTTTTTTTTAATATTTAGAAGGTATGGAACAATTCAATTCACCATTAGGGAAAAATTGAGATACATGAATTACTTTATGCATGAAAATCATGAATGCAACTACATGGCATGTACCTAAAGGTAATGTGCATGAATCATTGTATTTTTTCTTTGTATGCAAAAGTATGGAAAATACCAATGCAAGTCCTATCTAAATGCTATGCACACAAGAAGGAATTAAAACTGCACTTTACTTCCAATTCTTAGGTGGATTATGGAAAAATGAAGTGGAACGATCACAAGACTAGATGACTGAACCTTAGAAAGATATTATGTGTCCCTCCTTACTGACCTGTGTAGTAGTTTAGAGGGTTCTCTCTCTTACATCCAATTAAGGTCTCATTACCATTTGGTTAGGTTAGGCTCAAACAACCATTTCCGGCCACTTTCATGAATCATTAGGAGTACAGGTATGAAATGTTGTTTTAAAGTTGACATAATCAATCATTTTCATAGGATGTGTTCCCAAGGTCAAAACAAAACAAGCTATCCAAAGACACAAATTTTTCAAATTTCCCTTGAATTTCCCATGCACTAACCGCAAGATGACACACTTTTATGACGTCCACAATTACACTAGATAGCACGTGGATCCTACAAAACTAAAATTGCAAGAAAACAAATAACAAGAGAACAAAAGCAATAACACTAAAAACTGAAAACGATAAAAGATAGAGTTGTTCCAACTACCCCCCTAAGCTTGAATTCGACTATGGCCTCATAGTCAAAAACAAACTTAAAGATTGGAATAGGGATACCCGATCACTCTTGTGGAGGTGGAGGCGGGTACTGCGGCGCCGTGGGGTCCCAAGATGTGTATTGCCCCTGGAAAGTCAGATCATACTGGGGCATCGGAGGAGGCTGTGGATACCCCCCAAAATAATTTTGGCTCCAGTAATGATCATAAAACGGCTGCTGCTGCTGCTCCATCCTATGCATCCGATCATGGATGTTCTCTTGATTTGCAAAAAGAAGGCATTCATTCTCGAAGATCGCCTGCTGGTTGACAAAAAGCCGGTTGGTGGTATCTTGAATACCGGCGTACGCAGCGGTGTGGCTGTGTTGCGTCTGCTGAATATCTTGGAGCATGTTGTACATGCCCTGCATAGAATAGGTATCCTCGCTTGGCTGCGAGGGATGTGGTGGAGGAGGTGAAGGCCGTGATGATGATGATGCACCTGGATGCATCTGAGGACGCTTCCGGGGTGCTACGCGTACTCGAAGAGGTGTAAATGCATCTTCCTCCTCTTCCGCCGCCTCGTCGTCATCGCCACCGTTGTTGCCACCGTCTTCTTCATCGGAATCGATGGCTATGATTGGCCATCGGAAATGCTGCGCGCCGTCGATGTTGAAGACGGGGTTGGGTAGCACACACTCCTGGTACGCTTGATTTACGTGGCAATGCGCAAATGCCACGCCATCCCAGAGAAGAATTAGGTTGGCCCGGTGAAGATGTTGAAAGTTGACCTTACTTCTCGTAGTAAGAGGAGTCAGCTGATCAAGATTCAAGCCCAAGTAGAGGGCTATCCTGGTGACTATCCCGCCGAAATGAATCGGGGCTCTCCTCGTGCTCCTCTTCACCGCCAACACTCGGTGTAGAAATAATGCACCCCAGTTGCATTCTTGTCTCGTGAGGAGCTTGTATAGGAAGAAAACATCAGGCTCTTGGAATTTGCTCAAAAAGGTATCTTTAGGATTGCGGTTTCACCGTTGGTATCCATTGTATTAGATTTTATATAATGCCTCAATCTTCTCTCTCTATCCGGGTAGTGGCCTGAAAACAGAATTGCCCACTGTCATGGTACAATTCACTACTTAGGTTTAGGTCGGTTCCACCGTCGTAGTAACCTATCCCCTAAACTAAGTGCATTACGAACGATCTCTCAGTATCCACCATTAATTTTACACCACCTTATTCAAGGGATTTATCGATTAATGTAGGTTTCGTCTCTTTTCAGCCGTTAATCCTTCTGTCGAAGTGATTAAGGGCGTTAGGTTATTATTATGGTGATCAAGCATAAAAATATATGGAGAAAACAAAGCTATACCACGGATTTAAGAGAGAAAATATGAATTACTATTATTAAACTGTCATACAATGAATTCCCAGGCTACTCCCGGTCCTAAAGATGGAGGGGATTAGCCCCGCATGTTCATCTCACACAAGTACATGATAGAAATAGGGGAAATCATATAAAAAAATGTGAATTGAATGGGAAAACCCCTGAACGGAGAAGAACTGATTGATCCTTTACGTAGAACACGTGCTTTCATGCCTCTCGGTGGTGAAATCCGTCTTCGGCAGCGTCCAGATCGACTAGTATGAACTTCTGGCCTCCGTTCTCCTTTTTTGTCGCTCCTCGGCACTTGTGCAATGGATCATCCCCTTCCTCCTGTCTGGGTGGCCGTTCTTAGGTATAAGTCCCTAATTAGGTCGCTCATTAACTCCAGCCGTCCGATTGAGATCATTAGAAAGCAAACTCATATCCTACGGCGTCGATACCATCGAAACAGTAGCGGCTGGCTGCAAACCCTTCCTTTGTCGCGCCCGACATAATCTTGATACCATCGACTCGGGTCGATGGTATCGACTTCCTTTTGGCGTCGGTTGTGTCATTTTGCGACGTTGTAGCCTCCGTGCGTCGATGGTATCGACTTGGTGTCGATACTATCGACTGCTTCTTCGCCAGCAACCTGTGACCATGTCGATGGTATCGACTTCCGTCGATGGTATCGACAGAAGCAAATACTCGTTTGTTCTGAAATTCAAAGACAAGATCAAATAAATCCACACAAATAATAATAATGTGATAATTAATGTTCAAAATGATAAAACTAAGGGAATTTGACATAAAATGATGGCAAAGACCAAAATGGATGAATTATGCGATATTAACCATAGAAATGACTAATTAAAGCATAAACCACATATAAAACAGGTCTATAAATGCGACTCAAAATAATCGCATCAAACTCCCCTAAGCATGAACGTTGCTTTCCCTCGAGCAACTAATCCTTATAATAGAATTGCAAATGTCAACTGAAAAACAACACACCAACCCAACATCCCATATGACTCCCACTGAACATTCACAAACCGGCCATCTCTAACCACAGAACAGTAATTACCCTAAAGGTGACAGTAATCATCAATAAAAGAAATTAACCTCCTAACCGATGAACACTATCACATAAGGCAGTTAACATACTAAAATTAGCCGATTCAACATTGGTGCATCTTGTGATCGCCTATACTACGTTGCTCGCCCTAACTACCATCTACATGGAAGCAGTTCTCCTGATATTCATTAGTGAGGAGAAATTCACGGTAGCCTACCAATCCGAGCAACGGGTGGATGAAAATGGGTAGCTCATAGAAGAAAGTGGAAGTATTGTACAGTTTCAACATGCATAATACAAAAATGTCCTATATGATGCAAATGCACATTAGAAATGCCCTAATGCCTAAAATTGGGTGAAATGATGCATGCACTAACCATCCGCCTCAAAATGAGATGGATATCTTGTCAAGCTACATCATGTACTCAATTATCCTGAAATGCAAGCGATATCATGTTCCTTTCTCCTTCTTATTTCACTTTCTTCTAATTTTTTTTTTCTATATATATTGCAGATTTTCAGATTTTTTTCAGCCCACCTATCCATAATTGCTTAAAGATAATTTTATGGGGCTATTTTCTTCATACTCATAGATTTTTTTTTTAATATTTAGAAGGTATGGAACAATTTAATTCACCATTAGGGAAAAATTGAGATACATGAATTACTTTATGCATGAAAATCATGAATGCAACTACATGGCATGTACCTAAAGGTAATGTGCATGAATCATTGTATTTTTTCTTTGTATGCAAAAGTATGGAAAATACCAATGCAGGTCCTATCTAAATGCTATGCACACAAGAAGGAATTAAAACTGCACTTTACTTCCAATTCTTAGGTGGATTATGGAAAAATGAAGTGGAACGATCACAAGACTAGATGACTGAACCTTAGAAAGATATTATGTGTCCCTCCTTACTGACCTGTGTAGTAGTTTAGAGGGTTCTCTCTCTTACATCCAATTAAGGTCTCATTACCATTTGGTTAGGTTAGGCTCAAACAACCATTTCCGGCCACTTTCATGAATCATTAGGAGTACAAGTATGAAATGTTGTTTTAAAGTTGACATAATCAATCATTTTCATAGGATGTGTTCCCAAGGTCAAAACAAAACAAGCTATCCAAAGACACAAATTTTTCAAATTTCCCTTGAATTTCCCATGCACTAACCGCAAGATGACACACTTTTATGACGTCCACAATTACACTAGATAGCACGTGGATCCTACAAAACTAAAATTGCAAGAAAACAAATAACAAGAGAACAAAAGAAATAACACTAAAAACTGAAAACGATAAAAGATAGAGTTGTTCCAACTACCCCCCTAAGCTTGAATTCGACTATGGCCTCATAGTCAAAAACAAACTTAAAGATTGGAATAGGGATACCCGATCACTCTTGTGGAGGTGGAGGCGGGTACTGCGGCGCCGTGGGGTCCCAAGATGTGTATTGCCCCTGGAAAGTCAGATCATACTGGGGCATCGGAGGAGGCTGTGGATACCCCCCAAAATAATTCTGGCTCCAGTAATGATCGTAAAACAGCTGCTGCTGCTGCTCCATCCTATGCATCCGATCATGGATGTTCTCCTGATTTACAAAAAGAAGGCATTCATTCTCGAAGATCGCCTGCTGGTTGACAAAAAGCCGGTTGGTGGTATCTTGAATACCGGCGTACGCAGCGGTGTGGCTGTGCTGCGTCTGCTGAATATCTTGGAGCATGTTGTACATGCCCTGCATAGAATAGGCATCCTCGCTTGGCTGCGAGGGCTGTGGTGGAGGAGGTGAAGGCCGTGATGATGATGATGCACCTGGATGCATCCGAGGACGCTTCCGGGGTGCTACGCGTACTCGAAGAGGTGTAAATGCCTCTTCCTCCTCTTCCGCCGCCTCGTCGTCATCGCCACCGTTGTTGCCGCCGTCTTCTTCATCGGAATCGATGGCTATGATTGGCCACCGGAAATGATGCACGCCGTCAATGTTGAAGACGGGGTCGGGTAGCACGCACTCCTGGTACACTTGATTTACGTGGCAATGCACAAATGCCACGCCATACCAGAGAAGAATTAGGTTGGCCCGGTGAAGATGTTGCAAGTTGACCTTGCTTCTCGTAGTAAGAGGAGTCAGCTCATCAAGATTCAAGCCCAAGTAGAGGGCTATCCTGGTGACTATCCCGCCGAAATGAATCAGGGCTCTCCTCGTGCTCCTCTTCACCGCCAACACTCAATGTAGAAAGAATGCACCCCAGTTGCATTCTTGTCTCGTCAGGAGCTTGTATAGGAAGAAAAGATCAGGGTCTTGGAATTTGCTCAAAGAAAGATCGCTTCGAGCAAAGATGGTTGAGCTCAGCATCCTGTGCAAGACCCATGCAAATGGGTGCTCGAAGTCGGCTACCGCGGCATTGTGGTAGCTCACCGACCTCCCATGCGGAACCGTCACCACCTCGGCGAAGATGGCGGCGTAGTCGGTGCAGTTATCTGGCCGGCGGTAATTGTACTTGGAGCTGTTCCAGTTGAAGATGTCGTTGAACTGCTCCAGAGTGATGGTGTACTTGTGGTTGTAGAGCCAGAAAGACACCCGGCCCTTCTCCCACTCACGGTCTCTGGCGGATATCTCGTTGGGCACGACATTGACGTCGAGGGACGCCATGAATTCTGCCACCAGTTCCTTATATGTCGGCCAATCGCCGAAGAAAGGTTGACCGTCCTCGTGGCACTCCAGCTCGTCATGGCCACGGCCCGTTTGGTGTGCTTGTCCTTTGAGCACGTAGTTCAAGTTTTCCTTGAAGCCAAGATCACGGAGCATCTCCGGATCCACATACTGGGTTGGCTCGATCTTACGCTTCATGATTTCGTCGAAGATCTTCTTCACCTCCGCAGAAGGGTGGACAAGGCAAGGACGTGCCACCGATGATGGCGGTGGTGGCACGAACTCGGGAATGTCATCCAGATGAGCACGCGAGGAAGAAGCTCCAGCGGTACGCACCATGATGGCGAAGAGAAAAGGATTAGAAGGAGAGCTCGGAGAAGAATGGAGATATGAATCTCCGCTCGGGGAAGATCGTCGCTCGGTGCTGGTGCTCTTCACTCTTGGATAGCTCGGGGAAGTGCTCGACGCCAAGGGAGTAGATCACTCTGAAGGTGTGACGTCAAATGACGTATTGGTTCTCCTTATATAGACTTGGTCGGCACCACTGTTGACCCGTCGATACCGTCGACTTGGGTCGATGGTATCGACACGTCTCGATGCTATCCGGCCCCCTCGCGAGTATCGACGGCTGACGATTGCTTGATCTTGAAATCCGGATTGCTGACGTGTCGATACCATCGACATAGGTCGATAGTATCGACGCTGCACCCGGATCGATGACGTGGACGCTGCGATCGCCGTCGATTTCTTTGCGTGGATTGGTGACATGGATGGTCGATACCATCGACAGATGTCGATAGTATCGACTTGGCTTCCTTGCGACACCGCCACTTTGCATTTCAACCTGTAACCATGTCGATGCCATCGACGAGGCCGTCGATGGTATCGAGTTGACTGAGACAAATCGGTCTGAACTTCTCCAGAGATCTCGATGGTATCGACTGTTGTTGGGTGACCTGCCTGTAGGTGTGCTGATACCATCGATGAGGCCGTCGATAGTATCGATTCAGAACGAAATCTGTAGTCGTCAACCTGTACCCTTATCGATACCATCAACGAGGGTGTCGATGGTATCGACTCTGCCTCATCCTCCACAATGAACAAACAGATCAAGGTATCTTTTTTTTACACTAAAAATTAAATGAAAATAAAGCAACCTATGATTGTTAATAAACTATCCTAGTGTACCGATGGTTGGGTTGCCTCCCAACAAGCGCCCTTATTTAACGTCTTAGGCTAGACGGTATGAAGCTCATCATCCTTTCACTTTGGGAACTGAGCTTAGAGGATCATGTGGTAATTTGAATTCAACTCGATCTCCTCCAATTCCTAAGGACAAAGTACCTCTCCCTACGGCAGTCATGACATCCGTCGTTGCTTGAAACGGCCTTCCTAGAAGAATTTCATAGCTTTGGAGTGGTGGCATATCCATGACAACAAAATCCACCGGGAATATGAATCTATCCACTTTGACGAGAACATCCTCACACACACCATATGGTCTCACGATAGACCCATCTGCTAATTCAATTGTTGCGGATGACTTCTTTATCTCTTTTAGCCCTAGCTTTTGAAACGTCGCCAGAGGCATGAGATTTATCCTGGTGCCTGAATCACATTGCGCTTTAGGAAAATGTCGACCACCTATTGAGCAAGGAATGTAGAAGCCCCCTGGGTCTTTTCTCTTCTTTGGCGAACTCCCGTGAATCATAGAGCTCACCGTCTCATTCATCCTACAAATATCACTGTCTTTTATCCGCCTCTTCTTATTGATGATTTCCTTGATGAACTTCCCATAGGCGGGCACCTTCTCGATCATCTCCACTAATGGAATATTGATGTGGAGTTTTCAAAATATTTCCAAGAATTTCCTAAAATGACGATGCTCTTTCTTTGACTTCGGATTGTCCAGTTTTGAAACATCTGCTGCATCAGTACGCCTGTGAGGTGGCACATATGAGCTTTTCGGGGTCAACTCCCCTAAGCTTGCTTCAATCACTCCCTCTGACGTGGGCTTTGGCGAGACATCGTCAATAGTAACAGCTTGTTGTGGTTCCTCTCTCGCATTCGATGTCTCCACACGTGCACAAACAACCTTCAATGGTTCTTTTTCTCTAGATGGAGATACAATATTCATAACTCGCTGTGATTTTCTGAAGAAAGGGTTTCCGCCCGACAGTCCATAATAAGTGCGTGGATACGGTATCGCTGGTGACGCATGCGTATTAAATTTCATTTTTCTTTCCTATTTAGCTTCTTGCACCTAAGATTCCTCCTCATTGCTTACCACAGAAATATACTTGACCTAATGGTGTGCTTGGGCCACGTTTTCATTCTCGGCCGGTTTCCGTTGATTGGCGTGCTTGATGGCTGCCACTTCACTAGAAATCTGTGCCACGGTGGTTTCTAATGCCCGCATTTGTGCTCCATGGCTTTGCAGCGTCTGTCCAAACTTGGTTAGAATATCACCTTGAGATTGCAATTGCTTACCAAAAATGGCCATCATCTCCTGGTTCTGCTGTACCATTTGACTCAGTAATTCAGTGTTCTTATCCTCGGCTCTAGGCTGTGGCTTGGCATCCGGATCCTGCAGAAAGTTATTTGGATCCTTCCATGAGAATTTTTTATCCTTCCTCCATGCGTAGTCATTGTTTCTGTAACCCTGTTGTTGCATGAATTTCACTTGGGCTTCCTCATCCTCAGATGCATCTTCCTTAGATAGCAGCTTCTTGGCTAGAACATCTAACTTATCGTTCAGCTCCTTAACTACTCTGGATTCACCAGCAGCTCTGACTTGCTCCACAACACCTCTGTCCCCCCATGACTGTTTCCTAGCCATGTTCTTTAATATCTCCCAACATCTGGTGTCTGTATTATTAAAAAAGAATCCAGATCCTGCAGAATCAAGGTTACTCCTATCGTGCTCGGAGAGAGCAAAATAGAAGATTTTCACTTGTGTTTCCTTATCCAGCCCATGATGTGGGCATCTCCTCAGCATGACCTGAAATCTCTCCCAGGTCTCCAAATATGTCTCACCAGCCTGTTGAGTGAAATTATGAATTTTTCTAATCATGTCGTTAGTCTTCTCAGGAGGGAAGAACCTCTCAAAGAAGACCTCCACCATATGATCCCAAGACTCCACAAATTCTTCATCTAGGTTGTGTAGCCATTCTCGTGCAATTCCCGCTAGCGAGCTCGGAAAGAGCTTCAAATAGAGTGCAGTCTGCGGAAATCGGTCAATTTTCACCATATCACAGTTCTCCACGAATTGACTCAGGTGCGCAACGGGATCCTCATTCTTCAAACCATGGAAAGTGTTAGATTTTACCAAATTAATCAACACTGGATCGATCTTATAGGTCGGTATGTTGATCGCCTGCTTCTTTATAGGCCCCTTTGAAGCTGATGAGGAAGAAGCTTTGATCTTCTCCCATATGGTCTGTGGCTCGGCCATCTCTTCTGCTTCAGATTCAGAATCTACCTCTTCTCGGTACTCTTGCTCGGAATGCTCCTCGTCCTAAGGTCCCGAAAACGGAACCTCGGGTGCGCGTTCCGCGTAGTCAGTACTACGCGTATGCACCATACACAGTACCTGAAATAATAAAATTCGAGTTCAGTACTAAACTTAGACGAGTATAAACAATTAAAGAACAATGTAAAAATGTTTGAAATTGAATGAAAAATAAAAAAAATTATGGCCTAGAGTGGCCGCGCGTAGCACTCGAAGAGCCAACAATTCGCTGTATCCCCGGCAACGGCGCCAAAAACTTGACGTGTATTTTACTACGCGCTAAAAACGCAAGTATACACGTCGATTAGTACAGGCCTTGTGAGGCCCGAGTCGAACACAGGGATACTCAGAATTGTCGGAGACTCCTACTAACTATTTGCGATCAGCTAAGCCAAATAGTAAATTGGGGTTTGTTGTCAAAATTAAAAGAAAATAAAAAATGAAACAAAGCAAACAATCGATTAAAGGTTAATTTAATCAATTCAAAAAGGTATCTTTAGGATTGCGGTTTCACCGCGGGTATCTATTGTATTAGATTTTATATAATGCCTCAATCTTCTCTCTCTATCTGGGTAGTGGCCTGAAAACAGAATTTCCCACTGTCGTGGTACAATTCACTACTTAGGTTTAGGTCGGTTCCACCGTCGTAGTAACCTATCCCCTAAACTAAGTGCATTACGAATGATCTCTCAGTATCCACCATTAATTTTACACCACCTTATTCAAGGGATTTATCGATTAATGTAGGTTTCGTCTCTTTTCAGCCGTTAATCCTTCTGTCGAAGTGATTAAGGGCGTTAGGTTATTATTATGGTGATCAAGCATAACAATATATGGAGAAAACAAAGCTATACCACAGATTTAAGAGAGAAAACATGAATTACTATTATAAAACTGTCATACAATGAATTCCCAGGCTACTCCCGGTCCTAAAGATGGAGGGGATTAGCCCCGCATGTTCATCTCACACAAGTACATGGTAGAAATAGGGGAAATCATATAAAAAAATGTGAATTGAATGGGAAAACCCCTGAACGGAGAAGAACTGATTGATCCTTTGCATAGAACACGTGCTTTCACGCCTCTCGGTGGTGAAATCCGTCTTCGGCAGCATCCGGATCGACTGGTATGAACTTCTGGCCTCCGTTCTCCTTTTTTGTCACTCCTCGGCACTTGTGCAATGGCTCATCCCCTTCCTCCTGTCTGGGCGGCCGTTCTTAGGTATAAGTCCCTAATTAGGTCGCTCATTAACTCCAGCCGTCCGATTGAGATCATTAGAAAGAAAACTCATATCCCACGGCGTCGATACCATCGACGCGAGTCGATGGTATCGACCCGCTACAGTAGCGGCTGGCTGCAAACCCTTCCTTTGTCACGCCCGACATAATCTCGATACCATCGACTCAGGTCGATGGTATCGACTTCCTTTTGGCGTCGGTTTTGTCATTTTGCGACGCTGTAGCCTCCGTGCGTCGATGGTATCGACTTGGTGTCGATGGTATCGACTTGGTGTCGATACTATCGACTGCTTCTTCGCCAGCAACCTGTGACCATGTCGATGGTATCGACTTCCGTCGATGGTATCGACAGAAGAAAATACTCGTTTGTTCTGAAATTCAAAGACAAGATCAAATAAATCCACACAAATAATAATAATGTGATAATTAATGTTCAAAATGATAAAACTAAGGGAATTTGACATAAAATGATGGCAAAGACCAAAATGGATGAATTATGCGATATTAACCATAGAAATGACTAATTAAAGCATAAACCACATATAAAACAGGTCTATAAATGCGACTCAAAATCATCGCATCAATTAGACAACCTAAACTCTAAGATATGAGAAATATGAAGAACATGTGATATGATATGTCCTAAACTAGAATATTCCTAAGTGAACGAGTTGAGTTGATCTATGCATGATTCCTATAGCATTGTGGAACCCTAAATGTCCTTGGGGGGACCAAATCCTAGAGACAGAGAGAGGCTGATTATATATGTGAATATGAATATGAGAACCTACCATCTGGGTGAGGGAGAGAGTCCCAAGCCCCTCGAGGAGGCAACTATGTTAGTTGTTATGAAGCCTCATGCTCGGGTTGGTGGTTCCTTATAGGAACCTAGTGGTTGTGTTTATAATAAAAGATTTTGGTAATCATACCTTTTGGGTAGAGAACCTATAAAGAGAATGTCATATCATGTTTTGGTTTGTGCTTATGTGGCTAGATCTTGTAAGGCTATCACTAGTGCCAATGAGGTAATCTGAGAACCCTAGACTAAGAGAGGGAGGATAAAGTTTTGTCCATATGAGATACTCTTGGAATTGAGTGATCTTAGAGAGACTGGGCATAACACTACCCTCATAATATGGGTTAGGAGAGCCTCAATTGGACTAAAAAATTTATATATGAATGGCGGGTCACTTGTATAAGTTTATTTAGCAACCATAATATATTATATATCAAAATACGATCTATTCTTGAGATGTGATACATGAAGGTGAAATGAAGGAAAACCTAGTAATGGTTAAATAGATATCAATGGTAAATGGTTAACCACATACATGAATGATGATGATGATATGATATAGTTTCTTAATCATGTTATGAAGTTACTAACAAAGTTTGTAACCAAATTTGATAGTCATAGTAATGACATATGACATATGGCATGCAAGGTATTAATATTAGTGTTTAATGAGTATGTTGAATATGCTGTAACAAATAACACAATATGATGGGCACCTTGTTATGGTCTATATGAATAAAGTTGAGTTAATTATAAAAAACTCTTCCCAAAATGATGACATAATATTAAAACCTAATACTTGGGTAAAATGAGGATGTAAATGCCAGAATATGAAATATGTCATGACATAACCTATGTAAATAAACCATGTTATAGGGTGAGTAGTTTCCCCTTGTTTCTCTAATAACCTCCTAGGAGTAGTTGAGGTATCAAGTTTCTTCATGGGAATGTTGCACCTAGAGTGGTGCCCTAAATATCAATGCATATCTTTGGTTTCTTTAAAAGTAAGAGATGGCTTAATTTTGAGGACTAAATTTCTTTAAGATGTATATGATGTGGCAGACTAGATTTTAGTTTAATTTTGAGGATGGAATTTATTTTAAGGTGTGTCAGATGTGATGGACCAATCTTTTGGAATCCTTAAATGTTCAATGACATAAGTGGAATCATGCATTTTGAGTTGTTTTGAGAGTCTCAAGTATTTTGTCAAAGTTTATATGTCAAATGATATTGATATCATGATTCAGATCTTTAAATTTAGACATTTGTGAAGTATTTAATTGAATGGTCAAACAGTTGAGCTTTGGCACCAAATTAAATGGATTGTGCCTTGAGGTATGATAAAGCTATAATTAAAGAGTGATCATGTTTTTTTTTTAAATTGGACATTCATTCATCCCGTGGTCGGGGGGTTTTGAACTTGCGACCTTTGGGTCTTACATCAGTACTTTAACCATCTGGGTGCCATCTCCTTGGCAAGAGTGATCATGTTTTGATGCTTCTAGAGAGAAATATTTAGTTTTGTAGGCTGCATGATCGATATTGTGTATATTTTGTGAACAAAGTTAATATGTACATAGTAATGTTGACGATTGGATCTTGTGTCATGTGATCCCACTTTGTTGGTGTGGCCTTAGTTGATTAGCCCTAGATCTTATTTAGGAGTGAGGCAACACTGGCCTTTAGATATAGATTGAGAGGTGGATCTATCATCTTCTTGTTATGTTACAACTGAAGTAGTGGGAGGGATACCCGTGGTGCGTTGATGCATAATCACCACAATATGTGAACATGGGTCGGGAGGAAATACTAAGTGGGAAGTTTCCTTCTACACACCGAAAAGGATCGTTTAACCCCTCTCATACTTCTCGGGGTAAAGGGAACATGGAAACAATATCCAAGTTTCCCTCTCGCCTCATTTCTAGGCATAAAGTAGAGGATTAAAAGAAAGGCAGACGGAGTCTGAGGTATGGGGAGTCAAGGAAGAAGGTGAGGAAAGGAAACTATTCATAGCAATTTGAAGAATGTAGAAAGCTACTGATCTTCCCCTACGGATGTTGCTTCCATAGGCACAAAGACAAAGTTAGCCGGAGTAGAAACTGAGCTCAAAAGCCCTAAGTGGAGCATCCCACTGCAAGCATATGGTGCTATAGAATTCGTCGAGATTTTTAGGTGCTCTTGAAACCTTCTTCCATGAGAGGTGATGTGGGGAACATCTTTCCACTTTTCTTCTCACCATGATGGCGGTGGAAGTCAACGAGCTCAACCAGCTTGGGGACAGAGCCACCATCAGAGAGCCCGAGAGGCCGGCGGCGTGGAGCAGACCCATAGGAGTTGTAGGCAATGGAATTTGCTAATTAGGAGGAGGAACCAATGACCTATTGCACATCGGGAACTGGAGCCAGTGGTGGTGGTTCGTAACACAAAGAATAGGGTATCACCGCGTTGGGCGTAAATTTGAGAACGCGAGCAGGGAGAGACATTAACCGTGTCCAGAGTAGTGAACCACTGAGATATGGCTGACTCATTTATGCCATACTAGGAGAGGATGCACCCCCCTTGCTAGCCACGTGGTGATATACAATTGGCCACAAAAAGGTAAATTCCCAAAAATTCCCCTAATCTTGTATAATTCATAATAAATAACTTATTTGTCCAAAAAAATACAAATCTTATACCAAAATTCTAAGAAAAATGTGTAAAATAACATATAACCATCATATCAATATTTTTATTCTTAAATCATAGTGATATCATGAAAGATGTATTATACTTGTTTGATGGATAATAAATATAAAATGATGGCCTAAAATTATGATAAAATGTCAGTAAATCTATATTCATGTTTATAATCCATTTAAGGTCAGTGTTTATGATGTTGATGCATGAAATCATGTAATTTTCTCCATATGACTAATTAGGGATAATAACCTTAATCAATGTGCAATAATTGCAAAGACTCTCAAGAAATCCTAGAAATTACAAAGTAAGCTCATATCAGTAACTAGAAGCTACTATGGAGCTTTGAATCAGTTAGATGCATATAATTCATGTTATATGGAGTTGAACCTTAATAAAATATGAGAAAACCCTAGCATGATTAATACATGTAACCTAGGGTGAATATGTGCGCATAATTCTATGCAATAAAATAATCAAATTATGCATCTTATTATACAATATAAGACCAGTAGCCTATATCCAAGACAAGAATATAAGTAATGATAGGAATATCCTAATGAACCAAGCTAAACCCTAATGAACATGAATATGGTTATGATGATGAGAACCTGACGGTCATCATGATTTTTTATTAATCAGGTTTAACAAGGATAGAGTTGATATCAGGAATATGTGGTGATTAGAATATTTTTGATCAAGGTATGTCGTTGCCACTTACTTGGCTTATTATACAATATTCTTGTATTATGTGTGTACAAATGCTTATCATATGGTATTGGATGAAATTATTATTCTTGTATGATATCTTGCTTGGTTTTCCATACTTATGTCTATGAACACATGAAACATAATATATTTGTTCTATTACATGAAAGCACTAAACTCTTTGGTAGTATAGTGCTTGGAAGTGACTGAACTCTTTGGTAGTCGGTCACATTGTACATATGATCTAACTCTTTGGTAGTTGATCATAAAGGCCTTAATCTTGAGGTCCTTGAGAGTCAAGAGAATGCATCAAAACCTTCGGTGGTCAATGTATGAATATATAATGGAAAATATGCTTAAAATATGTGTTCTCTTTTGTTAATAAACATCTTTGTTCAACTATATGCCGTTTTTATATTTGTTTATTGCCCCCAAGTATTAGTTTTATCTTATTGCCAAGTCTTAGTGATGAGAGGTATATAAAAGACAAGTAGGCATACTCAGTACAATATTCTTGAATATTGTGTTGAAAAAGTTGACAAATCACCCTTGAACCAGGAGTAGAGAAAATAATAAGTTAAAATTATGTTACAAAATTAATTGAACAGGTAAAAAAATTGAAGATTATAGGAAATATATCCTACTCTATGTTAATATCAATCATGATACCCAACCCTAACATGAGACCGGTACAGAAATGTTCTGGTAAATTTGAGTGGAAATATATATTAAGTGGCCCAAAATGGAGCCTGTTGAACGATACCTTTAAAAATGTTTGTGAATCATTACAAAGTGCTTAATGTGCGCTTTAGATGGGTCACAAGTAGATGGATGCTCAAGTTTCTATGGGGGTGTTTGGTTCAGGATGGTATTCTATAGTCAGGTCTGGGTTAGTAATTTTTTTTGGATTATTCTGATCTGGATTTAGTCTAATTTTTTAGGCAACCTAATTGGCACTATATTATAATGTTCTCTTTTTATTTTCAATGTTTCGTATGGAATAAGTTCTCATATAAGACAATGATAGTTCCAAATTGTAATTTTTAATCCTACTACAAGCATGCTTGAGTTGGTTTAGATTACAAGATTATGAAATTTAAAATGGATCCTATTAGTCTATTTTTTGCCAAATAGTGTGGGACTAAATCCTAACGACATTGGTCATGATTTACAAATACATGGTGTAAAAAGGCAATCATGATCTAAATCGAATCGAGTTGAAGCGGATGTTTGGTTCAAGATCGAGATTTTGTAGTCATGACCATATTAGTCAAAACATATGGATTAGTGTGATCTGGATCTAGTTTGATTTTTTTTGCACTCTAATTAGCATTCATATTGGTCTGGTCTTATTGTAACCGCTACCCTTGTTATCACCTAAAAAGGAGGACCGAGAGAGCAAGGGCCATAATCATAATTCTGGGATGTAGGATTTGCGAGTAACCAATAATAGTCGATACATATCATTATATGGAAAAGAGTTTTATAAAAAGATAACCTCTCTTTAAGGTATTTATATGGAATGTAAATCTAATGTTTGCAATAGAAATTAATTCTAACTAGCTATAATCCTCCATTTGTGAATTTAAGTTTCCTTTCTTCTTGGTTCCATCATTCTGTATATTTCTATATAATTATGTGGTAGAAACACAATATGCACAAGTATGAGTACCAGCATAATCAGCCATATTTGCAATTAACAAATAATCATTACACATTTTGATTTCTTAATTTCTCAATCGTTGATCTCTTTGGTGAACCCACTCACTGGGGCACCCAATTTATCATACTCACTCTATAGGAGTAGTACTATGATCTATTACTCACTGGGGGTGATCTCCACCTATACCCACTCTTTGGGGGTGTTTATGATATCATACTCACTCTATAAGAGTATTTATTAGCCAACCCACTCACTTGGGGTTTCTTTCTATAGTTTCCACATACATTTAATCATAGATAATATCATTGGCTTGAGCAAGTTCTTTTCATATATTGTGATGCTCATATGGGCTTTATATTTATTAGCAAATAAATAAACAAGCAAGCATTTAATTTGCAATCCATCCAGGAATAACCTCGACAAAACCATGGGAGTCAGTTAAGTTGAGTATTCATAGTCGTAATCATGTTCCTTTCTCAGAAGTAACTTGATATCCAATTAAAAGGCCACTGTTATGACCCCACCTCCCAATAACCTCCAATTAAGGGAGTCCAAGAGGTCGAAGCCGCACCCATAACTTCCGGATCAAAGGTTCGACACTTAACCAAGAATAATTATCAAATTTTAACAGACTAAACGGGAAAACTGTAAGAAAATAAACTTCTTCATACCTTTTTGAAAACTTGAGTCTCTAAACTTCTATCCACTTATGGATACTATTCTAACTAATTCTCCTTGAAATTTTACTTCATGTATTTCACAATATGATGATTTACTGTTTGTTCTTTTGGCTTGTACCTAAAACACCGACAAACAAAATGTCGGTCAGCCGAAGCTGGTATGTGGGGGAAACAATAAACGTGCAACTATGATAACAACGTAATCATTCAATTAATCATTTAACAACCAAGATTATATTTTAAATATAACTCTGCGATCCATGAGTACCCTATCCTCTGTGCTATCCCTGCAGTGGACCTAGATACTACCTTCCTTATGGTAGATCCCCATTAAACCCCTCATGGTCCCACCTATAGGTGAACCAGTTTCTAGGGTTGAGTCACATGGCACTACTCGTAAGTAGCCCACTCCTGAACTCATGGCAGGCTAATGGGTCTCATGGCACTACTCTTGGTAGCCCAATTTCTAACCCACGATAACCCAAACCTTACTCTAAGTTACCCCTTTTTAGCCTTTACAAGCCACAAAGGTGGACCCGGATCTAGCCATTTATACATGTATATTCATAGTGATAGTCATAGTCACTCTATAGTTGCATGAAATAAAAGCATCCAACAGTTATTTCAAGCCATGAGGGAAACGTCGATTAAATCCCCAAAAAACTAATCGGGATAATCATAAGCGTAACCGCATACCTGATTTGATGATTTCACAAGCATTAAGAAAATCCAACCAAGAATGAAATCCAAGCAAGCAATTCAATCATCACATAATTCCTGAAAAGAATATGTACTCTATTTATTACACACTTTATCAAGAATCTACTTTATTGACTTGGATTCACTTTCTAGGGTTTTTGTATCCATTTTAGGGTTTCATTAATCTTCATTAGGGTTTCTTAGATACATTCCTCAAACTTTATCCCTTTTAGGTCAACAAACCCTAAAATGCTCTTTTCTACTCATATAAACCCTAATTGCTCAAATTATCCATTTTAATAGTCTTTTATACCCCCATTGACTTAGGATCATCATATCCTTATTTATTTATGGATTTGAAAAATTAAAACAATTAAAAGACATATTCACCTAAATTAGGGTTTTCAAGCTCATTAATGCATATTCATGCATGAAACCCTCAATTAAGCCAATTATATAAAAAGATCATCTTTTTAGATCCTATTTTCACTTTTATTAACAACAGGTTAATATCGGCTTGAATTATCCAAATAACGTCATTAAGTCCATCTATCATCAAATCTAAGGGTTTTTCCTTAATTAAATCTTTAAAGATGATAACTTTATGTACTTTTCAAATTTCAAGCCTATTTATGCACATAAACTCTAAATTAGACTAATCACATTCAAAGTTCTTCCTTTTTGAACATAATGTACCTTTTTACATTTAACAGGTTAACATCAACTCTAATGCTCCATTAAACCCTATTAAACACTTTATTCATTTCAAAATAGGGTTTCTTAATATTTAATTCATTAAAGATGATAATTTACACTACTTTTCGAATAGCAAGAGGAATTAGCTTCTAACTATATTTTTTATTGGATTCCTTGCATTCTCCTGATCAATATTCATATATTACTTGTCCTAATCAGAATTACCAATCATTAGATATGATTTTTGCAAAATTTTACTTACTTGGCCAATCGGATGGTGCCAAGTCATCAAGCTCATGCAACATTGGCTTGTCTAAAAACATAACTAAATTACCCCTTTACCCTCGTGTAAGCTGTTGGCTTTTGAATACCCAGAGGGGTATTTTCGTCCAACAGATTCGTCATCCTCTACCTTGCGTGCCCTAGCGCTTTTTCCGGTTGCGGCTACTTTGTGGATCTTCTCCCTTCGTCCTTGGGCTCGAGGGGGGGGGCGACGACTACTGCCCTACATCCACAACCCTCCGACGCATCAAGGGACTCCTATAAAGCGGCCAAGGTGGCCGCTGCAAGCTTGTCCGGCCGGCGGCGTTCAGTTAATGGTGCAGACCTACTGCGGCGGCTGTGTGAAGTCGAGCACTCGGGGAGGGAGCCGATCGTCCTTATGTTGTTAGGAAACGCCATGCCTCCATCCTGGAGAAGCCGCAACTCCTCACGCTCCGGGGTTTAGAACTACTCCTTAGACTAGGGTTTGTACGAAGGAAGTTGGAGAAGAGAAAAGGATTCTTGGGATTCTCTCTCTCTCTCTCGAACTCGAACCAGTGCTCTACCCTATATATAGGGGAGGGTATTTCACACCCCAAGATGTGCATTCGTAAGGTCCCAAGTCCTTTTCCCAAAAGGAAACATATTTTCCTTAGTTAAGAAGCAACTTCTCTCTCTTCCATATCTTTTGATATTCTTTATTATTTAGGTATTTAGGAATTCTAAAAACCTCTCCCTTTTTCTTGTTATACTTGACTTTTAATTCATTATCCGTGAAAAAAGTATGTTTTCCTTTAGTAGAAAATACCACCTTTTAAACAATTCCACACAATTCATTAATAAAGTATCACATTATCCTCTTATTTTGCAAATTTAGTATTTTCTCTTTCCTATTTGTTCATTGGGACTCTTTGGATCCCAAGAGCCTCAAATAATTCGAAATTCCTTTTCAAGGAATAGTCATTATCCTTCTAAATGCATCAAAATGCATTATTCTTTATTATTTCCCATTATCTTGTTTATTTCTTATTAAAGTAGCTCTTTTTGAGGATTTCTCTTTTATTTTTCCTCATTGTTATTCCTTTTATCATTAGGAATCCTTGGGATACGAAAATCCACTAAGGATAACTCAATTGTACCTCTTTTTTACTTATTTTCCACATTTTACCATTGTTTTCAATTTCTTTCTTAATAAAGAAATATTTAATTGATCTTTTCTTTTCTTATTGCACTCTTTATGCAACTTTGGACTCCTTGTAACCCAAGGAACCCAAGAGGCACGAAATCCCTCTTCTGATTTGCCTTCTAAAGGTTTTCACATTTTTCTTTTCTTAAAAATTCAATTATTCATTTACTAATTGAATTTCCTTGTCATTTGGGCCCAATAGCCAATAAAGCCCACAAAACAAACATCAAGGCTATTGTAAAAAAAAACCATTTATTCAAACCACATTATATCATTATTTATTCAAATATATTTAATATGGGAAATTACATTTCCCACCAAAAGAACCCAAAGATTGGGGTTGTAACAGCCATAAAAGCATCCAACCAAGCAATTATCTTGAAAATAAAGTATAATACCCAAGTATTACAATTTTGTTCCTAAATTACATGAATACAGACTTGGGGTCCATGTTAGGGTTTTGAGATCGAATTAGGGTTACATTAGGGTTTTATCTTCGTGAAACCTTAATCACCAGGTTTTAATACCTTTCACTTTAAGAAACCCTCATTTTACCATCATACACATTTTACTCTGGAAAACCCTAATTTATCAACTTATAAGTTATAAATCTCAAATAAGATCTACGTTACCCTTTTTATCCAAAAGGATCAATCTTTGAACATTAAGATCATTTAAACATATTATGATCATCAAAACCTGGAAATTAGGATTTTTATTCATTTAGCACATTAAATTTAACAACTTCTAGAAACTTTTAGAACTCAAAGAAGAACTAGGAGAACTCAAAGAAGAACTAGGTGTTGAAACTTTTTATAAAATATTTCTTACATTTTATGATAAAAAGCACTATTTATTTGTAACTTTTGGCCAAAGGATGAATTTTTAATTATTTTCACAAGATTAAGCAATTTCCTTACTTTTTCGATCAGAGAGGCAAGAATTACCTTTATTTGAAAAAATGTCAGCTACCAGATCGTTGGTCTTTGCTGATCAAGACATCGATCGTGTGGCTAGATTTGATCACATCTACTCACAATTTTCTGAACCGTGGAGAAGATATGGCCTTTGATTCTACTTGCTGGTCTACAATGTTCCTGGATCCAACAACTCTACTTGACACCCCTCTTTTCTTCTTTCTTGTTTCACACCTAATGGCGCCGCGGTGGAGCTGCTCTCCAGAGAAGGACAATTGAGAGAGTGAGGGATATCCATGAGTCAGGGTGTAGTCACTTGTAGTCTAGTGCCTTAGGCGAACATCAAGGGGGGGTATTTATATAGGAAGGATGTGAGTTTTAGGGTTTTGAATCCCAATTGAGAAGGGACTGGTGGTGATAGTTTCTTTTCGATCTAGAGGTCATATCCTTACTTGAAGTTAATATATTTCCACTTCAATTTCTCGAGACGATGTCAAAGGTCTAATTATTTTGCAAAGATGTAGATCAAAGAGGGTGGATCGGAACACAATTACTATGTGTACAACATGTTCTTTCCCAATCTGACGCGAGGTAGGAGACAATGTGTGGATCGTCAGATCTTGATCTGACAGTCACTATCGCACGTGAGAATCAAAGGGGTCGGGCCAGTGATTCATAATACAATTAAAATTGTGACATTTATATATTAACACATTAATACTTCTACTTTAGGAATTTATGTAAAATCCATATCTCTCTCTCTCCATTTTCTTTATAATCCCAAATTTTGAAGGAAAGTTTTTAATAATATTATCAAAGTGTCGGCGAGGTATTTGACTAGAATTCAAAAGTAAAATATACTTTTCTCTCTCTCGAGATCTCCCTTTTATAAAGTGCACTTTAGGCATCAAATTATTATTTTTCTCTTTCTAACTTGGAATGATATCTTAATTTGATATCTTTTCTTATTAGAATCAATATGGATTAAAAACCAAATATTTATTGTCTTCAATATCACTATTTTAGAGCATTTCACATGTAAAATAATATTATTCTTAGAAATACATTTATTATTGGATTTCTCTCTTCTTTTCCCCATATTTATGAGTGGACTATTGAGAAATAGTAAATTATGAAAATTCTTGCAATGGTAATTTTGTAAATCAAATCCATACTTTTACAAACGCGGCATATATAACACTTATTATTTCACTATTTGAAATCAAACATGTATAAAACAATGTGAAAAACTTGATTATAACAGGCCACTTTCACTATTAAATATAGAACAAAATAGCATATAATGCATAGCTAAATCCGGATTCAATTTTTAATCTTACTAAAATAGGGTTGAGTTGGTTTGGAAAAGATAATATGGAATCTCAAACGACTCTCCGTTAGTCCAGTTTTTGCCAAATAACGCCAAACTAGATCCCGTATGAAATTGTCCGGAGCTACACCTACATGGCGCAAAAACATTGCGCCTAATCCAAATTGGATCCTTAACCAAACAGGGGTCATGTGCCGGAGTGGGTCTAACCTAGTGCTACTAGGAAGAAGTTCCCCTGCTAAAAGAAAAGTCACAAACGTAAGTTCATGGATTATTGTTATCGATGAGGATACTTTTTGGAGGAACCATATCGCAGAGTAATTACGCATTCTTTTTGTTTCAACTTTAGCATGCGATCCAAGCAAGTCATTTTATATTTAACATTTAACGCTCTGGACCATCTCAGATTAGGTGATCAGGACGGAGGCTAATAATAGCCATAGGTAAAGTCCAAACATACAGTCAAATTCTAGTCGATGACAATATCACCACTGAAGACCACCCTGGAAAGAGAATTCCTCGAGTATCAAGTCAACACACATGATGTATCAAAATAACATTACTTGTCATCCTAAAGACATCAAATTGATGGTGTTGGCATCGGAATATGAAATTATGTCTGTTTCAGTTCTTTGTGTGCGTCTTAAAAATCAACCCCATATACCCTTAAAATATAATTGGATGGATCGTGTCTTCTAGCACATGCCTTTCTGACACCACTGATGGATAGGGTAGTTTATAGTTGAAAGCGTTACTTCATGATAAGTTCTTTGATGCGTCTTTTCATCGACTTCGTGTGCTGTTATTTCTTCACTCCTGGGGACGCCGGTTTTTCTTTTTTGACGTCCGAGTTGAAGTGAAAATGGCTGAATTTAGAGTTAATCTCTTCCCTGGTTTGTAATTCTCATAAAAAAATCACTGATGCTGGAGTAGAATAAAAACCTTTTTAAATTAATCATCCTTATATCGATGTATGTATTTGAATATACTGTACTCTCATAAAGACGTAGCACAGGGGAGTCGACGGATACCACGTCAGAACAGATGAATTGTACATCTTATATTTTCAAATGTATACAACAGCAACAGTCTGAAAGATATCATGTTCGACTCGAGCACATCTCATTCACTATGCTTATCATCTCAAGACAGATTTAGCATCAAATGTTTGACATTACCGTAAGTACTCATGTTATATTTGAGGAGTGAATTTGGCATCTTTACTGACTTTTCACATGATTTCTTTTTAAATATTCACTTGTGTGTCTAATGCTACTGTGACGTCTATGGATTTTCTAAAACTTAATCGGATGTGTGACGTTCAAATTGAAACCCTCACCTTAGTGGGAATCCCAATTTAAACACCCCACACAAGGCTAAGAAGAAGAAAATCAAGGGAGTCCGAAAGAAACAATCAGTAGCACATGCACATGAACAATAATAAAACCATTCACAAATGTTCACCATTCAACATATAATTGCAACATGAATTGTTACAACATTTGATATTACATATTGAACAACAAACTTCTACATATACATATACTACTACTAAACTACAAGATCTTAACACAACATGTCCACAACCTAAACAAAAGATTACATGTGGTACACGTTGGCACAAGTACGCCTACGAGTCTTTTATATACCTCTCATTATATCTTGACAATAAGATAAAACTAGTACTTGACAGTTTTAAAGAAATATAAAAAAAGCGTATACTTGCACAAAGATATTCATTAACAAAAGAGAACACATATTTTAAGCTTATTTCCATCATATATCTCGTACATCTACCCCTAGGGCTTTGATATTTTTAAGCCTTATGATCTACCCCTAAGGAGTTTGCGATCATTGTACATGTGATCTACCCCCTAGGAGTTTGTGATCACTCTAATGCACTGTACTACCAAAGAGTTTAGTGATATCATATGATGGATCAGATATTTTATATTTCATGTGTTCATAGCAATAAGTATGGAAATTCAAGCAACATATCATACAAGACAATCATTTCAATCAATACCATATGCAAAGTCTTTACTACCATATAACACAAGCATAATGTATAATAAGTCAAGCAAGAGGGAATGGCGTACCTTGAAAAGAGATATCCTAATCACATATTCCTCATGTCATCTATATCTTTGTTAAACCTGATCAAGACAAGATCATATACTATCATCATGTTCTCATCATCTTACATCTCATCTTAACCCTAATTGTATTCATATTAGGGTTTCACTTAGTTCATTAGGATATGTGCATCATTACTTGCATTCTTGTCTTAGATTTGTCTTACTGATGTTATTTTTCCAGATTATGGTTTTATTATTGTTCATGTGCATGTGCTACTGATTATTTCCTTCTGACTCCCTTGATTTTCTTCATCTTAGCCTGATGTGGAGTGTTTAAATTGAGATTCTCATAGAGGTGGAGGTTTCAATTTAGACGTCACACATCATATTAAGTTTTAAAAAATCCGGAGACGTCACAACTACCATCTATCATCTTTCAAAAATTTCAAAAGTAGACACTCATGAAGTGTCATTGTCCGCATACAATGTGATCCGTATTTTTTTTTAAGTTTTAGGTATAGATATTTGTGTATAAATTTGTGGAAGTTTGTGACTTACTGGAGTTAGACAAGTTAAAACAACATAAACTAATGTATAATAATAGAGAAACTTTCTTTATTAATGGAAAAACACTCATACGATAGTGCTTTATTTTAAGGCTGGCTTGGAAGGGTGTAGTGGCGCTATAAACTGCGAATTTTCTATATAAATAAGTACACAACAAACTCACAGTCTGTCCTCCAAGTACAACCAATCAAACGGGCCGTTCTTTAAGATATTTATAAGGATACTATACATCCCCCGGGGGTTCGCAGAAACACCGTGTTAGTTTTCTTCTGGAAGTTTCTGAAATTAAAGATGCAGTTTTAGGATTATACGAAAATTCTCATTTGTTTTACACATGTTGACTACAATTGCCATATCTTGACAAGATTTGTTTCCAATTAACAATTCAGGAAAAAAACTTAAATATCGACCTTCTGAGTATGCACACACATCGCACAAAGCATCACGATGAGTATGCACACACAGCGCACAAAGCATCACGATAAACACCTTGTTCTTTTCTGTGTTTGAATCATTAACCGAGCAAGTCAGTTTCTGACACTACGTCACTAATCCAATTCTGGCTAGACAATCATGTTCAAGATTAAATAATACAAAATGTTGATATTTTATGTTTGAACCTGTAATTAAATTCTAGTGGGACACGAATCACTAGTTAGGACCACCTTCAAATCAAAATTTCTATGTTTCCATTGGATGACGCATCACGAAATTTGTACCACTTGTCGCCCTATATAACTACATGGAATGGATAGCATAGGCATCGGATTAGAAGATTACTTCTTGTGGTTTTCTTTTGGTTTTCGGCAAGGAACCACATGCTTCACTTAATATACGGCATAAAATGCTGCGAAGAGTAAGCTTAGATGGTGCTGTTCGATAAAAGTCAACGAAGGGTTCCAATTCAGCCCATATTAAAGATTATTTCTGGATTTGTTTGTTTGTCACGCTAATTTAGTTAGTTCACAATGCGTTTTAACGGATTCCCTTGTTGGTGGACGCCCGGGGCTGGAAATTTTAGTTTATTAAAGTAGGCAACTAGGTGGTCCTATTTACAGTGGTTCTCTCGCTAACAAAAAGTAAAATAAATCGATTTGTCAATAAGTCTGATTTATTAGTTGCAGGTTGTGGGTAAAACCAAGTTGGACCACCCAGACGATAAATTTTGAGTAACAACTTAAGACTCTGATACGACTCTACTTCTCCTCTCAAATGAAAATTATCAAAAGAATGTGCTGACATCAATCAGACATCCAGTGTTCAGAAAATCGGTATGTGCGGCCGCTTAAGCGGTTCAGACAGAGGACCGCCCCGCATATGTCAAAGTGGAGCAATAATCGGACCAGACCCGATTATACGGCCGATAACCCGCTTATGTGGCCGCTTAATCACCACTTTTCCAAACTGAAAGGAACATAATATGTATATGGTATTGTTGTTGTCTCATATTTCTTTTTTATATAATATTACTACTCCCTTGCTTCTTATTTTCATTTTTTGTATGATATTACTATTGTCTTTTATTTCTTTGTTCACAAATTCCCTTTCTTCTTCTATTTCCCCTTCCATCTTCTTTCTTTGATGTTGCAACAGTAAACAAATCATTTCCATTTCCCCTTTTCTTATTAAGTCCATCATGCTGCTCTTCTCATTTCCTTGCTCTTATTTTCTCTTCTTCATACTGCCTGTTGAATGCTATTGAATTGGTCTTCATCTATTCTCTCATTTTCTTCATTCTCTTTGATAAGAGCAATAAGTTTATTCTCCAATCTTATTTCCCTTCTCATCTTCATTCTCAAAATTATTATAATTTCAATTCTTCTCCATACATTCGTCTTCTTGTTCTTCCAATTTTTATTGACTAGTTGTTAATTGTTAACGTGTTTAAAGTATACCATACTAATCTATGAAATTATTTGGCGCTATCATTATTTTATATTGCAATTTGATAGTTGCATGGTGCAAATAATATAATTACTTTATAGTTTCCTCTATTTATTTATTTATGTTTATTGATTATGGCAAACTTTACATTTCATAACATAAGAATGGTTGTTTAACTTGTGTTAATCAAATTGATGTCATGTCATACTTTGCCAAAACTCCAAATGAAGTTTTGCTTCTTGTTGTCCTCATATGTAATTGTTCAATGTAAAACATAATTATATATGATTAATATATAAATTTATATTGATATATAATTAATTTATTTAAAAAAATCCAAAACTGCATATACTCCCGCATACCACATATACTCTATTCAGTACCTCGTCCGCCCGTACAACGAATACCACTTTTCTGAACACTGATGACATCATAAGCTTGAAGGTTGTACAATTAGTCGCATTAGGTCGTTATAGGTATGAGGTTCTTCTGTTCTTTTCCCATCAACCTTATATGGGCATGACAGTTTTGTCAAGAAAACAACTATTACACTAAACCTAATATATGAAATTGTATTTCATCCAAAGATATTATATATATACAATTAGTAGGACACAAATATGTGTCTAGATTCATGTCTGAATTTCATAATACACAATTTGTATAGGATGAGTAAAATATTTCCCTATCTAACTTAGCACTCATTTGTTGTAATGTAGAGTAGAAAGCTTTCTCTTTTTGCCACTCCCGTTCTTGTATCTTCGTCTAATGTCCGACGAGCCTTCCTGTGCACATTCTCGTTGATCTCGTTGTCCTTGTCTTTTTGAATATGTACACGATAACAAAGCAAATGAGTATGTCAACTTTTTTCTCCATTCTAACTTTTCTTCTTTTATAGGATCCCTTCATAAGAACAAAGTAAAGGGTATCTACCCATAATCAAGGTAAAGGTTACCCTAGGTATAGAGTGTACACGCAACCACCAATTAGTAGAGAGCAACTTCTTTTAACCACCCAAGGTAGAGAGTAACTACTCATAACCACCAATGAGTAGATCGCTACCCTTTGTCTCTGATTTCTCATTATCCTAACAACTATCACATTGGAAGCAATATAATTGAGATAAATGAAATACTTTCATAGATTTGTATGTATTTTTTTACTAACAATCTCCCACTTGACCACTGTGACGGATTAATTGCTCCACTATTAACTAAAAGCATGCATTGCAATGTTGAGTATGTCAAGTTACACTCTTTAACTAAATCAACATGACCAAATGATGTATTTATGTGTTGTATAGGATAATTTTCTTTCCACTTATCATCTAGTAGAAAACTCAATATTTATTCAAAGGAGAATTATAGTAATCTTCTTTTTCTTACTACTAATAAAGATATAATTACATTATCAAAGCAAACTATCATGAACACAACTTAATACCAAAAAAATAGATATAGAAGAAATTTAAATTGTGTGAATTGACATATGAGTAAATCAACTATAAGTACACATACCCATTTCTATTAGTCTAACAAGGGCTTGTTATAATCCATATTGTATCCACATGACCAATTAACATTTTATGCGGAAATCCCTTAATTATATGAATTCTCAATGATCAAATGAGTACTGACATGCATAGTTGAAAACACTTTAAATTATATACTACCTCTTTGAAAGATGATATCTCAATTCTATGTGTTTTGTGTTGTTTTGCTACTGGATGTTCTTTTAGAAGATTATAGCTGCAAATTTGTCATAATAATACTTAGCAACTTGGATATATTTTTGAAAATAGCAAGTCCTAAAGCAAAGTTATACATTACTAATGGATTAATGGTGGCTTCAAAGTGTGACTCAAATTCAACCTCCATGCTGGAAATAGCGACAGTAGTTTGTTTTTTTGCTCCTTGATGACACTTCTCCTCCATCTAGAATGAATGTTTATTCAAATGTGGATTTCTTGGAATCCACACATACATCATCTAGGAATTTAAATAGACAATAAATTCTATACAATCTAATCTCATATATTTGCATCTATTAGTAGTACCTTTTAAGTATTTGAACTTACTTTTTCTCCCTCTAGTGGTCAATTTAAAGATTAGTTTGATGTTGACCTCAAACTCCAACATCAAAGATGATATTTGGTTGAGCACATTTGTAAGCATAGATCAGTTTTCTGATCAGTGATGCACTTGTTGTATTTTTCATTATTGGAGTTATAAGTTATCTCACAAAAGTTCCCCCCCTTCTAGATTGAAACTAATGCATATCACCCATTCTTGAAATCTCAAGAACTTTATTTATATATCCTTTTTGAGACAATACCAAAAATATTTGAGATCATTCAGAAAATATATATATTCCTGATGCATAGGATGCTTCACCTCTGTCTTTCATTTCAAGACTCCTAGAGACAAATTATCTTATATTACACAAACAAACCAACATCATTACTAAAAGGAATATGTGATCACCATACAAGACGAAAGTAATTAAATCACTCTCGCTACTCTTCATCCAGATATGCCAATTAACTATATTTTCTTTAAAACTATTCAAATTTGTGGTATTTTTATATTCTACATACTAAATTCATGAAGATTGTTTTAGCCATATATCAACTTTTTTAGTTTACATATTTATTTTTCATTTTCTTTCATTTAGAACCCTACAGGGTGACCCATATAAACTACTTCTTACATACAATTGCTTAGAAATGAGCTCTGAACATCCATTTGGTGAAGTTTAAAATAATGATGAAACACTAAAGCCATAACAATTAATAAATAATCTTACCCCAAGATAAAAGAAAAGGTCTCTCATATTGAATATCATCCTTTAACTACAGCCTTGGACGAAAAGGCTAGCATTATTTTTCAATGTTGTCCTTTATTTCTCATTTGGTCTTGCATATCTACTTTTAGAAAGCTCATTCTGATCAATAAAGTAGCTCAACCAATTACAAGAGTTTCCTATCATCCTTTGATGTAACATTTGTGTCATAGAATTAGACCATTCCTCATAATACTACCATGTGTAGCTTGTTGGAATGAGATTAGATACTAATCAATTCCCACTTCTCATTCATGTTCAAATGAGTAGTATACAAAGTAGTCACAAATATATGTTCTTTCATGACATGTATACCTAAAAATGCAATTTTTTATGCTTTGTCTACCCCTTTTTATTCTGTAAGTTGGGCATCATAGAAGGTTTATTATTACAACATTGGCATAGAATATAATAGTAACTTTTTGTTTCATAATATCGAGACGTTGTGACACAATAGTGAGTAGTAGTTTGAGAAGAAACATTACACATTTATGATTTTCCAAGTGAGCCTCCTATGTAGTTAATTAGTACACTTCTTCACTCACACTATATTCAAATTACCAATCTCATCTACTCTTGTACTATAATTTGCACAAAAGAATATTTACCCTTTTGAATTTTGAAGAAATCCAATGAAGTGACTGCTAATGATCTATGCATCTAGCTTCTTTTAATGTTCAACACATAATCTTACTTCCTCTAGCATCCCCAAACTTAAAGAGTCCATAAAAGTTGTTTCCTTCCCATTCATTATTCAAAAGGATTTCTAGGAGCTACTTGGATAGGAACGCCAATTAATAAATATTGTATTATATGTAATGTATATGTCGATAGTGATATCAAAACATCACTATGATTTATCATAATCATTAACACATGCATTTAAGTATGATTTTTCCATTTAGAGATGTTATTTTGTTGCATGTTCCTACGTAACATATTATGTAAATATGCCCGTACTTTGAATAAATTTATAAATGTAGATGATAATGTTCATTTTCAACAAAGTATGCACTAAATTAACTATTACTATCATATTTAACAATAATTGATTTTACACATAACTTCCTTTCTCCCTCATTAATGAGAACTACTAGGACATTCATTGATTGAGACTTCTCAGTAAAACTCCTTTATATATATGTAACCTAAAAAATCATACTTTCTCCGTAACCCACATTAGAGAAATAATAGAACGACTTATATACATATCAATTCAAGTACTTGGGTACTTCTTGGGGTTAGCTTTTTTCTAGTATGTTTATTTTTTTTAGTTGTATTGCAGTCTAAAATGTATCCATTTTAGTAGGATACAATTAACGTATTATTCCATATTCAATTAATTTAACTATCATATTTATTGAAAATATTTTCTAAACTTTGATTCCACAAGGAAGCATAAATTTCATCATTGCACTATGTTATTTAAGAGATTGTTCTTAGGATGAAACTAGTAACTAGCATATTAATATCAAGATTTAAATGACAAAAGCATCAATGAATGTACCAGAACAATGATAGAACTTCTATTTACACAATGATAAAATATTGTTAGTAATATGAAGATAAAAGTATACATTGACCAAATTTCTAACAAAATCATATATTTAGCACAATTAGGAAAAAGGAGATATTGTTCATGATCCATGTCACATCTAGTGCTCAAGATGAGTAAGCATGTTAAACTTCCTTCTAACCCTGTATTCATTATTTTTCCCACCCAGAAGAAATTTTTAGTTATTTTATGGGATGGATAAAAAGAAATCTCTATGTTACATAAGACATATGATTATATTAACATGATCCGAACCACCAACTATTACTAGGAACCTAAATGAGATCTAATTCAAAACAAAAACAAATAAATGCCTTTTTTTATAACCAAACTGTTATGAAGTGAGTCATTGGAGCCTCTAGTCTTTTCATTATTTTACCCTTTACATGTGTTGGATTTTGTCTCCACTTCAAAATCTTTTTATTTCTGAATATTTTTCTGTCACTTGATTGGAAATTTGATGTGTTAGTATACCTTGAAGTACAAAAATCTACTTTGATTAGATTTACAACTCTTTTTTATTACTATACATTTTTTAGTTGAAGCTTAAACTCTTAATAAATATAATAGGCTATATGTAACAACCCCGCCTCCCGGTAACCCCCAATTAAGGGAGACCCGAAGGTCAAGGCCGTTATTCAATTAACAGGATCAAAGGTTCAACAAATAATCAACAATAATTATGAAATTCTACTCATTAAACTGGAATTTGGTAGAAAAATAAAACTTTGTTTACCTTTTTAAAACTTTGGAAATCTATCTATCCACAACTTGAATTATTCTATCTAATCCTCCTTGCACTTTATTTCTTAATTTCACGATGTGTCACTTTACTGTTTGTGCTTTCAGGATTACACATAAAACGCCAATAAACAAAACGTCAGTCAGCAATTGCTGGTATGTGGAGGCAACCAAAATTTCACAATTAAGTCTAACAATTTAAATATTGCAATCAAGATATTTAGCAAGTAAATTTACATCTTCCATGTGACATTCCCCACCACTTTTTCCGTAACCCTGGAATCACCCCCTTTAGGGTTTTTCTTTTGCCATTGACTTAAGGCCACCTTCTCAATCCCAAGCTTGGTGCTTGGGAGTCACCTCTCATGGTGCTCCATAGTCATGCATCATAGACCACCTTCTGATTACTGAGCTTGGTGTCTGGGGTCACCTCTCATGGTACCCATTGGTCTACCCTCCTGGGCCTGACCTTTATGGCATCTTCCATCAGGGTGGCATGTAGGTGCGGGAATACACATTTATATTAAATTGTGATAATCATAGTCACTTTATAATTGCAATATGAACATTCAAACTATTTAGTTGCACTCAATGTGATTAAACATCCAAGAATCCTTCAGGAAACTAAAGCGGTTAGTCATAATTAACCACATACCTGATCTGACTATTTGAACAGAAATATCCATGCAAATAAGAATCCAAGCAAGAAAGCATTTTCGACAAGATCCTAAAATAATCACGTAATTCCCTTTTTATTATTCATGTCATCAAGATCCATTAAACCTAGCTTGCTTCGTAGGGTTTCTAATTCACTTTTAGGGTTTCTATTGCAATTAGGGCTTCCTTTCATCTTTTACTATTTTAAACCCTAATTTAATGCAATTGTTCACAAACCCTAATTATTTCCACATGTAATCCTCAGTTTTGGATTTAAGGCATAATCAACCGTTAAATAAGTCCATTAAGCCTCTTTTCATTAAAGCTACCATTTTTATCCTCTTTAACCCATGACAAGGTCATTATGCTCGTTTATCATCAATTTGTAGTTCATTATGCTCTAATACTTATATGAACGTTATTTATCATTAATTCCACCTTGATTCAGTCAAAAACCCTAATTTCTATATTAAGGCTATTTATCCACAAATTAGGAACTTTAATGCTCGAAATAGCTTGAAATCATTTTATCTTATCTTTCTTCACTATTTTGAATAATTAAAGCCATTAAGAGTCGCATTTACCATTATTAGGGTTTTCAAGGCCCATTAAAGTATATTTACACACATGAATCTCTAAATTAACTAATTACGTGCCAAATTCATCTTTTTCGATCTTAATGTATCTCTTTATGATTAGTAGGTTAATATCAACTCTAATCATCAATTAAACCCTACTAATCACATTAAACACATCAAAATAGGGTTTGTTAATCATCATTACATTAAAGTTAATAACTTATACTACTTTTCGAATTATAAGAGGAATTAGCTTCTATATGCATTTTTATTTAATTCCTCTCATTTTTCTGAGCAACTTTCATATTTTATGCGTGTCAATCCGAGCTACCAATTTTAAGGTATGAATTTTACAAAAAAAAACACTTACTTGCCCAATAGGGAGGTGCCACGTCACCCATCTCATGCAAAGCGATTGCTTTAGGAAACATAACCGAATTACAGTTATACCCTTGGTTAAGTCCGCCACTGCTTCAGCCCACGAAGGGCAAAACCGTCCAATGCACCCTTTCCTTTCTTCAACCTCGGGTAGGCCGATATCTACTGCCCTAGCCGCCGATTTGCAGAAGGTACGCGTGTGCCCCTTCCTCTCCGAAGGCCGGAGACCATCAGGGACAATGCCCCTACCTCTGACGACCCTCCCCGCACTCAGGGCGGTCCTCAGATCGCGTCCAGGAGGGTTGTTTCATGCTAGTCGTGTCCGCGACCACCAACAGCTCGTGCCGCCGTGATGTCTTTGTCACACACAGGTTCGGGCATGGTGACGACGGTTGAGGTCCTCTCTTGCGTCGTGGAACTTCTCTCATTAACTGTGACGACCCCACAAGTCCTCACTGCCCCAGGGTTAGACGTTCTCTCCTCGACTAGGTTTTAAACAAGGATCAAGGAGGAGAAGAGAGTGAGACGTGTGGGATTTCTCAAACTCGAGCCAAAAGCCCTACCCCTTATATAGGGGAGGGTAACAATGCCCTAAGTTGCTTACCTACGAAGCAACATGGTTCTTTCTGAATAGGAATCCAATTCCTATATTGAAAAGCAAGATTCTCTCTCTTCTAAACATCTTTTTGATATCCTTTATTGCATGGATAATTAAAATTACGAAACTTCTCTCTCTTATTCTCTTTATTCATGCCTTTCAATATATTAGCCACGATAATATATTTCCTTAAGTAGAAAATACTTTCTTCTTAACAAAATCACATAATTAATTAATTATGTATTGTCATTATCCCTTTATTTTGCAATTTTTGTGTTTTCTCTTTCTTTCCTCTTCATTGGGACTCCTTGGATCCCAAGAAACTCTATTATTTCAAAATCCTTTTTATTGGATACTCATTATCTTTCTAGATGCATCTAAATGCATTATTTCACATTATCTTGTTTATTTCTCATTAAAATATCTCTTTTTGAGGATTTCTCTTTATTTCTCTTTTATTTTCCTCATTGGTATTCCATTTAACAATAGGAATCCTTGGGATACAAAATTCCACCAAGGATAACTCAATTATACCTCTTTTTACTTATTTTCCACATTTCATCAATATTTTCAATTTCTTTCTTAATAAAGAAATACTTTATTAATTTTTTCTTTTCTTATTACTTTTCTTTGCAACTTTGGACTCCTTGGAACCCAAGAGGCACGAAATTCATTCTTGGATTACATTCCTTTGCCTTCTAGAGGTTTCTACCTCATCTCTCTTTTCTCAACAACTCAATTATTCATTAATTAGTTGACTTTCCTTGTTATTGGGCACAATAGCCAATAAAGCCCACAAATCAAACAACAAGGCTATTTTAAATGAAATCCATTTATTCACAACAAATTATATCATTATTTGTCCAAATATCTGTAATATGAGAATTACATTTCTCACCAAAGGAACCCAAAATTTGGGGTTGTAACATCCTTCCCCTCTTATGAGAATTTTGCCCTCAAAATCCATCAAGCAAGCAAACAAACAGGATAAGTCTTCTTATGTCCATCAGGGATCCCATGTGGCTTCACCCTTTCCATGGTGTTTCCCAAGAATCTTCATTATCTCATATTCTTCCATCTGAGTTCTTTCTTACCTTGGTATATCATACCCTCATAGGGGACTGAGGACATTTCAGCCTCTCAAAAGCTGAATAGGTTCAAGGCTCAGCACATGGCTTGGGTACCTCACATAGTGCTCTAGAACGAACTCATGGAACACATTACACATCATGTTATCATGAGGGGCAAGGCTAAACACAACCATCTCCACCAATCCATCTCAAACGGACCCATATATCGGGGGCTCAACTTTCTCAGTTGTAGCTTAGAGGGGTCAGATTTTCACATCACATATTCTCCCACAATGAACTGCATGTCAGTCTGCTTGGCATCAGCTTGTGACTCATGTCACCACTAGGCCCTCTCTCAGCCGTTGCACGATCAAAGCGACTTTGTTTGCACACACTGTGGTTCTTTTCTGACCTTCACGAGGCCTCCTTCACACACATCATCATAATGAAGTGGTGACCGACACAACCTCCTTATAGAACTTCTTGCATCCCGATAAAGGCTATGGTGGTTAACATCACATCTTACAAAGGATAAGAACTGTCTCTTTGTATCACCCCGAACAAGCACATTTTCTCTCATCAGACCCTCTAGTCTGGATCATACTAACCATTAGTTAGGGGTGATAAACTATACTATCATCGAGTTCTTCATGTATCTACTTCCACCTCATGGAAGTGAACCTTTAAGTCATACTCAAGAACTTTTGAACTCACATCCTGGTGTAGTTGAACCATCTATCTCTCTTATGTAGTTCAACACAATCTATCCCTTGACAACATTCTTTATTTCTCATGTTATCTAGGTAAGGTGATCTACCATAACCCATATTGCATCTTGACCTTCCGGGTCAAAGGGAGACTTACCACAACATCCATAGTGATGAACTCCCATTCCCTCTCAGGGACTCTTTTATCCTCTATATCGATACACTAGGTTACTGGTGTTCGTCCTTCACCTCCTAGCTTGCATGGCCACATGCTACATGCAACTTTGTTTTAAGCATCCAGAGTGCTACCATCACTTACTATATTTGTAGTACCAAGGTATATCATGACCTCCTATATTGTTATGATTCCTCAGAAACCCTAAACCACTCTCAAAAGGGTTTTATTACCTTCCTATCCAAAGAAGTGTATCTGAGGTTCTATCACCATCCTTTTACTACATAAAGGACTAAACTGGATAACCAAACAACCATTAACTTGTTCAACATATCTTGTTACATTTGTGTGTTAGCCAAAACACATCCTCTTTCCAAACATAGGGTTAGTCGAACAACCTCAACTTCTTCTAGCTTCCTGCTAACTAGGCAACTATATCTCAACCAGAGCATTCATTACCACTTCTTATCCTTAGGTGTTAGGTAATGTTGAAGACATACACCTCCATGTATTCTACTTATCATCCCATATCAAACTCTAAGTTTGTCTTCATCAAGAAACTCTGAGCTCATCCTAATGGTGATCAAACTCAACCTTGTATCACCTACAAATTCCACATAGCTCATGCTAAAAACATCCTTATAAGATGACTACCTTATTTCTCTTAGTGTTTGTAAACCATCCATGTATTATTCCTTCAACAAAGGTATGTTATCATCTCTATCCTCATACATTGTAGCAACGTTCCAACTTACATCATCTTTATCCTTGGTGTAAGGCATGCGTACTATCCTATCTCTCACTCCCATAACAAGAAGAAATAAGCATTTGGCGGCCATCCAAATACAGAGTTCTTCCCATTCCAGGAGTAGAGATGGTACATCCCACCTTGCCAGTACACCTTCAAATCTAAGTTGACACGTGCAACTCATGTCTCCACATCACAAACATCATTATATCAAAATTACTTCCATGGAAAACTGGTCTCGAACTTACTTGGTCCAAGCACATTCCTTGGTCATCTCCTCTAGGTCTATAGGGTGCTGACACTTTGGGGTCATCCCTCTTCCCTTATGCATCTAGAGAGTTCCCTACTCATCCACCCTTTGGGTCCCATGAGTTCATGAAGGTGATCAATCTCCTAACCCATGGCCCTCAGACAATGATAGTTGTTACCTCCCGACCCTATGGCCGTGTTTAACTAGGGAATTAGGAAACTCCTACTTCCATCGGTCTTTTCCCTACCTGACCCTTGGATAGACTTAGGATTCAAACATAGTACATGTTCAACTTAGAACCTTACCCAATCCTTCATCATCTCTCTCTACATTCATGACTGACTTTCATCCCTTCATAGGGGTCATGGCAACCTGCCTACCTTGGTCAGGCCCCATATCGGTTACCCCCATGATAACACATCAACATGCACTTATAGATGGTTATCTATGGGTCTACAGGTTCATTCTCATACCATGTAATTTCCACTTAGCTTCTCAAGATCCTATGAGACCTCTTTAGGTCTCCACAAACCCACAAACTGGTACACACCTTACTAAAGGGTCCCTCTCCTAGGATGGGAGGAAACTACAACTCTTGACAACAAGGTCACAAAAATCCTTAGGGTTTATATTCACGTGAGCATGCTTAACCCGACAGCTACTAGGGCACAAGTAGACCACCTATTAAACCATGCTAGGTCATACTTGTTCTCTTTCCTCAACATTAGATCAACTTAGTCGTGAAGGGTTCATCAAACATACCCTTAACTTAAGGGGTTTCCTTTTACTCTATACATGAAGAGTACCATGCTCGAAACTATAGAGACTAAATTCTCATCATGAGCATTAGGTACACCACTTCCCCTCTTCGGCCAGGAACCCTAGGTTCACCTTTGGGATATCCAACTATATGCTCAACCTCTTAACCACGAATCAAGCATGTCCAAGATATGCCATGTACTTCCATGATCCTTCTACTCGAGAAACACTTCCGACTTGAGTCCTCTTCCGGGACAACCAAATAGGTATAAGACCTCACATCCTACTACTAAACCTCTCCAAGTCTAAGAAACTCTTCTCCCTATCTCAAGAGGTAAACGCCTATACCATAGGCACAGAGGTACCAACAGACTCATCCTTTCTCCAGGGTTTGGTTCCTCTCATGGCAACCAAGACATCATCATCCTCCAAGGGTCAAGCATACGGAAGCCACTATCATCCACTTAGGTCGCATCATCCTTAACTCTCCACTGTTCCTCAAATCTCGAGGTTTTAGGCTTCCAACCTCCACGCTGGGTTCTTGCTTTCTCTCTCTAGAGCTAACTCCACATCCAGCCCTACTACTAGAGGTCCTCTCTCCATGAAGGCTCATGCTCACAATCATACCCCTATGCTCAACTCATGTTTGGCTCTAGATTATCCATATGCTTATCTCATAAGCCATCCATCATATCCTTCTGGCCTTAGTTTTAACCTACTGTTCACATTACTGATGTACTCAGGGTGCAAGCTATATCCTACTTGCAACAGCCCATAAGGTTTATATAGGTTCATCTCTAACCTTATCAAGGAAGGATCTATCCTTTTCTCAAACATGCACGATCCTTCCCAGGGTTGGGTTTCCAAAGGTGCTAGGCCATCTAACCTCTCATGGCTCGTATGACAATCCAAAGGCATGTCCATCCAAACACCTGGTCTACTAAGACATCTAACTCTTCATGTCATCACTCTCTCTAACCTTCACTTCGGGTTAGGGTTAACATTATCCTCAAAAGATGTGCTAGGTCTCTACCTTTAATGGAGGTCTCTACCTCCAAGACTAACCCTCTCTACTAATCCTCCTAACAAGAGGTCAATCCCCAGGCCTCTCTTGAGGGTGATGACAACTTGTGTCATACGACCTAAGCATGCATCTATTCTTTTACATTTACTCTATTCAGCTTATGTCCATGACAACTTATTTACATGCTTTTCATTAATTTGACGGAGGATCCCTTAATCCTTATCAACCTTACCCATACTTCAAGAGGGTGAGGAGAAGAGAGGAAAACCCTAATCCTTAAGGTCTTTATCAGAATTTGGGTTGAGAAGGGATGGACAAGATGAGAGAGTCCTAAAGATATCTTATTTCAAGTCATATCGTAAGACATCGGCCAGGCAGTCACACAATCCGGGAGTCCTCGTATTCCGACTAGCGGTGCGGAGGAAAATATTGCCAGCCCCCAGAAGTGATCCTTTTCTAGACACCTCAATTTTTTGGACACTCCTCTAATAACTCCCTTGGTTCTATGGAATTTATAAAATTTAATAATTATTAATGATTAGATGAGGAACCTATTCTCTGATACCAATTGTAATGACCTCGCCTCCCGGTAACCCCCAATTAAGGGAGACCCAAAGGTCATAGCCATTATTCAATTAACAGGATCAAAGGTTCAACAAATAATCAACAATAATTATGAAATTCTACTAACTAAACTGGAATTCGGTAGAAAAATAAAACTTTGTTTACCTTTTTAAAACTTTGGAAATCTATCTATCCACAGCTCGAATTATTCTATCTAATCCTCCTTGCACTTTATTTCTTAATTTCATGATGTGTCACTTTACTGTTTGTGCTTTCAGGATTACACCTAAAACGCCGACAAACAAAACGTCGGTTAGCAATTGTTGGTATGTGGAGGCAACCAAAATTTCACAATTAAGTCTAACAATTTAAATATTGCAATCAAGATATTTAGCAAGTCAATTTATGTCTTCCATGTGACATTCCCCACCGCTTTTGCCCTAACCCTGGAATTACCCCCTTTAGGGTTTCTCTTTTGCCATTGACTTAAGGCCACCTTCTCAATCCCGAGCTTGGTGCCTGGGAGTCACCTCTCATGGTGCTCCATAGTCATGCATCATAGACCACCTTCTCATTCCCGAGTTTGGTGTCTGGGGTCACCTATCATGGTACCCATTGGTCTACCCTCCTGGGCTTGACCTTTATGACATCTTCCATCAGGGTGGCATGTAGGTGCGAGAGTACACATTTATATTAAATTGTGATAATCATAGTCACTTTATAATTGCAATATGAACATCCAAACTATTTAGTTGCACTCAATGTGATTAAACATCTGAGAATCCTTCGGGAAACTAAAGCAGTTAGTCATAATTAACCACATACCTGATCTGATGATTTGAACATAAATATCCATGCAAATAAGAATCCAAGCAAGCAAGCATTTTCAACAAGATCCGAAAATAATCACATAATTCCCTTTTTATTATTCATGTCATCAAGATCCATTAAACCTAGCTCGCTTCCTAGGGTTTCTATTGCAATTAGGGCTTCCCTTCATCATTTACTATTTTAAACCCTAATTTAACGCAATTGATCAAAAACCCTAATGATTTCGACATCTAATCCTCGGTTTTGGATTTAAGGCATAATCAACCATTAAATAAGTGCATTAAGCCTCTTTTCATTAGAGCTACCATTTTTATCCTCTTTAACCCATTACAAGGTCATTATGCTCGTTTATAATCAATTTGTAGTTCATTATGCTCTAATACTTATATGAACGTTATTTATCATTAATTCCACCTTGATTCATTCAAAACCCTAATTTCTATATTAAGGCTATCTATCCACAAATTAGGAACTTTAATGCTCAAAATAGCTTAAAATCATTATATCTTATCTTTCTTCACTGTTTTGAATAATTAAAGCCATTAAGAGTCGCATTTACCAACATTAGGGTTTTCAAGGCCCATTAAAGTATATTTAAGCACATGAAACTCTAAATTGACTAATTACGTGCCAAATTCATCTTTTTCAATCTTAATGTATCTCTTTATGATTAGCAGGTTACTATCAACTCTAATCATCAATTAAACCCTACTAATCACATTAAACACATCAAAATAGGGTTTCTTAATCATCATTACATTAAAGTTAATAACTTATACTACTTTTCGAATTACAAGAGGAATTAGCTTCTATATGCATTTTTATTGGATTCCTCTCATTTTTTGAGAAACTTTCATATTTGATGCGTGTTAATCCGAGCTACCGATTTTAAGGTATGAATTTTACAAAAAAAACACTTACTTGCCCAATAGGGAGGCTCCATGTCACCCATCTCATGCAAATCGATTGCTTTAGGAAACACAACTTAATTACGGTTATACCCTTAGTTAAGTCATCCGCTGCTTCAGCTCACGAAGGGCAAAACTGTCCAACGCACCCTTTCCTTTCTTCCACCTCGGGCAGGCCGATATCTGCTGCCCTAGCCGCCAATTTGCAGTAGGTACGCATATGCCCCTTCCTCTCCGAAGGCCGGCGACCATCAGGGACAATGCCCCTACCTCCGACGACCCTCCCCACACTCAGGGTGGTCCTAAGATTGCGTCCAGGAGGGTTGTTTCATGTTGTCTGTGTCCACGACCACCAGCAGCTCTTGCAGCCGTGCTTCCTTTGTCACACAGGTCTGAGCATGGTGACAACGACTGAGGTCCTCTCTTACGTTGTGGAACTTCTCTCATTAACTATGATGACCCCACAAGTCCTCGCTGCTCCAGGGTTAGACGTGCTCTCCTCGACTAGGGTTTAAAGAAGGATCAAGGAGGAGAAGAGAGTGAGACGTGTGGGATTTCTCAAACTCGAGCCAAAAGCCCTACCCCTTATATAGGGGAGGGTAACAATGCCCTAAGTTGCTTGCCTACAACGTAACATGGTTCTTTCCCAATAGGAATCCAATTCCTATATTGAAAAGCAAGATTCTCTCTCTTCTAAATATCTTTTTGATATCCTTTATTGCATGGATAATTCAAATTATGAAAATTGTCTCTCTTATTCTCTTTATTCATGCCTTTCAATATATTAGCCACGAAAATATATTTCCTTAAGTAGAAAATACTTTCTTCTTAACAAAATCACATAATTAATTAATTATGTATTCCCATTATCCCTTTATTTTGCAATTTTGGTGTTTTCTCTTTCTTTCCTCTTCATTGGAACTCCTTGGATCCCAATAAACTCTATTATTTCGAAATCCTTTTTATTGGATACTCATTATCTTTCTAGATGCATCTAAATGCATTATTTCACATTATCTTGTTTATTTCTCATTAAAATATATCTTTTTGAGGATTTCTCTTTATTTCTCTTTTATTTTCCTCATTGGTATTCCTTTTAACATTAGGAATCCTTGGGATACGAAATTCCACCAAGGATAACTCAATTATACCTCTTTTTACTTATTTTCCACATTTCATCAATATTTTCAATTTCTTTCTTAATAAAGAAATACTTTATTAATCTTTTCTTTTCTTATTGCTTTTCTTTGCAACTTTGGACTCCTTGGAACCCAAGGAACCCAAGAGGCACGAAATTCATTCTTGGATTACATTCCTTTACATTTTAGAGGTTTCTACCTCATCTCTCTTTTCTCAACAACTCAATTATTCATTAATTAATTGAATTTCCTTGTTATTGGGTCCAATAGCCAATAAAGCCCACAAATCAAACAACAAGGCTATTTTAAATGAAATTCATTTATTCACAACAAATTATATCATTATTTGCCCAAATATCTGTAATATGAGAAATTACATTTCTCACCAAAGGAACCCAAAATTTGGGGTTGTAACACTATATTTTTAACTTAGGTCCAAAGTTCACCTCTTCACCTTCCCCTTTTCTTCCTAACCAATATCATCCTAGAAACACGACTAATCATAATGATATGATAAGCTTTGTTTCTCCCCGACACCATGAAAACCCTATACCCACCCAACCCAATAATTATGCCCCCACCTATTAATATGACCCCCTCAAGTTCCTCTGTCACCCTCGAATCTCAATCAACACTTTCACCACCTCTTTCCCTCTCTCCCCAATTCCCCTCTTTCTCACGGATAGGCTCTCTGCCCTTGCACACATAGTGACTTTTTTGATCTCTATGAAGACAAGCAACAAGCATTGGATTACAATAAACCTCTAACAGCGATCCATGGCTGTGGTAACTATTTCATAATGTAATTCTTCTCCTTCACATTAATTGCTAGAAAATCATCTAAACATATAAAAATCATAGAGATATCATACAAGCTTCAATTTAATATGAACTTGTTCTCCATTCTAATATGTGTTAAACATGATCCTTGATGAAGTTTTTGAAAATCAAATTAGGAACTTTTTTATGGACGCGATCATCATAACTTAAACCCCTATTGGTTTATAGTTGAAACTCACCTATTCAACTAATATATAAAAGATTAATAATTGTATTCTTCATATGAACTTAAATTTTTGATATGGAATCTTAGGTCTATTTGATGTTCCAAACTATGACCTAGATAGATCATTTATATCAAGTTTCATATGCTTGATAATTAAAATTGATTGTGAATCTATAAACCCTGATATGTTTGTTATTTGATATGAATATCTCACAATCTTCAAGAAGGAACAATAAACCCTAACACTTGTATACTTGACAATCCTAATTCTCAAAGACCTATCATAACTATGTGATCTATGTAACCCTTGACTTATATTTGACTTAAGTCTTTGAGTATTCCATTCTTGGATTGGAAGTATGTATACACTCTTCTTGACTAGGATTCTATATTGCACCATATACCTTTATATACTCTTTTTGAAATTTGTGGATATGTACTTTCCTGAAAAAACTTCATAGCCTATTGACTAGATCTTTTATATTCTATACATATATTGTGTATGTATTCAAACATAATCAAGATTAACAGTGTACTCCTCCCATATATCACTGTTGTTTGTTTTGAGCCTTTCACTTATCTTTGAATATGTATCAAGGGGGGATTTTTACATATCCTTTCCCCTATGATTCATGTGCCACTTCGACCATTCCCTTGGGATTAAGTGGAACCATTTCGGTCCCTTCCAACAGCTTCAAAATGTTAGGTGAATTGGTTGGCCCTCATTCAAAGAACACTACAAATTCTAAATAAAATGAAATGATCTCAAATCAAATGAAGTTTTGATTTGTTTTTTTTATTTACTATATAATTATTACCAAGTTATTACTTTTTCAATACACACACACACAGATATATATATATATATATATATATATATATATATATATATATATATATATATCTGTGTGTGTGTGTGTGTGCGTGCGTGTGTGTATGTGCATGTGTATGTGTATAAAATTTGATTCATGATTTTTCTATAACCTTGAGTAATTCCTCATGATGACTATGTCTTTATTTTATCATTCTAGATAATGAAAAAGCTTGAGGAACTCATTTCATGATCAATTCCATATCTCTACTATGTTATTAGTTGGAATCATGAAATGCTACGTCAAACTAATCATCATGGGAAAATTTTTTGTTACTAGGTCAAAGTTTTGATCTAGATATTTGTATTTTTTATTTTTTTCCTTGTTGCACTTCAGGACATCATGTAATTTTTTATTCAAATCAATGAAATGTGAACTTATTTCTTTTATGCATATGCATGTGTGTATTCTTGTGACGCCCCGTGCCACACAAAGCCAAATTACTCAAAACCAAAAGAAGAAACAATGCTAACTAGGTGGACTACCATAGAACACATGAAATTAAAACTAATTTTGCAAGAGCACCACAAGTTGAAAACTTTCACATATAAAACCACAACAAGACACCTGAATCACATTAAACATATCATAAGGTTCTTACATCACTGTTCTCAACCTTGCTATCATCAACTTGTTACATGAGATGCCTATTCCATAAATACATACATGTACACATACCTCATATATACAACAAAAGGCAAACACCAAAACCCTCACATCGGTGACATCTCTACAAAACACATCGAAAGCACCCCAAAGACCTGAGTGTACATGGATGACTCTAGGACTCTAATACCAAAAGACTAGCAACACATCCAACCTTACCAGCTACTGCTACTGGTGTTTCTCTTCCTCTGTTGCACGATCTCTGCCTCATCGTACACGACCACCTAAAAGATATGGAAACCCACAAGGTGAGACCAAACATCCCAGCGAGAGATATAACTCTCCGCCAATGCCTATTAAAGAACAAATAACTAAAGTAAATAGATATCATGACTACTAATTGAGCAGCTTCAACTAAATGATATGTATTTAATAGATAAAGTAGATTAAGAAATACTCTGGTAGTTATCCCTAAGCACTAGAACAAATAGCATTCTAATAAGGGATACAAAGAACATGTATATTCTCTATCACTAAAACTATACAAAGTCAAGGCAAGTCTTAAACCAATGTTATCCGCATTTGTTCATGTGCACATATGATACATAGATGTATCACATATTTTATTAATGCCCTAAAGATATGAGGTATACCACCAATACTACAACTTGCCATTGCTAAGTTGAAATGAGGGCCAGACAAGGTCAATGGAAGAGACAATATCCAAGACCTCTCCTACACCTCTTGGATAGCACAAGAGAACACTAAAATGGCATAACATATGAGTCATCTGCAAAGCATCCTATTCCACCTTGTTATATAGGAAAAACGCTAGTGAAACTGAGATACAACCCAAAGTCACACTCCGACCAGGGTATGACCCGCTGCCAATCCTGTGAAAGTATATACTAAGTCACATCAGTAAGCTACAACCCGTAGCCGCACTCCTCCCAGGGTATGGTGGCCCGTAGCCATTCCTATGAATGTGTATACTCAATAGTATACAATTTCGAGCTTCTACTAAGCAAGAACCAATTTCACCATCCATCACTAAGACTGACACTAGAATGGGTCCATGGCCAGGGCAACTATGTGATTAAGATTCCACTTGATTAGTTATGCCAATTAGGTGTCTTTTAACATCGGTCAAGTTACAATGAATGAATTCTAAGAAAACTCTACAACAATAAGAGCATAGCACAATTTCAGAAGATATAGAATGTATAAGGTGTGAACTTGTCACATCATCACCACAACATTGTAGCACTGCCATTTACAAGGCCATCATCACTGTCACATGGGAACACAAGGCTATCACTAATGTCACACCACTGTGGAATATCAATCCCTCAATCACATCTGTAGAGGTTATCACCTCAAATCATGCACAAATCGTCTGCTAGGTCATTCGACCCAACCACATAGTCCCTGCATACACCACATCACATTATGCCTCAACATTTTTCATAATTACCATCCTATATAATATAGGATTCACCATATCATTCACATAGCTATGTCATTCAAGTTCATATCACCTGCTAGGTTAGGGATTTATAAACAAGAGAGAAAACATAAAATTACATGCTATACATCTATATACATTCAATAAGTATAACATACCCTAGGATTAGAGTTAGGGTCCATACACATAGCTTACTAGGGTTTCATAGTTTTATTCAACCACCAAACCCTAGGTACATAACCTCTCACTTTCTTGGAGTATTTTGGGATCAACGCATCATTATCACCTGATCTTGTTAGGTATCAACACCATGAACATGTATAAGGTATTAGGTTAAAGGCACTAGCTATGTAGATGTGTACATGTGTCATCACATAGTTATACATGTGTTACGACCAACCCTCACATATAGAGGTCTCAACCATCTACCATGTACATACTATGATCACCATCCATATGGGTCGAGACCACCCACACATTAAGGTATCTCGACCAACCACACATCACCTGTCTCGACCTCACATCAACTTGGTGTCGCGCCCACCAGTATCATGGCTTCATGACCATAATAGGAACATACATTGTGACCTAGCTAGGTGTTGTGATCAAGACCCAAACGACGTCTCGACCAGACACAACATAGCATCGTGACCACAACCAAGGGAAACGTCACGACCGTGACATACTCTGGTCTCAATCAACACCAAGAACTCTTCGCGACTCAAGAACACTAGGTAGCATGCCTCCATTGAAACCACACACACAACACGACCAAAAACAAAGACAAGAAATTTCAATCGGGAACAAACATTGTGTCACGTCCAAACACAAACAACGTCACGACTGCGACCAAGGGCAATGTCGCGAATGCAACCAAGAGAAATGGGGCTCGACCAAGTTGAGCCCAAGACACAAGACCACCACCAAATCAAGGATGAACCACCATTAGAACATAAGGTAAACACATCCAAAATAGGAGGTGATCATCAAAGAAAACCACCATCAACTAGGAGGAAAAACTCCTCATAAAACAATCACCAAAAACCCTAAAACATGCACTATGGGAGTCATCATGAAAGAACCTCATACAAGAGAGATACTTCACGTTTAACACCTCCAAAATAGAACTTAAACACCCAAGATACATCAAGGTACACTATCCTCATGCATGCACACAAGACCAAGGTCAAAGGTAGGAAGATAACCACCATAACACATCCATCTCCAAAATTGGGTACCTTAGATTTTGGGTTTCAGATTCTAAGCAGACCAAGCATGTTAATAACCATCAAACAAAATCAAGAGCATGGTATTATCTACTAGAACATTAGGGTTATGTTTTAGAGAGAGAAACAACATATTGAAAGTCAGGAAAAGTTCCATAATAGAGAAGGTAGAGCGTTATATCACCCACCTTAAAGAGGATCAACTCCAAGGATCACAAGATCAAAGCACACGATCACCAAGGATGATGAAGCTCCACTCTCAGCCACATGATCACCTCAAGAAGAAGAAGATACAAATGTTAAAGATAACCAAAGAAAAGAGGGAAAGGAGCTCTAAGATGAAACAAAAGGAGGAGAAAGAGAGAAGGAAAACTTCATCACACTTGGGTCCACCTTATCAAAACATGTCATATGACCCTTGTGGTGAGGGGTTTCTTTCCAAAATGACAACCATGATGGATCCATGGTCTTAGGCTGAGAAAAGAGAAGGAGAAGAACGTAGAACATAAAAAGAAACACCTTCAAGGAAGGGAAAACACTTACCATGGTTGAAGGTGAGAACGAGTCACTGCAAGCAAGGGATCATGATCACCAAGGCTCCAAGGATCAACCCTCCTTGGTCCACCAAGCTCCAAGAATAAGAAAAAGAGGAGGAGGAAGAAGGAAGGATGAAAAGAGTCACTTGCATGGAGAGAAGAGGGTTCATATAGCAAAGGAGGAGATAAGTAGGATGAAGATGACATGTCAACACTAAAAGGCACCATAAGGGACACTTGTCCACCCAAAAACCTAACATGCGACCACTTAAAACACACATTCATGAGATGGTGATATAACCTATGTTTGATCTCGACCTCCTTTGGTCCCCAACACATGGTTTCAGTTGCAACACCTAAAGGAGATTCAAAATAAGAGTAAAGCATCATCCTAGTCTAGAAAAAAAGGATCACCACCACTAGGTCAAGACACACCTCAAAGAGACCACTGTCTTGACCCAAGGAACACCCTAGACCATCCAGGTCGAGATAAGAGAAATGAAGGGAAGTGCCTTGGTTGAGACACTCCCAACATAAACCCCAAGGTTGAGACAAAGGGTTGCTACACATACTCAAGATCAACAAGGTCAACACCAAGCAAACCCTAGAAACCCTAATCACCTCTAGGGTGGTCACCACTCAACCAAGGTGCCCCAAAGCTCCACACTGTCTCTCATGAATCTAGGAGAGAGAAGGAACACTCTAGAGGTGACAAATTGCAAGATAACCCTTCATGTTTGGGTAAATTCAATTTGACCAAAAATAAGTACAAAAAGCATAACCATCATCCAAACAAGCTCAAACTAGAAACTTAAGCTCTCCACGAGCTCTAAAAGAATCGAAAAGGATTATATTAAGTCTATAAGCACTTAATCAATCCAACGCAAATAGGGTCAACCCAAAACCCAAGTCAGGGGTCTTACAAGCCATATACCTCAAACATGGATTTGGCCCCCAAAATTCAAGGTAAAAATAGACGAGTACTACCTCAGCATCGCTACCTCAATCTCCAAATTCAATCAACCAAAATAGATATAAAGCATATACATGCATATTAGAATGAAATAACTTCATCTGACTTGTCTCTACTCATGGGTTGACCTCTCCTCTTAGTTGACACGAGGCGTAAAACCTAGTTGTCACTTGTCTAGATGAACCAACTATGACGTCTATCCGTGTCCTCTTCCACTGCCACTAAATTGTTGCCTCTGTGAGCCATGTTGGCTTTTCCTCAACTGGTGGGTCACCTCATCACCTTTCATTGGACACTCTCACCTCAAATATCCCACCTACCCACGCTTACGACAAGTCCTGGTCTGATGGTGTGGTCTAGACGACCTCGTAACTGACACAAATGTAGTATTGTTGGCTCCTATAGGTGGAAAACTGTGACTTCTTCTCTTATTTGGCGGCCACTGTGTTGGTGCACTAGGCCTCTGCTGTGTGGGTGGTGTGAAAAATCTAGGCTCCTTAAAGCCACCTGGCGATTGTTCTTGGTACTATGTCAGTCTCTTCTTGGCACCTTTCTCATGCTTATCAACCATGGATCTCTCTATCCATGGAACTGACTCCACAAACGTGGCAAAACACTCTCTGTTCTCTAAGGCTTCTATTAGCATCATCAAATTTGTACTCAACCCCTTCACAAAATGTCTGATCCTCTCCTGATCTGTAGCGGCCATGTGAGAACAAAACCTCAACAATACCATAAACTTCACTTCATACTCGTTGATGAAAATGGATCCCTACCAAATCCTCTCAAACTGGCTAATCTTCTTGTCCAGATATGTTTGAGGGAAGTACCGACTGACGAACTCACATCAAAACTCCTCCCAACCTATCTCAACACTTGGCCTCTTTTCCTCTTCTATGGACCACCAATGGCCAACACTCCCCTTTAAAAGATACATTGTATACCTTAATTTGTCTACCTCGGGGATGTTAAGGATCTTGAAGTGCTTCTCCAACTCTATTAAATAAAGATCTACATCTTCTAGATATGCCATAGAAGCATACTCAACATCTCCAACTCACCTCAACTGCTCAAAAGTCTTCCCCGAGACTGGAGATTCCACATTCAGGACTACTGCTCTCACTTGTGGAGCAGGCATTATGTCCGCCATATGTGTAATTTTGGCCATAAATTGTCCAAACACGGAATGAAAGGCATGATTAACCACCACTTTAGAGTATAAATGGGGCATCTCAGGCACCCTCTCCTCAAAAACCTACCTCCTTGCACCTCCACCTAGTATAACAACATTACTCTCAACAACATGTTCTTCATGTTCTCCAACCATCTTTTCAACTCTTCTTCTTCTTCTGCACATGCAGAAGTCACTATAAGACATATTGGAGAACACTAGAACAATACAAAACCCTAGTCCTAGGTCCTTGTAGACTCGGCGAACCTAAAACTCTGATCCCAACCAAACTTTGACACCTTGTGCCACACAAAGCAAGATTACTCAAAACCAAAAGCAGAAACAACACTAATTATACAGACTACCAGAAAATACAAGAAATTAATGGAAACTTTCATATATAAGTCCACAACATGACACATGAATCACATAGAACATATCATAATGTTTTTACATCATTGTACTCAACCAACCTATCATCAACTTGTTACATGAGATGATAGTTCCATATATACGTACACATGTACACATACCACATCTACACAACGAAAGGCAAACAAGCCAAAACCCTCACATCGCTAACATCTCTAAAAAACACACGGAAAGCACCCCTAAGAATTGAGTTTATAGGGACAACTATTCGACTCTAACACCAAAAGACTATCAACACATCCAACCTTATCAGCTATTGATCTTGATACTGCTCTTCCTCTGCTCGAGGATATCTTCCTCATCATGCACGACCACCTAAGAGATGTGGAAACCCACCAGACGAGAGGAAACATCCTAACGAGAGATATAACTCTCTGCCAACTTCTATTAAAGAACTTATAACTCAAGTAGATAAATATCATGATTACTAACTGAGTAGATTCAACTAAATGAAATATATCTAGCACATACAACAAATGAAGAAATACTAGGCAATTATCACTGAGTAGTAGAACAATTGATATTCTAAGAAGGAATTGAAGAAAAAGTATATTCTCTATCACTAAACTATACAAAGGCAAGGCAAGGATTAAACCAATGTTATCCACATTTGTTCCTATGCACATACGCTACATGGAGGTATTACATCTTTTATTAATTCCTTGAGAAGATGAGGTATACCACTCATACTCCAACTAACCACTTCTAAGAAGGAATTGAAGAAAAAGTATATTCTCTATCACTAACACTATACAAAGGCAAGGCAAGGCTTAAACCAATGTTATCCGCATTTGTTCCTATGAACATATGCTACACGATTGTATTACATATTTTATTAATGCCTTGAGAAGATGAGGCACACCACTCATACTCCAACTGACCACTGCTAAGTCAAAATCAGTTCCATAAAAGGTCAATGGAAGAGTCAGAATTTATGACCTCTCCAACTCCTCTTGGTCAACACAAGAGAACACCGTAGTGACATAACATATGAGTCATCTGCAAAATAGCCTAGCCCTCCTTGGTATATAGGCACAATGCTAGTGAAATAGAGATACGACCCGAAGTCACACTCCTGCTAAGGTATGGCCCGCAACCAATCCTATGAATGTATATACGGAGTCACATCACAGATTTATGACTTGTACTCACACTCCTACTAGGGTATGGCTCATAGCCAATCATGTGAATGCATATACTCAATAGTATACAACTTCAAGGTTCCACTAAGGGAGAACCTGTTTCACCATCCATCACTAAGACTAATGCTGAAATGGGTCCATGGCTAGGTCAAGTATGTGACTAAGATTACACTTGATTAGTTATGCCAATTATCTATATTTTAGCATCGACCAAGTTAAAACATATGAAGTCTGAATAAAATCTTCAAAAATAAGAGCATAGTACAACTTCAGAAGATATAAAATGTATAAGGTGTGAACATGTCACATCATCACCACAACATTGTAGCACTACCATTCACAAGGCCATCATCACTGTCACATGGGAACACAAGGCTATCACTAATGTCAGACAATCATGGAATATCAATCCCTCAATCACATCTCTAGAGGTTATCACATCAAATCTTGAACAAATAACCTACCATGTCATCTGACCCAACCACATAATCCCTGCATATACGACATCACATTATGCCTCAACATTGTTCATAATCACCATCCTATATAATATATGATTTACCATAGCATTCACATAACTATGTCATTCAAGTTCATATCACCTGCAAGGTTAGAGATTTATAAACAAGAGAGAGAAAACATATAATTACATGATATACATCTCTGCACATTCAACAAGTGTAACATACCCTAGGATTAGATTTAGGGTACACACACATTGTAATGACCCCGCTTCCCAGTAACCCCCACTTAAGGGAGACCAAGTGGTCAGAGCCGTTATCCCAATAAATTAGATCAACAGTTCGACAAATAATCAATAATAATTATAAAATTCTGCCAAACAATATTGAAAGCTGGTATAAAATAAAACTTTGCATACCTTTTAAAAACTTGGATATCTAACTTCTATCCACAGCTGAAAACTATTCTAACTAATCCTCCTTGCACTTTAATTCTTATTTTCACAATGTGCCACTTTATTGTTTGTCCTTTCCAATGTAGTACCTAAAATGTAGACAAACAAAACGTCAGTCAACATCTATGAATATGCCAGTATGTGGGGACAATCAAAATTTCACGCATAGGGATAAAACATAATTATCACAATCAAGTTAATTAACAATTCAATTTACACTTTCAATGTGTCAAACTCCACCACTTTTTCCCTAACCCTGGAATACCCTCTTTAGGGATTCTCATTGACTTAAGGCCACCTTCTCCATCCTGAGATTGGTTCCTGGTGTCACCTCTCATGGTGCCCATTAGTCACACAATATAGGCCACCTTCTCTATCCTGAGCTTGGTGCCTGGGGTCTCCACTCATGGTGCCCATGGGTCTTCCCTCTTGGGCTTGACCTCATTGCATCTAACATCAAGGTGGCATGTAGGTGCGAGAATACACCTTATATCGAGATTGTGATAATCATAGTGACTTTATAATTTACAGATATGAACATCCAAATAGATAGGTTGCATTCAATGTGATAAACATCTGGAAAACCTTCATGAAAATAAAACAGTTAACCATAAATAACCACATACTTGTCAGACTGATTTGACTACAGACATAATCCAATCAAGCAAGAAATCCAGTAATCAAGCAAGCACACAAGGTGATCCTGAAATATGCATACAATTTCTTATCATTGATCATGCCAACAAGCTCTATTAAACCTAGCTCGCTTCCTTGGGTTTCTAGTCCTTTTTAGGGTTTCAATTGCAATTAGGGTTTTGTCGTACTTTTACATTCTTAAAACCTAATTATACAAAATTACTCAAAAACCCTAATTATCTCATCTATCTCTCATAAAAGATCCTAAGATCATCTTTTGACAACATACAACCCTAATTTTGGATTAAATACACTTTTCTTTCCTTTTTCCCTATTTAAGGTTTCTAAGTGTATTAACCATCATATTATGTTTAAAAACCCTAAATCATGCAACTAACCATCTAAAATAGGTTAAAATTTAACATTACCACAAAATAGGTTAACAATACTCGAATTAACCTATTTATACTCATAGATTTATCCATTATCATCAATTAGTGTTTCCAACCTTATTTTTAATATATTTTCATCAAAATAGTACACTTTTGTAAAAAGATACAAATTCATACCTTCTAACTATCTTTGTCTTATTCCTTGCATTTTTCTAATCAAATTTCATGTATTAAGTTCCTTCATCCAACTTTTTTATTTATTTCTACGATTTTAGCAAGAAAAACCATTTTTTTGAATTAATTGGGTAGAGATAGTAATTACCCGAAGATCGTTGACTACGAGATCGGTGGACCGATGATCCACTCCTAGATCAGACGGTCCCTATCGCATGCACATAAAATAGCTGCTCCCGCTCTCGCTCGTTGGATCCATGCTCGAGATCATGATGGACTGTGATTGGATGGTCATCTGTCATCGTCTACCTTCGGCCGCTCAACAGGTTGCAGTGAACTCTCTGGTTGAATCTGAGCTTCAGGCCACCAGCAGAGAAATGGAGTTGCTCGGGAGCTCCGCCATCATCACCTGAACTCGAGAAGCCGATCAATTTCTCATTTCTACTTGACCTCCACTACGAACAAGTCACTGGAGTTCCGCCGCGGCCAACAGGTTGTAGAGGGGGTAGATTAGGGTGAATCTTGCAATTGACGTCGTCGCTCAATTCGTTGTTTCTCTCCGCAGCGATTGGGATAGGAATTGGGTGTGCTGGTGCCCTCAAGTACCCCCCGGTCATATAGGGTTGGGTATGGAAGTCTGAATATTTGGGATCTTCTTCCCTCGTCGAAGATAGCGCGTGAACTTAGGGTCTAGATCCTTTTGATCACTCTCCCGAAGATGATGTACTAGTTTGTTCTTTGAATTATCGCCTCAGTCGATGGGAATTCAAATTCCCAATTTGTCTCCCATTCCCACTATGAATCGGGGTAGACGATGCATGACTACCCTTAGATCCGTGGTTCCTTGGACCACGCGGGTCATCCAACGGCCGTCGTCGGTCCCTGAAGTCCAATTATTTTAAAAATTGATTTAAAAAGGTGTTTTAACATGATAACTTGGAAAAATCATTTCTCTCGTCTCGATTAAAATTTTTCTCTCAAATTTAGAGGAAACTCCACCTTAGCATTATCTAACCTAGTATTAAATTTGAAAGTCAACATCCAACGGATGATGGTGTTTCCTTCACATCCAAGTTATACATTAATTAAACCAATTTTAATTAATATTTCTTTTTCCTTTGCCATTATCTTATTATCTCGAGTCCCTTGGTCCTCAAGGAACCCTAAAGGTACGAAATATCCCACTTGGAGGATATTCTTTGACTTCTAAAGGTTTTTACCTCTCTCTCTTTATTCTCCTTTTCTTTGTTATTTAATTATCATTTGTATTTTCCTTTATCCTTTATTATTATTGGTCCCAGTAGCCAATAAGGCCCATTTAACAATCAACAAGGCTATTTGCACACAAATCCTTTTAATTCAAACAATAAAGCAAGCATGTACTCCATTTATTATGAAAAGGAGAATTACATGTTTGTTACATAATTAGGGAAAAATGGAGGTTATAACATCCTCCCCTCCTTATAGGAATTTTGCCCTCAAAATTCAACAATCAACAAACAAGTCAGGATATGCTTTCTCCATGTCCGTCTTCAGATCCCATGTGGCCTCATCCTCTCCATGGTGCTTCCAAAGAACCTTTACCATCTCTATATTCTTACATCTGAGCTCTTTCACCTTGGTATCTAGAATTTGCAAAGGTGACTCAAGATAGGTAAACTTCCCTTGAAGCTCAATAGGCACAATGCTCAACACATGGCTCAAATCTTGCACATATCGCTTTAAATTGGACATGTGAAACACATCATGCATCATACGATACTAAGAGGGTAACGCCAAATGATATGCAGCTTGGCCAATCTGTTCTAACACCTCAAACAGACCCACGTATCGGGGACTCAACTTTCCTTTATTCTTGGCTATAGCTCAGAGCGGTCAGATTTTTAGGAAAACATGCTCTCCCACAGTGAAATGCACACCAGTTCGCTTTGAATTAGCATACAACTTCTGTCAATCTTGGGCCTTCTTCAGCCTTTGCTTGATCAAAGTGACTTTATCAGCATACACTTGGAGTTCTTCTGACCTCAACATGGTCCTCTCACCAACATCATCCCAGTGAAGTGGTGACTGACACAGTCTCCCGTAAAGAGCTTCATACGAAGGAATCCCGATACTGGCTTGGTAGTTGTTATTGTAGGCAAACTTGGCTAAAGGTAAGTACTGCTCCCATGAGCCACCCCAATCAAGCACACAAGCTCTCAAAAGATCTTCTAATGTCTAGATTGTTCTTTCTAATTGTCCATTCGTATGGGGGTGATAAGCGGTACTAAACTTCAACCTCATACCAAGTTCTTCTTGAACTTGCTTCCACAACTTGGATGTAAACTTTGGGTCCCTATCAAAGATGATGGAACTGAGTATGCCATGCAAACACACTATCTCTCTAATATATAGCTCAGCTAGATCTGACACCTTGCAAGTGGTCTTTAAGGCAAGGATGTGTGCTGACTTGGTAAGATGATCTACCACAACCCATATCACATCATGACCTTTCTTAGTCTGGGGTAGACCCACCACAAAATCCATGGTGATCTACTCGCATTTCCATTCAGGAATCTCTATTGACTGTAAAAGTCCACTGGGTCATTGGTGTTCAGCCTTCACCATCTGGAACGTAAGATAGCTGGCCACACGTGCCGCAATGTCTCTCTTCAGTCCTGGCCACCAGAAAAACCTCAGCAAGTCTTTAAACATTTTGGTAGTTCCCGGGTGCACCGTATACTTAGAGCCATGAGCCTCTTTGAAGATATGCTCCCTTATCAATGAATCCACAGGAACCCATATGCGATTCTCGAATGTGATCCCTCTGTCTACTCCCATTGAGAGAAGAGTCTATGGCTTCATCATCAAACCCTTCATCTTGTTGAGCTCTCCACTGACCAACTGTGCTTCCACGATATCGCCTAACAACTCAGATTGGATCTGGATATTGGCCAATCGCACTTGATCTTCGAGCAGTTGTAGAGTCCACTCCACCAGCTCCTCCAAGCTCTTCCACTGACGGGATAAAACATCTATACACCTGAGCTATTTCCGACTCAAAGCATCTACCACGACATTCGCCTTACCAGGATGATAGGCTATGATGAAGTCGTAATCCTTCATGTACTCCATCCATCGTCACTGTTGTAGGTTTAAGTCTCTCTGAGTCAGCAGGCACTTCAGACTCTTGTGGGTGGTGAGGATCTCAAAGGTAGCACCGTATAGGTAATGTCGCCATATTTTCAAGGCCTGGAGTGTAGAAACCAGTTCCAGGTCATGTATTAGGTAATTCACCTTGTTGGGCTTGAGTTGTCAGCAAGCATATGCAACCACATGCCGATTCTGTTCCAAAACACAACCAAGTCCCATTCTCGAAGCGTCAGTGAATATCAAGAAACCCTCATTTCCAGAAGGTAGGGTCAACACTGGGGCAGTGGTCAACTTCTCCTTTAGCTCCTGGAAGCAATCTTCACATACATCAGACCACACAAACTTCACATCCTTCCAGGTTAACATGGTTAGCGGCAAAGATGTCTTCGAGAAATCCTTGATGAAGCAATGGTAGTATATGGCCAACCCCAAGAAGCTGCGAATCTCAAAGGGGTTCTTCGGTGCAGGCCAGTCTTGAACTGCCGACACTTTGGATGGATCTAACACAATCATTCCTCTTGATATGATGTGTCTGTGAAACATGACTTTGTCTATCCAGAACTCACATTTTAAGAACTTTCTGTAAAACTTCTGCTTTCTTAGGATATCAAGGACTCTACCCAGGTGGTCACGGTGTTGGGCTAGGTCATCGGAGTACATCAAGATGTTGTCTATGAATACTGTCACAAAAGAGTCAAGGAAAGGCTGGAACACACTGTCCATAAGGTTCAGAAACACGCTGCGTGCATTGGAAAACCCAAACGGCATGACCACAAACTCATAATGGCCATATCGGGTTTGGAAATCTATCTTAGGTATATATTCACTTCTCACTCTCACCTAGTGGTATCCTGACCTCAAATCAATCTTAGAAAAGACTCGAGCTGATTTGAGTTGGTCAAACAGGTCATCTATTCTAGGTAAGGGGTACTTGTTCTTAATGGTTGCCTAGTTGATCATCCGATAACCAATACACATCTGAAGCGACCCATCCTTCTTAATCACAAAGAGGACTGGCGCTCCCCATGGAGATGTATTGGGTCGGATAAAACCTTTATCTAACAACTCCTGCATCTAGGTTTTCAACTCAAGCAACTCAGTAGGGGCCATTCTGTTGGGTGCCTTCGATATAGGGTTAGTCCTGGGAGCTAACTCGATGGAGAAATCTACCACTCTCTTAGGGGGAATCCTTGGCATATCATCCGGAAACACATCTTCATACTCTCGAACCACCTTTATCTCCTCTAATGATCGCCCCTTGGTCTCAGGTTCAGTAACTATGGCTAGGTAGGCTCGACAACCTTTGGATATCATCCGCTCAACCTTCAAGGCCGGCACATAAAGGCTGGTAGTTGCATCTTTCCTTCCTCGAATGGTGAAGTGTGGATGGCTGGGTTTCCTAATAAGAATTTTCTTCTCTCTATAGTCAATCTGGGCTCTATAGGTGTAAAGCCAATCCATACCGATAATCACATAAAAATCATTCATATCGAGGAGGATGAAGTCAGCTGGAAGCTCATGGTTTATATACTTAACTAGCAAGACAAGGATTTTCAAAAGAGATGTATAAATACAAACACTCAGGGTTGTGACATCCAAAACATAACCTAAATCCTTGATGTCCAAACAAAGCATAGTTGCCAGATTTTTCGAAATAAAAGTATTAGTAGGACCAGAATAAAAAAGTACTTTTACATTTTGTCCCATGACTTCCAGCAAGCCTACATAGTTCATACCATATCAGAAAGATATTACATGATCTACTAAACTAAATGAAAACTCTATGGGTTATTACCCTCAATCAGCCTATTAGCATTCGCCTGAGCTTCTTCATTGTCGATGGAGAACACTCTAGCTTGCCTCCTTTCTCTAGTAGGGGGTCCTCCGATTGGTGCTCCACCTCCCGCTGGGGGAGCTGCTGCCACCGGTTGTGATGCTACTGGTCCTCTCGGATCAGGATGAGGACAGTTGGCGATGAAGTGGCCCTCTTGCTGGCAATGGTAGCACACCCTCTTCTTGAAGTGACACTTCCTAGGATGTGACTGTGACACCCCGCCATCACATAGACATCAAGATGACACGTGAAAATGTGCGGAACCACATATTATTGAAAACACGGGTTAATTAAAACCGATTGCGGAAAGCATACATAAGAGAACTTTTGCATCCAGATCCTACAAAGAAATATGTTATAGAAATATTTACAAGCTTTAATAAATGCCCACAACTTATCAGAACCAGCTGTACTGTCAACACCAGAGTTCATCAACTATTCATACATAACGGACCATGTAAAGCCAGCAATTGGATATACAAAATTACAATAGCCAAACATCGTGAAATGTCATCAAACACCTCCGAGGACCTGAGAGTATAGGGATGACTCTAGGACTCTACTAAAAAACCACCAAAATAGAAGCATCTCTGTCACACCCCAATTTCACATTAACCACAAACCACGAAATTAGGGCACGACAGGTGGGATTACACACAACCAACCATTCGTCACAAAAAAAAACAATTAAAGACATTTAAATGATAACCAAGTTTAAGCTATAAACAATAAACTAAACAAACTGCAGAAACTTTTCTATTAAACTGACAGAAGATACAAGCAAAGTCTACAGCATAATACATTGATTTAACATAAGAAAAGCACAACAAATAATTTACATCTTTGTACACATTCTCTCTCTCACTCACACCTTGTCCCGAAGATCGAGGGGAAAGGACTAAGAGACCTCTAACTAGACTAACTACAAACCTTCTAACGACTAGGCGTTAGGATGAAACGATCCTTCCGATTCCTGATGCTGATGCTGACCTGAAAATGTTTGAGTAGAGGGATGAGCCTACTCGTTCAGTGAATAGCATTTCACTTAGCTATCACTAAACAACTCGTCAGGTTTATAAAACTCAAATAAAACATATATACAGTACAAGTAGGACAGTTCTAATGACATAGCAGATTTGCAGATAATAATCACATTTCTATGCAACGACAGATATTTCAAGTGAATAGACAGATATATAGAATTTACACCAGGGTTTGAACATATAAATTTACTGTGATCCTATATGATTACACATTTATATTATTATGCCCTAATCATATGCAGTGTACCCTGCATACAATGATCCGTAGCGAACTACGATCCCACCGTACAAGACTTAGCGACACACCTGGGAAATGCTAAGTCTGACGCCAGCCCTGCTCTGCCACAGGACCCCAGGCTCTCCGGCCTGACTCATAGTCTCTACGGCCTCAAGGCACTACTCTGAGTGCTCTAGACTCCTCCTCTAACCTAAGTACACAGACGTAGGGAGTCACACTGGGTTACCACCAGAATTACTCAACCGGTTGGTGTTGGATAACCCTTTTTCCCAATGCCACCGAAATTACTCAATCGGTTGGTGTTGGACACTGTCTCTCAATCCTCGTGCCACCAGAATTACTCAACCAGTTGATGTTGGACACGAGTTTCACCCTTAAGAAGCATATCTCTCTTAGGGGTTCTACGGTGTTAGGGCACCTAAGTCTATTGATTAGTTAACAGATAAACGATTAAACAGAAATATCGCATTGCAACTGTAAGACATAGAATTTCCTCTTTTTCATCATTCATATCACACATTTCAAGTTCCAAAGAACTTATCATACTTTAATGTATATGCTACACTGTTTAAGAGTCATATCAACTGATGCTAAAGCAAATAAGCATTTTAAATGAGTTAAATAATGATTTCTAAATGAACTGCCACTCACAACTTGAAACTCGGCCGACCACTTTGGAACTCGGCCGAACACCTCCCAGGTTCTAAAACTCGGCCGACCAACCTCGGCCGATCAGCAGGAATCTCAGCCGATTCTCTGGGGAACTCGGCCGACCGAAACACTGCTTGATATACCTACAAAGAAACTCGGCCGATCAGGACCAAACTCGGCCGACCAAAACGCTGTTCGTTTACCTAATTAAGAAACTCGGCCGACCGAATACAAACTCAGCCGAACCGCACACAGGCAGAAGATGAAAATGGACCTGCAAGTGTCGATTTCTCTCGAATCGACTGGCAAAACCTCAAATTAACACCGCAAATCGTTCGCAATTGATGCACACCACTAAACCGAACCTGAAGGGGGAAGAGGGACGAGTTAGGGCTGCTCCTTGCACCCTAATCTCCAAGCTATCTCTTTGCAACCGCAGCTCCTGCTGCAAGCTGGATCGATTTGGCGGAGAGGAAGATGAAAGAAAGGAAGAGGATGAATCGCAGCTACTGGCCGGAGCAAAACAAAGCTCCAAACGTTCTTCCCTTCTCAGCTCCCTCTCTCTCTCTCTCTCACGTAAGGAAGAAGAACACTTCTGCGTTCTCTCATTTCTGGAAAATGAAACGAGATAAGTGAGAAAGAAAGGATAAGGAGGAAAACCTAGGGGCCAAATCGCAAAGTTCAAAAACTTTCAAAAACTACAAACGGGTCCCTATAAGCCCGAAAACATGCAACTTTTGACTCGAAGGTCGGATTCGAACGATTTCTCTGGCAACGCTTCAATCATAAGATCCTACACATTTTAAGAGCTAGGATACACACTAAGCACATGTCATATCCATTTTAAACATTATTAACAAAAATATGCTTATAACTTAGCACATCAACTAAACACATGCTTAACAACATACTTACGGGATAAGCTCGACGCGGGTCGTAACAATTCCTCTTTCCCTTATAAAAATTTCGTCCTGAAATTCCTAGAAGAGAAAAGGAAACTTGCCACGCATCTCAAACTCTAGCTCCCACGTAGCTTCTTCAAGATTATGGTTCCTCCACAAAACCTTCACTAAAGGTATCTCGCGGTTCTTACGCTTTTTGATTCGGTGATCAACTATCTGTACTGGTCCTTCAACGTAGGACACATCTGTTCTAAGATGCGCTGGCTCTGGATCTAAAATCTTTTCCGTACCGGGATGACACTTTTTCAGCATAGACACATGGAAGACATCATGAAGATTTGCCAACTCAGACGGCAAATCCAACATGTAGGCTACAGGTCCAATCCTCTCAACAATAGGATATGGAACCATATACCTAGGGGTCAACTTACCCCTCTTGCCAAACCTCAGCACTCCCTTCCACGGTGAAACCTTCAAATAAACCTCGTCACCAACCTCAAACTCAAGAGGTCGACGTCGTCTCTCTGCATAACTTTTCTATCTGTCCTGAGCAGCCTTCAACTGATCCCTGATCACATATATCTTCTCAGTAGTTATATCAACTATTTCTGGTCCAAGAATTTCTTTCTCACCAACTTCGTACCAACAAACTGGCGATCTACCCTTCCTGCCATAAAGAGCTTCATATGGGGCCATTCCAAGACTAGAATGGTAGCTGTTATTATATGCAAACTCCATCAGGCTTAAGTGTTCTTCCCAGTTACCTCTGAACTGTAGCACACATGCTCTCAGCATGTCTTCAAGGGTCTGAATGGTCCTCTCAGATTGACCATCTGTCTGAGGGTGAAACGCTGTACTGAACTTCAGCCTTGTGCCCAACGCACGATGTAACTGATTCCAGAATCTAGATGTAAACTTTGGATCTCTGTCAGAAATAATGGAAATTGGAATCCCATGTAATCTGATTACCTCATCTACATAAAATTTGGCCAGCTTAGAAACGTCAAAGGTTGACTTGACAGGAAGAAAGTGAGCAGACTTAGTTAGTCTATCCACAATCACCCATATCGAGTCCGAACCCTTAGGCGTCTTGGGTAATCCTACCACAAATTCCATCGTAATGTGTTCCCATTTCCATTCTGGTATAGGAAGTGACTGCAAAGTACCAGCAGGTTTCTGATGCTCAGCCTTAACCTGCTGACACACCCCACATCTAGCTACGTATTCAGCCACATCCTTCTTCATGCCAGACATACATCTCTTTAAGGTTCCTGTACATCTTTGTGTTACCTGGATGCATAGCATACATAGAAGCATGCACTTCTTCAAGAATCTGCTCTTTCAACTCACTGTTCCCAGGTACACACAATCTATCATGAAGATACAACATGCCATCGTCAGAAAACCTGAATTCTGTTCTCTTACCTTCTGACATTTCCTGCATGATTTGCCACAACTCATCATCACTCTGCTGTAATTCCTTAATCTGATCAAAGAAAGTAGGTTTGACCTGCATCTGAGCAATCAACCCACTCTGTCCATTCACATCCAAGTCTAAGTTCAACCTTCGCATATCTACAAGCAAGTCTCTCTTGAAACATGCCATAGAAAATGCATTTGCTGTTGAGCTTGACTTTCTACTCAAGGCATCAGCTACAACATTCGCTTTACCAGGATGGTAATCGATTGTCACATCATAGTCTTTGATCAGCTCAAGCCATCTGCGCTGTCTCAAATTCAAGTCCTTCTGAGTGAAGATATATTTCAGGCTCTTATGATCTGTAAACACCTGACATGTCTCACCATACAGGTAGTGACGCCATGTCTTAAGAGCATGAACTATAGAAGCCAATTCTAGATCATGAACAGGGTAATTCTCTTCATTCTTCTTAAGCTTTCTAGATGCGTAAGCCACAACTTTGCCTTCTTGCATCAGTACACAGCCCAAACCTCTCCTGGAAGCATCACAGAATACTGTATAGCCTTTTTCTACTTCTGGCAGAACCAACACTGGTGCTGAAGTCAACTTTCTCTTCAAGATCTGGAAACTTTTCTCACAGTTATCAGACCAAACAAACGGTGTATCCTTCCTCGTCAAGCGTGTCAAGGGTGATGCTAACACACTGAAGTTCTTTATAAACCTTTTGTAATAACCTGCCAAACCCAAGAAACTTCTAATCTCAGTAGGAGTCTTAGGCTGTTCCCACTGAAGCACAGAATCAACTTTCTTAGGATCCACGCTAACTCCATCTCTCGAGATAACATGTCCAAGAAATGCTACCTCGGCCAACCAGAACTCGCACTTGCTAAATTTAGCATACAACTGGTGTTGTCTCAACAACTGCAACACTACTCTCAGGTGTTGCTCATGCTGTGCATCGTCTCTGGAGTAGATCAGAATATCATCTATAAAGACTACAATAAACTGATCTAGAAACGGTTTGAAAATCCGATTCATCATATCCATAAAGGCTGCTGGGGCATTGGTCAGCCCAAACGACATAACCAAAAACTCATAATGCCCATACCTAGTTCTGAAAGCTGTTTTGGGAATATCAGAAGCCTTTATTCTGAGCTGATGATATCCAGATCTCAAATCAATTTTAGAAAAGATCGTCGCTCCTCGCAACTGATCAAACAGATCATCTATTCTCGGTAATGGATACTTGTTCTTTATAGTGATCTTGTTCAGTTGCCTGTAATCTATACAGAGACGCATGGTACCATCCTTTTTCTTAACAAACAAGACTGGAGCACCCCACGGTGAAGAACTGGGTCTAATGAAACCCTTATCTAACAACTCCTACTGCTGCACCTTGAGTTCCTCAACTCTGCAGGTGCCATTCTGTAGGCTGGCAGTGCTACTGGATGACTACCTGGATATACCTGAATTTCAAAATCAATATCTCTGACAGGAGGTAAGCCTGGTAACTCTTCTGGAAAAACATCAAAAAATTCATAAACCACAGGTACATCATAAACACTGGCGGTGCTCTTTTCTGCTCTAGTATCAATCACATGAGCAAGGAACACTTCACATCCTTTCTGTAATATCTTATCAGCTACAGCAGCTGATACTATGCATGTAGGCAGAACTTTCCTGTCTCCAGTAAAGACACAAGAAAATTCACCTAGTTAAAAGGTAGCTTCCTTCTTCCAACAATCGAGTTGTACTTGATATGTTTCAAGACAATCCATACCCAAGATGACTTGAAAAGTATTTACATCCAAGGGTATGAGATTAGCAGCAAAGGTGAAACCTCCAAAAGATAACAAACATCCGGGACAGAACTCGGATAAAACTGTGGGTCCACCTAGTGGAACCCTCAACACTAACTCATCTGCCAACTCTTGAGTTAACAAATTAAGTTCACCAACTAAAGAGTTTCGTATAAAAGAGTGAGTAGCTCCCGGATCTATCAAAACTGAAACTGGTATATTATTAAACAAAAGCATCTCTCCTATAACTACTTGTGAAGAGATTATACCTTCCTGAGGTGTTAAAGAGAAGAAACATGCTGAAGCTCTCCCTCTGCCACATTGTCCTCTCTGACCATTTCTGCCACTGGATACTCCACCACCTCTGGAACCAGAAGCCATAGAAGAGCTTGGAACATCATGGTACTGAGGCTGGAAAGCTTGCGATGTTGCTTGTCGAAGCTGAGGACATTCCTTTTTGAAATGTCCTACTTGTCCACAGACAAAACAACCTTGAGGATTTGCACCCCAACACTAACCAGTATGTGATCTTCCACAGTTGTTACATGGCGGCATCTCTTGTCTCTAGGGACCTTTCACTGACATTGACGACCCAGAAGACTGTCCACTAGCGGCACTGCTCCATCTTCCTGGGTTGTATCCCCCTCTGCCTCTAGAAGTAGTGACATCCTCAGATCTCTGCCTGCTGAAACAACTAAAGCCATGCCCAAGTTTAGAAAATAAACCTCTACCTCCACCTCTGTATCCACTACTGGACTGTCCTCTACTGAAATCTGTAGATCTTTTCTTAGACTCGGGCACCCTGTCAGCATTCACAGATTCTTCAACCTGTCTCGCTGCCTCAACAAACTCACCAAAGTTCTCTCTGTTCCTCCTGCTAGTAGCAGAAACTGTATGCCGAATTTCTGGCCTTAGCCCTTCCTGAAACCTTCTGCATCTTTCTATATTGTCGGAAACAAGCTGCGGACAGAAGTTCGCTAACCGGGTGAAAAGCGCTTCATACTCAGTAACTGTCATGTTCCCCTGCTTAATATTCTATAACTGCCTGATTTTCTCATTAAGAAAAGTGGGTGGATAGAATTTGAGATGAAACTCCTCAGAGAAATCCTGCCAAGAAAGCTCTGTACCTCTCCTCTTTTCTTCCACACCACGCCATCACAACTCTGCATCACCTGTCAAAAGGTAGACTACATGATTGATCTTCTTATCTTCTGGAAGCTCCATCAGGCGAAAGACCTTTTCTATCTGTCTAAACCACTCATCAGCTTCAGCGGGATCTGTGGTGCCACTAAACTCTGTGCCACCAAGTTTCTTCACAGGCTCATAAGATCGCATCAGATCCTTACTGCTGGTAGAAGAAGAATCTCACCTTTCAGCCTTGTACCTTTCTTTGGTCTCCAAGAACATCCTGTACATCCGGGATGCTTCATCCACGTGGTCACCACCACCTGGACCCAAGTACAGTGGATCAGGGCCAACATGGCTCTCGACCTGATCATCACGATCAAAGCCTCTTCCTGCCATCTGCAATGATATAATAGAATATTTCCTATTAGAAAACTATAGATAGAAGAAAGACACCTAAACCTTAATCCTATTGGTCTCTTATAGTCCCCTGACCTAGACTCTGAGTAACTATGTACTCAACCTAGGCTCTGATACCAAAATTGTCACACCCCAATTTCACATTAACCACAAACCACAAAATTAGGGCACGACAGGTGGGATTACACACAACCAACCATTCGTCACAAAAAAAAAACAATTAAAGACATTTAAATGATAACCAAGTTTAAGCTATAAACAATAAACTAAACAAACTGCAAAAACTTTTCTATTAAACTGATAGAAGATACAAGCAAAGTATAATACATTGATTTAACATAAGAAAAGCACAACAAATAATTTACATCTTTGTACACATTCTCTCTCTCACTCACACCTTGTCCCGAAGATCGAGGGGAAAGGACTAAGAGACTTCTAACTAGACTAACTACAAACCTTCTAACGACTAGGCGTTAGGATGAAACGATCCTTCCGATTCCTGATGCTGATGCTGACCTGAAAATGTTTGAGTAGAGGGATGAGCCTACTCGCTTAGTGAATAGCATTTCACTTAGCTATCACTAAACAACTCTTCAGGTTTATAAAACTCAAATAAAACATATATACAGTACAAGCAGGACAGTTCTAATGACATAGCAGATTTGCAGATAATAATCACATTTCTATGCAACGACAAATATTTCAAGTGAATAGACAGATATATAGAATTTACACCAGGGTTCGAACATATAAATTTACTGTGATCCTATATGATTACACATTTATATTATTATGCCCTAATCATATGCAGTGTACCCTGCATACAAAGATCCGTAGCGAACTATGATCCCACCGTACAAGACTTAGTGACACACCCGGGAAATGCTAAGTCTGACGCCAGCCCTGCTCTGCCATAGGACCCCAGGCTCTCCGGCCTGACTCATAGGCTCTACGGCCTCAAGGCAGTACTCTGAGTGCTCTAGACTCCTCCTCTAACCTGAGTACACAGACGCAGGGAGTCACACTGGGTTACCACCAGAATTACTCAATCGGTTGGTGTTGGATAACCCTTTTTCCCAGTGCCACCGAAATTACTCAATCGGTTGGTGTTGGACACTGTCTCTCAATCCTCGTGCCACCAGAATTACTCAACCAGTTGATGTTGGACACGAGTTTCACCCTTAAGAAGAAGATCTCTCTTAGGGGTTCTATGGTGTTAGGGCACCTAAGTCTATTGATTAGTTAACAGATAAACGATTAAACAGGAATATCGCATTGCAACTGTAAGACATAGAATTTCCTCTTTTTCATCATTCATATCACACATTTCAAGTTCCAAAGAACTTATCATACTTTAATGTATATGCTACACTGTTTAAGAGTCATATCAACTGATGCTAAAGCAAATAAGCATTTTAAATGAGTTAAATAATGATTTCTGAATGAACTACCACTCACAACTTGAAACTCGGCCGACCACTTTGGAACTCGGCCGAACACCTCCCAGGTTCTGAAACTCAGCCGACCAACCTCCTCCGATCAGCAGGAAACTCGGCCGATTCTCTGGGGAACTCGGCCGACCGAAACACTGCTTGATATACCTACAAAGAAACTCGGCCGATCAGGACCAAACTCGGCCGACCAAAACGCTGTTCGTTTACCTAATTAAGAAACTCAGCCGACCAAATACAAACTCGGCCGAACCGCGCACAGGCAGAAGATGAAAATGGACCTGCAAGTGTCGTTTTCTCTCGAATCGACGGGCAAAACCTCAAATTAACACCGCAAATCGTTCGCAATTGATGCACACCACTAAACCGAACCTGAAGGGGGAAGAGGGACGAGTTAGGGCTTCTCCTTGCACCCTAATCTCCAAGCTATCTCCTTGCAACCGCAGCTCCTGCTGCAAGCTGGATCGATTTGGCGGAGAGGAAGATGAAAGAAAGGAAGAGGATGAATCGCAGCTACTGGCCGGAGCAAAACAAAGCTCCAAACGTTCTTCCCTTCTCAGCTCCCCCTCTCTCTCTCTCACGCAAGGAAGAAGAACGCTTCTGCGTTCTCTCGTTTCTGGAAAATGAAACGAGATAAGTGAGAAAGAAAGGATAAGGAGGAAAACCTAGGGGCCAAATCGCAAAGTTCAAAAACTACAAACGGGTCTCTATAAGCCCGAAAACATGCAACTTTTGACTCGAAGGTCGGATTCGAACGATTTCTCTGGCAACGCTTCAAGCGTAAGATCCTACACGTTTTAAGAGCTAGGATACACACTAAGCACATGTCATATCCATTTTAAACATTATTAAAAAAAATAGGCTTATAACTTAGCACATCAACTAAACACATGCTTAACATCATACTTACGGGATAAGCTCGACGCGGGTCGTAACAATCTCCATCTCTTGCCTTCTACTACTCTTCTTGCTGCTCGGCCGCAACCTCATGGCCACCACCACGTCTAGAGTGATCACCTAAAAAGGTTGTAAACCAACGGGGTGAGACACACAGTCCCAGTGAGAAACATAATTCCCCACCAAAACTATAAAACCTCAGAAGATTAAAGCAATAAAAGAAGATAACTGATAAAGCGTATAACAAGAGCAGTATACTGAGCAAGACCATAATTCCCATCATTCTTATCTAGATATTCATGAGGCCTATATCCAAACTTCCTTTATGGAACATGATTGACAAGATAAGCTTTATAAGAACTTATCACAAAATATAAGGATCATACACATAACGACAAGGTATAACTAGATCAGCTATATAAGCAAGGCCTCAATCAATATTCCGTGTTTTTCTCTAAGCAAGATATACTATTCGGCTGGATTATGTTTTATTATCCCCTAAGGAAGTGAGCTATCCCTGCTCAAATCCAACCTTTGGCTGTGAAGCCCAAAAACCGTTGCCATACAAGGTCAATGGGAGAGCCAAACTCCATGACTTCACCTCCTCGTGGTCAGTGCATGAAAAACAAAGCAGGACTGCAGTCTCATGCTTATATGGCCTCATCCTCAGGGTTAGCTCCGCAAGATACCCATATCTCTAGCTCACCTTGACACAGGTGCTAATACATACATTCGAGCCATGAACACATCATGCTCATCATCACATATTCTGAGCCATGGTTCTGTTGAACATGCTCCATATATTCACAGTGGTACTCAGATTCCTCCTATTTTAGGCTAGGGGAAAACCTCACATATTCAACAATATGCACTCCAGGAAAATCCCACAAGATAAACGTGTTTCACCATCACCATTATACTGACGATGATGGATCTATGGCCAGGGAAACTACATGCTATGTTCATCTATGATTAATTAGTATATTTTAAGCCAATTGTTGAGGCAACCAAAGTATAAACGTAGCCATATAGAATTGCATCATTATTGCCATCATCATACTGTCCTGGGACCTCAATCCCTCATTATATCAACCACTGCCTCTCAAAGCATCATAATCATGCATCAACATTTTGGGATAGCACTCCCTTATCTCAACATAATAGGATAACACCTCAACTAGGTACTCAACCTTACATCAGGTCATCAGACCTATCAGCCTGTTATATCATTAACAAGCACTATCATCACATGGTGCTATTCAAAGAGCAAATACCTCATAGCTCTTACTTGTATATGAATCCAAACAACATACCTGCATGGTTAGTATATAAATCCAGAGAGATTACTTAAGCCATCATAGATTTACAGGATTATCATGTTATCATTTTAAAAAGCATAAGATGTATCAACATAATACTATTATCAACCATGAGCATACATCATGCCCCATGCATGTGATCATAATCATGTGCCACATCATTATGTGAAGTATCATCATATGTAACAACATCATGACCTTCCAAACATACATGGTTCACAACCTATCATCATGTCTCATTATCATAGCTGCAGGATTCAAGGTGATTACACCATATCACTTGTACTATCATTTTTAACAGAGAACTATTAGCTATATACATTCTGGGTTATTAGAACCCTCACCAAAGCTCCTGCAACCCTCACTATAGGTATGGTGGGAAGCGTCAACCCTCACCCAAAAGATGTATCGGGTATGATCATACCCTCACCAAAGGATGTATCGGCTAGGGTTTCCCAACCCTAAGCAAGCTCACCACCATATCGACCAACCCCATTACTTCACCTATCGTGCAACAAGAGAACACGATGTTATCATGCAACCTTATCGCGCATACCAGGTGCACAAGGTGTATTGTGCAGCTAGCTCAAGAGGTGTATCGTCCAACTAGCTCAAGAGGTGTATCGGCTAGAACCCTACCGGCTAGCTAGGGTTAGGATTGTATCAGGCAACCATTCTCACCACTATATCATCCGAGATCATGGCGCCCCAAGATAGATCTGTATCACCCAACATGTTCATGACATAGGCAACGCAAAATCACCATAAGGAAGCCTATCGGTCAGCAAGGGCAACACTCCATATCGGCCTCTATGAAAGCAACAACTAGGGTTTCTACTCAACCCATATCGGGCAGCTCAAACTCACCCAACTTATTTCGCCTAAGGAACCAAACAGAGATGTTGTCTAAGCATCATGTCGGGCAAGGGGACAACACCACTTAGGTCAAGAAGGCCATATCGTCCATCTAAGTCAAGCTTATCATATCAGCCACCACTTAAGGCACCTACTAGGGTTTCTCTATACCATCATATCGGACACCAAACCAACCATCTCAACTAGGTGTATCAGCCAAGGGTCAAACACTTGATAAGAGGCTATCAGACAACACTTACAAAAAGGACATATCATGCAAGGAATAAGTCTCAACCTGACAAGGTCATCTTCAACCTCAAGCTCATGAGAAACAAACCCTAATTGATCAATATGATCGACTCACCTCTCTACAACCAAGAGAGTGGGGTTTTGCACAACCTCTATCACAAATCAAGCAACCAAAAGGATCATCCTCAACCTAGGTCATCATCCATCCAAGAGCTCATCCCTCAAGTCCATGGTGAGAGGAGGGTGTTGCCCAAGCAACTAGAGTATAGATTCACCTCTCAACTTAAAATAGAGAGGGGTATTGCCTATATCACTAGGGATCAAACTCACTTCTCATGACCAAGGAGAGAAAGAAGTATTGCTCAACAAGAAAACCCCAAACTATGGTTTGGCCAACTATATCCAAAGGCATATAAACCATCAACAACATCAACAACATCATGCTCACTATATCCATAAGATCAACAACATGTACTAGAGCAAGAAACATAACATGCAATGGCCAATCGTCAACATATATGAATTGTGCAACATAAAAGAAGGTAGTATAGCTAGGGTTAGAAGTTATGTAACCTACCTTAAGAAAGCTCCTCAAGATCCAAAGCTGCAAGCTTCAAGCTCCTAGCTCCAAGCACACCACTTTCGGCCACCTTAAGAAAAGGAACAAGAATCATAACCACCATGGCTGAAGAGTAGGCAAGATGGAGAAGAAGATGCTAAGGAGAGATGGAAGATGCTTACCAAGGAAACAAGGTCCACCTAGGGTTCAACCACCAAGCTAGAGGAAGAAGAAGAGAACTCCACCAAGGGGGGATCGACCACCAAGCACTCCAAAGGAGGTGTGTCATGCATCAAAGAAGAGAAGGGCAACAAAGAGATAAAGGGTTCTAAAGGAAGAGAAAGGAAAGGTATATATAGAAAAGGATGAAAGGGGGAACCAAGGTAAGGTGTCACCTTACCCAAGGACAAATGTCCACACATTTGCCACCTTGCAAACCACATGTGCATGTCATGCCACCCACTATCAAAGGATAGCTACTTGTCCAAGGTATGGTGACACAACCAAAGCTAGGTCACATGGGAGACACACCCTCTTGGACGATACACCCCTGGGCAACACATTTCTTGGCTGAAACAACTCATGGCCGATACAAAGCTTCAACACCTCCTTGCCCGATATAGGGCTCCTCAAAGCAAGGAAAGGCCCAAAAAAGCAAAAACAAGGTCCAACAAAGCTCAACCAAGCCCAAGACAACTCAATACACGAGCCCCAAACCTTCCTCTCAACTTAGAGGAAGCAAAGAGAGAGAAAGACATCTCTCAAGGTGACAAACTTGCTCTTCAACCCTAACTTAGGTTATTTTGCAAGTAGCACCTCCAACACTCAACAAAAAACAAGCAAACCCTAATCACCACTAAAGGTGATTAGCAAGCAACGAAGCACTAGGTTTAGGCAAAACAAACATGATAAGCCCAAAATGGAGGTCAGGGTCCTTACAGTGACCATCCACAGGTGGGACACTTCAGAAAGTGATTTTCACCACATGGCTTGCCTTTGTGTCCATGCTTTCCTTTGTTGTGGTTGCACCCGTATCCCTTCTTGTGCTCAATTCTTCTACCCCTGAGCTCCTTCAGTGAAACCCAAGTATCCTTTGGAGAAGTTCTGTACCGTCATCACCGTCCTTTCCATGTCCAAGGTGGTGTAGTAAGCTTCAGAGAAGTTCTTCGGCTTGCTGGCCATCACATGAGGCTTGATGATAGGGCGCAATCACTCCATGAAATGGTCCACCCTCCTCTCTTCATCCATCATATGTCTAAAGCACTCTAGAATGTGAAACTTGTGACCAAAGTCTGCAACTAATGAGTTTCCTTGGGTAATGTTGGTGAACTCTTGTTCCTTCTCCTTCTTAGCTGAAACAGGGATGAATCTGGCAGTGAAGACAGTCTTGAAGTCGGTCCACACCATTGGTTCTTCACTCAAGTCTCTCCCCAGGTTATGGTTCTCCCACCATATCTTGACTGCTCCTTCCAGAAGGTGAGCAACAAAAAAAACCTTCTTGTTTGGCTATACCTCAAGCATATAGAATCCATTCTCGACTGCTAACAGCCAGGCTTCTGCTTTTTTGACCACCTCAGACGTATCTTCTCCCCAGAACTTCTCGACGTTCAGCTTGATAAAGTCCAAGATGGTGGCTCCAAGTCGAGGATGAATGGTAAGAGGTTCACCATTCTCATCTCTTGCTATGTCTTTGAGAGCCAGAGCACTGATAGCCTCAGTCAGCCGCTTCTGCTGCTCCATCCATATAGCATCAGTGGTGTGAACCACCATAGTTGGTCCAGTACCACCAGACTGGTCCTCCTCCATCCGGGCTTCTTCCTTATACATAGGTTCTTCTTCTTGTTCCTTCTCTAGGTCTTCACAGAGTATCAGATTAGGCTTGGGGATCTCGCCTTCAACTTCTTCTGGTCTCTTCCTCTTCTTTGAGGATTCATTACCACGGTTCCTCCTTCTCTTCTCGGAAGACCCCTTCTCCTTGCTATAAGGCCCACCACCATTGGTGGCATCCAGGATAGAAGCGGTCTTCACACGAGCCATCTACATAAGCATACAAACAAACCTTTAGTCTATATTTAACAAATTATACTTATGTCGAAGACATCTTATTTACGTATCTTTTATTACTTTAGTGGAGGATTCCTTAAACCTTATTAGCCTTACTGATACCTCAATAGGGTGAGGAAGAGAGAGAAAACCCTAACCCTTAAAATCCTTAATAGAATTTGAGATGAGAAGGGATGAACAAGATGAGAGAGTCCTAAAGGTATCTTATTTCGAGTCAGATCCTAAGACATTGGCTAGGAAGTCACACAGATCCGGGAGTCCTCATATTCTTACAAGCGGTATGAAGGAAAATATTGCCATCCCCCGACCGTGATCCTTTTCTAGACACCTCTGTCTTTAGGAAAATCCTCTAATAACTCCCTCGGTTCTATGAAATTTGCAAAATTTAATAATTACTAAAGATTAAATGAGGAACCAATGCTCTAATACCAAATGTAATGATCTCACCTCCCAGTAACCCCCACTTAAGGGAGACCAAGAGGTCAGAGTCGTCATCCCAATAAAACGGATCAACAGTTCGACAAATAATCACTAATAATTATAAAATTCTACCAAACTATACTAAAATCTGGTATAAAATAAAACTTTGCATACCTTTTAAAAACTTCGATATCTAACTTCTATCCACAATTGGAAACTATTCTAACTAATACTCCTTGCACTTTAATTCTTATTTTCATGATGTGCCACTTTACTGTTTGTCCTTTTCAATGTAGTACCTAAAACGCTGACAAATAAAATGTCAGCCAACATATATGAATATGCCAGTATGTGGGGACAATCAAAATTTTACACATAGGGCTAACAACCTAATTATCAAAATCAAGTTAATTAACAATTCAATTTACATTTTCAATGTGTCAAATTCCACCGCTTTTGCCCTAACCCTGGAATACACTCTTTAGGGTTTCTCATTGACTTAAGGACACCTTCTCCATCCTGAGCTTGGTGCATGGGGTCACCTCTGATGGTCCCCATTAGTCACACAATATAGGCCACCTTCTCTATCCTAAACTTGGTGCCTGGGGTCACCACTCATGGCGCCCATGGGTCTTCCCTCTTGGGCTTGACCTCATTGCATCTTACATCAGGGTGGCATGTAGGTGCTAGAATACACATTATATCATAATTGTGATAATCATAGTGACGTTATAATTAGCACATATGAACATCCAAATGGATAGGTTGCATTCAATGTGATCAAACATCTAGAAAACCTTTGTGAAACTAAAGCGGTTAACCATAAATAACCACATACCTATCAGGTTGATTTGAGTGCAAAATTAATCCAATCAAGCAAGAAATCCAGTAATCAAGCAAGCATACAAGGTGATCCTGAAATATGCATACAATTTCTTATCATTGATCATGCCAACAAGCTCTATTAAACCTAGCTCTCTTCCTTGGGTTTCTAGTCCTTCTTAGGGTTTCAATTGCAATTAGGGTTTTGTCGTACTTTTACATCCTTAAACCCTAATTATAAAAAATTACTCACAAACCCTAATTATCTCATCTATCTCTCATTAAAGATCCTAGGATCATCTTTTGACAACATACAACACTAATTTCAGATTAAATACACTTTTCTTTCCTTTTTCCCTATTTAAGGTTTCTAAGTGTATTAACCATCATATAAGGTTTAAAAACCCTAAACCATGCAATTAACCATCTAATATAGGTTAAGATTTTACAATACTCCAATTAACCTATTTCTACTCATAGATTTATCCATTATCATCAATTAGGGTTTCCAGCCTAATTTTTAATATCTTTTTCATCAAAATAATACACATTTGTAAAAAGATATGGATTCAGACCTTTTAACTGTTTTATCTTTTTTCTTGCATTTTTCTGATCAACTTTCATGTATTAAGTTCCTTCATCCGAGTTTTCTATTGATTTCTATGATTTTAGCAAGAAAAACCCTTTTTCTGATTTAATTGGGCATAAATAGTAATTACTCGAAAATCATCAACCGCGAGATCGGTGGACTGGTGCTCCGCTCCTGGATCAGATGGTCCCTATCACACATGCCTAAAACAACCACTCCCACTCTTGCTCATTGGATCCACGCTCGGGATCATGGTGGACCGCGATCAGACGGTCGTCAGTCATCGTCTACCTTCGACCGCTCGACAGGCTGCAATCAACTCTCCGATTGACTTTGAGATTCAGGCCACCAGTATAGAAACGGAGTTGCTCGGGAGCTCCTCCTTCATCGCTCGAACTCGAGAATCGGTCAATTTCTCACTGCCACTTAACCTTCACTGCGAACAAGTCGCCAGAGTTCCACCGCGGCCAACAAGTTGCAGAGGGGGTAGGTTAGGGTGAATCTTGCAATAGACGTCGTCGCTCGATTTGTTGTTGCTCTCCACAAAGATTGGGATAGGAATTGGGTGTGCTGGTTCCCTCGAGTACCCCCCCCCCCAGATATAGGGTTGGGTCTGGAATTCCAACAATTTGGGAACTTCTTCCCTCTTCGATGATAGCGTGTGAACTTAGGGTCTAGATCCTTCACATCACTCTCCCAAAGATGATGGACTAGTTTGTTCTTTGAATTATCACCTCAGTCGATGGGAATTCAAATTCCCTATATGTATCCCATTCTCACTTTGACTCAGGGTATACGATGCATGGCTACCCTTAGATCCATGGTCCCTTGTACCATGCGGGTCATCCAACGACCGTCGCCGCTCCCCGAAATCCAATTATCTTAAAAATTGATTTAAAAAGGTGTTTTAACATGATATCTTGGAAAAATCGTTTCTCTCTCCTCAATTAATATTTTCCTCTCAAAATTTATAAGACTATCAATCTTGGCATTATCTAACCGAGTATTAAATTTGAAAGTCAACTTCCAACGGATGAGGGTGTTTCCTTCACATCCAAGTTATACATTAATTATACCAATTTTAATTAATATTTCTTTTTCCTTTTCTATTATCTTATTATCATGAGTCCCTTGGTCCTAAAGGAACCCTAAAGGTATGAAATCTCCCACTTGGAGGATATTATTTTCCTTCTAGAGGTTTCCACCTGATGGAGCCTTCACTCGTGTGGAGTTGCGTGCACCACTAAAAATCCTAGAGATAGTAAGTCTCTAAGTTTAGCCTTTCGTGTGCTATAATAAGATCTCCACCCACGTATGCTAAGATACGTGGAAGTCTTATCGTAGTACAGTTAAGGGTCGAATCCATGAGACAACGGTCTTGTTAAGAGTTTAACAAGATGGAAAACATAATAATTCTACTTATCCACTTAAAAGTTGATATTTAGATTGAAGAGTTGATTTGATGATTAAACTAGAGTGCAAAGTAAAGTAAATGGAAAAAAGTAAAATTGAGGTTGTAAACAATATTGGGGAAACCACTAGGATGTGACCGAGTTTCACCACCACTACGCATGGATCAAAAAACATACATCATAATAACATGGCTTGCAAAGAAAAGGGTCTAAACAGTTAGTAACTTTGTAGACTTAGCTTCCTTTCAGATAACTAACTATGAGAAATGTGGGAGTATTGCAATGCCATCCATCCCCAAACGAATGGTCACTTACTTTGCATCACTCCCCTCACAAAGTGTGTTCCTTGATCTGTCAAGGTTGTACTTTCATACGTCAACAATTTCCATTTCACAGTATGAAAGTACAATGATGGAGGTGAGTTTACTTCACTCCTCAGGAAACGTTCCTAGATATCGATCATTCAAATATACAAGTACAAATGTAGACATCGCACTAGTAGATAATAGATAACACAAGTTGGTGATCAAGCAACTAGCATTCATTAAACAATTGATGTTGAACAGAAAAGATAGTATTTTTCTATCACAAACTCATGAATTACAATGTATGAAATGAAAACATGGGTAGTGGGGCTCCTCCCCGCACCCTAGTGTATGGGACTACTCGCTCTAGGCAAGAACAAAGAAGGAGGTAGGAAGAGAAAAAGAAAGCATCATCTCCACATAGGAGGGAGGAAGGTCGACCCCTTGGAGTAGAGAGAAACTATCTTCACACTACGTGGTTTCCTTGATGAAGAAACCTTCACTTCCCACCTTCTATGTCGATGATAGAGGAAGTAGCTTGAGGATGGAATGTGAATCTTAGACTGACAACCTTGGGGTGAAGGATGAAGGACGAACATCTCAAGAGTGATTGGGGCAGCCTTTGGATGTCCAAGAATTGATGCCCAATGAGGACCCCGTGGGTCCTATTTATAGGCTCCAAAGGGGTCTTAAACGGTCTTGAGTTATTTGGATTCAAACGGCGTTTGGGTTCCATACCATCTTGGGACCGTTTAGGTTCACACGGTCTTGGGACCATTTAGGTTCATACAGTCTTGGGACCATTTGGTCTTCATGCAGTCTTGGGACCGTTTGGCCTTCATACTGTATTACGACCATTTGGGTTCCATACAATCTTGGGACTGGTTGGCCTTCATACAGTCTTGGGACCGATTGGCCTTCATACGGTCTTGGGACCGTTTCGGTTCCATATGGTCTTGGGACCGTTTGGCCTTCATACGGTCTTGGGACCATTTGAGTTATTTTGCAATTTTTTTGTGTTTTTCTGTAAGAAGAAAGGGGAAAATATCAGTTTATTGGTATATTCATGATAAAGTGGAAAGTTAATTATTCTATCTAATTTATCGAAGAAAGAAAATGAAAAAATAAGAAAAAACTAGTAAGATAACGTCACAAAATGGGAGGTTATCACCCCCCCCTAACTTAGAGTCTAGCTTGTCCTCAAGCTAGATAGAGCTAAGGCACGTAGTGGCGAGGCAATTTTATTTAGTGAAGATTTCCATATTCCTGCTTCAATTCTAAACCAGAGATCTCCCAGGGTCTTATCGGGGCTTCTACCTGCACTAACTCTTTCAGGTATCAGGAGTTGCGTGGATCTCAGGTTTCTTCCGTGTCGCATAACTCACATTGGTACCACCTTTTCCTTAATCACATTCTGTGCACATCTTTGACTCTAAGTAGTTTTCTACTTCTTTGTAGATCCTACCGGAGGCTAAGATGGGTACGAGGGTTGGCTTGAAGGCTTGCTGTGTAACTCCCCCTTCTAAGGGGGGGTTTATCTATACTTTTAGGACCTCACTACCGGGTGCGACACATCTGCCTTTGTGAGGGCAACTGAATGTACTGGTCGGGCAAGACCTTTATCAGATTTCATATATTTGGAGACCTTAGGATCTCACTACTGGGTGCGACACATCTGCCTTTGTGAGGGAAGCTGAATGTACCGACCGGGCAAGACCTTTATTGGTTCTTCATATAGGTCCTTATGCATGGCACAACTCTCATCTTTTTATTCAATACTCTAGCTTTTATTCATATACTCACCGGTTTAGGAATTGGGTATTTTAGGAATTTTATTTGGGCTGCCAAGCCTCTTTTTGAAAAGAAAAAAACTGTTCCTTGGAGTTTCCCGACATGCACTTGTTTTGATTTTTGTGCTTGGTGGTCCACCTGCGAGGTTCCTTGACTTGGATTTCGCCTGGTTCCCTCTCGTCCTTAAGAGCGTTTGGCTAGTTTTGGCCACGATGCTAACCTGTGGAGAGTCTGACGTAGAATTGAAGCAAAAGTATGAGAATCGAGTATGAAAGTGATTTATTAATTTACCATTACATGTCTAGATGCTACTTATTTAATTGCTTTTGCGGACTACTCTGTCTTTAATTTAGAAAGAGGTGTCCCTTTCCAAAATGAATGTTTACTTATGTACAAAAGTTATTCTATCATAGAAATTATCAGAAGAACTAATTGTTAGAAAAAGAAAAGAAATTGTACGAAAGAATAAAGGTAAAAGAAAGAGTGGAGAGTAGAAGGTTTGAAAATAATACCTCACCCTTGCCCAGTGTACCCTCCCAACTTATCATCCACTCTATCCTCAGAGTGTCAAGGTGATAGGTTGAGAAGTACATGGGCAAGGGTATCATGATTCTGTTAATCCCTTGTTTGCTCCATATGATCGTAGGAGATTAGCTGCAAACTTTCCATGTAAAGCGTGATAATCCACATCCTTCATGTCCTCCATGTTCTTACTGAGGATAGTAAGGATATACATCTAGTAAAGGATGTGGAAACCACAGTCGTTAGATTCTTTGATCTGCTGGGGACATCTGTGGTTGAAGGATGGGTGGTAAAAATGATCATTGTTTTACACCTTTGTGTGCTTGCCGAGAAGATCATGTAGTCGTTTGGCAAAATCCTTTGCCACTTCCTCCGTGGGCATCTTTGCTGTCACAACATACTATTTTTAGTTTGGATCAAACTGGCTGTCAGAACTATTGTAGATGATTGTCGTTCCTTCATGTAGGTTTTTTTCCAGTAGCATCCAGTTCTCAGAGTGCAGAAAAGGGAGCATGATGAACTTCAGAGTTGAATGTTGAAGATATGAGATAAGTGCCTCTGTGGTTCCGAAGTTCTTTGACCCTAGTAGATCATCCTTCATGTATGCTGACGCCATATAAACCATAGGTTGGTCCTGTGCAAGGAGAAATTGGTATGCAGTCATCAAGCTCATAGATAAAGAACCTTTCAACTGTACGGTTTCACGGAGTGAATCTGTCATTACTAGCATGTTCCCTTTGAGGAAAATAAGCTCATCTTTCTCTGCATAAAGCTAAGACATGATGAGTCTGAGTTCATTATCAGACAGACTCTTGCATGTAGAAAGGTCGAAGTTTGGAAATGTTGGTTGTATGGAAGATAGAGGCACCATTGGTTGGGATAACCTGTTTATGGTGGCCCCGGTTAACAAATCGATGTCCCCCTTGTCATTCGTCATATTGAAAGTATAAGGGTACCATTGGCGTTGTTCTGGGACCTTGGCGATCTACTGTTGCTTTTTCTCCAAATCCTTTAGAGTTGTTCTGTGCGGATGTTTTTGCGGACGTTGGATAGAAGAAAAAAGGTATCGAGGGACGTCGTGTTGTTCCATAGTCGGGTCCTTGAAGATCCATCTGTCATAGATAAGCTCCATGGTTTAATGTCCTCGTAGAGAGTGCATATCCTCTGTGGCTAACTCTGTAAAGGGGATTTGTCTATTGAGTGCTTCTGTGAATCTTATTGTATAGAAAGTGCAGTCCCCTAAACCTTCTAGTGTTTGGACTGTTGGGTTGATGATTTGGAACTAGGGTTGGTTCCAACCATGTCGAAGAGATGGGAAGGCAACCCATATTACTTTGAGAAGCCGAAAAGGAATGCATCATGCTTCCCCAACTTCTAAACTATAAAAATTTATCTGTCTGACCGTTATCTCACTAGCGCAGAAGTTGTACACCTTGGCATCGCGGGCCTCAATATTGATGATCATTAGCAGCCATTGTCTGGAAACCCAAAAGGGAACTGTGATGTAGCATGCCTTCCGTACCAGACCAGTTTGTAGTCGCTCGATGGACTTTGCCTGTAAGTTCTTATGTAATAAGGATAAGGATAGAGCAGGTGAAGCATTGAAAATAGGCTGCAACTTGTTTGAGCTCTGGAATTCCTTTATAGTGTTAGTAAGGAGGACGCAAAAGATAGCCATCTTCACCTCTGATTGTGGTTGAAGGAGAATACAGAAGTCTGCACGTATCAACCTATGCGTTGTTTTTGTATTGTTATAGATGATGTCCCCCCCGTTCTTGGCATCATCTACAATAGTGTTTAGGATAAAGATGTCCTGAACATCTAATGTAGAGATGGCCTCCATGTCCAAGTCTTTCATCTTGTGAGGTAGAGGTGGCGGCGGGGGAAGGTCTTGATGTGGAGGAAGTGAAGTCTTCTCACTATCATCCAAAAGTTGAGGTAGATCTTCATATTTTCCAGAGTCATCTCTAGAGTCAAGTCTACCATCTGTGTCGAGACTCACTCTATCAGATTCCTCCTATTCTGGAGGGAGGGGTGTAGATTTCTCTGGAGCAGAAAGTTGATGAATGGCTACTTTGGGTAGGCTAATGCTAGTTTCCATTATGCATTGTTGAAACTCAGCAAAAGCGACTTCTTTTGCAGTATTCCCTAGAGATCGCATAGCTGAGAAGTTAAAGAATTGATCCCCATATGATATCGTTACATTGTCATTATTATCGGGGGACTTAGTATCTTTGTTTCCACCTTCTTGGTGGTCTCTATTATTTCCCTTCTCTATAGGTTCTGCCCCTCAGCTGGTGCCCTCTCCAGCATTGCATGGGTCATCAGGTTGATCATCTGAGGAGGATCTGTCATTGTTAGAGTCAATCGAGGAATTAAAATCCTCATCGTCGTCTTCACTTTCATCTTCATCATCATCCGCTTCCTTATCTATTATTTTCTTGATCGATGTTTTCTTGCACTATCGATGGATGGCTTGTAATTCTTCGAGTGCCACTTACACGTGCTCGTGGGTTTCGAGCAGTGCGTCATGGATTTCTTTATGATTAGTATATCTCACTTTGGCAGAGAGGAGTCATGCTGATAGATCTGTTACTTGTGCACGTAGATGATTAATTTCATTAGTTGATTGCTCCTCTTGGCAGCGGATAAGCTGCATGAGGTTGATGTTGATTTCATCCAAGCACGTGCTTAGGGCAGTTTGTTGCTACTGAAGCTCGTGATGGGTTTCATGCAAAGGTTGATTTTTCTTAGAGACCCTGTCAACTTGTTGAGCCAATGCTTCTTGCTGGCTTTTCATCCCAAGTACCAACTCTGGAAGGTGTTTTAAGCGGTCATCGATGCGGTCCACTTCCTTGGACGCTGCTTCCTGTCTTTGTTGAATGCTTGAGAGGATGCCTAGTAAGGTGTGGTTCCGCTCGTCGATCTTAGAGACTTGTGTAGAAAGCTCCTGCACATAGGAAAAAATGGATTGTAATATGTTATAAGGGTTGGTGAGGAGGTTTCGAATGACGTCAAATTGACGTTTGAATTCCTCACCGACTTGTGAAAAGGGGACCCCAAAGATGGATGGGTGGGATGGATGGGGTCGAGGTGGGAAGATGGTAGTGTCTTGTGAAAGAGACACTATTGATGGACCCGCAAATTGCGTGGTGACTGTAGATGAATTCACTAGAGATATCAGGGTGGTGGTGGATGAGAATGGTGGCGACATCTCAGTTGAAAATGGTGGAACCGAAAATGCCGAGGGGAAAGTGGTTGAGGTGAAGGTGAGATCAGGCGTCGAGGTAAAGAATGGGATGCCCGAAGAGAAAATGAGTGAGGTAGAAGATGCAGGTGAAGTTGTGGTTGTGGAGAAAGAAATTATGGTGGGAATTATTGTGGAAAATGGTAGAAAAGTGGTGGATGGCGGAATGGTGGAAGGTGGTAGTGTGGTGCTACTGTTTGTAGTGGTAAGCCCAACATCCAGATCGAAGATGAAGGGTTTTGGTGTTGGGTTTACTATGTTCTCAACACTATGTGGTGGGTCTGCCTCTGGGTTGATCTTTGATGTGGGCATCCCCGACTGCTGTTGTTGCTTAGTGTGTAGTTTTGAAAGCTGTGTCACTAGTTTTTTCTTTGGCCTTATTGCTGGGGAAGTGACTCTATGCTCTGTCTGCCCTGTCTTTACTTTTTTCTCTTTTCTTTGACTGAGGCTAGGAGGTTGGAAAGCTCCTCTTCAGTGAAGAGAAGCTTTCCTTTGTCATAGTCGCCAGTTCTGGAAGCGGTAGTAGAGTTCAGGATGCTTTTACAGTTGTGCAGAAGATATAATGAAGTTTGGAATCCTTCTCCTTTATGATATATGAGTTCTTTAGACTTTGCTCAATTGTTAGGATGTCGCCTTTTATCACCGTGCACTTGGGAAGTGTTCTGTCCATCTTAAGATATTTCATAATTGATGTTATGTGACCGCCCAATCATATTTCTTTTCCAAGGGCATAAGCTGAGTGCTTATGTATCAGATGTTGTCTGATGTTGACTGGTATCCCTTTGAGAATGGACCATAGGATAAAGAGACCAGAAATAATAACGTTCCCACTCTATGTCCTGGGAAAAATGGTGCTTGTAATGATTTTGTGCAGAGTGCGCACTAAGCCAGAATGTATGTTAGAGGCCTTGTAAGTCTTCTCCTCATAGGTTGGAATCCCCCTTAAGGACTTCCAGAAGGTGTGCCTGTTGAACTGGGAGTGGTCCAGGCCTACCGCTTTAGCCTTCTTCAGTTGATCCTGATTGTGGATGAAGATCTCATTCAACGTGTTCTCAGTTAAGACAACTTTGTTTCCAAAAAGTGAGGTTACCAGCCTACGGTCACCTTCGTCCTTCCATTTATCCTTTGCGTCCATGATTTCTTTGTTGAGGTATGTGAAGAACTCTATCCTGGGCTCACCATAAGAATTTTCCATGACAAAGCAGAGTTTTGAGTGATTTGCGTTGTCGAGCAAGGCGAGAACTCTGTCGTAGACCCAGTACATTGGAGCAGACATACTTTGTTGGTCGCCATACTTTGTCACCAGCCGGGAGGTTTTGGATGTACTAATCAACTGATGCTGGTTCTGCAATGGTGGTAGCAGGAATGGAAGCAACAGGGGTGGCATGTCCTGCATGATTTGTTCCCTTATAGTGGAGGGCTGGACTTGCTTCCGTGCCCTCCTTTTGGTGGATCTTTCTTCAGTGGCCGCCTAGGCCTTCCTTTTGCCTTGTTGGTTTATAGGTGTGGATTCCTCCTCAGAATTTGGTGTGTACTCTGAGCCTTCATCAGTGGAGGAGATATCTTCGATTTCTTTGACATGATCTTCTGCTAAACATTTATTTACTTGCTCGAGGGCATGGATGACCTTGGGCAAGTTAACTTTTGATGGAGTCTTTCCAATTTTTTCACATATATCAGGGATGTGCTAAAGCTTGGAGCGACGCACTAGGATCTCTTCTCTGGTCCAGACGCGGGAATCAACAATTTCTTTTGCTGGTGATGCCATTCTGGAAAATTTGAACAAGAGATCATGTATGTTAGAAAAGATTGAAATTGTAAAGATAATAGATTTATGAAAAGAAAATGCAACATTGTGTAAATTTCATTTTTTTTAAGGTTTGAAAGAACCAAATGGGTTGTAAGACTGTTTCGGTCCAAACGGTTTTAGGAGCGTTTGGGTCCAAATAGTTTCACGAGCATTTGGGTCCAAATGGTTGCATGACCATTTGGGTCGTTTGGGTTCAAGACCATATGAGATGTAACCATTAGGAAGGTGAAATGGCACAAGTGGTGAGCGACTAAAGCGGCAGAGAAAATGGTGCAAACGGCATCGGCAACGGCGATAGAGGCGACATCAATGATAATGATGGCGATGAAAAGAAGGACGTGAAACATGGTGTAGGGTCGTCAACAAAGGTGACAACGACAGTTTCTACAGTCTACCTTGCTACTAGCGGCAAAGAGAGTGTAACGACGGAGAAAGACGATGCAGCGTCCACGAAAGTTCACAGAGACGGTGGTGAACGCGGAACGAAATAGTGCGAACAGAGAGCGCGAGAGGTGATGGAGGTGGTAATCACGCAGGAGCAGGAGAACTGGGAGGAATGTAACTGGAATCGCATGAAAGAGATATTTCGAGAAACTGAGGGAATGAAAAAGGGAGGGGTTCAGGCGATATTTATAGGAAAAGGAGGGGTGGCAGTACAAATTCTCATGAGTAAATGGTTTCAAGATCGTTTGGATCAAACTGTTTTGAGACTATTTGAGTCCAAATGGTTTCAAGCCCATTTGGATCAAATGGTTTCGAGACTGTTTGTGTCCAAACAGTTTCAAGACCGTTCGGATCAAACGTTTTTGAGAGCGTTAGGATAAGATTATTTTGGTTTTTGGTTTTTATATTTTTATATTTGTTTTAGTTGCTTATGTAAATTTTTATATTTTTTGAATAGAGATGATAGGTTTAAAATAAGCAGTTAAGAAAAATAGAAAATTGTCAAAACCAGGAAAAATAAAATGGAAAAGTGATACTGAGTTCTTGGGTTTCCTCCCAAGTAGCACTTTGGTTTTACGTCGTTGGCTCAACAAAGTTCTGGTTTTGTTAGGTTGATGCAGTTGGATCATGAATCTCAGTGGTTTCTCTTGGAGTTTTATCAGCTGGAGTATAATATTTCTCCAGTCTATTACCATTAACAATCCTTTCTCCTCCATTGTCATCAAAGATGATGACAACTCTAGTTGGATAGATATGCTTGATAGTGAAGGGCCCAGACCATTTTGTGTGGATTTTTTTGAGAAACAGTTTGAGTTTGGAGTTAAAAAGAAGGACCTGGTCTTTGACAATGATTTCTTTCCTTTTAAGGTGGTCGTCATGCCACATTTTAGTTTGCTCTTTGTAGATTCTGGCATTCTGGTAGGCAGTCATTCTTAGTTCCTCCATCTCTTGTAATTGGAGTTGTCTATATTAACCGACACTTTTGAAATCAAAATTCAATTGTTTGATAACCCACCATGCTTTGTGTTCTAATTCAACTGGGAGATGGCATGACTTCCCATAAACCAAACGAAGCGTCATTGTTCCTATTGGTGTTTTGTAAGAAGTATGATATGCCCAGAGAGCATCAGGAAGTTTAGTGGACCAATCCCTACAATTTCTATTGATAGTTTTCTCTAAGATAGCCTTCAATTGTCTATTTGAGACTTCAACTTGGCCGCTAGTCTGTGGATGATAAGGCATAGCGACCTTATGTTTTACTCTGTATCTTCATAGGAGAGCTTCGAAACTTCTTTCTAAGAAATGTGACCCCCCATCAGATATAACCGTTCTAGGGACTCTGAATCTAGGAAAGATGATATCCTTGAAAAACTTAATAACCGCCTTAGAGTCACAAGATACATTGGGTATAGCTTCTACCCATTTGGATACATAGTTCGCAACAACCAAAATATAAGAGAATCCATAAGATGGGGGAAATGAACCCATATAGTCCACTCCCCATACATCAAAAAGTTCGATCTCCTACCGTAGAGTTAGTGGCATTTGGTTTTGTTTAGATATCCCTCCAGACAGTTGACATTTAGTGCAAGATTCCACAAATTCATGGGCATCCTTCGCTATTGTTGGCCAGAAGAATGCTGACTATAGGACTTTAAGGGCGGTCTTGTGCAAACTCATGTGCCCTCTAGTGGGGCCAGAAAGATAGTGTTCTAAGACTGGAGTAATGTCTTCTTCAGGGAGACATTGGCAGAATAGTCTGTCTGCGTATAAGCGGAAAAGATATGGTTCATCCCAAAAGTATAGCTTGACATCATGAAGAAATTTCTTTCTATCGTGGTAGGAAGCAGCAGGGTGGACAATTCTTGTAGCTAGATAGTTTACTATATCAGCATACCAAGGAAATCCGGTGGTGACTTTCATGAGTTGATCGTCGAGTAGAGAGTCTCAGATAGGTATATTGTCTTCGTCCTGAGGCTCAATATGACTTAAGTGGTCGGCAATGACATTTTCTACCCCACTTTTATCTTTTATTTGCAAATCAAATTCTTGAAGCATCAACACCCAGCGAATAAGTCTGGGTTTTGTGTCTTGTTTCTGAATCAAATATTTTATTGCAGAGTGGTATGTATATACTATGACTTTTGATCCGATCAGATAAGAGTGAAATTTTTCAAAAGCATAGATGACTGCCAAGAACTCTTTTTCAGTAGTTGTATAGTTCTTTTAGGCTTGATCAAGCATTTTTTATGCATAGTATATCACATATGGTTTCTTATCTATTCTTTGCCCTAATACTGCCCCTATAGCGTAGTCACCGAAGTCACACATTATCTCGAAGGGTTGTGACCAGTCAGGGGCTCTTAGTATAGGTGTATAAACTAGGCCATTCTTTAAAGTCCTGAAACTGTGTAAGCATTCTTGATCAAAATTATAATCTGCATCTTTAGTCAACAAGTGAGACATGGGTTTTGTTATTTTTGAAAAATCTTTGATTAATCTTTGATAAAATATGGCATGACCCAAAATGGCTTGTACTCCCTTGATGTCTTTTGGTGGTGTTAGTTTTGAAATGACATCTATCTTTGCTTTGTCCACTTCAATCCCTCTTTCGCTCACTCGATGCTCGAGGATAACTCCTTCTGTCACCATCAAATGACACTTTTCCCAACTAAGGATCATATTTGTTTCCTCGCATCTTTTTAGCACTCTACTGAGGTTAAGTAGACAATTGTCAAAAGAGTCCCCATAAACTAAAAATCCATCCATGAAAACTTCCATGATGGACTCAGTTAATTCTGTGAATATGGCAGACATACACCTCTGGAATGTTGCGAGTGCATTACATAGTCCAAAAGGCATCCTTCTAAAGGCATAAGTTCCAAATGGGCAAGTAAAAGTCATCTTTTCTTGATCTTTAGGGTGGATCAGAATTTGATAAAACCCTAAATAACCATGAAGATAGCAAAAGAATTTTTGGTGGGCTAGACGTTCGAGGACCTCATCAAGGAAAGGTAGAGGGAAATGATCTTTTCTTGTTTCCTTGTTCTATTTCTGGTAATCGATACACATCCTCCATCCAGTGACAGTCCTTGTGGGCACAAGTTCATTTATATCATTCAAAATGATAGTGGTTCCCCCCTTTTTAGGGACTACTTGGACCGGACTAACCCACTGAGAATCGGAAATTGGATAAATAATACCAGCTTTTTGGAGTTTAAGAACTATGAGGCGAACCACCTCTTTGATATTTGGGTTTAGTTTTCTTTGGTGTTCCCATGAAGGTTTAAACTCTTCTACCATGGGTAATCTATGCATGCACAGAGCTGGATTTATTCTCATTAGGTCATTCATCTTGTATCCAATGACTTTCTTGTGTTTTCTTAATTCAATACGTAATCTTTCTTCTTGGTCATCTATTAAAGTGGAATTGATAATGACTGGACATAAATTTTCTTCATCAAGGAAGACATGCTTGAGCCCAACTGGTAGGGCTTTCATCTCAGGTGTCTTGGGTACTTCTGCGGTTTCTAAAATGGTGATAGATTTCAACTCCTCATAGGTAGCTTTGGGGGTTTCTTCATCTTGTTCGAGGTATTGTAGACGTTTCTGAACTAGTTCGTCGGTTGAGAATTTAGCTTCTGGATTTGTTAAGACATTTTCCAAATCATCAGGCGGTTTGGAAGGTTCTTGCTTTAAGTGAGGCATTTTATCAATTGCTTCGAGAAGAAAATGTTCTTTGTGGATGCTAGGACCTTTTGAGCTGTCAAATACTCTGAATTGAACAACGTCCTTTCCTAGTATTAAGGTAATGGTGCCAACTTCAACATCAATTAGTGCTCTGGCTGTAGCAAGGAAGAGTCTGCCAAATATTATTGGATACCTCCGATCTTCTTTTATATCCATAATAACAAAGTCACATGGAATGTAACGCCCAGGCCCACTTCCCTAGGCTCTAGTAGAGTTTTAGGAATGAAGACTGGCCCCACAGACCACCACTAGCCTTAACTGTGCACTTTGTCCACACTGATGCGCAAGCCAGGATCAACTTCACGACTGGTCACCCATCCTAGTACTACTCCAAGATGAGCACGCTTAACTATGGAGTTCTTTACATATGGGCTCCCTAAAAAGGAGGTGCACCTTGGTGATATGGGTAGTTCAATCATTCCTTTTAAGATCAACTTATCTGAGGCCTCAAATCGTGGGATGTTACAATCTCCCCCACTTAGACTCTTGACGTCCTCGTCAAGGCTTAACTGTGAGGCCTCATAATCTCTTCCCCATTTCAGTGCAGACCCACAATGGCCCATGGCCACCCAACTCCCGATCACAGAATACCAACACAAGCGTGGCGATGTCAACCATGGACAACTCTTTCCTACATGCCTGGATCGCACGTTTCAAGACTGGCATGCCATGCCCATGTGGTCCCCACCTACTATAGGGGTTATGGCTTTGATACCATTTGTAACGCCTGGGCCCACTGCCCTAGGCTGTAGTAGAGTTTTAGGAATGACGGATGGCCCCACAGACCACCACTAGCCTTAACTGCACACTTTATCCACACTGACGTGCAAGCCAGGATCAACTTCCCGACCGATCACCCATCGTAGTACTACTCCAAGCTAAGCACGCTTAACTATGGAATTCTTTAGAGATGGGCTACCTAAAAAGGAGGTACACCTTGGTGATATGTGTAGTCCAATCATTCCTTTTAAGATCAACTTATCCGAGGCCTCAAATCCTGGGTTGTTACATGGAACATACGAGTCTTTCCCTACTTTTACTGGGATATCTTCAATAATTCCCAAAGGTGTAGTGATGGTAGAATCAACCAATTGAATTGTCATTGTTGTGGATAGAAAATCAGTAAAACCCAATCTTTTACACATGGAAAATGGCATAATGGATATGCTGGCCCCCAAATCAGCTAATCCTTTCTTACAAGAGGTATTTTCGATAGAACATTGGATTCCAAAGGAGCCATCGTCCTTGTACTTCTTCAACATCTTATTAAGAATGATGTCATAAGTAGTTTGAGCTAATTTGACAATCTCATGTTCTTCAGACATATATTTCTTTGATAGTAAAGTCTTCAGGTATTTGGACCAAGCTAGAATTTCAGAAAGAGCATCGAGGAATGGAATATCGACATATAGCTTCTTCATGGTTTCCTTGAATTTATGGAATCTAGTGTCCAATTTAGTTTCTCACAATCTACCTAGATAGGGTATCCTAGGCTTATACGGCCGGACTTCTGGTTCCTTGGTAACTTGCTCTTTTTCCTTTTCCTTCCCAACCTCTACAGATTTTTTAGTTTCTTGATTTGTGCTTGCAATTGGGTTGACTTCATTTATATCTTCATCTTCTTGAATAACATTGGTGTCATCAGCAAGAAGACGGCTAGACCTTGTGGTGACTGCATTCAGTTGTTACGGTATACGTTGATCGTGTCTTGGGTTTATTTCTGGCTGACCAGCAAAAACACCTATCTAGGGTTTTAGCTGGGATGAGATCTATGCCAATTGAGCTTCCACAACCTTTTGTTGGGCTTGCTGATTGCCAAGCATGGTCTACTGAGATTGCAGCATTTTCCTAATCATGGATAACTCATCTGTTGGCAGAGGCAGAGCATTCTTTTGTGGATATTGTGTAACTTGCTGCTGCCCTTGCGGTTGTTGCTACAGAGGTCCTAGTAATTGAGGTTGATGTTGTTGTTGTAGTTGAGTTTGCTGCAATTGTGGATGCAACAGAGGGTAGTATGTAGAAGAATTTCTTGGGTAGACAAGCCTTTGAGGCCCACCCCTATAATTTCCTTGATTTTGATTATAATTTCTTTGAAATCCAAGTGGTAATCTATTGGAAGACCCACCTTGTGTCTGATGCTGTGGGTTGGAAGTTCCCACAAGATTCCCATACTGAAAACTAGGATGGTTTATCAGTTGATCTGGATTATAATATACTTGGCATGGTATGGAGTGGATAGAATTCACTTGCTCTTGTAGCTGATCCTCGGGATGTTCAATAATTGGTTCATTTTGTAGTTGTGGTGGTTGTAGATCCATCATTACATTGTATTAGAGACCACATGATAATGTGGGGTGATCAGATGCATGACAAGCTTCACAAGTTTTGGTAGCTTCTTTAACTTCTTGAACCTGGAAGTTCTTCTTTCTATCATATTCCCCAAACGATGTTTCAAGAACTTGTTGCTTATGAGCTATGGTTTTTAGAGCTTTGGCGATGGCTTTTAACTCTACAGATTCTTCATCTTTACAAACCTTTAGAACTCCTCCGGTAGATGGCCTTCCCAAATTAGATTGGTTCTCGGCTCAGAGTGTGACAATCTTCTAGGCATCTTCATAATTCTTTCACATGAAATTACTCAAGATATGAGGAATCCAAAAACATCTTAATGTCATCACTTACTCCTCTATAGAACGTTTCTATGAGCTTATGTTGTGAGATTTTGTGATGTGGACATTTCCTCAGTAATTCCTTAAACCTTTCCCAGGATTCTGCTAGAGATTCTCCAGGAAGTTGGGAGAATTGGTTGATCTGTCCCCTAATATGGTAAGTGAGGGAGGAAAGAACTTTTCCAAAAACTTTTCTTCCAAGGGAGCCCAGGTGGTGATTGGCTCTCCATCTAATGAGTTATACCAACTCAATGCCCTTCCAGACAGCGTAAAGTTGAAAAGTCGAAGCATGATTGCATCATTAGTAGCTCTGACCTGTGGAACCAATCGATAAAGTGTCTTGAATTGCTTCAGGTGATCCATGCAATCCTCTCCAACATTCCTAGAGAATCAGATGCCTTGCATAATTTGGATCCATAGTGTTCATATCTCAAAGTTAGGAGCGTTGATGAGAGGTGGCTGGACTGGGTGATCATCTTCAGAGTTCTTAGGAACAACATAATCCTGAAGCTGCTTGTTCCTTATCAAAAGTTGAGCAGCTGCTGTAGCTGCTTCATTTTAGGGATGGATACGAGCTTGCTCTTTAGCACGAACTTCAGGTTGAATTTGAGCACATGTATCAGTGATGAGTTGTGCTCTTTGAGCTGCTATGGCTACGTTGACTCTTTCCAGCACCAAAGCGGCCTGGCGTTGTTCTTCAACCATCTTTCTGGATCATTGGCGGTTGAGTCTAATGCGTCGGTGGAAGCTTCATTCTACCTCAGAGTCGTACTCTGGTTCAGGGGAGAATCCAATGTTTTGCAAAGGTTGCATACACGTTTTGTACCTGAGTAGAAGAAAAATCACACTTTAGATGATGTGGAGAAATGGTGAGGTCAAAGAGATATATGAAGTGATTATCAAGGTATAGTGTAAAATCCTAATCAACTAGCAAGTTGGCAAATAAAATTAAAACATTCCTTTGTCCCCAGCTACGGTTCCAATTTTTTATAGAGCCTCCACTCGTGTGGAGTTGCGTGCATCACTAAAAATCCTAGAGATAGTAAGTCTCTAAGTTTAGCCTTTTGTGTGCTATAATAAGATCTCCACCCACGTATGCTAAGATACGTGGAAGTCTTATCATAGTATAGTTAAGGGTCAAATCCACGAGACAACGGTCTTGTTAAGAGTTTAACAAGATGGAAAACATAATAATTCTACTTATCCACTTAAAAGTTGATATTTAGATTGAAGAGTTGATTTGATAATTAAACTAGAGTGCAAAGTAAAGTAAATGGCAAAAAAGTAAATTTGAGGTTGTAAACAATATTTGGGAAACCACTAAGATGTGACTGAGTTTCACCACCACTACGCATGGATCAAAACATACATCATAATAACATGGCTTGCAAAGAAAAGGGTCTAAGTAGTTAGTATCTTTGTAGACTTAGCTTCCTTTTGGATAACTAACTATGAGAAATGCGGGAGTATTGTAATGCCAGCCATCCCCAAACAAATGGTCACTTACTTTTCATCCCTCCCCTCACAAAGTGTGTTCCTTAACCTGTCAAGGTTGTACTTTCATACATCAACTGATTCCATTTCATAGTATGAAAGTACAACGATGGAGGTGAGTTTACTCCACTCCTTGGGAAACGTTCCTAGATACCAAACAGATGTATGGTGACTACATACATCAAGAACCAACATGCAGTCGATATTTGAATCTAGAAGTACAAACGTAGACAATTCGCACTAGTAGATAATAGATAACACAAGTTGGTGATCAAGCAACTAGTATTCATGAAATGATTGATGTTGAACTGAAAAGATAGTATTTTTATATTGAAAACTCATGAATTACAATGTATGAAATGAAAACATGGGTAGTGGGGCTACTCCCCGCACCCTAGTGTATGGGACTACTCGCTCATGGAAAGAACAAAGAAGGAGGTGGGAAGAGAGAAAGAAAGTGTAATATCCACGTAGGAGGGAGGAAGGTCGACCCCTTGGAGTAGAGAGAAACTATCTTCACACCACGTGGTTGCCTTGATGAAGAATCCTTCACTTCCCACCTTCTATGTCGATGAGAGAGGAAGTAGCTTGAGGATGGAATGTGGATCTTGGACTGGCAGCCTTGGGGCAAAGGATGAAGGATGAACAACACTGGAGTGATTGGGGCAGCCCCTAGACGTCCAAGAATTGATGCCCAATGAGGACACCTTGGGTCCTATTTATAGGCTCCAAAGGGGTCTTAAACGGTCTTGAGTTATTTGGATTCAAACGGGTTGGAGATCGTTTGTCCTTCGTCTGGTCTTGGGACCATTTGGATTCCTTACGGTCTTGGGACCATTTAGGTTCACACGGTCTTGGGACCATTTAGGTTCATACAGTCTTGGGACCATTAGGTCTTCATGCGGTCTTGGGACCGTTTGGCCTTCATATGATCTTAGGAAAGTTTGGGTTCCATACGGTCTTGGGATCGGTTGGTCTTCATACGGTCTTGGGACCATTTTTCCTTCACACGATCTCGGGACCATTCGGCCTTCATACGGTCTTGGGACCATTTGGCCTTCATACGGTCTTGGGACCGTTTGGGTTCCATACAATATTGGGACCATTTGGCCTTCATACGGTCTTGGGACTGTTTGAGTTCTTTTGCAATTTTTTGTGTTTTTCTATAAGAAAGAAAGGGGAAAATATCAATTTATTGGTATATTCACGATAAAGTGGAAAGTTAATTATTCTATCTAATTTATCTAAGAAAGAGAATGAAAAACTAAGAAAAAACTAGTAAGATAACATCACAAAATGGGAGGTTATCACCACCTCTCTCTTTTATTCTCCTTTTCGTTGTTATTTAATTATCATTTGTATTTTCCTTTATCCTTTATTATTATTGGGCCCAATAGCCAATAAGGCCCATTTCAAAATCAACAAGGCTATTTGCACACAAAATCCTTTTAATTCAAACAATAAAGCAAGCATGTATTCCATTTATTATGAAAAGGAGAATTACATGTTTATTACATAATTAGGGAAAAATGGAGGTTACAACACACATAGTCGATTATGGTTTCATAGTTATATTCAACCACCAAACCCTAGGTACATAACCTCTCACTTTCTTGGAGCATTTTTGGATCCAACCATCATTTTCACCTGATATTATTAGGTATCAACATCATAAACATGTATAAGGTATTAGGTTAATGGAACTAGCTATGTACATGTGTACATGTGTCATCTCATAGTTATGGATGTGTTACAACTAGCCTTCACACATAGAGGTCTCAACTATCTACCATATACATGTTGCAAGCATCATCCATATGGGTCGCGACCACCCACTCATCAATATGTCTGGGCCAACCACACAACACCTATCTCGAACTCACAACAACTTGGCATCACAACCACCAACAACATGGCACCATGAATAGAATAGGAACAAATGTCGCAACCTAGTCATTTTTATCAAGACCCAAATGACGTCTCGACCAAACACAAAATAGCATCAGGACCACAACCATGGGCAACGTCATGACTACGACACCCTCTTGTCTCGACCAACACCAATAATAGGTCATGACTCAAGATCACTATGTAGCATGACTCGACCAAAACCACACACACATGGCGACAAAACAATAAGACAAGGTGTTTTGATTGGGACAAAACGCTACATATGTCTAAATACAAACAACATCGTGACCGCGACCAAGGACAATGTTGCTACCGTGACTAAGAGCAATGGGTCTCGACCAAGTTGAACCCAAGACACGAGACCTCCACCAATAAAAAAAGAAGTTAAACACGTCCAAAACAGGAGGTGATCATCAAAGAAAACCACCATCAACTAGGAGGAAAAACTACTCATAAAATGATCACCAAAAACTCTAAAACATACAATATGAGAGTCATTATGAAAGAACCTCATGAAAATGAGAGACTCCACACTTCACACCCCCAAAAATAAACTTCAAGTCCAAGATACATCATGGTACATGATCCTCATGCATGCACTCAAGACCAAGGTCAAAGGTAGGAAGATAACCACCACAACACATCCATCCCCAAAACCGGATACCTTAGATTTAGGGTTTTAGAATTTAAGAAAACCAAGCATGTTAATCACCATCAAACAAGATATAGAGCATGGTATTATCTACTAGAACATTAGGGTTACGTTTTATAGAGAGAAATAGCAACATGCAAGTAAGGAACAATGCCATAATAGAGAAGGTAGAGGATTATATTTCCTAACTTAAAGAGGATCGACTCCACAAGGATTACAAGCTCCAAGCAGACAATCACAAAGGATGATGAAGCTCCACCAAAGGCTCCATTCTTAGCCATAAGATCACCTCAAGAAGAAGAAGAAGAATATACAAGGTCAAAGATAACCCAAGAAAAGAGGGCAATGAGCTCTAAGCTAAGCTAAAAGGAGGAGAAAGAGAGAAGGAAAACTTCTTCATAGTTGGGTCCACCTTGTCAAAACATGGCTTATGACCTTATGATGAGGGGTTCCTCTCCAAAATGACCACCATGAAGGATCCATGGTCTAAGGATGAGAAAAGAGAAGGAGAAGAAGGTAGAAGATCAAAACAAATACCATCAAAAACAAAGGGCAATCACTAACCAAGGTTGAAGGTGAACAAGAGTCACCACATGCAAGGGATCTTGATCACCATGACTCCAAGGATCAACCCTCCTTGCTCCACCAAACTCCAAGTATGAGCTAAAGGGAAGGAGGAATAAGGATGACCAAAAAGTGTCACTTTCATGGTGATAAGAGGGTTTATATAGAAAAGGAGGAGATAATTAGGATGAAGATGAGGTGTCAACAACAAAAGCCACCATAAGGGACACGTGTCCACCGAAGAAACTAACATGCAACCACTCAAAACACACACGCATGAAATGGTGATATGACCTATGTTGGTGATAACACCCAAATATATGCGTTTCTCTATGCATTTTATCTATGGTTTACATCAATTTAGTCTTAACCTGCCCAATAATGCTCATGTTCTATGCTTTCTATCTCTGCTTAGGTAATGTAGCTAGAATAGTCAATAACGTAGCTATATAGCCAATATTGGACTTGCGTGCACCGAACATGGATGAACTACCTCTCTCCTGACTCTCTCTCTCCTAAACTAAGGCCCAGTGAATTGTGCTTCTTGACACCTTGTCTTATGATAACCACAGTCTGATCACTAACCTGGGCCCAGTTTAGTTATGATTAATTACTTTTATTGTCTTATACTCTATATACCCATGCTAAACTTAGTGGATTTAATTCATATTTTTTTGGGATTTTATCTTGCATGTGCAGGTCATTTTAGAGCTCTTGGACCCAATCTCCAAAGCCCATAGCTCTATTTGGGCTCTTTGGTTGCTTGGTCAAAGCACGGTCAACAACTCCCTTCTCCTACAAGATCGCGGTTCACTCTCTCAAACCCTAATCGCGATCGCGATCTGTAGGAATCGAGACCACTGACGCCTACCAGATCGTGACCTCCCAACACCAGACAATAACGACTCACCCTCTCAGCTACTGCGGTTGCGGTTTCCCTTTACCTACCCTAAACCACGATCGTGGTTTCTACCTTCCAACACCATGACCTCTTTCCTTAGCCGCTCCATGCCTACACCTATCTACCCCGACCTCGACCAAAAGTCATGAGCGCCCGCGATCCCATCCGTAACTGCCTATCACTCCCATCTACACTGTGGGCTACCCAACATCTCCCATGCCTTAGTCGCCAAAAAGCAGTTGTCGTCCCTCCATGTCTACACAACAACATCGGCAGTAGATAAGCCACCAACGTGATGCCTCGATTCGCTTCTCGCATCCACACCTTCGACCACCAAAGCGCCAGCTTCAAGCAGGAGGGTCAGATCATGACCAGGTGATCAGCGGGAAGGCAACTGCGACCAACAGGGAAGCAAGATCATGACCTGCCCAAAAGGACCGCGGTCACGGTGTCCCACGACTGTGGTCGCGGTGTCCCATGACCGCGGTCGTGATCCCACATAGTCTTTCCTGCGATTCCTCAACCCGCGACCTGCTGGCACATGGTCTGCTCCATCATCTCGGTCCTGATCGTGCCTTCTTCCCTCCACATCTACCGCACAAGGCCGTGATTGACCTCGTTGCACCCGGGTGCTTATTGCAACCACCATCTCCTTCACGATGGTAGATCTCGTGATCATTCAACGTCGTGACAACACTTCTTCACCTCCCAACAACAACACCACCATCACCATATCACCTCGACCCACCACCTACATCGTCACTCATAGTAGTAGAGCTCATGGTCCTCTCCTCTGCCGATTGCGATCCACGCCCTCGCTCCCATCGCGACCTACATCACCCTCATGTCCTCGTCCTGCCACCAACAACAAGGACGTCGACCTCCACCTACCACCATCATCATCAAAACCTACCTCGTCTTTGCTCTTCCGTAGCTACGAGACATAGTGTTGGGTGCAAAGGCTGCGACCCGTGACGCCCTACACATCAGTCACGACCCCGTGTCTCCTATCCAATCTGCTCGGCCCATTCCACCTCTTTACATGACCCTCTTATTTCCCTCTGGATCTCAATCGCGGGTCTTCTGCCCTAGGCATCTACCTGTGATCCCCTGCTAGCTAGAAAATCATGATCGCTATCCTGGAGAGACCGCGACCTATTCTCAGCCTCTCACAAACTGCGATCGTGGTTTGGGAAGATTGCGAACCGTGATCCTCAGGTATCGTGGCTTCAACTTTAAACAATTGCGACCATGAATGTTAGTAATCACGACCAGGCCAAGAAGAGATCATGATCGTGAAAAAGATCACGACCTACAAAGCAAGTAATCACGAACTCCTATAAATTGACTTAAAATGCACATGCCGAGGCACACAGCTATGCCTATAAATATGCCCATACCCCAGCCATTCAAAGGGGATCGAGCCTGGAGGCCAAAGGGCTGTTGGGTCGTGTCCAGATGTCGGAAGGCTTCCAAGTTGGAGCCAGAGCCTCGAGGAAGCATCCCAAGGTCTAAGAAGACTGAGGTAGCTAGTCTACATGCTCCAGCAACCACCGACCTTCACTCTATCTCTCCTCCGTCCCCATCTCAGATCTACTCTCTCCAAGGGTGGAAACCAAGGAGAGAGCATATCTGTGCTACATTCATCCTCACCACCAAGGAGTGAGAAGATCTGCATCACCGCCCTCCTCTACTACTAGTCTACGATCTCCATAGGCAGAAGCTGAGGAGAGAGAAGATCAATCTACACCAACATCCTCTCACATCCACTGAGCTGCTGTTTGGAGCAGATCTAGAGAGAGAGAGAATCAAGGAGTCTAAATCTGATCAAGGAGAAGGACCAAAGGATGAGATCCAGCCTATACAGAGGCAAAGGAGTGAGAGCCACCTCTCCTCCACGGGCTATATCTCTTTCTTATTCTCTTTCATTCTACTGTGTTCCTTGGTTTCTTGTACAACGATGTTCATCCATCTTTGTTCGGTGCTAACCATGCTTATTTATGGCTAGTTAGTTCCTTCTTGGCTATGTAGCCAGATCTGGGCATGTAAATGTACTTTTGCCTTAAGCAAGTATATACATATCATATCTAGTATGTTGCATGTTCTATTTTGCCTTTCTAGTAATGATTGCTAGTTTGGTTGATCTCTTACTAGTTTGAACTGGTATTTCTGCCTGTGTCTAGAGATTTGCTATAGGAATGGTTAAGAGAAGATAGGTTGGATCTAAACCCAAGAGGAGGACAATCCAAGGTTTTCTATTCCTAACATCCCTGAATATCCTAAGACCCGAAAGGGAAGTTAGCATATTCCGAGGTGTTTATATGTCATTCCTAGAGAGAGGGTCGATGACATATTGTTGATGGTTTTAGTCACGCTTCGCGAAAGTGAGTGGGATGACTGTAATGACCCCGCCTCTAGGTAACCCCCAATTAAGGAAGACCGAAAGGTCAGAGCCGTTAACCAATAACCCAGATCAAAGGTTCGACAAATAATCAATAACAATTAATAAACTTTACCAACTAAACTGAAAACTGGTATAAAATAAAACTTTGTTTACCTTATAAAATTTGGGATTTCTAAACTTCTATCCATGAAGATGCTAATCTAACTAATCCTCCTGTGCACGTTATTTCTCATTTAATTCCACATATGCCGCTTTACTATTTGTTCGTTTCATTTGTACCTAAAACACCGACAAACAAAACATCAGTCAGCAAGAAGCTGGTATGTGGGGGGGGGGAACAATAATCGTTCAACTACAATAACAAAGTAATCAAACAATTATCATTTAACAACCAAGATTATGTTTTAAACCATACTACTCAGTCCTTTCCTATCCCCTAGCTCTGTGTTGTCCCTGTAGCGGATTGAGATACTACCTCTCTCTTGGTAGATCCTTATTAAACCCCGCATGATCCTACTTAACATGTAGATCAATATCTAGGGTTGAGTCGCATGGCACTACCTATAGGTAGTCCAATTCCAGACTCAAAGTGACTTGATGGACCTACCCCATTGGTAGCCATATATTAAGTCATACAATGACCTGATGGCCAACCCCATTGGTATCCATGTACTAGGTCAACCCATTAAGCTATAGAGGGGACTAGGATCTGAGCTAATAGGCACATCTCTTATGTGATAGTCATATTCACATTATAATTTGCATGAATTAGATTCATCCAACAATTAATTCAAGCCACGATGTAAACATCGATAAAATCCTTGACAAACTAATGTGGGATAATCATAAGCGTAACCACATACCTGTCAAGTCGATGTGAGACAAAAATAATCCAATCAACCAATAGGCAAGCAAGCATTCAATAAGATCCTGAAAAAATTATAAAATTTCCTTTTATTTCTCATGTCATTAAGATCTATTAAATATAGCTCGCTTCCTAGAGTTTCTAGTCCACTTTTAGGGTTTTCATTGCAATTAGGATTTCCCTTCATCTTGTACTATTTTAAACCCTAATTATCTTAATATCTAATCCTCAATTTTGGATTAAAGGTGTAATTACCCATTAATTAAGCCCCTTAAACCTCTTTTACATTAAAGCTACAATTTTTATCCTTTTAATCCATGACAAGATCATTATACACATTTATCATCAATTCATAGTTCATTATGGTCCAAATCACATATGAACTCGATTTGCCATTAATCCCACCTTTTATTCATGGGAAAACCCTAATTACTACATTTAGGATATTTATCCACAAATTAGGAACTTTAATGCTCGAAATAGCTTATAACCATGAAAACTCAGTTCTATACATGAAATCAAATAATTAAAGCCATTAGTAGTCCTAATTACCATCATTAGGGTTTCAAGGCCTATTTATGCACATAAACTCTAAATTAAACTAATTATATGCAAAGTTCATCTTTATTGATCTTAATGTTCCTTTTCATGATTAACATGTTAACATCAACTTTAAACACTCATTTAACCCTTTCTAATTCATTAATCATCAAAAGTTAGGGTTTTTAATTTATTAAACTATGATCTTTATATACTTTTTGAATTGCAATCAAAATGAGGCTCTAATTATATTTTTATTAGATTCCCCTCATTTTTTGAGCAATTTTCATATTTTGCATGTTCTCATCGGAGCTACCAATATTTAGATACAAATGTTGCAATAAATCACTTACTTTGGCCAATAGCAAGCTGCCACGTGACTCCTTCCATGCAACGTACTCGATTGACTTGAGAACATAATCAAATGTCACTTTTACTCCTCGCTTAAGTTGTCGATCATTTGTTACTCTGAGGGTAGAACTATCCAATACCCATCCATCCTTCTTCAACCTCGAGTGGTAGGTTCGCAGCCGCCCTAGCCACCGATCTGTGACCTTGGCATGCTCTTCCTTGCCCCTCTTCTCCTCGACGACCATCAGGGAGGGTGCTCTTACCCCAGCCATACCCTGGAACACGCAAAGCTTCTCCAAGTTGTGGCCACAACGGCCGCGGGCAAGCCTAGATGGTCTGTGGCTCAAACTATGTTGTAGCCATGTTGCGGGATCTTTTCCCACCTTTGGTAGGCATGAAACTCCTCGGAACCCTTTCCCTGCCTCCTGCCACATCCCTACACGTCCAACCACACCTCGACCCACGACCGAGACATCCGATCTAAGGAGGGCCAATGTTGTGATCTGCAGCTAGGTCACAACCCCTTTGAAGGTATTGTGCGGGTTTAGAGTAGGAAGACAAGGGAAGAGCTTCCTTAGATCACTTGTGGGAGCATCAAGCCACCATCCAGGACCCTCCTTGATCCTCCGTTTACACCAGGGTTCTCCCTACCTTCTTGGTTAGGGTTTTCTCAAAGAAGAACAAGAAGAATATGGGGAATAGAGAGAAACATGCATGATATCCCCTTAAGGTCGACCCTCGGCTATTCCCTTATATAGGGGTGAGTAGCAATGCCCTAGGACGTTCCTCTAAGAGAAATCAAGTTCTCTCCCATAAGGAATCCTATTCCTTCATGGAGAAGTAGTTCTTCTCTCTCCTATTTACTTCCTAGATATTCCTTATCTGATGGACACTTTGAAATATGAGAATTATTTCTTTCACTCTCTTTATACTTTCCTCTTAATCATTGATCACGAAATTCTATTTTTATTTAATAGAAAATACTTCCCTTTTTATCAATATTACAAAATTCCTTAATAATGTATCATATTATACTTTTATTTTGCAAATTTGGTATTTTATCTTTCCTCTTTCTTCATTGGGACTCCTTGGATCCCTAGAAACTCCAATAATTCGAAATTCCTTTTTACGGAATACTCATGATCCTTCTACATGCATCAATATGCATTATTTCACATTAAAATACCTCTTTTTGAGGATTTCTTTTTATTTCTCTTTTATTTTATTCATCAGTATTCCTTTTATTATTAGGAATCCATGGGATATGAAATACCACTAAGGATAACTCAATCACACCTCTTTCCACTTATTTTCCACATTTTATCATTATTTTCAATTTCTTTCTTAACAAGGAAATACTTAATTGGTCTTTTCTTTTCTTATTGCATTCGCTATGCAAATTTAGACTCCTTGGGACCCAAGGAACCCAACAATCCACCTTTATATTATATTCTTTTGCCTTATAGAGGTTTCCACATCTCTCTTTTCTCCAAAACTCAATTATTCATTTATTAATTGAATTTCCTTGTTATTGGGCCCAATAGCCAATAAAGCCCACAACACAATCATCAAGGCTATTGTAAACGAAATCCATTTATTCAAAATAGATTATATCATTATTTTTTCAAATGTGAGAAATTACATTTCTCACCAAAGGAACCCAAAAATTGGGGTTGCAACATCATTCCCCTCTTATAAGAATTTTGCCCTCAAAATTCCATCAAGCAAGCAAACAAACAGGATAAGCCTTTCATATGTCCATCATGGCTCCCATGTGGCTTCACCCTTTCCATGGTTCTTCCCAAGAACCTTCATTATCTCATATTCTTCCATCTGAGTTCTTTCTTACCTTGGTATATCATACCATCATAGGTGACTCAGGACATTTTAGCCTCTCAAAAGCTGAATAGGTTCCGGGCTCAACACATGGCTGGGGTACCTCACATAGTGCTCTAGATCAGACTCATGCAACACATCATTTTATCATGAGGGGTAAGGCTAAACACAACCTTCTCCACCAATCCATCTCAAATGGACCCATATATTGGGGACTCAGCTTTCTCAACTGTAGCTCAGAGGGGTCGGATTTGCACATTATATTCCCCCACAGTGAACTGCATGTCTGTCTGCTTTGCATCAGCTCATGACTCATGTCACCCTTGGGCTCTCTCTCGGCCATTGCACGATCAAGCGACTTCATCTGCACACACTGTGGTTCTTTTATGAACTTCGTGAGGCCTCCTTCACCAACATCATCATAATGAAGTGGCAACCGACACAACCTCCTTATAGAACTTCTTGCATCCCGATAAAGTCTATGCTGGTTAACATCACATATTAAGAATTGTCTCTGGGTATCACCCTGAACAAGCATGCTTACTCTCATCAGACCCTCTAGTCTGGATCATACTAACCATTAGTTCAGGGGGGGGGGGTGATAAACAGTACTAACATCGAGTTCTTCATGTACCTACTTCCATCTTATGGAAGTGAACCTTTAGATCATACTTAAGAACTTTTGAACTCGCATCATGGTATGGTTAAACCTTATCTCTCATAGGTAGTTCAACCAGATCTGTCCCTTAAAAGAACTCTTTCTTTCTCATTTCATCTAGGTAAGGAAATCTACCATAACCCATATTGCATCTTGACCTTCCTTGATCTAGGGGAGACTTACCACAACACCCATAGTGATGCACTCCCATTCCCTCTCGGGAACTCTCTTTGTCCTTCATGTGAAATCACTAGGTTACTGGTGTTCGTCCTTTACCTCTATCATGCATGGCCACAAGCTACATGCATCTTCATCTTAAGCATCCAAAGTGCTACTATCTCTTACTATCTTAGTAATACCATGGTATATGGTGATTTTAAAATCATGATCTCCTATATGCCATGATTCCTCAAGCTCGATACCTCGGAAACCCTAAACCACTCTCGTCAGGGTTTCATCACCTTCCTTTCCAGAGAAGTACATCTGAGGTTCTTTCATTATAACACAAACTAGGCTGGCTAACCAAGCAACCACTTACTTTATTAACCACTATAATTACATCTGGGTGTTAACCAAACTTATCTCTTTTTCTCAACTTAAGGTTAGCCTAACAAACTCAACTTCTTCTAGCTTCCAGCTAAACCAGGCAGCTATACCTCATCTCGAGCATTCATTACCACTTCTTATCCTTAGGTGTTAGGTAAAGTTGAAGACATACACCTCCATGTATTCTACTTATCATCTCATCTCAAACCCTAAGTTAGTCTTCATCAAGAAACCCTGAGCTCATCCTAATGGTGATCAAATACAACCTTGTATATCTTCCAAATACTACACATCTCATGCTAGAAGCATCCTTATAAGATGATTACTTTATTCATCTTAGTGTTTGTAAACCATCCATATATCGTTCACTCCACCAGGGTATGTTATCTTCTCTGTAGCAACATCTCAACTCACACCATCTTTATCCTTGGTGTATGGCATGCGTACTGTCCTATCTCTCACTCCCATAACAAGAGGAAATAAGCATTTGGCTGTAGTCCAAATACAAAGGTCTTCCTATTCCAAGAGTAGAGATGGTACATCCCACCTTGCCACTACACCTTTAAATCTGAGTTGAAATGTACCACACATGTCTTTACATCACAAACATCATGATATCAAAATTTCCTCCATGGAAATTTGGTCTCAAACCTACTTGGGTCCACACACAATCCTTTGTCATCTCCTCTAGGTCTATAGGGTGCCGACACTTTTGGGGTCATCCCTCTTCCCTCATGCATCTAGAGAGTGCCTTACTCATCTGCCCTTTGGGTCCCATGAGTTCATGAAGGTGATCAATCTTCTGACCCATGGCCCTCAGACAATTATAGTTGTTACCTCCCGAACCTATGGTGATGTGCAACTAGGGAATTAGGACACTCCTCCTTCCATCGGTCTCATACCTACCTGACCCTAGGATAGACTTCGGATTCCATTATAGTACATGTTCAAGTTAGAACCTTACCCAATCCTTCATCATCTCTCCCTGCATTCATGACTGACTTTCATCACTTCATAGGGGTCATGGCAACCTTCCTACCTTGGTCAGGCCCCATAACGGTTACCTCCATGATAACACATCCACATGCACATAGAGATGGTTATCTATGGGTCTACATGTTCATTCTCATACCATGTACTTTTCACTTAGCTTCTCAAGATCCTATGAAACCTCTTTAGGTTACCTCAAAACCCACAAAATAGGTATACACCCTACAAAAGGGTCCCTCTCCCAGGATGGGAGGAAACTACAACTCTTGACAACAAGGTCACAATCGTCCCTATGTTTAGGTTCTACGTCCATATGAGCATGCTTGACCCTAACAAGCTATTAAGGTACAAGCGGACCACCTGCTAAACCATGCTAGGTCACACTTATTCTCATCCTCAACATTAAATCAACTTAGTTGTGAGGGGGTTCATCAAACATACCCTTAACTTAAGGGGTTTCTTTTTACCTTGACACATGAGGAGTACCATGCTCGAAACTATAGAGACTCCAATCTCATCATGAGCATTGGGGTACACTGCTTCCCCTCTTAGGCCTAGGAGCCCTAGGTTCACCTTTGGGTATCCAACTACATCCTAAATCTCTTAAATACGAATCAAGCATAACCAAGGTATGTCATGTACTTCCATGATCCTTTTATATAAGAAGTACCTCAGAGTTGAGTCCTCCTCAAAGGCAACCAACACGGTACAAGGCTTCACAACCTGTTACTAAACCTCTCAGGTCTAAGGAACTCTACTTCCTATCTCAGAAGGTAAACACATATACCACATGCAGAAGCAACATCCTCTCTCTAGGGTTTGGTTCCTTTAAGATATCATCAGCCTCCAGGGATCATGCATGAGGCAACCACTATCATCCACCTAGGTCACATCATTCTTGACTCCCCACTTTCCTCACATCTTTGGGGTTTTAGGTTTCCAACCTTCTTGCTTGGTTCCTTCTTTCTCTCTCTAGATCTAACTCCACATCCATCCTTACTACTAGAGGTCCTCTCTCCATGAAGTTAGATCAAGCTCACAAGGATATCCCTTCCTGGGTGAAGCCTATACTCAACTCATGTTTTGCTCAAGATTATCCTTAGCTCTTTATGCTTATCACATAATCTATCCAACATACTCCCTTGATCAGGGTTTCTACCTGCTGGTCATACTATAGATGTACTCTGGGTGCAAGTTATATCCTTCTTGCAACATCACATAAGGTTTCTATAGGTTCTTCTCTAACATCCTCCATGAAGGTGCTATCCTTCGCTCAAACATGCACAACCCTTTCTAGGGTTGGGGTTGCCAAAGGTACTTGATTATCAACTTCTCATGGCTCATATGTCATCCAAGGCATGTCTATCCCAACACCTCATCTATCATAACATCTAACTCATCATGACATCTCTCTCTCTAACCTTCACTTAGGGTTAGGGTTAACATCATCCTCAAAGGATGTGCTAGGTCTCTACTTTTAATGGAGGTCTCTACCTCCAAGACTAACTCTCTCTACTAGTCTTCCTACCAAGGAGGTCTATCCTCAGGTCTCTCCTGAGGCAATGACAACTCATGTCATACGACCTAAGCATGTATCTATTCCTTTACACTTACTCTATTAAGCTTAAGTCCATGACATCTTACTTATATGCTTTTTATTAATTTGGTGGAGGATTCCTTAATCCTTATCAACCATACACATACCTCAAGAGGGTGAGGAGAAGAGAGGAAACCCTAATCCTTAAGGTCCTTAATAGAATTTGAGTTGAGAAGGGATGAACAAGATGAGAGAGTCCTAAAGGTATCTTATTTCGAATCATACCCTAAGACTTTGGCCAGGCAGTCACACAGATCCGAGAGTCCTCGTATTCTGACTAGCGGTGCAGAGGAAAATATTGCCAGCCCCCAGTCATGATCCTTTTCTAGACACCTCGATCTTTCGGATAATCCTCTAATAACTCCCTTGGGTTCTACAAAATTTGTAAAATTTAATAATTATTAAAGATTAAGAGAGGAACCTTTGCTCTGATACCAATTGTAATGACCCCGCCTCCCGGTAACCCCCAATTAAGGAAGACCGAAAGGTCAGAGCCGTTAAGCAATAATCCGGATCAAAGGTTCAACAAATAATCAATAACAATTAATAAACTTTACCAACTAAACTGAAAACTGGTATAAAATAAAACTTTGTTTACCTTTTAAAATCTGGGATTTCTAAACTTCTATCCATGAAGATGCTAATGTAACTAATCCTCCTGTGCACGTTATTTCTCATTTAATTCCACATATGCCACTTTACTGTTTGTTCTTTTCATTTGTACCTAAAACGCCGTCAAACAAAACATTAGTCAACAAGAAGCTTGTATGTGGGGGGAAACAATAACAGTTCAACTACAATAACAAAGTAATCAGCCAATTATCATTTAACAGCCAAGATTACATTTTAAACGATACTACTCAATCCTTTCCTATCCCCCAGCTCTGTGCTGTCCCTGCAGTGGACTGAGATACTACCTCTCTCTTGTTAGATCCTTATTAAACCCCACATAATCCTACTTAACATGTAGATCAATATCTAGGGTTGAGTTGCCTGGCACTACCCATAGGTAGTCCAATTCCTGACTCAAAGTGACTTGATGGACCTACCCCATTGATAGCCATTTACTAAGTCATCCAATGACCTGATGGCCTACCCCATTGGTATCCATGTACTAGGTCAACCCATTAAGCTACAGAGGGGACTAGGATCTGAGCTAGTAGGCACATCTCTCATGTGATAGTCATATTCACATTATAATTTGCATGAATTAAATTCATCCAACAATTAATTCAAGCCCCGGTGTAAATATCGATAAAATCCTTAGCAAACTAATGTGAGATAATCATAAGCATAACAACATACCTGTCAAGTCAATTAGAGACAGAAATAATCCAATCAACCAATAGGCAAGCAAGCATTCAATAAGATCCTGAAACAATTATACAATTTCCTTTTATTTCTCATGTCAATAAGATCTATTAAATCTAGCTCGCTTCCTAGGGTTTCTAGTCCACTTTTAGGGTTTCCATTGCAATTAGGATTTCCCTTCATCTTGTACTATTTTAAACCATAATTATCTCAATATCTAATCCTCAATATCAGATTAAAGGTGTAATTACCCATTAATTAAGCCCCTTAAACCTCTTTTACATTAAAGCTACTATTTTTATCCTTTTAATCCATGACAAGATCATTATATGCATTTATCATCAATGCATAGTTCATTATGGTCCAAATCACACATGAACTCGATTTGCCATTAATCCCACCTTTTATTCATGGGAAAACCCTAATTACTACATTTAGGGTATTTATCCACAAATTAGGAACTTTAATGCTCAAAATAGCTTATAACCATGAAAACTCAGTTCTATACATGAAATCAAATAATTAAAGCCATTAGTAGTCCTAATTACCATCATTAGGGTTTCAAGGCCCAGTAAAGCCTATTTATGCACATAAACTCTAAATTAAACTAATTATATAAAAAGTTCATCTTTATTGATCTTAATGTTCCTTTTCATCATTAACATGTTAACATCGACTTTAAACACTCATTTAACCCTTTCTAATTCGTTAATCATCAAAGGTTAGGGTTTTTCATTTATTAAACTATTAAAGATGGAATCTTTATATACTTTTTGAATTGCAATCAGAATCAGGCTCTAATTATATTTTTATAAGATTCCCCTCATTTTTCTAAGAAATTTTCATATGTTGCATGTTCTCATCGGAGCTACTAATATTTAGATACAAATTTTGCAATAAATCACTTACTCTGGCTAATAACAAGCTGCCATGTGACTCCTTCCATGCAACATACTCGATTGATTTGAGAACATAATAAAATGTCACTTTTACTCCTCGCTTAAGTTGTCGATCATTTGTTACTCTGAGGGTAGAACTATCCAATACCCATCCATCCTTCTTCAACCTCGAGTGGTAGGTTTGCATCCGCCCTAGCTGCCGATCTGTGGCCTTGGCGTGCTCTTCCTTGCCTCTCTTGGCCTCGATGGCCATCAGAGAGGGTGCTCTTACCCCCACCATACCCTGTAACACACAAAGATTCTCCAAGTTGTGGCCACAATGGCCGCGAGAAAGCCCAGAAGGTATGCAGCTCAAACTACATTGTAGCCATGTTGCGGGATCTTCTCCCACCTTTATAAGGCGTGTACCTCCTCAGAACGCTTTCCCTGCCTCTGCCGCATCCCCATGCGTCCAGCCACACCTCGAACTATGGCCGAGACGTCCGATCTAAGGAGGTCCAATGATGCGATCTGTAGCTAGGTCACAACCCCTTTGTAGGTATTGTGCGGGTTTAGAGTAGGAAGACAAGGGCAGAGCTTCCTTAGATCACTTGTGGGAGCATCAAGTCACCATCCAGGATCATCCTTGATCCTCCATTTACACCAGGGTTCTACCTACCTTCTTGGTTAGGGTTTTCTCAAAGAAGAACAAGAAGAAGATGAGGAATAGAGAGAAATGTGTGGGATATCCCCTTGGGGTCGACCCTGGGATATTCCCTTATATAGGGGTGAGTAGCAATTCCCTAGGACGTTCTTCCAAGAGAAATCAGGTTCTCTCCCATAAGGAATCCTATTCCTTCATGGAGAAGTAGTTCTTCTCTCTCCTAATTACTTCCTTGATATTCCTTATCTCACGGACACTTTGAAATACAAGATTTATTTCTTTCACTCTCTTTATACTTGCCTCTTAATCATTGGTCACGAGATTCTATTTTTATTTAATAGAAATACTTCCCTTTTTATCAATATCACAAAATTCCTTAATAATGTATCACATTATCCTTTTATTTTGCAAATTTGGTATTTTCTTTTTCCTCTTTCTTCATTGGGACTCCTTGGATCCCAAGAAACTCCAATAATTCGAAATTCCTTTTTAAGGAATACTCATGATCCTTCTACATGCATCAATATGCATTATTTCACATTAAAATACCTCTTTTTGAGGATTTCTTTTTATTTCTCTTTTATTTACCTCATCAGTATTCCTTTTATTATTAAGAATCCTTGGCATATGTAGGGGTGTAAATGGTGCGGGTACGGTGTGGGTCTGGCCATACCCATACCCATACCCATCTAATTTAGCGGGTCCAGTTCCGGTTCTAGACCCGCATAATACAAAACCCGGACCCGCACCATACCCGTACCCACAACAATATCGGGTATGCGGGTAAGCAGTTCTATAAAACATCATATTTTTATGTAAGATAAATGACTATGATATATATTTAACACAACAAGATATTATTATCATATAGTATATTAACATGTAATAGTTATATTAGACAATGTTGTATTCTACACAATAACATTAATTGAGTAATTGTTTACATATTTGTAGTCATGATCATAACATTTAATTTATGTAGAAAGTAATGTAAATTAGTAGACATTTTGATTTTAAGTTTACATATGATGTTAATTATTGTAACTAGAATAGTTAATTCTTAATTATATGACTAGTCTCAACCTTATTGTGGTTAGAGTAGGATATAATCTCAATAATTATATTAGTTAGACTAGTAAAGTATGATATGTATAACACATTATTTTAGTAGTTAGTTATGTATAGCGGGTACATGGGTCTAGCGGGTGTGGGTCCAAGCATACCCATTATTGGACCCGCTTATATGCGGGTCCAAGGGTATACGAGTCCAAGGGTATGCGGGTATAAAAAATTAGACCCATGACGGGTTTTTTAAGGGTCCCGATTTGCAGGTCCGCGGGTCTACCCGTACCCATTTACAACCCTAGGCATATGAAATCCCACTAAGGATAACTCAATCACACCTCTTTCCACTTATTTTCCACATTTTATCATTATTCTCAATTTCTTTCTTAACAAGGAAATACTTAATTGGTCTTTTCTTTTCTTATTGCATTCTCTATGCAACTTTGGACTCCTTGGGACCCAAGGAACCCAAGAGGCACAAAATACACCTTTGGATTATATTCTTTTGCCTTCTAGAGGTTTCCACATCTCTCTTTTCTCCAAACCTCAATTATTCATTTATTAATTGAATTTCCTTGTTATTGGGCCCAATAGCCAATAAAGCCCACAACACAATCATCAAGGCTATTGTAAATGAAATACGTTTATTCAAAATAGATCATATCATTATTCGTTCAAATATGAGAAATTACATTTCTCACCAAAGGAACCCAAAAATTGGGATTGTAATAATGACCCCACATGATAGATGCCACTATGCGTACTAGATTCTTGCTTAGGTGTTCGAGGGTTGTCTACACCCGAGAACAAGTGCATAGACTGCCCCGTTTGTGGTTACATAGCTAGGTACTCTCTTTCTCTAATTAGTAGAACCACGAGCTCTGTTTTCTTTTCTTTGTTTTGTTTTAATTCGTGACAACCCGCTAGACTAGTTCTAGCACATATTTTCATCGATTATCGTCTTGGCTTATCTGACTATAGAACAAAATCTATGGTATCCTAAACATCACCACATCCCTGTGTTCGACCCCGTATATCTGCTTTGACCCCGTAATAAAAGTTACGGGGGCCTTGAAGGTTTCAGGTTATAAAATTAAGAGTTCGATTCCTTCTGAATCCACCTCCATATTCTGGACGTGCGATTCAAGCCGATCAGTTGGGTCTTGAAGTTATTTGGTCCCCAACTCATGGTTTCAGTCGCAACACCTCAAGGAGGGTCGAAACAAGAGTAAAGCATCATCTTGGTTGAGACAAAAGGATTTCCATCACTAGGTCGACACACACCTCAGAAAGACCACTATCTCGAGCAAGACACACCCTAGACCATAAAGGCCAAGACAAGAGCAACCAAGGGAAGTTTCTCGGTCGAGACACTCCCAAGAGAAAACCCAACGTCTCACTACACATACTCAAGCTCAACAAGGTCAACACCAAGCAAACCCTAGAACCCCTAATTACCTCTAGGGTGGTCACCACTCAACCAAAGCCCAACCAATGAACTCCAAAGAACCAAAATCTATCTCATTAAGCCAAGAGAGAGAAGGAACACTCTAGAGGTGGCAAATTGAAAGATAACCCTCATGTTTGGGTAAATTGCAATTTGAACCAAAAACAAGAATATTAATTACAACCATCATCCATACAAGATCAAACTAAAAAATTAAGCTCTCTACAAGATCTAAAAGCATCCCAAATGATTACATTAAGGTTATAAATCATAATCAAGCCAAAACAAATAGGGTCATCCCAAAACCCAGGTCAGGGGCTTACAATTCCTTTGGCCCGCTCAGGTACATACACTTGAATCCCAACAACAGTACATACTTTGGTAGTTGATTGGATTTAGGTAAAAAGTATCCATGAAAAATACCTTCCTTTTTATAACTTCTTATTTAATATACGCTTATTTAGTCTAAACATTATTCTCCTTCTATGAATTTGTATTATTTTCACTTCTATTAGTATTTTTATTTGCATCTACTTTAGATAGAAAATGTTAGTCATATTCCAAGTCTCATAGGATGTTGTGTCAAATTTTGTATGGTTTTTGTTGAAGTTTGCATGATCATGCTATGAAACCAAGGTATGATCTGAAAACATGAATCTCGTAAGAAATTACATCTTTCTAGCCCAATATAAATATTTCTACCCATTGAGCATCATCATTCCATTGCTCACATGAAATAAATATGTGGAGCTTATATAACATCACACAAGTCCATATATTCATGTTATGATTAACCATTTGATATTCTTGGAGAAGCGGTAAAACATATACTTTATTTATTTTCACATTGGATAATATACAAAGACATGTATCCATTACAATGGTCCTAATATAAACAAAATTTTAGATAATACCATTTATATTCAAGTTTCTAAAGATTTCTTTTTGATATACATTCACCTTTACCCATTTAATGATTGTCCTGTTACATTCAATAAATAACAAAAATGGTCCACCTTCAGATGTCCTTCGTAGAAATTTACTTAATATCTCAAAAAATCCATTAGCACTTCATTAACATCATTTATATTATCGACAAGTAAAAATGTAGAGAATTAGATGTATAGATATCTTGGCAAAGCCACTTTGTGACAAGAAAACAATATAGAAACATTTAACTAAATATCTCATAAAACCATCTAAATGTAGTAATTTTTGTAAATGGTTTCTTCATTCAAGACATACACATTTTTTAACTACATATATGGCATCAATGTGTAAGTTAGACATCATTAACAATTGTGTCATCAATAAAGAAACAATAATAAGTAGGACTTATATAATAGGAAACACTTTAATAAAATATGAAATGGTTATAAAAAATTTCTCTTAAAAAGTTTTAAATAAATTAAACAATAATTATAACTTCCATATCTATTTTGTTCATAAACATTATATAATAATGAAAAAGACAAAGATATCTTCTTTATCTACATATATAATACAGAAAATATAGTTACTTTGTTTGTCTACAATCGTTCCCTCTAAAAATATGCACCCATGTGGCTTGAAAGTTAGAGTCCCAAGTCTTCACTTTCCCTAACATTGGCTTTTGTTCATTCATTCCTTGTTCATGAAGTTATAATTTGTTAAGTCTTGTTAATGTAACCTAGGTTCAATTTCTTTATTTTTATATGATGATAGAGAAAATAAGAAGATTAATCACCTTCTTCTTTCATAACATTTCTCATGTATACCCTCCCTCCATAACGACCAATGTAGAGGGTTATACCCAAAACCACCAGTGTAAATGATAACTACCCAAAAGATATAGAGAAAGTAACAACCGATGACCAATAAGAAGTAGATTTTAACTTGTTCAACCACCCAAGGTAGAGAGCAATACCCATTACATTCATGGAGTAGAGAGTAACCCACCATAACTTTCATGATATAGAGTAACTACCCAAAACTACCAAGGAGTATAGACTAATTATACATAGTCAGTAAAATGGGGAATCTTTTCACAAACATAACAAAAGGGACTTTATGAGGACTTAGAAACTCCTTTTTTTCACTTTTGTAGAAGTTGTAAAAAATAAGGATTATGAAAACAATATACTTTAGAAACAAATGTGGTTGCATTTTTTATATTTATACTTGTGACTTTTAGGAGACCAACTAATGATATAATTATTAAATGGAGTAAATATCACATATGGCGATCTTTTTGTTTGTGCTATTGTCTTGGAAAGTTATTTCCATGTTATGAAGACCATATGAGATTATATGCAATTTTGGATACACTTATGTTTTTAATTTAAAAATAGAGTGATTGAAGATAAAAAGGACTACAAATATATAAAATTGTTATTGCTAAATGTTACTACAGTCAGATGAGTGAGAAATAAAGAATATCCTATAATTTCAAGTCATTTGGAATTTTATAGTCCCCTAAAGATTCATTTACAAATAATCTTCCATATATATATGTGTGCAAGCCTTAATAGTTGTGGTTTTTCAATTGAATATTTTCCTTTCAGAATGAAACATAGTCAAAGAGAATATATCACGGTAAGGAAGAATTGTTTCAAATTTTTTAGTAATTTTCTTTATAAATAGAAATTTCTAATTTAAAGGGGGAAATATATTATTATGTAGTTGTGATTGGGTGCCCACTGACTGAGAAAATGTGATTTTTAGGTTAAGCCTAAGTCTAACATTGTTTACATCACTAGATGAATGTGGGGCACTTGGATCATGATCAAGATTCTATCCCATCACCTTACACCTTTATCCAAAAATGTACAAATCAATTTAGTTATTCTCTCTCAGCCTCTCTCCTCACTCTATCTATTTTTGTGTGTATAATGATTTTTTAGTCATGAAGACCATCCCAATCACTTGAGTAGACATCCATATATCAACAAATCTCTATATTTTAGGTTATCATATATCCCTGTCACCATTTCTCCTTCTTATCATTTTGTAGAGGAGTGTTTCCCCAACCTTGAGCCTAGAAATGGCATTAGGGAGTGCCTCTTATATCCTAACACTGAAGAGTTGACTCCAATTTAATATGAAGAGTCACCAATTAGGGAACATGAAGCTAACTTCATCTCTAGGGTCCTCATTATGAACTTAACTTTTCAATCTATATTGTTTCTATCCTTAATCTATTAACTCTTGATTTCAATCATCATCCCTTGATTACTTGATAATTTTGTGACACCTGATTAAATGATTTGATGTGTCCATATAAGTTTAATATACTTTGATTAGACTTGCAATCCTCTTTATCAAATTAAAGACCCAACTTTATAATTTTATATCTTAAACCTTTCCCAAATATTTTTGTCAATATTCTAAGCCTTCGATATGAGCTTCATATTAATCAGATTTTGCTACTGCTCTCTAGAAATTTTCTACATTTTACCTAATTTTCCACTATCTCTTCCCTTTTTTATCCCTTGTTGAGCCAATTTTGAGGCTTGATGGGCCTCCTGACACTACCTGAGTCTTAGTATCGGTCTGTGCGCGTGTGGTGTCACCATCTGGCCTGGGTGGGGGACTGATCTTGTTCCATCAGATCTGATCTGATGACCCTTGAGTCATCCCCTAACTCAAGTCAGCTGGAGGACACGCTGTCGGAGCTTACTACTCCCCTATTTATAGATTTATTTTCTTCCCCCAACCTTTCTTCTTAGTTTTTGCACTTGGATCAACCTCTCTTAATTCCAACCCATTTGCACTCTAGTTTTACCCCTAACTAATGATTTTTGAGGATATATGAGGAGCATCTCTCCTCCTGTCCTCCTTGAAATACATAGCTCCATCATAATATAACCCTAGACCTCTCCACATGTATAAAGCCCCCTCAAGTTCACCTCTCGTACCAAAATCTCATTGATAGTCTAGCTCTTTCTCTATCCCTCTTTAATGTGTTCCCACTCTTTCTAGTTGGTCGGGACACCACCATGAACGAAGCCTTTCCTCCTTCCACCCCTTCTCTATGTACAAATGCCATGGAATGAGGGATCACTATGAACCATTAACTGGAGGCCTTGAATCATGTCTTAATTTTATTGCCCTCAAGGAATTTTATTTTTCATCTCCTACATCACTTTGGATTTCTAGAAAATAATCCCATCTTATAAAATCCATAGAAATTGCAAATAAGATCCAACTAATATGAATAATAGTTCATTTACTCCTTACATCTTCTTCAATAGATCAAAGCTGATGTAGTCAGGTTTCCAGTCTGCCTTGCTCGCGATCATGACCGTGGTCATCTTTTTTGCCAGTGTTGCGATGATGTCATCCTGGATGTGGGTGTGGGCCTGTACCTTCTTCGATGACCGTTGCTTGCGGCCACGGGCGTGGTGAAGCCTTTTCACCACGGTCATGGTGCGTAACCACGGTTGGTTTTTCTTGGGGGATATATATCTGCTTAGTAAGCAGGAGTGTATATGTTTGATTGATTTTGCCCACAATGAGAGGAGTGGGATGAATAGAAGATCCTCTGGCTTAATTAAAAAAAAAGAATAATAGTTCATTTACGTCCATAAAATGATTCATCTATGAGGATTATTACCATGACCTAATTCTCAATCATATTCCAATATCTCCCTAAGAAATGACCTTTAATGAAGTTTTAAAAAAATGGATAATTTATCAAGACTACCCTAGGTGGAATCAAGGGCATAACCGTGTACCTATTTATGCCCTTACCCACATGAACAAAAATGAAAGAAGATCAATAAACCTGACCCACAACTGTTTAATGCATGGAAGTATAGATATATAATTAATGGATTCTGGAGAGATTTAGACACCCCAAAAAGAAGAAAGTAATGTTTCTTAAATTATCCTTCATGACCCTTAAACCCTAGGACACAACTTCTAGATATCACTTTTATGATTAACCTGATGACATGACACTATCATACCTTAGAGATATAAAAGTAACATGTGATAGAATAATCAAGCTTTGTTGAGATATTGATAAAGAATATTAATGACAAGGAGTGACAAAACAATTCTTGTGGTCAATTAATGAGTAAGAGGGCCCACTTAGGGAATGTAGTGATGAAAAGAAAAGAAAAATAGGAGTACCAAAATTAGAGACCTTACATTTACATATCTCCTGTAGGTGATATAACCAGCCTAACATTTTCTAAAGAATGATATATTATAAACGACTTCCCTAAGTTTTCAAATGTAACGTAAATGGAAGGTACCTACCCAGAAAGGAAAATCATGTGCCTTTTGTGTTTTGGAGTACTACATAGTAAGATGTGAGTATGAAAGTTTTGTACTTGATATATTAGATAATCATGCATTAATATGTGGCTGATATGGATGATACTCAGATAATAGATGCCTAGAACAACAATGAAGATAATGCCAAGGAAATATTTGGCAAGAAAAATATTGAAATACAAACATGTGTTTTATCATTCCATCCAAACTACTGGAATACATACTACGTGTGATGATGCTATGGGATATATGGTTCACATTAAAATAATAAAATAAGGAAAACCCCACTAGCTTGGCAATCTAGATAGGCCAAAAATTCCATGTACCAACAAAATTACATTCATACAAGTATGTAAGGTACAAGTGGAGCATTTGTGTAGTGTAAAAAGTGAGTTAACATGCAAGTACTTATCCCATGCTAGTAGACATAGAACATAAGTTGATATACAAGAACACAAAGATTGAGGGATCAATTGTCATACTAGGAATCAGTGGGGACTAAACTTTATTTGAAGGAGTGGTGTTCAGATATGTGGAGGGACATAGTCTAGATCGTAGAGGTCCATGATATGTCCGTATAAGGCCTAACCTCCTAATTAGAGATATGAGAACACCTGGATGAAACACTTTTAAAATTAAGTTGAATCAACTTGTCCTTGAATTCAATTTTGAGATAACAATGGCCATGCTACTAGGACCTAGGCCTAAAAGTTGAAATTCATTATGACCTGGTGATATACATTCTGAGACATGTAAGTCCTCAAAACCAAATAATGAATTATGTATGTAAAAAAGAATTCACAAACACTCATTTATGAAAAAACTTGATCAAGTGAGAGATGAATATGTTTTGAAAGTTTGAAGGATAAAAAAGCATGTCCAGTTTTGAGATTAATTTAGTGACATAAGATCTTGCTACTTCTTAGAAAACCTATAACATCATAGATAATCATGCATGATGGATACCTAAGTACACCACATGGTTAAGTAGAGTAAATATTGAGGTACTTAATGGCCAAGGCATCATTAGGGTATCTCACTCCATGAGACCCAAAGGGCTAGGAGTAGGCCACTTCACGGGTATCAATATGCCTAAAAACACTGAGGGAATGATCAAGGACAATGAAACATGAGAAATGTGTATAACAAATAAAAAGACATGCATTAATTAATAAGGAGGTTGCACCCAAATTCAATGGCCTTGAGAAAAGAATATTATTTTTGGATTAATGACCTATGAAAATTTTGTAGAGTTTGAGAAATGTTCATATATGAGGATTCACTTATTTGACATGACTTTACCTCAAATTTAGGAATAGAAGATGAAATGTGGATTCACCAACTTTACAAGTGAAATTAGGAAAATTTTGTATTGAGTCTTAAACCACTTACAAATTTATTCTTAGTGTAGGTGGAGGATATTGATCAGCAACCCCTAATACACATATGTTGTATACATCTGCGGGGCAAAAATAATGATATGTTCAATATCATGAAGGTTTCTACATCACTTACATATGGATAAACATAAATTTTCCTTGATTAATACCTAATTGAAGATTGTAACATCATGATAAAATAAACGAGAATGTAAAACCATTAATAAAAGATGATGACGTTATGGTTACAACTTTTAATAGATAATTTTTCATATGATCACTTTCATATAGGTTGATAAAATTTTGCAGAAAAACCTATCCAAGAGAGGTTGTTATAAACACTATATTTGGTGGGTACCCTTGTATTTTGTCCATGATGGTTTTGACCACCCTAACAATCCGATTGTCGATGTGGAGGTCCCTGCTCCAAAATCAACGCAAATCTGGAAGGTCATGGGGAAGAAGGGTAAAGTAGCGGATGTTGATGAAGCTACGGCGAACAAACAAGGTGTTGATCAGGTCATGGTTGTGAGCTCGAGCTACAGACATGATGGGGGTGCTTCTGCCTCGAGTGGCGCTCATGATACTGGTAATGTCGGCAATGTTTCTGGTGTTGGGGTTCTTGGTGTCATTGATGCGAGGGTTGAGGCACACAAGCATGGATCTGAGACACGAGCAGATGGCGGTACTTCCTCCTTAGGTGGCGGCAATGCTGCTAGGTCTGACGATGGGGTTGGCTTGTCATCATGTCATGACACTGTAGTGGTTGGTGTCAATGATGTTGTGGTAGATGTTGCATCTCTGGTTACTGGTGCTGCGTCACCGGTTACTTCTAGGGTAGATGGTGGGGCGATGTTGCGTTGTGGTTCAGATGACACTTTGGGTGATGGCTCGGGTCTTGCTGTTAATGGTGGGTCAGGTACTGCACTCGAATCAATGGTGGGTGCATGCACCGCTGGCTCAGGGGAGACATGTGACTCAACAGTTAAGCACTCCACTGGTGCATCATCCTCTTCTTCATCCAAGGCTTTAAAGACGTCCAAAGGTGATGGGTCTTGTAAGACCCATTCGGCAGCCAGAGGTCATTAATGACCTTTCTCTTGAAAAATGTTTGTGGCTCTGGGAAGCCACGTAAGAAGAAAGAAGTGAGGAGAACTGTCCTTGATAATAATGCAACTATGTCCATTCTTGTTGAATCTAAGATTAAGTCTCATATGATTCACACATCAGATTGTATGTTCCCTAAAGGTTGGTTATGGGTTTCTAATCATATTCATGATCATAATGGTCATATCTATGTTGGGTGGAATCCTAAATGTTGGACTAATACTATGACTAATATGGATGATAAACAAGTCACTATGAAATGCTTTAATAAAGGTGGCCTCACTATCTATACTACAACTATCTATGCTAGGAACTTTGTGACCGAGCGTTCTATTCTGTGGAATATCTTGGAGAGGATTGCTACTAGCATAGATGATGTTTGGCTTATCACTGGCGATTTCAATAATATCAGGAAGTAAGAGGAGAAGGCGGGGGGTCGTGAGGTTCCCTCTACTATCCTTAGCTATTTTAATGTTGCTCTAGATAATGTTGGTCTTACCGAACTACCTATCATTGGTAAAGAGGTTTATACTTGGCATAACAAACAAGGTGTTGTTAAAAGGGTTGCTTGCAAGCTTGATAGAGCTTTTGTCAATGATGCTTGGTTGTATAAATTTCCTGGTTCCAAAATAAAGTTCATCACTTGCAACTATTTGGATCACTGTGCTTTAAACATCAATATGAAACCTATTTCTTTCAAGAAGAAACCTTTTCAATTTCTCAATTTCTAGCTGGATTGGGAAGGTTTTTGGGACATTATTAAAGAGGCTTGGGCAACTAAAATTAAAGGCAACCCACTCTTGCAGTTCTTTCATAATGTCAAGATTGTTAAGGAGAAGTTGAAGGCTTGGTCCAAATAGTATGTCAACCTCAAGAACCTTATTGCAAGTGAAAGAATGGAGCTCGATGACATCTTAGTTTTGGTCCATAGATGCCCTCTAGATCTAGATCTCATTCATGCTGAAAAACAAACCCTTGAGAGATTGGACTTGCTTCTTAAGGTAGAAAAGCTTTATTTCTGGCAGCGCAGTAGAATGGAGTGGCTCTCCAATGGAGATAGGAACACTAAAGTCTATCATACCATTGTTAAGAGATGGGATGCTATTAAATTTATAACTACACTTTTTGACTCACATGGTGATCTTTTGTAGGATAATGATGGCATTGCTGCTGAAACTGTATAGTTTTTTGAGTAGATATATAATCAACCTCATGTTGCATCCAGCTCTTGTATTCCAGATTGGACCCCTCTTGTCTCTGAGATTGATATGGCATGATGTGTTCTACTTTGAGATTGAATGAGGTTCGTGATGTTGTGTGGAGCATAGGGCCTCACAAAAGCCCGGGCCCGAATGGCTTCAATGATTACTTCTATAGGGGTAATTGGAACGTCATTTGTGATGATCTTCTTAAGGCTATCCAATGGATTTTCGAAGGAGGAAGCATGGTTAGACAGGTCAATCATGTTTTCTTGCTCTTATTCCTAAGAAGGACATTGTTTCGTCTCCAGCTGATTTTAGGCCTATCTCTTGATGCTCGATGCTTTATAAAATTATTGCCAAAGTCATATCACGGAGGCTAGCTACTCTTTTTCCAAATATTATCTCTCCTTACCAAGGTGCTTTTGTTAAAGGTAGGAATATTGAGGATTGTTATCTTCTTGCGGCTGAGTTCACTCTCAAATAAAATTAGAAATCCAGTCCCCCTACAACTTGCATCAAGTTGGATATCACCAAGGCCTTTGATTGTGTTCGTTGGTCCTACCTTTGGGATTGTCTTAATGTGCTTGGGTTCAATGAGAAGTTTATCTCCATTCTAAAACAACATGTGAAGACTCCATCCTTTTCTCTCTTACTAAATGGCTCTTCGGTTGGCTTCTTCAAAAGCTCCAACAGGCTTAGGCAAGGCGATCCCTTATTTCCCCTTCTATTTGCACTTGCTATAGAAGGTTTCAACTGATGTCTTGAGGAGGTGTATGATAGAAAACTCATCAGAAGCTACCCCATCAACATGACTAAGGCACTTAGCCATCTTCTTTTTGCGAATGATGTCCTTATTTTCTTTGAGGGTCGCTTGCGCAGTCTCACTAACCTCAAACAAGTTTTTCTTGACTTTGGTTATGTATCTGGTATGAAGTGCAATCCTAATAAAATACATATATTTTTGTCTCCTTTTTGCCGCAACAAGGATGTCTTGATCAGTTACTTGGGTATTCAGTAAGGTACTTGGCCCACAAAGTATCTCGGATTTCCTATGGCTGGTGGTAATCTTAGGAGGCGCCACTTTCATGAATGCTTAGATAAGCTAAGAAATATGATACAGATATGGCTTGGTTCGAAAATCTCAATGGTTGGTCATCTTGTTCTTATTAAGCCTTGTCTCATGGGTCTGATCAGCTATTGGCTACATATGGGTGACATTCCTCCAACAGTTTTACATAGGATGGAGTTGTTGCTTTCTGATTTCTTTTGGGGTATCTCAGTGCACCCCTCTTGTTGGAAACGACTGTCCTATCCTCTTTGTGAAGGCGGTTTGGGGCAAAAGAGAGTCGATGAACTTGTAGATTACCGTACTTTACGTCATATTAAAAGGTTCACTCAAGTTCAATGCATATGGAGCTCATGGCTTTCTTGTAGGTATGGTGATTCTTTGACTAATGTTTCCAGGATTGGCTCTACTTGACATAGACGTATGGTAGTTCTATGGCCTTCCTTCTCTACATGGGAGGGCAGGGATCTTTGGAAAAATGCCGGGAAAAAATGTCCACCTGATAAGGCTTATGGAAATCTTTGGCTCTCTAAGCATTATCCTAGATTGAGTCTCACTACCTTTAGAGCACTCACAAATGTCCTTCCTACTTTGGAAAAGATTAGCTCTTAGTCGGGGGATCTTGTTCATGCATGCTTATTGTGTGACCAACACAATGACTCGATAGCTCATTTATATGAGGGTTGCATATATTGGAAATATATTTGGGGTCGAGCTCAACTTAAACTCATCATCAGGTCCTCTTATTCTCTATATGGATGCATTACGAATTTTGGTAAAAGATCGAAACAATCCAAAATCATTGAACTTTGGGCCATTATCGGTGTTGTCCACTACATTTGGTAGGAGCGTAATAAAAGGCTGCATAATGGTGGTGCTTCTAACTTTGTCGTTATCTTCAATCGTCTTGCTCTAGAGATCAAGAGAATATATTGTACGTTTAAATCATGTCTTGAATTTTCTCCTATTATAGCTAGGAATTGAGATCTATTGTAACCAATTCTTAGGAGTGTGTAGCCACATGTTTGGGTGTGTCTTGTAACTTTGTCCCCCTCCTGGGGGTTTTTGAAATATACTTACCCAATTTTCCAAAAAAAAAACCACTAAAAGTCATAATTATCAAAATTAGGGTTTTTAGGCCCATTAATGCATATTCATGTACATAGAACACTAAATTAAGCTAGTTTTACATAAAGATCATCTTTTTAGATCTAAGCATTCCTTTTATTAATAACAGGCTAATATAAACTTAGATTATCCAAAGAACATCATTAAATCCATTAATCATTAAAACTTTGGGTTTTTCATTAATAACACCATTAAAGGTGACAACTTAATATACTTTTCAAATTGCAATAGGAATTAGGTTTCAATTATAATTTTATTAGATTCCTCATATTTTTCTAAGTAAGGTCCATATATTATTTGTCTTAATCTGATCGTCCTATTAGTTATTATGATTTTTGCAAGTTATTTCATTTTTTGGCCAATCGTGTGCCACCACATGGGCACAGGCACCTGATCCCAACATGCCCATGAGATAAGGCTAAACCAATGGGCTCATGCCAGGTAGGTGATCCATTCAGCCTCACATAAACACAAAAGAAAAAGACAAAAGTCTATGATACCCCTTACCTCTTCATTGTCGGCACGAGGGCAAAGAAGTCTTTGTGCCTCGAGGTTGTCTTCAACCTCGCTGCACTCGCAAGTAGGTTGTAGCAGTCAACCTCATCATTGACTTTGGGATCCTGATCCCTTACATATTGGGTAGCTGGTCTACCATCTTCGCCTCCACAAGATGAACTTGTTGATCTCCTCAATTTTCTCAATGCTGGTCAGAGTCAGCAGGTCTTGACAATGGTACCTCCAGCGAGCTGGTGCAAAAACTCCATGATGAACGCCAGGGCTAGGATCAAAATTGTGTATGGAGAACAAAGCAAGGGGGTGTACGTCTCCTTGTGAGTGTGTTGGAGATCTCAAAGGGGGTCTCTAACCCTCCTTTAATAGTTGGGATCTTGTAGAACTAACTTGCCTTCATGGTATTTTGGGAAAACCTTCTAGGAGCAACGAAATCCAAAGAAATCTTGGGCTAAACTGGTCAGACTAGTTTCCCGAAGTTGTTGGAGTTGTTTTCAAAATGTGAGATGTACCAGAGAGAGGGAGGGGTGTCGTATAAGAAATTAGGCATTGTTACCCTGACTTGCTTATTTAGGCGCAAGGAGCACGATGACCTTGGTCCCTTGGATTCAAAAACCATGACTCCGATTAAACCTATCATATCCCAAATTACTTCGATTAGGATTGTTAAATCATGGCATTAAATATCGATTTCTGGTTTATCCTCTCACATTAGGAAAACTTGTAAATTACATAACTCTCTCATCTTAATTCCTTTTCTTCTCAAATTTTCAAGGAAACTTCCTAATGTCTTAAAATACGTGTGAGCCAAGTTTGGGACTAAAATTAGAAAGTATGAGGTACTTTTATTCATAACAAAGTTATCACGTATTAAGGCATATTTATGCATATTTTCTCTCTCATATTCTTTTATTTTCCTTTATTTGGATTCCTTTTAGCATTATAAACTATGTGGACTTGAAATCTCATCCATGATGATCAATAATACATCCTTTCCACATATTTCTTATAATTTCATCATTATCTCATATTTCCTTCTTAATAATGCATTATTTGATTTCTTCTTTTTCTTTTAATAGTATTCGACTCATTAACATATTATGATCCACGAAATCACATGCACAAAAGAAATATTGCAAAGGAAATCCATTCAATAAACATAAATCATACAATTCCCAAAATCATACATTCATTTGGTAAATTGCATTTCCAATCATATGAACTGAAAAATTGGGGTTGTAACACTAGTAGTGCCAAGGTTCCACCCCAAAAGCTTCATGATACACCTGAAAAGCTTGTTCCATCTCCAATTTACTTGAATCTACCTTTGAAGACGTTGCAGATCCAATCTACATTTATAGCATTGACAATGTGGGTCGCTCAGCTCCGATGACCTTAGTTCAATTCACTACACTATAAGCATCCATGCACATGTTACTTTCTTTCCCTAGTGTTTTTTAAGAACTAGCTTGACCCTTCTGGAAGGTTGACAAGCTCATGATATAGCCAGATATGGTGGTCCTCGCTGATCTACCTCTGTAGTTTTTCCTTGATGATTTTTATTCCTATACCCTCATTGCGACACAACAAAGTAGTCTCGCCTTTGGTTTTCTCTTTTTACCATCATATTAGCAAGGTCCACTTCACGCTTTATGGCTATGCTATTCACCATGGACAAAATGGGACATTATCATTGTGTGCCCTTTTCTACCATGGTTCCTGAGTTTCGTCTGCATTTTCTCATTATGAACTCATTAAATGCTTTACTTGTTTCTTTTGACACTCAACAATCAAGTTTAGCACTTGGTCTTCAATCTACTTTCCCTTCCATTATAGAGCATGGTTTTTCTACCTACAGTCATCTTGAGCTTCAAGTTAGGGATTAGGGTGACTGCAAAATCCTCACTAGAGAGGATGTTATGGTCTTCTAGCCCAATATTCAATTGCCATTCTAGTTTCCATCTCAGAATTTCATCTGCTATATGAAGAAAATGGGAGCTTGTTTTGTAGCATGGTTGAAAAATAAGGGCAATGCCTTATTTTCAGTCTTTCCTCCACTTGTGAAATCATGATGTCATCACATAATGGGAAGTTTGGTCTTAACACTGTTTAATCATTAAAAATGTTTGTATTTATTTCAGCAACCCTAACCTTTATAGCTAATTCTAATTGTTCCAGCTAGGTGAGGATGTTCGTCACAACTAATATATCTTTTATGATTTGATAAACCGATTTATTGAATTTCTGATTGGTCAAATCTCAAGATATTCAAAGAAATCGCTACAAGCCTCATATGAAGGGGACCCATATATTGGTTTTGTTGAACTTTTTGAGATCTAGCTAATGCTCTAGGTTCTAGGACCTATGTTTTGTTTGTACGAGTATCCAAAACTAAGCAAATTTGTGTTTTAAGATCTTAATCTAGTATTTGGATTTGAATACATGTTAATTAAGGTTTGAAATCAGGAAAATCACAAGAGTATTGCTACTATTGACCTAGGTAATTGCTTCAAGGCCATGAGTATTCATATTTATCAAGCTCATCACATTTACATGATCTTTAATAAGACTTCAATGTACCAATGTTCTATGATTCTAAATTTAAGATATACAATCAAGATTTTCTACACTTTCAAGGTTATGTCCTTTCATGCGATCAATATCTCATGTAGAAAAATTTCATGAAGATCCAATAAATGATTAAGATCCAAGAATAAAGTACATGATAGGTTTATAAGATAGATCAAAGTCATAATTATGTTTACCATATATGATTTTGTTAAGATTTATGATTTGAGTCATGATAAGAACATGAGAACAAAATGCTTTAATATTTATGATGTAAGTCCATTAAGATGTATGCTTTAGGTTTCATGATAAGATTTGATAAAGATGCATGCATTAAGATTCAAGATATTAGTATATTGACTATAATATTAGAATGCATTTGATTCATGTTAAGATAAAATATAATAAGATGATATCATATTATGGTGTTAGACCCAGGCCTTCGTACAAGTCAACTCAAGAAGAACATGACCTAGGCCCTTTATGCAAGTCATGTGGCCCAAAAACCCTAGTATAGGCTAATATAAGAGAGACATGACCCAAGCCCTTTGTGAAAGTCATGTGGCCCAGGCACCCTAGCGTAGGCCAATATAAGAGAGACATGACCCGTGCCCTATGTGCAAGGCAGGAGGCCCATGCCCCTAGTGTAGGTCGATTTAGATACATAACCTAGGCCCAAAGTGTAGGTTATGTAACCCTGGAACATTAGTGCAGGTCATGAGACCCAGGCACCAGGGTACATGTTTCAAAAGAAAGACCAACACAAATATAACAATTAAGTTAAAGAAAAAAGAGATATTTATGTTTCAAATATTATATAGATGTTAATGTCAGTTTCATGTTTATAATGTTCAAGAATATTCTATAGTTTCTTATTTCTTCAATAATATATATGTTAGGATACTCATGCCACTTATTATACTAACTATTTTTCCTATGCATGGTTGGGGACAAGATGTCTGCAGGTGAGGAGTAGGAGTAGAAGTAGTAGTTGGAGACTTAGATCAAAAGGATATAGGAGAATAAGATCTGGTGGGGTGCCAACTATAAGATGATCATCAACTTTATGTATTTAGCTTTATGTTCCATATCTAGAACTCTAGACTAGATATATATATATATAGATGTTGCGTTAGTTTTCATGTGATTAGCTTTATGCTTCCTATTGAAAGACCATCCTGAGAATGTTTTTTTTACTTTAGTTTTTGTGATTCATTATATTGTTGTTATGAACACCAATTTTATGTAATTCCCCTTTATGTGCACAAGTTATGTCTAACTCTGTGTTTCTTTCATTATGTGCATGGGTGTACTTATGGAGGGTGTTACGCTATGGCATCAGAGTGACATTGTAGTTGGCTACTAGATGATCATTATTCTCAAGTTCTTTTGTAGTCTTATTTACCTTTTATATGACTCTTAAGAAGAGGTTAGATAAGGACAAAGGGCATGCAGATGGAGAAGAAAGATCCTATAGTGTGGGGAGTGATCATGTCGCCTCTGGAGATGCCAAACCTAAAGGTAACCCTAATGCACCCCTAGATTTACTCATCAAGGCCTTGACTAATGCCCTGATTTGCCCAAGAGAATGGAAACAACAACTAAGAGACTAGGAGCTGACCTTGGTGGAATGTTTGAAGATTAAGATAGATACTTTATCAAGAGAAGTTGAGATGGACATGTTCTCCCATGGTGTGGAGTGGTTGATCAATGTTGAGCAATGATTCCATGATCTGGTATGCCTAGAGAATTCCAAGGTCTTCTTTGGCACATATGTTGAAGAGTGCAACCTGCACCTAGTGGGAGAACTTCACCCATGCCCGAGGACCATATTTTGAGCCACTGGAATGAGTGGAGATCAGTAATGCCTTCCAAAAAAATTCCATCTCAGAAGCGATAGTCAAAAAGAAGGAGTTGGAGTTTAAGTGTCTGAAGCAACATGACTCTATCGTCAGCCAATATGCAATGATATTTCATATTCTGCAAAAATATAGAACTGAAGATGAGGTGCATCTAGACAAGAATTTTATGTATGGTATGAAGCCCGACCTTGGATATGCTCTAGGGGGATGTGGCATCCAAACAGTGCACTAGGAACATGAGGCTGCCCTAGAGATGGAAGATCATCCAGGACGACATTGGAATAAAGGAGGAAACAAAGTAAATCATCATGCAACCGATCCTGAGAAGAAAAAGATGGTTCCCAATGAAGATTCTTCTCAATGTATCAGGTGTCAAAAATGTCGCAAGACCCATGTTGGGGTCTGTAGGAATGGTAGCAATGCACTCTACTATTGCAATAAAAAGGGAGACCTCAAGAGAAACTACCCCAAGTTCATAGGGAAGGAAGACCATCTCAAACAAGAAACCTAATCCATATCCCCCAGAAAAGAGGCAAGAAATGATTTTTTCCATTGTAGATGACAAAGGTATTGTTTAGGTTCCAATTCCATTAGTAATGTGTACATACTATTTTTTTATTATAATGTTAGATAATATAATTGGCCAGGTGTAGGTCATACTTTAAAAAGTGTTTTATGGTAAATTTTGAGAGTTAGAGAGCATAGAGTATGTGAAACCCTAAGGTGATTAGACCAGTACAATTTTGAGGATGCAATTATGATTAGGTGGGTAAAATTGTTACATCCCTTGAATTTGGGTCTAGAATAAACGTGACCAATAATGGTAAACTACAAGTCTTGTTTCTTAACATGATGTAAAACCCTAGAGTAATCAATGAATATTATGATGATACCTTCTTTTGCATCTATGTCAACTAATGCATAATATCTAGCCCTAATTATGCCATGATGATTAGCTAAGATTTAAATGTCAGTTCACTCCACAATGATGCATAATATGTTCCATGGTAACTTTTATAGGAAATTTTGAGATATTAGGACTCCCTGCAATTTTTTTTGATATATCTCCCTTTTTAATGACTATTAAGGCATTATTTGTCTTATGTACCAAAAGTTATAAATCACATGATTCCCACCTTAGACCTAAAATCCAACTAGATATTTGAGTTCCTTATAGTCAAATTAGTTAAATACATATATTCTTTATGTTTAGATGATCATGTTTATTCAAATAAATTCTTAAAAAGAAATTGGTATGCTTATGCATTATTTTGCCTTGATATCTTAGTGATATAGCCAATCAAACAGCTCCACCTAAGCTAGATTTTGGTTTTGATATATCGGGTTGTCACACATGTGTCACACAATTGTAGCTTTGGCTAAATATGAAAGGACCTAAATCCAACCGTTGGATGGGGATTTAAGGGCAAGCCCATCATATTCTTCTTAGAATTTGATGGGAAATAGAAAACCCCATAGATTGGACTCTGATCTACTATGCCTTTCTTGCAATTCGATTGATCTTTGTAAGATTTGAGACTCCCATTCAATTTGGGACTTCCTTTCGGTCATTTTAAAACCCCCAGGTCAAACCCTAGTTCACCCACTTGGAAAAACACCCAATCCAACACCTCTCTTTTTCTCCACAATCTAGCACAGATGGGTGTACCCACAATTGTAGCACCAAGGTTCTGCCCAAAAAGCTTCATGATACACCTTCAAAGCTTGGTCCATCGTCAATTTAGTTGAAGCTTCATGAGAAGGTGACATGGATCCAACATACAACTATGGCACCGATAGTGTGGGCCGCTCAACCCCAATCACCTTAGTTCAATTCACAGATCTTTAAGAATCCTTGCACATGTAACTTTCTTTACCTAGTGTTTTTTTAGAACTAGCTTGACCCTTCTGTCTGGTTGACACGCTATGGTCATAGACAGAGATGGTGGTCCTTATCGGTCTTCCTCAGTAGTTTTTTTATGATGATTTATATTACTATACCCTCAATGTGCCTCTGCAAAGTTGTATCTCCTTTGGTTTCCTCTTATTACCATCATATTAGTAAAGTCCACTTCTCACTTTACATCTATGCTTTTGACCATGGACATACTGCGACATGGTCATTAAGACTCATCTTCATTTTACCATCATGAACTAATTAGATGCCTTAGTTGTTTCTTTTGACACTCAACCTTTGAGTTTGTTACCTGGTCTGCTAGCTACTTTCCCTTCCATAGCAAAGCATAGTTATTCTGCCTTCGATCATATTGAGCTTCAACTCAGTAATAAGGGTGACTACAAAGTCCTCTGGAGAGAGGTGATGGCCTTTTATACAAACCGTCAATTGCCACTCTAGTTTCCATCTTGGAATTTCATGTTCTATCTAAAGAACATGGGAATTTGGTTTGGCATAGGGTTGAAAAACAAGGGCAGTGCCAAATTTTTAGTCTAGCCATGCTTCCAAAATCATGATTTCAAACCACAATGGGAAGTTCGGTCTTTAGGGTTGCTCAATCAAGAAAAACACCCGTATTGGCTTTAGAACCCCTATACTATATGGTTGGGCCTGATTGGACCATCTAGGAATGGATGGAGTCGTGATAATATTTATTCTGTGATTTGATTGATAAATTTCTCAAATTCTAATTGGTCGAATCTTCAAATATTCATAAAAATTGCTACAAGCCTCAGATGAAGGTGACCCATATATGGATTTTCTTCAACTTTCTAAAATCTAGCTAACGGTCTAGGTTTTATGACTTATTATGATTTGGTTTACACAAGTATCAAAAATAGGGTAATAAGGGTTTGAATATCCTAATCTAGGGTTTGGATTTGTATACAAGAGTTTTCAAATATGGAAAATCACAAGAGAGTTGTTACTACTGACCTAGGTAAGTGGTTTGTGCCCGTGAGTATTAATATTTATCAGACTCAACACATTTATATGTTTCTTAAATAAGACTTTCATGATCCAGTCTTCTATGATTCTAAAGTTAAAATATGCAAGCAAGATTTTCTATACTTTCATTGTAATGTCCTTTGATATGATCAATATTTCAAGTAGAGAAATGTTATTAAGATCCCTTAGATGATTAAGATCTATGAATCAAGTACATGATAGGTTTGCAAGCTTGGTTAGAGTCATAATTAAGTTACAAGATAAGATTTATTAATATTCATTATTTGAGTCATGATAAGAATATGAGAATGGAATGCTTTATGATTTATATTGTAACTTCATTAAGATGTATGTTTTATATTTCATGATAAGATTCTATAAAGATGCATGCATTTAGATTTGAGATATTAGTACATTGACTATAAGATTAGAATGCATTAATACTCATGTTAAGATAAAATTTAATAAGATGACATCGGATTGTGGAGTTAGACCTAGGCCTTAGTGCAGGTCAACTTAAGAAGAAAATGACCTAGGCCCTTTATGCAAGTCATGTGGCCCAGATGCCGTAGTCAGGGCAATATACAAGAGACATGACCCAGGCCCTTTGTGCAAGTCGTGTGGCCCACACACCCTAGTGTAGGCCAATACAAGAGAAACATGACCCAGACCCTATGTGCAAGTCATCAGGTCCAGGCCCCTAGTGCATGCCAATTCTGATACATAACCTAGGCCCAGAGTGCAAGTTATGTGACATGTAGGTCATCATAACTAGGTACCAGAGTACATGTCTCCAGAGAAAGATCAGTAAAATGATAAGAATGAAGTTAAAGAGAGAAGAGATATTTATGTTTTTGATTTTATACAGAGTTTGATGTTAGATTCGTGTTTATAATGTTCAATATTTTTTATAGTATCTTATTTCTTCAGTAATATATATCTTAGGATGCTCTTGCCACTTATTCTAATGATTATTTTTCCAAGGCATGGCTGGGTATGAGATGTCCATAGGTGAGGAGTAGGAGAAGAAGTAGCAGCCAGAGACTTGGAGTATAAGGATATAGAAGAATAAGATATGGTGGGGTGCCAACTATAATATTATCCTCATCTTTATAGATTCAAATTATGTTCCATATTTAGAATTCTAGACTAGAGATTATGTCTCAAGATGTTAAGTTAGTTTTCCATGTGATAGACTTTATGCTTCCTTTTAAAAGAACATCATGAGAATGTTTTAATACTTTGGGTGGTGTGATTGATTATATTGTGGTTACGAATTCTACTTATATGTAATTCCTCTATAAGTGCTCGAGTTATGGATAACTCAATCTTTCATCCATATGTGGTTGTCTGTACTTAGGGAGCATTTTACAATGTCAGAATGCATTATGGAGGCTTAGACATTCTAGAGTTATGATCATCTTCTCCTAAAAGTCTCTTCCAGGTCTTGTCTATAGAAATGGTTAGACCTCCCTATCCCCCTTTGCTTTGTTGGATATCTATTCCTACTGCTCTAATTCATTTGATATGGAAATCAGCCACTCCTTAGTTTGAATATAGTACTATTTGATTATCATCATAGCTGTTTTGTAGCTTAGTCCACTCTCTTAAACATCCCCATTCAAAATAGATAGCTTCTTTAGTGTGCACATGAACTCGAGCATGAGTTCTTTGTAAGACATGTTCTTGTTGAAAAATATTTTATATAAGTGGACACAAATGAGGTATGCTTTCACTTCGTTGTTGATAACACCAATTTTTGTGATGTTTTTGCCCTTTATTCTGTTATCAAAACTGCCCTTTTCTGCTATTTTCCTCTCTTTTATTAGTACTTTCGCAATAATTGGCCAAGCAATGCTCTTAATCTAATATTTCCATCTTTTGCAGAGTTTTTCCTCATTTTGGTGCAATAAGGTCGTCCCGGCCCACAAATAAGTCCAAGTCGGTTTCGGCCTTCCTGACGCCCGATACAACCTCTACCTGATAGGGTGGAGCGACACAATGACGCACGACAAAGGGATGATGCACAAGAAGAAGCTAACGGACGACACACCGTCTACCCGACAGGGAGCCAAGCTCGCCACGACAACCCAGCTTGTCGGGCGACACAGCCACCCACCGGTAGGCACGCCGCCCGTCACGTGACCGATAGCCGACACCCCTACGCTGAGCGATACCCGTATCGGCCGTCCACCAACCCACGAATAAGGAGGACACGTGGCGCTTCGAGCACCATAACTTCCCCCAACCGCTGCCTATAAATAGCAGCTACAGGAAGTCGAAAAGATAGGTTCATACAATTGCGAGCTTTGAGCGATCTTCAGAGGAAACTGTGAGAGCAGGAGTATCGTGCCCCAGTGCTCGTATCGGGAAACTCTAGGTGAGCTCTTCCTCATCCCAAGAGGGAGGGGATGGTTCACTTAGGACCGCCCCGGGCGACACTGCGGGCCGATATCAGCCGACGTAGATGAGTGACACAAGTGCCCGACAGTAGAACGCGTCGCTCCATGCCCGACATGATATTGAACCTGATACACTTAGCCTGTCATGTGTGTCGCCCGAGAGGGTGCACCACCCAACATGAGTGTATCGGCCAGGGCACTTGAGCGATACAGTCGATAGTTGATGTGTTCCACCCGAGAGGGTGTGCCGCCCAACGTCACTGTATCGAGATAGGCTCCTGACTGGTATCGGGCCGGAGAGCCGCTGTAGTCTATCGTCCTTCTACATCAAGGAGGCGATACCTATCTTTACTTCTGTTATTTAATTCTTTAATTCCTGCATTGTAATCAAACCTTTATATGTTTATGGAAATGGAAAAGCTTAATTATTTGCTGCTCTATGCTTGGTACAATATGTTGGATGACTGCTATGTTTGATATCTGAACTCTAGATTGGATGTTAGGATCGCGTTTTGCTTAGCTACCGAATCGTGTTTTCCCATCGCAACAACTTCGAGAGTTGTGTTGTGGCTCTAGTGTTTGGTCCGATTCTGGAGTACGAGAGTGCCTGGAATGGAGTTGTTTCAGTAACATTTCACTCTAATTTAAGTCCAGCAACCTCGAGAGGGGTGTTGACGCTTGGTTAGAGGTACCCGCTCTGAGAGGAGGGGTGCAGGATGTTACTGCTACCACTTGTTTTACTATAGTCTTATCCTTCGTACCTTGCTCTGGCTTCAGTTTTTATCTTTTTGTTTCTATTGCATGAAAACCCCTAAAAACTGCAAAATGACTAAACCCTTGAATCTCTCTAGTAGCTCCAGTTGGAGATAGTTTTCTCTATTTTGTTTGTGACATCTTGTTGTTTCCCTTTTGGGAATTTATATCTCTGTACCTGCCAGAGTGTAGCGTGTCGACTCTGGGTTCTCAACACTACCACCCTTGTCCCTGTGTTCGACCCCATATATCTACTTCGACCCCGTAAACAAAGTTGCGGGGGCCTAGAAGGATTCGGGTTATAAATTTGAAAGCTCGATTACCTCAAATCTGCCTCCTAATTTAGGACGCGTGATTTAGGCCGGTCAACTTTCTGGCGCCGTTGCCGGGGACAAGGCAAAAATGGTATTGTAGACGAATCTGAATCCACTAGTTACACCCCAGTGCCTCAAGCTTAGAAATGAGTTTGACAATACTCTTTTTCTTTTTCTTCTTCTTCTTATTGTTATTCTTTTAAATGTAAGAATTCAATTTCCTAAACTTGATTTTTCATGCCATTTTAGGAACTCTGAAGAACTGTGACCTGTTCCGCCGAGCTTTGGTACCATGTCTTGTTGCGAGCAGTCTCTTTCTGAGGGTGAATGTCAGGGCCAAGGCGAGAGGTCGAGCCAGCCTAACTTGGTTGGTCATCTTTCCGCCTACATAAAGAGACAGGACACCATGATCAGCCAACTGGTCCAGGGCGTGTTTCCTAGCCCATGAGCTCTGAATTCAATGCAACGCCAGTTGGCCAGCTTGCAGATGCACCAGCGTGAGGTTGATCAGCGGATGACATAGACGAATACTCTGATGAAGAATCCTACAATAAAAGCACTCCCATACCCTGAAACTGCCGGAATGGCAGTTCTGAGGTCTGGAAGAACGCTGGAGCGCCCGGATGAAGCCAGGCCTGAGCCCGAGCTAAGGCTTGAGGGTGCAGCCCCAGCAGAAGAGGAAGAAAGACAGACAGATGTTTGAGATTCTATGTAAAGGTTCCCTGAAGAGCTACCTGGCGGAAGGAATGCTTATGCTCCTAGGGTTCCGTTCCCGTACAAGTTGATAAAGGCGAATCTGAAGAAGCGTCATGATAAGTTCATGGAGTCGATCAGGAAGCTGCATCTCGAAGTGCCCTTCCTTGACGCATTGGAGGAGATGCCAACATACGCCAAGTTCCTCAAGGACCTTATCACAAAGAAAAGAAGGGGAGGAAGGGTTGAGATAGTGCACCTAGCTTTTGCTTCCTTTGCCTTCGTGAAGCCTGGTTTTCCAAATAAGAGAAGGGACCCCAGAGCTTTCACAATCTCGTTCACCATCGGGGACAATATCGAGCACAAGGGTCTAGCAGACTTGGGGGCAAGCATCAACCTCATGCCCCTAAGTTTCGCACAAAGGGTGGGTTTAACCGACATGGTTCGAACCAACATGAGGATTGAACTGGCGAACCACACTTTTAAGAGACTCGTCGACATTGTCGAAGATGTGTCGATCAGGGTTGGTGATTTCTTCATCCCTTGCGATATGGTCGTCATCGACACAGCTGAAGACCCCATTGCCCGATCATCTTTGGGCGCCCCTTCTTGGCAACTGGGAGAGCGCTGATTGATGTCTCCGAGGGGATGATCACTTTGAGGGTCGGGGATGACCATATGGACTTCAAGATGAAAGAGGTCATGAGAAGCCCATCCCTGTCTGAATCAGCATGTTTCGCAGATAGCTACAATACATTTTGTGAGGAAATAAAGGAGGATATCTGGACAGTAGACCCCCTCTTGAGGGCTATAAGATGTCAGAATCCTGACCTCGAAAATCCTGAAGTCGCGAGGTATCTCGACCTTTTTGACCTTTCTGACGAAGACTTACATGAAGAGGATAAGGCGGCGGAGTCTTCTAAGTATGCCTCTCTCGAGGGGGAGCCTCAAGAGAAGGCACCCAGACCAAAGCCAGAGTTAAAAGCGTTGCCTGAAGGCCTGAAGTATGAGTTTTTGGATGAAGAACACAGAAACCCCATCATCGTAAATGCCAATCTTTCAAGCAATCAGCTAGACCGACTCCTTGAGGAGTTAAGGCTCCATAGGGGGGCTATAGGATACTCAGTAGATGATATCAAAGGACTTAGCCCCACCCTGTGCATGCATCACATCAACTTAGATGAATCTGCCAAGCCTCTGGCCCAACCCCAGAGGAAGCTGAACCAGATGCTCAAGGAGGTCGTCAAGAAAGAGGTAATAAAGCTTAGGGATGCGGGGATCATTTACCCAATCAGCGATAGAAATTGGGTGATTCTGATCCACGTAGTGCCCAAAAAGGGTGGGATGATGGTGATTAAGGGTAAGAAGGGCGACGAGGTGGCAGTTAGGACCATCACCAGATGACGGATGTGCATTGACTACTGAAAGCTAAATCAAGCTACGAAGAAGGATCATTTTCCGCTACCTTTTATTGACCAAGTTCTTGAAAGGTTAGCGCATCACGATTTCTTTTGTTTTCTTGATGGCATTTCAGGTTTTTACCAGGTACCCATCTTGCCCGACGATCAAGAGAAAACGACATTCACCTGCCTTTACGAGAATTATGCCTTCTGAAGGATGCCCTTCGGACTCTGCAATGCCCCCGCTACCTTTCAAAGATGCATGATATCAATGTTCTCAGATTTTCTAGAAGACATCGTAGAAGTTTTCATGGACAACTTTTTTGTCTATGGGAAGGACTTCGATATCTGTCTGAAGAATCTGTCATTGGTCCTTCAAAGGTGCGAGGAGAATAGCCTAGTTCTGAACTAGGAAAAGTGCCATTTCATGGTGCGAGAGGGCATCGTTCTAGGGCATAAGATCTCAAGGCATGGGATCGAGGTGGACGTAAGAAAATTTGAAGCAATATCCAAGCTTCCTCCACCTAGATCCATGACGGGGGTGCGTAGCTTCCTCTGGCACGCCAGATATTACTGAGATTCATCAAGGACTTTTTGAAGATCTCCAAACCGTTGTCCAATCTTCTGGTAAAAGATGTTGAATTTGTTTTCTCTAACGACTGTCTCAGTGCTTTTCAAGCCCTGAAAAACGCTTTAATATCACCACCTATCCTTCAAGCACCAGAATGGGGTTTAACTTTTGAGCTGATGTGTGACGCTAGCGACTACGCGGTTGGCGCAGTCCTGAGGCAAAAGAATGACAAAAAGCACCATGTGATTGGATAGGCTAGTCGCACGTTGGACGAGGCTCAAGTAAACTACACAACAACAGAGAAGGAGATGCTCGCGATCGTATTCACGTTTGATAATTTTAGGTCATATCTCGTTAGAGCTAAGGTCAAAGTATACACAGATCACGAGGCTATAAAATACTTCATGAAAATGAAAGACGCAAAGCCCAGACTGTTGAGGTGGGCCTTATTGCTCCAAGAGTTCGACCACAAAATTATTGACAAGAAGGGCGCAGAGAATGTGGTCGCAGACCACCTATCAAGGATCATGGCTGAGAGACAGGGAGGGCCTCCAATCAATGACGACTACGCCAACGAGGCTCTTATGTTGGCCGAAGCTCAAGAAGAAATCTCACCCTGGTTTGCAGACATCTGCAATTATCTTGCTTGCGGAGATCTTCCTCCTGACATCACGTACAATCAGAAAAAGAAGCTATTCGCGGATGCTAAAAATTACTACTGGGATGATCCTGTCATGTTCAGAAAGTGCGCCGAAAACTTACACAGGAGGTGCATCCCAGAAGAAGAAACCGCGAACATCCTGAAGGAATGCCACGCCTCCCCCTACGGTGGACACCTGGGTAGCGAGAGAACAGCTGCAAAAGTGCTACAGTTAGGATTCTACTGGCCCTCCTTATTTAAAGATGTTGCACAATTTGTAAAAGTTTGCAAAGAGTGACAGTTTACAGGGAACATAGGGTGGAGGAATGAAATGCCAATGGCGAGCTGAATCGAAGTAGAAATATTTAACGTGTGGGGGATTGACTACATGGGACTGTTTCCCCCATCCCGGGGGTATCAATACATACTCGTGGCAGTAGACTATGTATCAAAGTGGGTAGAAGCGGTAGCCACCCAATCATGCAACGCCAAGTCGGTTATCAAGCTATTCGAGAAGACCATCTTCCCTCATTTCGGCGTACTACACACTGTTATAAGCGACAGAGGGTCGTACTTTGGAGAAAGACAGTTTGAAGCACTTTTGCACAAGTACAGAGTGAAGCACAAGATCGCTACACCCTACCACCCACAGACGTCAGGGCAGGTAGAGGTTTCCAATAAACAAATCAAGCAAATCTTGGAGAAAACTGTTAGCCGAACGAGGAAGGACTGGTCTATGAAGCTTAACGATGTGCTTTGGGCCTACCGTGCTGCTTACAAAATGCCCATTGGAACCACCCCTTACCGTCTCATATACGGAAAGTCCGGCCACCTGCCTCTAGAGTTGGAATACAAGGCCCTTTGGGCAATCAAGTTCCTAAATATGGACCTCGATAAAGCTGTAGAAAAGAGGTTTTTGCAGCTTCAAGAGCTAGAAGAGCTGAGAATGAATGCCTACGAAAATGCAAAAATCTACAAATAGAGGACAAAATTGTGGCATGATGCCCACCTCAGGAGAAATGATGTAAGCGAAGGGGATAAGGTGTTTTTATTCAAGTCCTCTATTCGTCTTTTCCCTGGGAAGTTACAAACAAGGTGGTCCGGACCGTTCATCGTGTCAAAAAAATACCCATCAAGAATGATGGAGCTCTATGACAAAGACGATCCGACCAAAGTCTTTCAAGTAAATGGGCACAGGGTGAAAAGGTGCTATGAAGATGAAGCGTTTGTCAGGAGAGCAGAGATCAGTCTGTAAGATATGGGTAAAGTCGAGGGCTAAACAAGATGATCTTACACCAGTCGAGTCGGCAATACAAACATCAGCGCTCCTCGGGAGGCAGCCCGAGTTTTTCTTTCTTTCCTAGAATAGGTTGCTTTTTCTTATTACTTGTAAAATCAAACTTTATGGACTGTAATAAGTCCCGAGTGGGAGTACGCGCCAAGCGTACAAACTCTTCTGATTTATGGGTCATCACTAAATTTTGTAAAGCATTGAGGAGTAATTCTGTCTGAGGTCAGGGCCCCTACCCTAAACTGATGATGTTTTGCACGTCAATTGTTTTTTCCGCCTTGTTTCAGGCGCCTTCTTTTACGATGTGTCGGGCAGCAGCTCAGCTGGTGCGCAATCACGCTTGTATCGGGCCGCAACTTCTTGGGCACTGCAAGAGCCGTGACAGATGGAATTCCTGAGCAACACCTGTATCGTGCATGGGAATAAATGCCCTTGATTTGACTGACGGGACTGTCGTCTCAGGAACGACATGACTCAATCGGCCGATGCGTGCCCTGGAATGCTCGATTTACCCCCAGCTGAGTTTGCTATAAATAGCAAGAAGGGGACTATTGTGTCGGGCCACCACTCTTACTCTTTTTAGCCACCTGTAACACATGAAGTAATCTGCCCTTTTTTCTCGCGTGTCGGCCAGCTTACCTTCACTCTGGTATCGGGCGATGGATCCAATGAGCAAGGGTATAGCCCGACACGCTTTTTGCCCGACACAGATTTTATATTGCGCACTGTGTGTCGGGTTGACGAGCTTTGTCAAATTTTCTTTTATCGCTCGACATGTTTGATGCACGACATGTCAGTCGATAGCGTTTTCCTGATACGCCATGTCGGAAGGCATGTTTTTCGGTCTTGACGCCCTATCGGGCATTTGCTTCATGCGACCTTGTCGCCCGACACACCTGTATCAGGTAGCGGGTTTTACCGCAAGACAAGTTTTATCGGTTTTCTTTTTAACTTTTCCTGCCTAACATTGAAATGATCATTGAACTTGATAACATGCATGGATCGTCCACAACAAACCTCCGGAAGAGTTGGAAAACACACAGAAGAATCGATGCCGTGGCTGAAGCAATAACAGTCGGACAGAAACACCAGAATCCCGAGACAGTTAGGCCGCCATCTGACGAAAAGAAAGAAAGAGAAGTTCATTTCCTTATCATAGTATGTCTTCTGTGGTGGTTTAGGGTCATCTCCAAAAGAGGAAGACAATAAAAAGAGAGAGGCCCTCTGACTACACACTCCTGGGAATGAAAATGGACTCAGATGGATTGAACTTGGATTGATGATCTGTCCTTTGGTTCATGTTCACAATGGAAGTACAAGGAGTAAAGGGGGCCAAACAATTTTGAGGGTTTGTGCTTGTCCCGGCTGCAATAAGAGCATATTGCAGCTTCTCCAAGGCACAAGCGAACCCGCTAGCTAACCTTCACTGGGCTAACATGACCTCACCCTGTCTTTTTCACTACTCTGGGACAGAGTGTGGAGTAAGTTTGGGGGGGGTACCCATGTACCAGTGAGGGAGGTATAAAAATCTCCTTCTTCACTTCATTCTTCTCTTATATCATGTGTATGTATTCTTGCTAGTACGAAATGCCATGCTCATATAAAAAAAAATTCATATCATTCTCGTAACATATGTACAAAGTTGTTATAACAGTGAAAACCTGTTGCGACTTCTTACAAAGTTAGTTTTCTTCGTGCTTAACGAGATGCAAGTTCTGATATATCTTTTTGATAATGCTGCTTCAAATGAACAAAAGAGTATGTTTTGCCATGTCAAAAATTTCGAAAAATATAATAATCTCACAAAACAACTAAGAGACGAGTATGGAGAAGGAGAAAGCTGTCCAAACAGCAGAAATCTCTTTGTTTCCCCTCACCCAACGAAAATCCCAAAAAGAGAGAGAAGCCTTATGAGTGTGAATAAAAGCTGGAGAGTTGTTCCCAATAAAAGAAAAGAATATATATATATATATACTTGTTTTCCAAAAGTACCCATCTTTAGGCATGGTAGATCCGGGGTAGTGGTACGTAGGATGTGAAATCACTGCTCTAAAGCCAATTGGCTTGGACTGCAGGGACCACTTGCCCTCTAACAGACCCTTACCTGGATGGACCGATGGGAAATAAGGAAAAACCCCAAAAAAGCCTTAGCCTACCCGATACACAACTTTTTGCCCCAAAAATAAAGTTGTTTGGTGTGTAAGCTAACTTCATAATCATACAACAAAGTCTCACCGAAGTTGTAGAGAGGAATATTACTTAAACAATAAGGTAGGAAAAACTAAGTCTTTTGTTCATAATGAGACAGCATTATCTTTAAGGCATTACGATTCTTGTTTCACCTTTTGAACAGAGAGCTATTCCGAGCATAAGAAGCATCACTAAATATAGTTTAAATATTGATTGAGGACAATCAAAACGCTAAGTTTGGGGGAGTTGATAACACCAATTTTCGTGATGTTTTTGCCCTTTATTTTGTTATCAAAACTGCCCCTTTCTTCTATTTTCCTCTCTTTTATTAGTACTTTCGCAATAATTGGCCAAGCAATGCTCTTAATTCAATATTTCCATCTTTTGCAGAGTTTTTCCTCATTTTGGTGCAATAAGGCCGTCCCGGCCCACAAATAAGTCCAAGTCTGTTTTGACCTTCCTGATGCCTGATACAACCTCTACCCGACAGGGTGGAGCGACACAATGACGCACGACAAAGGGATGCCGCGCAAGAAGAAGCTGACAGACGACACGCCTTCTACCCGACAAGGAGCCAAGCTCGCCATGACAACCCAGCTTGTCGGGCAACACAGCCACCCACCGGTAGGCACGCCGCCCGTCACGTGACTGAGAGCTGACACCCCTGCGCCGAGCGATACTCATATCGTCCGTCCACTGACCCGCGAATAAGGAGGACATGTGGCACTTCGAGCACCATAACTACCCCCAACCGCTGCCTATAAATAGCAGCTACAGGAAGTCAAAAAGAAATGTTCGGACAGTTGCGAGTTTTGAGCGATCTTCAGAGGAAACTGTGAGAGCAGGAGTATCGTGCCCCAGTGCTCGTACCGGGCAACTCTAGGTGAGCTCTTCCTCATCCCGAGAGGGAGGGGATGGTTCACTTAGGACCACCCCGGGCGACACTGCGGGTCGATATCGGCCGACGTAGATGAGCGACACAAGTGCCCGATAGTAGAATACGTCGCTCCATGCCCGACATGATATCAAACCCGATACACTTATCCCGTCATGAGTGCCGCCCGACATGAGCGTATCGGCCAGGACACTTGAGCGATACAGTCAACAATTGATGTGTGCTGCCCGACGTCATTGTATCGGGCTAGGCTCTTGACCGGTATCGGGTCAGAGAGCCGTTGTAGTCTATCGTCCTTCTACATCAAGGAGGAGATACCTATCTTTACTTCTGTTATTTAATTCTTTAATTCCTGCATTGTAATCAAACCTTTATATGTTTATGGAAATGGAAAAGCTTAATTATTTGCTGCTCTATGCTTGGTACAATATGTTGGATGACTGCTATGTTTGATATCTGAACTCTAGCTTGCATGTTAGGATCGCGTTTCACTTAGATACCGAATTGTGTTTTCCCGTCGCAACAACTTCGAGAGTTGTGTTTGGCTCTAGTGTTTGGTCTGATTCTGGAGTACGAGAGTGCCTGGAACGGAGTTGTTTCAGTAACATTCCACTCTAACTTAAGTCCAGCAACCTCGAGAGGGGTGTTGACGCTTGGTTAGAGGTACCCGCTCTGAGAGGAGGGGTGCAGGATGTTACTGCTGCCACTTGTTTTACTGTAGTCTTATCCTTCGTACCTTGCTCTGGCTTCAATTTTTATCTTTTTGTTTCTGTTGCATGAAAACCCCTAAAAACTACAAAATGACTAAACCCTTGAATCTCTCTAGTAGCTCCAGTTGGAGATAGTTTTCTCTGTTTTGTTTGTGACATCTTGTTGTTTCCCTTTTGGGAATTTATATCTCTGTTCCTGCCAGAGTGTAGCATGTCGATTCTGGGTTCTCAACACTACCACCCTTGTCCCTGTGTTCAACCCCGTAAACAAAGTTGCAGGGGCCTAGAAGGATTCGGGTTATAAATTTGAAAGCTCGATTACCTCAAATCTGCCTCCTAATTTAGGACGCGCGATTTAGGCCGGTCAGTTGTATATTCACAAATTATGCATGATGTCTAAGCAACCATATTTGGTTGCCTTGAAAATCTTTCTACTCATCATGTCCACCCTACTCTTCTTGTATGCATTATCCATGGGGATGAAGTATTTGTCAGGTTTAGCTATTGTTGTGGGAGATTATATAGGATAAAGGTTGGTCACAACAAAATATTCTCATGTTGTAGGAGTTCCTGTGTTGGTCCTGTTACAACCCCAATTTTTGGGTTCATATGGTTGGAAATGCAATTTCCCCAATAAATGCATGAATATGGAATTTGTATGAATTATATGTATTGAATGAATTCCCTTTGCAATATTTTATTTGTGCATGTCATTTCATGGATCATAATATGTTAATGAGTCCAAGATGATAAAAAGAGAAAGAAAATTGAGGGAAATCAAACAATGCATAAATAAGAAAAGGAATTGAGATAATAATGAAAATATGAGAAATATGTGGAAAGATGTATGATTGAATTATCATGGATGAGATTTTGAATCCACAAGGTTTCTAATGGTAAAATGAATCTAAATAAGGAATATAAAAGAATAGGAGAGAGAAAATATGTATAAAATATGTCTTTTTAAGTAATAACTTGCATATGAACAAAAGTCTCTCATACTTTCGAATTTGATTACCAAACTTGGCACACAAGTAGTTAAAGTCATTATGGACTTTACTGTGAATTTTGGGATTAATTGAATAAGTGGTTTGAGAGTTATGCATTTAACAAAATTCCATTCGGTGGAGGAATTTGTTACGCCCGGGCCCACTGCCCAAGGCTCTAGTAGAGTTTCCGGAATGACGCCTATCCCCATAGACCACCACTAGCCTTAACTTCACGCTTTGTCCTCACTCACGTGCATGCTAGGATCAACTTCCCGATAGGGCACCCATCCCAGTACTACTCCAAGCTGAGCACGCTTAACTATGGAGTTCTTAGTGATGGGCTCTCGGAAAAGGAGGTGCACCTTGGTGATATGGGTAGTCCAATCATTCCTTATAAGATCTTTTTATCCGAGGCCTCAAATCCAAGGATGTTACAATCTCCCCCACTTAGACTCTTGATGTCCTCATCAAGGCTCAACTATAAGGCCTCATAATCTCTTCCCCATTTCAGTGCAGAACCACAATGGCCCATGGACACCCAGCTCCCGATCACGGAATACCAGCGTAGGGGTGGCTACGTCAACCATGGACAGCCCTTTCCTACCTGCCTGGACTGCACAACTCAAGACTGGCATGCCACATGCCCATTTGGGCCCCACCTACTGGAGGGATTATGGCTCTGATACCATTTGTAACGCCCAAGCCCACTGCCCAAGGCTCTAGTAGAGTTTCAAGAATGACGCTTGTCCCCACAGACCACCACTAGCCTTAACTACGCACTTTTTCCTCACTCACGCGCATGCCAGGATCAACTTCCCAACAGGTCACCCATCCCAGTGCTACTCCAAGTTGAGCATGCTTAACTATGGAGTTCTTAGTGATGGGCTCCCAGAAAAGGCGGTGCACCTTGGTGATATGGGTAGTCCAATCATTCCTTATAAGATCTTTTTATCTGAGGCCTCAAATCCTGGGATGTTACAGATTTCCATTAAATGTCACAATTTACATTTAAATTGGGATTCTTAGGCCTAACCCATGATGATGTCACATCATTTTGTGGTTGTTCGATTGGGGATCCGATGGTAGATAACGTGTCTCCTACCTCCATCTCATTTTAGGAAAGGAGGTACAGTAACCCCGAGAGTCCCTAGACTCTACACCTCTCCTCTATGTGTGTCGGTTCCTAGAAACAATCACTTTGGAATTGAGAGATCAATTCAGACTCTCCTATCCTCTTGTTGCTCTATTTTCATGTGATATTGGGATTTCCCCAAATCCTAGACCATCTAGGAACTGGCGTTTTATGGAAAGCAACAACTTGGCAGCCATGTCTATATATATAGGCGATCTTGGTGCTCTTAAGGACTTTCTTGTACTCCATCCATGAGTATCTACACTTGTAAGAGAAGTGACGGGATGGGAAGGGGCATTGCCCTGGGCTGGCGTCTCCCCTATTTAGAGGTGGAAACGACTTGCGGAACATCCACCCCAACCACTGATAGGGTGGGGGCAATTTGATGGTTGGTGACTGTGGAGGAATGGGGTGGAGCCGAAGGAACCTCTGCGTGAAGGTCCAACATTACGAGGACAAGGGTCAATGGGTGTATTGACCGGACAAAGTGCCAATGCGCGAGAACTAGTTGGATCGGGGGGGAGAAGACGACCTCGGGTAAAAAGACCAACATGTCCAGTTCACGCGGGGCTTGAAGCCGGAGGGCGTAAAGGAAAAAAGGGGAAATGCCCCTAGACCAGGTGCTTTGCGTGTGGAGTGGTCCAGCTGCTCGGCCAAAGCTGATTGGTTGACCTTAATCTACATGGAAATAAGGTAATAATCTTGAAAAATCATAGATGTTGCTAGGGACCTTCGATTAAAACAAACTATATATGAAAATTGATCAGGAGAATGCAAGGAACCCACTAAAAATATAATTAGAGCCTGATTCTACTTGAAATTCGAAAAGTATGTAAAGTTGGCACCTTTAATGCATTTAGAAATGGAAAACCCAAATTTTTATATTAATGAGTTTTGGTAAAGATATTTGTATACTTTGAAGCCAACATTAACCATTTGTTAATATAAGGAATATTTTGATCTAAAAAGATGATATTTATGCATATCTGGCTTAATTTAGTGTTCGATGTACATGAATATGCATAAATAGGCCTAGAAACCCTAATTTGATAATTATGAATTTTAATGGTTTTAGTTGTTCAAATCCATGAATAAAATATAAATATGATAATCCTAAGTCAATTTGAGTATAAAAGATCCTTAATGTGGATAGTTTTAGCAATTATGGTTTTTATGAGTAGAAAAGCTATTTTAGGGTTTGTTGACCTAAAAAGGATAAAGTTTGAGAAATTGATCTAAGAAACCCTAATGCATACTAATGAGACTTATAAACCTTACAAAGGTGTCCCAAGTCAATAAGGAGTTGTTTGGGATATGTTTGTGACAATTAGACATTATACATGTTTTCAGGATCAATGTTTGCTTGATTGATTGATTGGCTTTCTTGATTAGATATATAGTTTGATTTGGATATGCTGCTTCTTTGAGATCTCCAAAATAGGTATGTGGTTATGATTATGGTTAAATCACTCTAGTTTCACGGTGATTTATGAGATTTTTATCAGTTTCTTGGAAATAATTGCTTGGTTGAGTTTTATTTCATGTAACTATAAAGTGAATATGACTATCACCATAAGTATATGTCCATGACTAGCTCAGATCCTAGTCCTCCTCTATATATTTGATAATGATGAGATGGATGACCTAGTACATGGTTTACCCTTGGGCTAGGATCATCATGTTATCATGATTCGTTGTGTTGGTCTACCATTGGGTAGGACCATATGACTACACAACCCTATGTAGTGATCTCCTTGTAAGCTAGGATCATGGGGGTTATTGATATCTACCATATGAGAGAGGTAGTATCCATGTCCACAGTAGGGATAGCACAGAGGCAAGGATATGTTGGGATTGAGTAGTTATGTTTAAAATGTAAAGTTCTTTTGCTAAATCATAATTTCATTGCAATATGTTGTTACTATTAGATGTAATATTATTGGTTCCCCCACATGCCAGTATAATTCATTATAATGATCACCATTTTGTTTGTCGGAATTTTATGTTTATCAAAAGATGGATATTCCTTTAAAGTGACATTAATGGAATAAAGCTTAATAAAGAATTGCAGGATTGTAGATAGATAGATGCTATCTAGGTAAAGTTCCTCAATTCCTATATTTTGCAAGGTATGAGAAAAGAAAAAATGGATCATATTTTAAGCTTAGTAGTTGTAGAAAATTTTTTTTTGGTTGGCAAAAAACTCATGTTACTATTGTGAAATACCAAAACATTAGGTACAACCAAACACACCCCCTAATCCTACAAGAGGATTACCAAAACACCAAAAGGACATCAATCAGTCTTACAAAGAAGACTCAATAAAGAAAGACAAGGACTCTGACCTAGATCTTCGCACCAAAAGCAAACATACAAGCCACCGCAGAAAGACTCACCCCCTATTCTGATGAAGGGCTACTCATACAATAATGCACACCCACATAGAGAGAAGATACATCAGCGTAGGGAGAAGTAAAAACTACCACGGCCAATACTCCTACTTGTTGAAGTGGTACCTAGAGAGAACCATCTATCTTCATCCGCATACACAACATAAAGCTGGCAACAACATCCTGTACTCCTGTCAGACACACGAAAAGACTAGAAGCGCTATATCAACTGCTATGATCACCAGAGTGCAACCAACCTGAAACATCCTTCACACAACAATATCCTCACCCACAAAAATAGTGGAAAGAATGAAACAAGAAGCAGCTCCCAGCCCTAAGACAACAAACATAGACCTCAGCATCATCTGCAACTCAGACTGGAAATAGGAGAAGGAATGAGATGGCGTCAGCCATTCTTCCTCTTCTTACGGGATTTTTTTCCCCTACTAGGCCTGTAATTACTAAACTCCAGTGATTCATCCTCCCAAGGATCTATCTCCAATTCAAAATTTGAATTCATTTTGGATTCATCCTCGTCAAACAACTGCTCCTTCTCCAATGGGAAATCCACTGTTGTTCCAAACTCTATTAATCTTCCACGAGGATGAGCTCAACTCCCCTCTACTCGTCTTACTCATTTCTAGTTCCCAATCAAGATTGAGACTCGCGACATTGACTACTGGGGAAGTCCCAATCATCTCAGGCTCTGGGAAAAGAGAAGGGGGTGGAGGTTTGTGCTTAATCGCTTCAAAAATGACGACAACTCTAACCTGTTGAGCTAAGACATCAAGCAGGTCTTCATCCGCTGCCTCCGAACAAGCATTGCCCTCTTTCTGAATAATAGCATTACTCGCTAGACCATCCTTGGAAGCATCCTTGGAAGTCACCTTGGCAAAATGTCGAGCACTTGAGATCTTCGCCAACCGAATCTGCAAATCCTTCTCCGGTGGGGGCTTGCGCGTACTTGAAGGATTGGAAGGGGTAGTATGCTCGAATCTCTTGCAACTGGGACAGGTCACTGGTTTAGATACCACCTCAATCTTCAGAGATTTGGGCTTCAAGTCCACTTCAACCACAATCTCTTTTGGAAACTTTTCCTCACAGTTCATCTGAATACATACATGGGCGGCGTCGAGGCAACCAGCATCAACTGAGTGGTCATCCGAATCTATAGGTCTACTGATTGTGCTTGCAACGTTGGCTATGTGTCTGCACGTCCAAGGGATTCCGGGGTTTTCAATCCTAAACCACACTGGGACCTGCAAGAAAGAGAGAGGTTGGAGCAGAGCACCTGGCTTCCACGCATGGGCCACAATCAAAGACCCATCCATGAACCACATTGCTTTATCAAGAACCCTATCTATTTCGTTGCTGGACGACATTCGGATGATGTAGCCCTCCCTTTCCTCGAATACGATCTCAATGGAGTCACTTGGTCTCCATAGCCGACGAATCCATCCCGTGAGTTGTCCACCATACGGCTTCCTTCCAACAAAACGGATCAAGACATACTCGCCCCAGTCATGGTTCACGCAGTCCTGGATCAAAATGGAGGCACATCGACGACCATCTTTGACAATGGGCTCGATATACTACATCAACCCACCGTCAATCTCACCTCACCCCTGCCTGCTGGACAACAACTAGTCAGCGACTCTTGAGGAAGATGACGACGCAACAGATCCACTAGACGGGGGTTTTGAGGGCATGGCGACAGACTCATTGGGAGTTGCCTCCTTCGGCAAAATAATAGTTGTAGAATTTATTAATTATTTTTTGTTATTTTCAAAACCAAAATCATGTTTTGGGATAGCGGTTGTGACTTCTTGGTCTTCCTTAATTGGGTTTTATCGGGAGGCGGGGTCATTACAGGTCCCTTGTCCTCCCAGCCTTCCTTCTTGTTCTGCCCCAATTTCTATGCTAGATGACTTCTTCCTGGTGCTACTTGTGAAGGGGTGCTAAACTTTACTCTTCTTAAATTGGACAATGTCCACCTAAGGTGTATAGTCATAGTTTTAGTCCATGTATATTTTATGGTGTTTGAGGACTTTTATGGTTTTATCTTGTGGAGATGTTTCATTATGTTATCCTAAAACTCAGTTCTCCTACTTTCTAGGGTAGAGTCCCCTTGAATTTCTAGATATCTTCCTACTTCATCCTTCAACCATTCTACTTTCTCCATTTTCTCCTTTCTTACTTTCTCCTTATGAGTAGTAATCTCACTCATTCTCCTGGCCTATTCTAGTGATAAAAATTCCCTTTGATTATATGTATTATCTACCATTTGGACTAGGTTGTGTTGTAGATATAATTATGTCTTGTTTAAAAGGTTATGACAGAAGATAATATTAGTAGAAGAGGGAACTAGATGATGTATACTTTAGCAAGATGTTATATAGAAGCAAATCGAAGGGAATTTGGTCAGCAATAAATTTATGGTTTCAGTCAGACCTTGGAAAAGAGAAGGTTTTTTGTGGGTTTTGGAAATCAAAGGGGAAATATATAATGGTTGATAATCAGTTATATATGTAGAAGATGATGGAATCACCTTCTAAAGGCCTTCCTAATGTAAAGAGATTGAAGGAGAGGGGAAACCAATTCTCTTAACCACCAACGGTTTTTAGGGGTAAAGAATCGATGATTTCTTCAATCAACTTTGCAAAAGTTTAGAGAAGGATGCAAATGAAAATGTAAAGGCAAACCATAGGCTAGAAATTGAAAAGGCAGTTATACCTGGTAGAGAAGAAATTTATTGAAGGTAAGAAAAAAGGAAGATGATAGAAGAGATAGCCACTTCCATTATCATGAGCACCAAGGTGTCATCGATGGATGTCCTTTCTTTCTATAGTTCAACCTTCTGTCATGTTTTTTCTTTGCTAGACCACATGAAGGCATTTGCTACCAAACTGACAGGGTATTGGTGATTCTTAGACATGAAAGAAAAACAAATGTTGGGAGATTATTCCCACTCATATATTTCAAAGTGAGGTTATTGACAACAAACTTTGATGTATGGAGATGCAAGTTGAAGAAAGAGAACTAAAGTTTCTAGGTTTCATCAAATGAAGGACATAGGCAGTGGTGATTAGGGTTTGTTTAATCTTTGGGGTGCTTTAGTCTAGAGTTTTCCAGGGAAAGTACAATGGTCAACCCCTATGTTCCCTTTATACTATGAGTTCCCTTGTAGTTTTGGGCCCCACTACACCTACATTTGTGCTTAGGTGTCTTGCGAAGGTATTCTAGTAGATCAGGGAACTGAAGAAAAAAAGGAACTCTAATGCCTTTAGAAGGTTAGTCTAGTAGTTGCATTATAAAGATGAGTCAGCCTACATGAATCAATATAAAATTTGGAAATTGCCTACTAAAGCTTAATCAGCCTGCCTATTGTGAAGACCAAAGGAAAGTCTGTGCCTTTCATCTAAAGGTGACAACCGATTTGCAATTAGGTCTTTACTTTCGAAGGTTTTCTAGGTATGAAGGCGGGAAGTTTCCTTTTTATCGAAACAGCCAATGGAGAGTCAAGGAAATACCATCTGAATAATAGATAGGTGGATGCCTTCTAAAGCTTTTCACTCTTCATGAATCGATAGAAATTCTAATTAAAGGGAAATCAAAGCTATTCTTCTTGACAAATCAAAGGAAAACCTATTTCTTCAAAATCGTTGGTTCCTCAAAGTGGTCAACTAAAGGAATTTTTTCTTAGTTTAATTTGCACAATATTCCTAAAATCAAACAATTCAACTTGATGTCATCGACTACATTTTATTCTTTTTACACTAAAATTAACAAAATAAAGTTGCATAAAAATAAACAAGTCAGCTTGCAAAATAAAGTAAATTGAAAATATAAAAAGAATAAAACTAGGATCAAACTATTAGATTTAAAATGAAAATAGCAAAGAGATTTAGTAATCATTGGGTTTCCCCCAAGAAGCGCTAATTTATAATCTTTATCTTGACTATATCTATCATCTCTAATCATAGGATGGTGATGGTACTTCAAGTTGTATCTTGGTTCTCCTTGTAAATGTGTCATCCTCATCATACCTTTTTATTCTATGCCCATTGATAAGGAATGTTCCAAACTTTTCACTGAACAACTCCATCGTCCCTGATGGGTATATCTTGGTAATTGTAAATAGACCATACCAGGTCATCTTGATCTATGTTTTATATGGAACAATCTTATGTTGAAATTGAACATGAAAACCAAATCCCCCTTCATGACATCTTTTCTCTTTAGGTGGGAATCATGCCACACATTGGTTCTCTATTTATAGATGTGCACAATCTAATATATGTGTCACCTTAGCTCCACAAGTTCCTACATTTGCAAGAATATCTTCTTGCCCAATATATCACGGTTCACGATTAGGAATTTGATAGTCCAAAAGGCTTTTTGCTCCAACTCAATCAAAAGATGAAATGCCTTTAAGTAGATCGACCTATAAGGGGTAGTCCATGTAGGTGTATTGTAATAAGTCATGTATGCCAATAGAGCATCGTAAAGGTTTATAGCCCAATCTTTTGTTGTCCTTCCCTCATTCTTCTCTAGGATTTGTTTAATCTACCTATTAGACACTTTGACTTGACCAGATGTTTGAGGGTGGTAGTGGTGGCAATATTGTATTTTATCCCATATTTCCTATGTATTACTTTGAATTGTTTCTCCCCAAAATGGGATTCACAATCACTAATGATGATTAATGGAAACCCATATCGAGGAATATAGTTTTCTCAAAAAGACTCATCATTAGTTTAGAATCACAAATTGGACTTGCAAGAGCTTCCACCAATTTGGATACATAATCCACTACCACTGATGTAGTAGTGGGAGTTGTACAAACTATAGAGGTATCAAGCTGATGAGTCACACGATGAAGCTTTGGGAGAGGATTATTGAGTAGAGGTTAAGATCTATAACACATGTATCAAACAACCAATTTGGTTTCATGCCTAGAAGATCAACAACATATGCTATTTTTTTATAAGGAGGCTTATGGAGAAGTATAGACAAAGCAAAAGAGATCTTCATATGGTGTTTATCGATATAGAGAAGGCTTATGATCGAGTACCCAGAGAAGTGTTATGGATGGTTTAGAAGAAAAAGGGTGTGTCTATCCAATACATTGACTTGATCAAAGACATGTATGATATCTCTACTTCAAGTGTCAAGACTCCTAGGGGAGAGACACCAACTTTTCCTATTACAGTTGGGGTACACCAATGATCCACACTCAGCCCATATCTATTCGTTCTGGTTATGGATGAGTTAACAAAGAATGTTCAGGATGGTATTCCTTGGTGTATGTTATTTGTTGATGATATTGTTTTGATTAACGAAACAAAAGATGGATTGAATGATAAAGTTAAATGTTGGAGAAAGACATTGGAATCAAATGGATTGATGATTAGCAGGAGCAAAACTGAGTATATGCATTGCAATTTCATCCAATCTCGTAGTGTGAATGATGGAGCCAAGTTGGACGGAGTAGATATACCAAAATGTGACAAATTTCGTTACTTAGTTTCTATTATTCAAATAGATGGGGATGTCCAAAATGATGCTTGTCACCGGATCACTGTAGGATGGTTGAAATGGAGGAGTGCAACTGGATTTTTATGTGATCAGAAGATCCCTCTCAAGTTAAAAACTAAGTTTTACAGAACAGCTATACGACCAACCATGCTCTATGGGGGTGAATGTTGGGCGGTGAAGAAACAAGGTCTCAACAAGATGAGCGTGGCTGAAATGTGTATGTTGAGATGGATGTGTGGGAAGACAAGAAAAGATCGTTTGAGAAATGACTATATCAGGAATAAAGTGGGGGTGGCGAGCATTGAGGACAAGTTGCGTGAGGGCCGACTGAGATGGTACGGACATGTGCAAAGTAGACCTACTAGTGCACCTATACGAAGCAATGCTATTGAGCCAAACACTATAAATAGAAGAAGAGGAAGGTCTAAATTAACATGGGATGAGCTTATAAAGATAGATTTTGAATCTCTACATCTCAATCAGAATATGGTCCATGATAGAGATGAATGGAAACAAAGGATCCATGTAGCCGACCCCAACATAGTTGGGATTGAGGCTTAGATGATGATGATGATGATGAATCCACTAGAACTAGAGTGTACTAGTTTGCACATGACAAGTGGAATGGGACCATATAGACAATACCCCAAACTCAAAGATGTCTACCTCAATCCAATCAGAGAGATTCTCCTCATAATGCCTTGGTATGTTCCCAGTAAGTTGACATTTATTCCATGACTTGACATATGCATGAGCTTCTTTAAACAAGTATCGACTACAGACACTGATTATATAGTCTTAGCAGTTGTTCAATCATTGACCAATTGTCCTTTGTAAGGTGAGGAATAACATTCATACAAAATTAGAGGAACTTTTCCCTCATGTATGCATCATTTATAGAGATTATCACCACACTTTAAACAATAGAGGATCTTGCAAATAATTATTGAGATCATAGAACATCTTATCTTCATTATAGGTTATATTTGGTGGTAATTGTTGGCAAGACAAGTAGTTATAAATAGGGGAAGAACCAGGGGGCGTCTAGGGGCTATCTCCCACCTAAAAAAACATATATATACATATGATTGTAAATTATGTTGATAATATATAATATGTGTAACACGTACTACACACAAATCTAGAACTGGTGTTGTGGTTTGTAGTTGTACTCTTGTGTTGGAGGTCATTGGCTGGAATCTTGGTTAAGATATTATATATTTTTTCACAATTCATGTCAAATATGAGTACGATATATAATTGTTTTCACACAAAAATACACAATTCAAGTTTGACATAGTGGTTGGAATGTTATTTGGTTTAGAAAAGGTCATGAGTTCAAATCTTACACGTAGCATTTTTTTTTGCCCCCTCCCCAACCACCAGTTCCTTGTTCCACCATTGGTTACACATACATGTATACAATGACATAATAGGACCCATGGCCTTGGACATCATGAGGACCTCATTGGGGTAGTTGTCATTTTGGTAAGAATGTGTCTTTTCCTAGGTTGATTCTAGACAAGTGGTCAACTACCACATTATTTTCCCTTCTTATTGACAATTCTTGATCATTCTTCCTATAAGGCTGACCATCTTAGCTACCTTGCCTTATTGTATTTCTTGGTCATCAAATATTTGATTACCCTATTGTCTATATACACTATATCCTTTAATCGCATCAGATAAGATCTACATTCGTCAAATGCATAGACATTTACCAACCTTTATGCTTTCTATGGTTGTACAAATAGTTTGGGCCTCATCTAGGGTCTTTCTCACGTAGTAGATGACATGATACTTTTTATCTCTCTTTTTCCCTCAAATGAGCCCCATTGTATAATCTCTTACTTCACACATTAGCTCGAATGGGAGATTCAAATTGCAGCTGGGTTGATTTGAATGGTGATTAGAACATTTTTCAACATATTAATGACTCCAAGTGGTTCTCATTAAAATAAATCAACATCTTTGATTGATACTTAACAAAAGATTTTAAATAATTGAAAAATCTTTAATGAAAAGTCTATAATAGTGTGCGTAGATAAAAATCTCCTTACTCCCTTTATGGACTTGGAAAATGGCAATTTTTATATGGCTTCAACTTTTCTTAGGGCAACCTCAATTCCTTTTTCTAAAACATTATGCCTAAAATGATCCCTTCTTGTACCACGAGGTGAAATTTCCCCCAAATTAGAACAAGGTGTTTCTCCTTGTAGTGTTTTAAAACTTGATAAATATATGTTTGGAAATTATCAAATGATGTAAAGTACATGAAAAGGTCATCCATAAAAACCTCCCTTACATCCTCTAGAAAATCAAAGAAAATAAATAGCATGCACTTTTGAAAAGTTGTAGTTGCATTAAATATGCCAAACGGAATATGCTTGAAGGCATATGTACAATAAATGTAGGTGAAGCTATTCTTCTCCTGGTCGTATAGATGTATTGGGACTTGATAAAATCCAGAATAACCATCAAGATAGCAGAATATGAATTGTGAGCCAGACGCTCTAGAACTTGGTGAATGAAGGGGAGAGGTAAGTGATATTTTATTGTCGTAGTCATGTAATCTATACACATTCACCATCCAATTATTATTCTAGTATGAATATCATCTCCATCATCACCATTGATAACTGTTATGCTCCCTTTCTTTTGCACCATGTGAATATCACTTACCCACTTACTATTCTTAATTGGGTATATGATCTTTGTGTGATGTAGCTTAATGACTTCCTTCTTTACAAACTCTCTTAGGTCTTGATTTAACCTTCTTTGTCCTTGTACTAGAGGTTTTGCACTTGCTTCAAGAAGAATATGATACATACAATTGACATGGTTCAACCATGTGATATCATCTATGAAATTCCCTATTGCCTTTCTTCACATCATTAAATCAATTAAAAAAATTCTTCTTGCTCATCAAATAGATCAGAAGTTGTAATAACGAGGTTGTGTTCTTCAGAATGTAAGAAGTCATACTTCATTCCTTTAGGCAACTTCGATAGCTTGGGTTGGGGTTTACGTGCTTCTTTGTTAGTATAAGTCTTTTCTCAAGGGAACCATATTTAGTTGTTTCTATAATAGACTCTTCTTCAACTTCACTGTAGCTTTATTCGTCATCAACAAAATTAAGAAGTTAAACAACTTCAAGATCTTTGAAGTTTAGATTCTATTTAGTTAAGGCTCCAATCAAAGGATCAAAAATAAAATTTTGCTCATGTATCTTTTCACGGAGTTGGTTGTCATTGTCCATGAAATGGATTGACTCAAATAGAGAAGGGAACCTCATTAAGTCTTGAAATTCAAAATAAATATGATCATTTCTGACTTTGATACTAATGTTACTAGCTTCAACATCAATCAAAGATATTCTTTTAAAAAGGAAGGGTCTTACAAATACATGGGGCTAGTTGGGTTCTCCACAGTTTCTATCACATTAATGTCACACAGAGTGAAAAACTTCCCACACTAATAGGCACATCCTCCATGATCCCTACTGGTTTGCTAAAGTTGTGATAAGCAAGTTAGATTCACATCTCTTCTCAATCTTACCAGTTATAATAAGTATATGGGTTAAGGTGAGCATAATCAAGTTGATTCTAGCCTCCAAATAATCTAATCTTTTTCTTTTTTCATTGACACACATGTCGAATGAGATTATGAACGCCCTAGGATCATTCTTCTTAGTCAGCATCTTGTCTTGTATAATAGAGTTAGTCATTTTAGAAAGCTTCACCATTTCAACTTCATCACCCTACCTTCTCTTGGTAATTAATTCTTTAAAAAACACTATGTAGGTTAGCATATCTTCAATGGCATCAAAGAAAGGGATCTCAAGATAAAGTTTCTTCGCATCTTTAGTGAACTTCTCATATCTTTTCTTGAGATGAGCTTTGATGAGCTTATACCCAAAAGGTATTCTTAGTTCATAGACATTTCTATTATCTATTTCTTCTTTGGAAGCATCAAGTTTCTTCTCTTTTTATGTCTTTTCTCCACTGCCCTTTTCTTTTGACTTCACCTTCTTAGGAATTTCTACAATTTCAAGTTCCTCTTCTATTGTATTGGTTTTAGGGAGGGACTTGGGAATATAAATACTTTCTTGATGAGCCATGGTTGATGTCTTATCTAGAATAGTTTATTACCTAAGTGTGCTTATTTTTGTAGTCTTGTGACCTCTAGGATTGCCCCCATTGATGGGATTCTTTTGTGAGGTTTTTTTATCAGTTTAGACATTTTTCCAGTTGTTAGTCAATCATTTTGTTGTGACTTGCAGATCACATATCTACCCACTTACACTACTCGTCTGAACTTGCATCATGTTGAGGATATTATTATTTGTTATATCACCTTGATTGAGCTTGTCATTATTATTTTTTTGTCTTCTTACAAAATCGAACATCAATGTCATTAGGTCTGGTTATGGTTGGTTCTACACTTGACTTGGGCCTCTAGGATTTTGATTCTAGTTTGAATTCAAATTTTCTCTTGAAAATTGTTCCTATTATGCTGATATTTTGTTTTGTAAGTGAACCCAGATGGTTCAGTGCCTCATGCAAAACTAGGTGGCCTAAGTGGTGGATTCTTAGGAATATTCAACTTATGGGAATTCTGGAAAGCATTCTTGTTGCCATATGAATTCAAGATGTTGTGGTCTCTTAAAATCATTGTAAGAGACATTTTTGGTAGACCCATCTTGGTTATCCTCTTCCTCATGACTATATATGAATGGTCAACACCACAACCACTCTCTCAGTAGGTTACATAATTCATCCTCATTCTAATGCGGGTTCTTTGTTTTGTAACCACTATATTTCATCATGCAAACAATAGTGTCTATCTTCTTGATTTTGGTTTTAAGAGGTTCAAGCACCCTGGATTCATCAATGGTCCCCATACTGGAAACTAGGGTGGCCATATAATCAATTACCTTCTTTGAAACATTTGGGTTTTTCCCCAGAAAGTCACTTCTAAAAGCAACATTGAGGGAAGTTCTCTTATTTGTAGTCAATCCTTTATATAATGTGTTTACTAGATATCCCACATTGAAGTTGTGAGAATGGATGGTCCTTCTAGTTCTCTTGATATCATTCCCAATCCTCATTATGTTTATACTAGGTTTCTAAATGAAAATAGTGAACTTGTATCTGTGATGCAAAATTTTCTTTATAGGGTATAAGTCGGTGATGAAACCATCATCTAGAGCTACCCATCCGTTAATATTTCTAACCTTCAGAGCAAGGTAGAAGACTTGGGCCTTGTCCCTAAAGCAAAATCTAAAAGCTTTATGGTAGATGAGCGCTTGAGGGATCCTAAATCTTGCGGGTAATTTTGATATTCTTGAAAGCATCTTGATGACGGAATCGATTATCTTCTAGTTGGTTTCCCCTAGAGGTTTTGTACTCTAAGATGTTCAAGAAGACTAGTTTTAACTCAAAGTTTAGCATGTTGAATCTTGACAAAATATTGGGGTTCTATGATTCGTTAGCCCTTGTAACAGTCAAGGATTAGAGAGATAGACCGCTATCAATGTAATCATTTCCATCAAGATGAAGGCCAATATTTTTGGGTTTGTGAAATGGTTCCTCCTCCTCTCACCATGTGGCTACTTAATGTGATATTCTTCTTCATTCTCATTTCCAACCATTCTATATCTTTAGAGAGTCATGACTCCTTTAGTGATAGGAGAGAGATCTTGTTGACACTATGTTGCTGAAAGAAATCATACAATTAGGGTTAGAAATTGACACACAAAATGAACTCTCAAGGTGGTACAAGGCTATCAGATCTAAAAGTGAGCGGTTAGGTCTATTGCTAGACTAAGGCATTTGCATATGCTAAGTAGACTTCGTGTCATTAATAGTTGCAAATTACCTTGTCCTCAACAATAGTGCCAAAACATGACTGCTTCAAATTACATGTCAAAAGAGGAGGAATATCAACAAGTAATCAAAAATTAAATATATGACGCGATACTTAGATGCCCATAACTATAAGACAAGCCTTGTGCAATAAATAAGGTAGAACTTAGGGGAAAAAGGTGACAACTTTTTAGAATCTATAGCCTTAGCTTAGTTATGTCTAATGGAAAGGGGATAGCAGTTTCCCTCACATGGCAATAGTATCTCAAAAAAGAACTGGACAATAAAAATAAAGTAAACTACATAAATAAGTTAAGGATGAGCTTGAATGTTTAGATTTTGGAATAATGATAGATAGAATTTGGGCCAGGTTTCATTGTTTAAGGTCTATCACCAAAATGCAATGCCCACACCCATTTCATACCCATAGCATAGATTATAAGAAATCATCATTAGTGTCCATTCCCTCCTCTCTTTAGGTTAGGATAGATATAGATTGTAAGAGTATCTCTCTTTTAAGATGGCGAACATACAATCAAGAAAACGTTAATATGATCATTTCCTTTAACATTCCAACATTATCATGTATTTTTGCTACTACCATAACTCTAGATATAGAATAATACTACTTTTTTAGGCATTATAAAAGAAACAACATAAGATGGTAGCTAATCATGAAAGTGAATCAATAAACAACAAGGGTATGGAGATAAACATTTCTAAGAGTTTATATTGAATGAATATAGGTATTTATATGTTGGGAAAGTGTTCATGGCTACTTCCAACCAAATAAAATGGTTTAGCCACTTGTGGTTGTGAGTGACAACATGGATTTACAAGTGAACAAATACATGGAAGACATGTATATATGGAGGGATATGAACAATTTGGAGTAAGAAGGAAGAAAACATGATAGCAGTAACCACAAGATGGTATTGAAGTTCGATGGAGACCCCCTTCTTCTTTGGTGTTGGTGAGGGCAGCATAGAGTTTGACTCCTATCGTCCTGCTTCTCTTGTAAAAGTTATTTAGAACCAGTAGATATGAGGTGTGGATGTGAAGGACCTTAAAATTTCATCATTGGTAACTATAGTTTGATGGAGGAACTTGGACTCTCATCCTTGTTCTTCTTAAGATTGATGGAGAGTGTGGGTAGTGGTACACTGTATCATCCAGGAAAATGTACTCTTCATGTAGTAAGGGGTCTCTATTTATAGGGAACGATGAGTTTCTAAAGGCGCTCATGATTGGACTTTTCATGCACCTCAAGTGCACAAGGAACTTGCCTCGGGGAACTTTCTTAACAGTCATGGAGGTGGTGGGTTGTAGAGGAACCATCTAAAGATAAAAATTTGTTGAGCTATCGGTACATGTGGTCAGCATATAGTCATTTAGTAGATTGAGGTCTCTTGGGCCTTCAGTTGATGTTATTCCAGTGAATCATTAGAAGAGTAAGCTCGTAGTCCATCGTTTAGATGGAAAGCATGGAGAACCATCAATAGTAGTAACCTTGAAAAATCATCGTTAGAGGACTGTCCTACCGAGCCATCAGTAGACGAGGTTGGTAAGAAGTCCAACGGTGGATGATGTTCTGTCAGACCTTTGGTTGGTGCCTTCCTTTGTTAGGAGAAGTCATGGAACCTTCAGAACGTGGTGCCTCTTTCGCGTTTTTGGAAGGAAAAGTCGGAGAGACCATTTTTTGTAACAATCAATGGGACGCCTACGTGTGGTGGGTTTTCTCGTTGGTAGAGCTATGGGTGCCATCAACTGATATAACTCTAGCTAATTGTGATCTATGGTTTTCCTGCACAAAAATAGATAATCACTAGTTATTTAAGGTTAAAAGAGAAAGCATGAAGATAAATGCAACAAAGTCTATGTAAGACTATGCTAATGTTAGAAACTAAGGACAAAAAAGTCATGGAATGTCCAAAAAATTGGATGGTATCAATATTCTCTCCATGCAAAAAAAATTTCCCTATGCAATATTTATGGTGCCGATTTTCTAATAAAAACAACATAAACCTAAAATTTGAATTTAATTATCATCAACTACAATGTCAGTTTTGTAGACAAAAATCAAAATTGTTAATTTCTGATAACACTCCCCATGAAATCTTTGTTCCATCCAAATTATCGATGTATATTGGTTTTAAAAACAAAATTGACATGATATTTGTATGTTTTCACAACCTTTAAAGTACTTTTTGGTCTAAAAGTGGGGCATAGATTTTTTTTCCTATTTATGTCAATTTTGAGGTAAAATCAATGTGATACCATCATATGTTGCTTTGATCTACTATGTTGATTTTAGGGGTGAAACTAACATTATTTGTGTGTTAATAACTCTCCACAAGATCTTATTTATCATCATTCACTATACCTTTGTTTATGAAACCATTAACTGTATGATCCCTCCCTTGATCCTGAAGCCAAAGATGCCTCCACTACTTCAATTGTCCCAACCTAATTTTAGATTCATCGTCTTGACCATTGATGCGATTGCCACCATGATTCGATGCCCTATTGTCACCGCTGCTCTATAGGTCGCCACCGCTAGTAGCTAGTTGAGCTTCCTGCAATCTTCTCCTTTGTGATGTGCTATTGCTTAACCGCAGGAAGGAGCTCACCGCCGCCAATGTCGCTATCCCTGTTGCTGATCTTATTGCACGTGTTCTATCTCTCTCATCCTTGTTGCTTTGTTTCTTCTAAACTTTATTTCTTTTTGGTAAATTTTCTTCCCACTCCATATCAAAATTGATACATGAAATATTTTTGGTGTATTTTATTGATGATAAATAATGCTTATTGATAAATCAATTAGTCCTTGATGATATATTGATTCAAAAAATTTCTTAAATTAAATGAATGATTCAAATGATTTCTTAAATTGAATGATGAAATTGAACTAGGGTTTTATTTTTGAAATTTGATAAATCATAATTTTATAAAAGCTTACATAATTGGAATTCATGTAAAATTGCTTGTTTAATTGAGTGTATTATTGATTGTTAAGGTTTTATGTATAAATGATATGAATTGCCATAATTAACTGAACCTAGACTGATATTTTATGTTCTTACCTAAATTCTAAAATATAAACCCTAGTTTAGAAACATATCCTATTGGACTATATATTCATCAAAAATCTACTCATTAGGATTAAATCCTAGATAGTCCATGGTTCAGGACTATTCTTGAAAAGTTTATCGCAGATAGGATGCATTTGTATAATGCTTGTTTGTTTTTCAAGAAATTTTTTTAGTTCTTTCACTATTTTTCTCTGGGTACATATGTCAGTGGGTAGTTGACCATCATTGGTGTACATACAAAAGTGATGTGAAATGCTTTTGAGGTATTCTTGATGGCCAAATATGAATTATACACTTTTTTGGTGAGACGAAGAGTTCAAGAATGAGATTATTGGTACACATTCATGAGCATGAATTCTAAAGACATATATCCAATTGGCCTAGAAACTCATTCGTGATTTACCCATTAGGAGCAAATCATGGAAACTATCTTCTTTGGAAATTTTTGGAATGCTTAATTCCACTTAGGATGTAAGTGTATAATGCATCTTTAGTTTTCAAGAACATTTCTAAAAACATTTTCTCATTGTTCTTTCAGTAAATTGTAAGTGAAAATTTTCCCATCTGCATCATTGTACTTTGAGAACAAAAATGAAATGTTGCCAAAATATTCTTAAATCTAAACACACATAATATTCTTAATAGTGAGATTAAGTGTTCTAGAATGATATAGGTAGTACAAATTCATCAATATGAATGCTAAATACTATTGTAAACATTATGTTGGTCTCTATTCAAACATATTTTATTTAAAATACTCTATGCAACTCAGTTTAGGGACAAATTAGATGGGTGTTTCATTTCCACTAAAAATTAATGCACTGAGGAACTAGAAGAAATCAAAATGATTTTCTAAGATTTGTGGAGGAATATAGGAGATACCTTTAGATTGGTTGTTTTACCCTTCAAGTAATATTAGTAACAACTTGGTGGTCGACGCTATTGATATAGTCAAAAGTAATTTCATGTGCAATGGGATTATATAGTGCTATACAGAATGGTACTCACATGGGATGATTTATCCTATGGGAATGATAGATTTCCATAGTGGAACTTATGTGTAAGAAGAAACAGTCAATGATGCTAATGCAAATGAGCTAATTTTGAACAACATGGTTGATGCTATGCTAGATAGTTCTGGAGTACATCGGACTAATCAACCTTTCTTATTTAAAAACATTGTACATGATGTCGAGAAATAGTTGCGTCATTTCTATCATCAGAACCAAGGGTTTTCCTAAATTAATGTTTCATCTAACGACCTCACTTTTCGGACATGATATGGCTATATCAAACCAAGCAAACATATACATGTTATGCAATCGTGTATCGGACAGACCCACCATGTATACATGGAAGCCATATGCAAGGAAATCATAGTCAGCTCTCATAGTGATGGTGGTGTTTGTGGTTCATAGACCTAAAATAACTACACTCGTCACATGTCATTAGTTACACTTTAACATCATCAAATGCAGTCATGAAACATGGGTGGTTATAACGGTGATGATTGGGTGACTTTGACACATGGGGATTGATTGTGAGTGATAGATATGGGATTTGTCCCTCAGATAGGAGTATGATATCCAAGGCCTCTTGATAAGAAATACTGAGAAAAGTATGACCATATGCATGTGAGTCAATAGGTGATATTTAGCTTACATATATCTCATGCAGTCTACTCTGGTTCAAGGAACTAGATTGAATAATAATGACAATGACTACTCCATGCCTCTAGTTCAATCTGGTTATCAATGACAAAGGAACTATACAAACACTATAACACCATACATAGATTGTAGGTTGAAGTTGCTCCCCAAATTTCCATCCACTTGGGTTGCAATGATGTGCGACTAGGCACCACTCTTTGCTTGTGATGTCGTAAGTTGTTATGGACATTTACTGCCAACGTGATATGGGACCTATAAGGTCACACATATAGGAACTCATCTAGAAGAGGAGTTTTATCTTGAATGATGATTAAATAGATTACTAAAGTATTTAGTTATTTCAATTCACACAACAGATCAGCTAACTAGACTTCCAAACGATCAATTCAAGTGTTAAGATTGTTGTTTGGAGTGCCAGGCTGATTGTATTGTAAATTGGTTGGAATTATGCCAGACCTGGTCTACGAGATGCCATCTCACTTATGCAAAATGTCCATCTGGACTGGTGTAAGGTGCGGTTTCATTGCTTAGAAAAACTACAAAATGATCATTTTGCTTAGTGAAACATTTGTATCGCATGTGAGACGATCATTTCAGCCAGCGCATGTTGTGAAACTTCCAGAATTATTGTAAAAATTCAAAATATTCCAGTCCTTTCCACTCCCACTTTAGTCCCACATTGGTTGCAGACTAGGAACCCTGACCCTAACCCCTCCTATATATAGAGGGGTATTGTAGGCTTCTCATAACACAACTACTACATAGACAATTGAGAATTAGTTTTCTAGCAATTGTTGTCCTCTTTGGTTGTGGCAAACATGAGAGCCTTGGAAAGTGCTACCTGACTAGGGAGGGATATCCATAAGAGAGAAACAACTAAGGATCATTGTTTTGGGAGAGCATGTTGGTGACTAGTACACCAACGGGAGGGACAACTCCTTCTTGATTTGCTCTAGTAGGATGACATGAGTTCTAGTTGGTCCATGTGGACTACTCTAGAGGCTGGAGTCCTTTGGCTACTGCTAGGAGGGCATCATCAACTCGTAGTTAGTGGCGAGATCTGAGGAGCCATTGTGGCAGTTGTCCATGGAGGAGCAGTCATGTGAGAACCCATTACACTATACAAGATTACTCAAAACATAAAGAATAATCAATCACTAATTAATCACATACCCAAAAATATGGGTATATTAAAACCGATTTCAATGTCAATACTCGCTCTAAAACATTTGCATAAGAGCCCAACATCTTTCTTATATCATACTAAGCCAAGAATTTGATACAATTGTTCTATTTCCTTACCCACAACATATATACACAGGAGAACAATATTCATATATGCCACACAAACAAGCATTAACATGCTAACAAAATTTCAATTTGTTTGAAACACCATATATAAACTATTAATGCTCAGACCTGAGAGTACAGGGACAACTCGAGGACACACTAGAAATCTAATCAACTTTCTGAAAGATCCATTACTATATCTCCTCTTCTTGCTTCCACAGGTTTGTTTTCAACACTTCTGATTACCTAAAAAAATGTGGCAAACCACAAAGGTGAGACCCATGTCCCAGCAAGAGGTATAACCTCCAGCAACGTTTATTGATTAAAACATTTTTAAGTAATTAAACAGTTAAGCAGTTTAATCAGATATAACAAATAAGCTTAGCAGTACTGTTGATTAACAAAATACATAAAGGAGTAGATAATAACTATCATCATTAGCCAGACTATCATCCTTTATCTTGTTGACAATATAAGCGATTTAGTAGCATATGCATATCTAGAATCATGAGTAAGTATAGTAACATAGAATCTCTATCATTATGAATAAGTCTAGACACATAAGCATAGCTAACAACTTGAGCATGTCTAATTGGTTGAACATATCAACATCATAAGAAGAGCTAACAACATAAGCACAACTATTTGGATAAGCATGATTAGCAGTATATGCATCTCTAGTTACAAAGGCATGGCTAGCATGCTAAACATAACAAACAACATGAGATAGCTACCATCATGATTATAATCAGCAGTAGCAGTATAGGTATCAACACAAGCATAGCTACTGTATGTATGCATCTACAATCTTAAGCATATCCACAACCTAAGTATATCTACTATCTCTTAATTTCCCTAAGCATCATCTTTACGTAAAGATAACAAATAAGGGTTATCATACAAAGTGAAACATTGTGTATAACCCTAAACAAATATGCTACACGGTTGTATTACATCTTTTATTACGGCCTGGGGAATTTGAATTATACCATTCAAAGTACAACCGACCCCTACGAAGGGCTATTCAGTTCCGTATAAGATCTAGGAGTGCTGGTATCCTAAGATCTCTTCCCCTCAGTTAGTACGAGTAAAAAGGCAGTGACATATCAGTCAAAGTTGCCACCACAGTGACATATAGTCATGTAACTAGCCCACCTTGGTATAGGTCACAACACTTGCATCTAGAGTATTCAAACCCAATTACTGAGGTACAACCGCAATTGTCCTCTAATCAAATCATGGTATAATCATCAAGGCACGACCGCAGCCGTTCTCAATCACTTCAGATGTATGAGGCATGACCATATCCATCCTCCACAATCTACATTGTCGATGACAAGGATATACCCTCAACCCACCACCCCCACATACTTAATAGTATGTGCTCTGAGTTTCCCTTAGGAATACTCATTTTACCATCCAGCAAGTTCTGACACTGAAGATGGCTCTACGTCACAGGACACTACATGATTAGAGTTACACTTGATTAGTTATGCCAATTGGGTGAATTAAAGCTGCATCAAACAAGTGGACATACAAACCCTAATTCACTTCAGCAAGCTTATAAATATCAAAACTTTTAAAAGATATAAAATGTGTGAAACATAATTTCTCAACTCATCATCACATGGTACTATTCACTTGCCATTCATGAGACCACGCTAGTCATCATACTATCACAAGATATAAATCCTTTTCATAATATCACAGGGTATCAACCCTTGTCAATATAAGAGGATTACACCTCATTTAGGGCTCAACCATGCCCAAAGGTCATTAAGACCATCATATGATTCCCTGCAAGATCATCATTATCTTTGCATGCCTTATATCAAGGCTCAACAACATCAATTACATATAATACATCAGATCAACACAATATTACATTAATGAGATAGGAGATATTCATAAACAATCATAGAAGGGTTATATTAACATTAAGAACATTCCTTTATTACATCAACATTTAAGGAATCTAGATATGATTAACCCTCATCATGTACATAATGCACATGTTTAGCATAAGAAAGTATCAACCATGTGGCTATGATAACCACCAATTAACATATTAAGGTTATGATCATATTAAGGAGGTTATTCCACCATCATTCCATCATATAGTTAAAAATTAATAATCATCTTTATCTATTTGCATTAGAGTTGGGATCAACAAGATAAATTTTATTAATGTTTCTAATCAACACTTATACCCAAACCCTTACTCACGGCATCCCCATTGGATCATTGATGCATAAGGTGAAGCATCACCATCACATTCCATACCATTATCAAGTATGAATCCACACATAAATCAAGGTGAAACCATTAAGTTATAGCATACTAGTGTTTCAACAACACTAACATAGTACTCCATGATTGTATTAGTCATTCAAGGACTATTCATACCCAATTACCATCGTTTAGTTATATTAAAGATAGGTATAACAAGCTATACCTCATTAGGGTTACATATCAACACAATATGGTTATCATCCCTTCTATTAATATGAGTGAATATGTAATAATACCTTATTAAGGGTAACCCTCCATTTGTTCCATCATCATTCAACCAATATCACAATACCACAATGTCACCCAAAACCATTGGATGTTTAAAAGGAAAGACCATTGGTTGTTTACATAAGTAAACACCTTGGATAAACCACCTATCAAGTCCTTGATTTGTTCTCTAAAAGAGTCACCATATAACCCTACACATCCCTTGATGAACAACACAAAAAGTTCCATTGAGAGTAGGGTAAAACCCACAATCGATTGTTCATTTAAAACAAGCCATACATTGTCAACAAGTAAGCTCCTTAAGTTGATCATATAAAGGAAACCATCTAAATCACATTATTAGGGCCAACATATTACATTAGCCATCATTCCATTTTATTGGAGGAATAAACATTAGATCTTGACCATTGGGTCAATTTCATATGTTAAAACCATCAATTACAGTATAGGTATGACCGTTGCATCAAGTGACCCAAGAAATCATTGGTATATGTCTTAATTGATGCTAAAACAATATGATTAACTCACCATAGGTTTTAGAGATCTTATCCACCTTCATTAGTGACCATTAAGTCACCATAGGTTGTTATATCAGCACTATATTCATTAATCATCATCAAATATTAAGCTAATGTCATCATTGATTGATAACATTATTAGGGTACTTAATTGTTGATCATTAAACTTCTAATTGATCCAAACCCTGACCTAAGGGGGTGACCATAGGTTGTCATCATAATCTGACACCTTTGATCCTGACTATCAGTTGTCATGAAGACAACACCATAGGTTTGTTGCAATGGTACCATCATCGGGTCATGGGTTTATAGAAAAAATCAGCTTTAAACCCTTAAATTGGCCATTGGGTATAGGTGCTTAGCACCATAAGCTGCCAAACCAACATGATCCAAGTCATATTGTACCTTATGAATAACGTAAACATGATCATAGGTTCATCTAGAACTGAAATCAGAATAGGTAACATTATAAAAATTGAAATCCAAGTCAACCTTAGCTTTTTAGTGTATGGATCATCATTTTCAAGCAATAACATGATCTACAATGCTTATGGTAAGCAATAAATGTGGACAAAGTTATAAAACTTGACTCTAATGGGAAGATGAAACCCCACACAAAAGAAAACTAGAGCAGGTAGGGTAGAAAATCCAAGTATAAGCTATGAACTCGTCCATCTAGCACCCTTTCTTCATCAAATGAGCAAACCCTAAGCATAAGGAGAAAGAAAGGTAGGGTTTTAGAGCTTTAGAGCAATTTCTACCGTAGAACAACAAGTGTCTGACCTGGAGAAAGGTACAAGGAAGATAAATGGAAGAAAGAAGGGGATTCTTACTCTTTTAGGTCAACATCACTAAAAGGAAGCTTTTTAAACCCTAAAAGGAAGTCAATTGCAACCCTAGATTCTTTTTCCAAGAAGGTCACCTCTTTCTTCTTCCTTGGATAGGAAATTCACAGAAGCACAAAGGGAGGATGAGGTTTGTAGAAGGAGGGAAGTGGTGGAGAGAAAATGGCTTGTTTTGGTGTTTAGGGATAAGTATATGAAGCTTTAAGATAAAGAAAAAGAAAAAGTTGAAATTTTAGTATCTTTCCAAGTGTCCATAGCCGTAAACTATTGAGAATATACAAGCGCACACACAAGGAGATCCCCCACCATCCATAGATACAAGTATATCCCTCGTTTCTTGAATTTCCAAGCAAAACAAATAACTCATTAGTTAATAGCTATTGAAGGTAGCTCATCCCTGAAGGGGTAAACCCTAAAATACCCTTGGAGAAAACACCTTCAAACCAAGGTTTAAATAGGCTCCCCATGTCTCAAAAAGCTAAAGAATGATGAGCAAATATCCAAGGAACAATGTCCAAATTGGACCAAATTTGAAACTTAAGCTTGTCTTATGATTTCAAAGCATATCACAAGGTTATATTAGGGTTATAAGAATTCAATTATGATAATTAAGCTTATTCAATTCATTAAGCAAGTTTAGGGGCCTTACAACTATAAACCCCTAACAAGGATTTCTCCTCCGAAATCCAAGGTAAATAAAGATAGGTACTTCCTCCGCACCTCATCCTATTACCTTCATATGGTTACTTGCATATCATGGTAATGTCACATCATTCATACATATCTCATCTTGGGTCAACACAAAAAACCCCACATAAGAAGAAATTTGCAAATATGGAACATAGAAACTTGTTGATCACCCAGTACAAATCTAATAGTAACTTCCAAATTTCGGAATCGATTGTTGTCTTGAACTATTCTATATGTTGTATCATGCATCACTCATAGGCCACACTCACTATATCTTACCAAACATATAACATCAGGCATCTATTATCATATGCAACTTTACAAGGTTTCATCTCTATGATCCTTTAATGGTTGTTGTAATCAACAACTCAATCAACCATGTAGGCACCCCCTAGTTTTCAAGAACTTATGAGGAATATGTATTAATAGGATTCTCCAATCATCTCAATGGTGGAATGACCATCTATTTGGTTGAAGAATCATACACTTGTATATAATTGTTAACAAATATAACTTCCTGATTGACCTTGTTAGGGGTGGAGCAATGACATTGTCTTCATCTTATCAAGATTCACATAACATACTTAACAAAGGTATCATAACTCCTAGAGGATACTCTAATCAACCCCCAACTCACTTTTGTTTAACTTGATTCATAGTTAGTGTTGTTTCGGCAACCCTAAGGTTTTTGAAGAAATATTGATCCTATTTTTGACCATATTTGAAATACTTTGACATGTCATCATTAAAAGCTTGCTACAACTTGTAAGACATTACTTGAACATGCTATTCCTCCTATTCATAAATTCTATTGGTACATTGGTTAGTCTGAAGGACATAACTCTAAACTCATCATGGTCATGTGAATTATGTCATCCAATCTAACTCTTATGCGTTGATATTTGATCATAGGTTTATCTTAAAGGAACAAGGTATCACATATCTATTGACCAACAAACCATCTATCCTTGATAGTGGTATTTCCCATCTATCACTGAACCATACACAACATTATAGAATCACTTTTGTTTTTTTTCAAGCAAAATTTAGAGGGTCATCATCAACTCTCTCTCTCTCTAAGGGAGATGAATACTTGGAATGTTCATTTAATAAACATCTCCAACCTTCACATACTTCCCATACTATTGACACATCGGTGATTTTAGGATTCATTACCTTGGTATCCCCCTAATGTGTTATAAGGAACTCATATCCTTATCTCATCTACTTTTACCAACGTAACAAATCTCAAGACAAAATTATTAGAAGGCTCAAAAGCAAACGCATCACAAAATTTATGATCTTGGAACCATAGTCCAAACAACCTTATGCTATAATAAGATATCCACCTTTATCTTTGTAGTGAATCCACATGTACCAAGTGGCAATGATCCACTTGAAAGTTGTGTGCTAGAAAGGAAAAACACAAAGGGAAAAACACTTCTCATACCATATTAGTATTTTTAAAGGGTCATTAGCAAAAAGGTAACCAATTCTATTTTTATTATGCAGGTTACAGTTTCTTATGTATCATTTAACCTTTTTCATTTCGGGTTCCTTGCCATTAGAATAGGAATCATCATGATTAACATATCTCATCACTCCTTCCTTGATGACTATTTATCACACTTGGTATGTTCTCTTATTTTATTATGCTTTTCAACCACTTATCGACAAGTAAATCCTCATATTCCACATTTTCTTCATTAAATCAGGATCATCTCCCTTAATTTCTTTCACATGCCATGTTGATTTTTCATTAATACTTTCTTACACAGATAGGTTGGTCTGAGATTAACTCAGTTTCCACCTTATTTCTTTGTCATTGTTCCCATTCATCTTCTCATTTTGTACTTGTTATAGGAGTTCTCTCTATCTTATGTGGATGTCATACCTTGATTCACTTTATAAGCATAAAATTGTCTATCTTTTACTTTATTATCTTCTTGAATCACATCTTCAAGAACTCCTCTTTTCCTTATTTGTATTCAGATTTAGATTTCATGGTGTTGTATCTTTCTCTTATATTTATTAAACATTCAAGTTTTCATAGATAATGATGCAATTCTCATCTTCTTTAAGGTAGGATTGAGATATTCACACCATGATTTCTTATTCATTATGCTCTTTAGATTGTCTCAAAATGACTACTTGATCAGAGTAATTAGAAAGATAAAAATCAAAGAGTTCCATGCTTACCTTTCTTCAATAACTGAATACCTGGCCAGGGCATCCAAGTACTGAGATTAGGTAGTATGCACCATTTTTTTGTGTCACGTTCCTCACTTAGACATCATCCTAGTCATAATTCCTAGTGTCCTTGTAGACTCAGTGAACCTAAAGCTCTGATACCAACTTGTGAGAACCCATTACAATATACGAGATTACTCAAAACATAAAGCACAATCAATTACTAATTAATCACATACCCAAAAATATGGGTAAACTAAAACTGATTTTAACGTCAACACTTGCTCTGAAACATTTGCATAAGAGCCCAACATCTTTCTTATATCCATATTATGCCAAGAATTTGAAACAATTGTTCTATTGCCTTAGCCACAACATATATACACAGGAGAACAATATTCATATATGCCACACAAACAAGCATTAACATGCTAACAAAATTTCAATTTGTTTGAAACACCATATACAAACTATTCCTGGCTGGACCTGAGAGTTCAGGGACGACTTGAGGACACATTAGGCATCTAACCAACTTTATCAAAGATTCATTATTGTAGCTCCTCTTCTTGCTGCCATAGGTTTGTTTTCATCACTTTCGATTACCTAAAAAATGTGGCGAACCATAAGGGTGAGACCCATGTCCCGGTAAGAGATATAACCTCCAACAATGTTTATTGATTAAAACATTTTAAGTAATTAAATAGTTAAGTAGTTTAATCATATATAACAATTAAGCTCAGTAGTATTGATGATTAACAAAATACATAAACGAGCAGATAATAACTATCATCATTAGCCATACTATCATCCTTTATCTTGTTGACAATATAGGAAATTCAGTAGCATATGCATATCTAGCATCATGAGTAAGTCTAGTAACATAGAATCTCTATCATTATGAATAAGTCTTTCCACGTAAGCATAGATAACAACGTGAGCATGTCTAATTGGTTGAACATATCAACATCATAAGAAGAGCTAACAACATAAGCACAACTATCTAGATACGCATGATTAGCTGTATATGCATCTCTAGTTACAAAGGCATGGCTAGCATGCTAAACATAACTAACAATTTGAGATAACAAGCATCATGATTATAATCAGCAGTAGGAGTATAGTTATCAACACAAGCATAGCTATTGTATGTGTGCATCTACAATCTTAAGCATATCAACAACCTAAGTATATCTACTATCTCTTAATTGCACTAAGCATCATCTTTATGCAAAGATAACAAACAAGGGTTATCATCCAATGTGAAATGTTATGTATAAACCTAAACAAATATGCTACATTGTTGTATTACATCTCTTATTACGCCCTGGGGAATTTGAAAAGTACCATTCAAAGTCCAACTGACCCCTGTGAAGGGCTATTCGGTTCTATACAAGATCTAGGAGTGCAGGTATCTTAAGATCTCTTCCCCTCGGTCAATATGAGTAAAAAGGCAATGACATATCAGTCAAAGCTACCACGTATAGGTTTCAGCGCTAGCATCTAGGGTATTCTAATCCAATCACTGAGGTACAACCACAGTTGTCCTCTAATCACATCATGTTATAATCATCGAGATACGACCGTAGTCGTTCTCAATCAAATCAGATGTATGAGACTTGACCATAGCTATCCTCCACAATTTTCATTGTGAATGACAATGTTATATCCTCAACCCGTCACCCCCACATACTCAACAATATGCACTCCAAGTTTCCCTTAGGAATACTCATTTTACCATCCAGCAAGTACTGACACTGAAGATGGCTCTATGGCATGGGGCACTACATGATTAGAGTTGCACTTAATTAGTTATGCCAATTGGGTGAATTAAGGTTGCATCAAACAAGTGGACATACAAACCCTAATTCATTTCTAGAAAGCATATAAATATTATAACTTTTAAAAGATATAAAATGTGTGAAACATAATTTCTCAACTCATCATCACATGGTATTATTCACTTTCCATTCATGAGACCACACTAGTCATCATACTATCACAATATATAAATCCTTTTCATAATATACAAGGTATCAACCCTTATCAACATAAGAGGATTACACCTCATTCAGGGCTCAACCATGCCCAAAGGTTATTAAGACCATCATATTATTCCCAGCAAGATCATCATTATCATTGCATGCCTTATAACAAGGCTCAACAACATCACTTACATATAATACATCGGATCAACACAATATTGCATTAATGTGCTAGAAGATATTCATAAACATTCATAGTAGGGTAATATTCACATTAAGAACATTCCTTTATTACATCAAAATGCAAGAAATCTAGATATGATTAACCCTCATCATATTCATAATCACATGTTTAGCATAAGAAAGTATCAACCATGTCGCTATGATAACCACCAAATAACATATTAAGGTTATGATCATATTAAGTAGGTTATTCCACCATCATTCCATCATGGAATAATGTTAAACATTAATACTCATCTTTATCTATTTGCATTAGAGTTAGATTCAACAAGATAAATTATATTAATGTTACTAATCAACACTTATACCCAAACCCTAACTCACAACATCCCCATTGGATCATGGATGCATAAGGTGAAACATCACCATCACAATCCATACCATTATCAAGTATGAATGGACACATAAATCAAGGTGTAACCATCAAGTTATAGCATACTAGTGTTTCAACAATAGTAACAGTGTACTCCATGATTGTATTAGTCATTCAAGGACTATTCATACCCAATTACCATCATTTAGTTATATTAAAGCTAGGTACAACTAGATATACCTTATTAGGGTTACATATCAACACAATATGGTTATCATCCCTTCTATTCATATGAGTGAATAGGTAAGACTACCTTATTAAGGGTAACCCTCCATTTGTTCCATCATCATTCAACCAATATCACCATACCACAATGTCACCCAGAACCATTGGATGTTTACAAGGTAAGACCATTGGTTGTTTACATAAATAAACACCTTGGATAAACCACCTATCAAGTCCTTGATTTGTTATCTATAAAGAGTCATCGTCTAACCCTAGACATCCCTTGATGAACAACATAAAAAGTTTCATTGAGAGTAGGGTAAAACCCACAATCGACTGTTCAGTTAAAACAAGCCATCCATTGTCAATAAGTAAGCTCCTTAAGTTGATCATATAAAGGAAACCATATATATCACATTATTAGGGCCAACATATAACATTAGCCATCATTCCACTTTATTGGAGGAATAAACATTAGATCTTGACCATTGGGTCAAGTTCATATGTTAAAACCATCAATTACAGTATAGGTCCGACCATTGCATCAAGTGACCCAAGAAACCATTAGTATATGGCTTAATTTATTCTACGACTATATATTATTAACTCACCATAGGTTTTGGAGATCTGATCCACCATCATTAGTGACCATTAAGTCACCACAGGTTGTTAGATGAGCACTATAATCATTAATCAACGTCAAATATTAAGCTAATGTCATCATTGATTGATAACATTATTAGGGTACTTAATGGTTGTTCACTAAACTTCTAATTGATCCAAAACCTGACCTAAGGGGTTGACCATAGGTTGTCACCATAATCTGACACCTTTGATCCCAACCATTAGTTGTCATGAAGACAACACCATAGGGTTGTTTCTATGGTACCATCATCGGGTCATGGGTCTATAGAAGAAATCAGATTTAAACCCTAAAATTGACCTTTGGTTGATAGGTGCTTAGCACCCTAGGTTGCCAAACCAACCTGATCCAAGTCATATTATACCTTATGAATAATGTTCACATGATCACAGGTTCATCTAGAACTGGAATCAGAAAAGGGAACATTATAAAAATTGAAATCCAAGTCAAGCTTAGGTTTTTAGTGCATGGATCATCATTTTCAAGAAAGAAAATGATCTAGAAAGCTTATGGAAAGCAATAAACGTGGAGGAAGTTTTACAATTTGCCTCTAATGAGAAGATGAAATCCCACACAAATGAAAACTCGAGCTTCTAGTATCTTTCCAAGTGTCCATAGCCTTAAACTATTAAGAATATACAAGCACACACAAAAGAAGCTCCCCCAACATCCATAGAGACATGCTTATCCCTCATTTCTTCAATTTCCATGAAAAAAAATAACTCATTAGTTGATAGCTATTAAAGGTAGCTCATCCATGAAGGGGTAAACCCTAAAATTCCCTTGGAGAAAACACCTTCAAACCAAGGTTTAAATAGGCTCACCATGGCTAAACAAGCTCAATAATGATGATAGAATATCCAAGGAACATAATGCAAGTGACAAATTGCAAAGAAAACCTCTCAATTGGGTAAATTGCAGAAAAGTCCAAAATGTGCATAAAATTGCATAACTTACTCAAACAATGTCCAAATTGGACCAAATTTGAAACTTAAGCTTGTCTTATGATTTAAAAGTATATCACAAGGTTATATTAGGGTTATAAGAATTCAATTATTATAAATAAGCTTATTCAACTCATTAAGAAAGTTTTGGGGCCTTACAAGTCAGACAAGTCTCAATGCATCTAGGAGCTGCACATACACCGTCCAAGAAAGAGTGCACATCTACATAGACAAAGATTGTCATTAGACTTGTTCTAAAACCAGGTATATCTTTGGGAAACCATACTTCCCATTGCATAGTTATTAACGTGATCTACTAGTTAATGGAAAATATGTCAGTAATTTTTTTGTTTCTACTGCCTATCTAATGTTGTATTTCCCTACAGTGGTATTAGAGCTACGTCAATTAATTATGTTTTGAGATAATCGGTATTATTGGATTTTGGTTTTACTGTGTTTATTTATTGTGTACATTTTGAATATGTAAACTGGTTGACGTGTGCATCTGTCTTATCACCACATAATAACCAAAACAAATATATATATATATATGAAATTTACATGCTTCACCATAAAAGCAATTTTGATGGTGGATGTGAAGCATGGTTATGGCCAAAGTCCCAGATTTGTGTGTGCATGGTTGTGGTTATTTATTCTTATTGTTATTCAATATGTGTATCGATCCTCTCTCTCTCTATCTTTTCTAAATGTAAATTAATATTTTTCTTCCTATTACCTCGTGAATGTAACTCGAGGTTTTCCCATACACAATATAATAAGAAATAAAATAGTTTTATTTTATGTTTTGATGTGAGATGATGATCTGTACAAAGATGAAATGACTGGCTCGTGAGACGACCCAATCGAGTGGAGGACTGAGGAGGCCAGACCATGTGAGGACAAACCAATTGAATGGTGGCCCAACTGACTGACTGGAGGTTTGCTGATGCTACTTGGACCTGAGAACTAGATGACTGCTTCAGAATAGCTCAACTGAGAAACCAGGAGGTGAGCCAACCAGTTTAAGAATTGAATCGATCAACCCAAATCGATATTCACCTACAACAGGTTGCATATGATGTGGACCATAGGTGGTAGTAATTCCTTATGGCTCCTAGGAATTTCATTAGTATGGACATAGCCATCGCTTGTGTGTTTTATTTATTGCATGTTCCAATTTGTGGCTGTAGCATGTATATGATATGTACTATATATGTGGTTATCGGATAAAGCATATGTATTTATACAAACCCCCTCAAATATAATATCAAGTTTTGGATTCTCTCCAAAAGAGGCATACATGAAAAGCTTGACCGACCAAGTGTAGGTGATGCCAAAGCATGGTACACCATATATCTCATCGAAGTGTGATTGTAATGATGTAAATGCCGCCAAAGTGGGGTACATTGTTACGTTGTCATCTTTTGGGTCAAGCTTAACTGGTTCTCGAAGCATCTGGGACCAGAAGCGCGCAGATGATCATGAGAAGGAGTTGCGCATATCATGTATCTAAGAGTTGCATATTATGCAATTCACATGATGGCCTACCTAATTAGTCAAGTTGTGGGTGATCAACCAAAGATGTCTTGTGATTTGATGAAATATGAATCTTGTCAACTAGAATATTGTACGTTGCAATATTCTAAAATGATATTTAGGGCTATCAATTCAAATAAAATAGTGGAATTGATAGTTAATTAAAGACCTAATTAATATTTTCAAATTTATCAAATCAAACCAAATCAAAAATGTTTTGAAAAGTTGTAATATTTCTTTGTAGAATCAAATGTCTAACACAAACACGTTCAAATTGCGATTAGTCCTTTAGTAGGACAAAATGGGATAAATTTCCACAATTTTTTAAGGACTTTGAGAAATGTTCTCATCAATGAGTGAAAGCTCAATGTCCTTGATAGACCAATGCCAGAGGAACATGATCCAAAGGCGCCTAAGGCTGATATGGGTGCTTACATGAAGCATGACAATGATGTCGTAGACATTAGAATACCTAATCCACATGAACTATGAGTTCCATGAACAACATGAAAAACATGCACATTCTTGATATGGTAACACATCTTAAGAATCATGTAAAGCATAGAAGTTATGATGTCTCCAAAGTAAAAAAATGAGTGCAAATTGACAAAGGGAGGTCCAGTAGAACCCCATGCTCTTAATATGATTGGGCATGTGGAGTGACTAGGATTTCTCTTAGGTTAAGATTTGACCATGGATATGGTTATGCAAGCATTTCATGAATCATATAGTCAGTTTATCAAATGCTTGCCTTGTTGATGTTGAAGAAACAAGAAGGACAAATCTGTGATGGTGATCAGTGGAACTGAGCCCTAGGATAAAGGCAAGGATAAGAAGTGTTCTGAGGCTAAGCTTAAGTCCAAGTCTTCTATACTAAAATTATGGAGGGAGGTAAGTGTAAAAGGAATATGTCCTTTTCACTTAAAGGATAAAGAAAAGAAAGTGCCACCATTGTCACTTTTTTGAACAATTGAAAGGAATTATCCTCTACATAGAGGATCTCAAGATGTCGATAGAGATAGAGATCTCCACTTCAGGACCTGAGAAGAAGTAAGCTAGAATTGTGTGGAGAAAGGGTTGTTTCCTTTAGAGTTGAAAATTGTCATTCATGGGCACATAATAGAATTAGTGAATTTCTATTATGTACTTGTCACTGATAAATACATCATATGACTTGTATTACAAGAACATTATGTTTCATGGCAATACCCTAAGTCTCATAAACTATACTTGATATTTTTAAAGACAAATGTGTATGACACATTTACAGAATGACTTGATAACTCAAACAAAATGAATGCTTATAGAATTGTCATCTAAAATGCATAAATGAGAAATGCATTTCTAGAATCCATATGATGGTTATCTAGACTCTTTTGGTTATTGAACCAATGGAGACATGCATGTCTGATATGTTGTACAATATGACAAAATCATCTTCGCTAGATGTAGTGGAAGATCAACTATTCCATTAGGACTAGTACGTATGGATGTATTACATATTTTATAATGAATGCTAAAGATAGTTACAAGTACCTCATTATATTTACTGATACGATTAGTAGATATTGAAATTTTTATTTATTGTAAATACAAGTATGAATCTCTTGAAGTGTTCAAGATGATTATGAGTGAAATACACAACTCATTTGGTAAAGTGTTAAGATACATTGATATGATCAATGTTGAAATATTTTAACCAAGAGTTTGAGGACCCTCTGGAGAGACTGTGATAGTTTATCACAATGAACTCCAACTAAAACATATTGATGTGTCAGAAAGAAGGTATCGCACCCTATTATGTCATGGTGAGATTATCAATAAAATCTAGCTAATCTTACAATTTATTTCTGGCACATGATTTACAAACAATGTACCGTGTAAATTGGTTCAAAAGACACCATATCAGATATGGAATGGGAAGTGTCCTGATGTTTCCTTTGTAGTGATTAGGATTGAAATCTTATATAAGAAAATAGATTCTTAATTAACTTTATCTACAAATCACATGAATGTTATCTTGTTGAATACTACTTATATTCCAACCCAACAATAATGTTTTTGTTTCTAGGATGCCTGAATTCCTTAACAGAAATTAGTTCCAAAGGAAGCAATGGGGGTAAAAGTAGAAAAATATTCTAGACAAACAAGAAAACATAGCTACTAGAGAGGTACAATATGAACAAGTACAATCACAAGTTGTTGTGGAATCTCAAAGATCCTTATGTAACACAAGACCTTATAGGTCTAGTAGAGCACGACTTGAGTTTGAAAGATTGTGATATCTTATAACTCAAACAACGAAGTGAGTTGATCATAGTGATGAGTAAACAACCTACCTAGAAGCTATTGAGGGACCAAAATATAAAAAATGGATTGAGTCCATGAGATTAATGATGGATTCCATGTAAAAGAACAAGGTATGACCTTGGTGGATCCAGTTGATGGGGTAGAACACATTGGGTGCATTTGGGTCTCTATAAGAAGACCAACATGGAAGAGTAAATTTGGTATAAAGATTTTCAAACTAGTTCAAGGTGTTGAACGTGAAGAAATCATTCACTAGTTACCATGGTTGAATCCGTCTGGATCATGCTTTCTATTACAGCTTAGTATGAATGTGAGATTTAGCATATGGATGTTAAAACCACAATCCTTAATTGGAATAACTAAGAGCATGTATACGCGGCATAGCCTAATGATTTTATAAATCCATCAATGCAAATAAAGTCTATAAGCTCCAAAGGTCAATCTATGGATTGAAGCAAGCATCTCAGAGTTGGAGTCCTCTATTTGACATGATAGTCAAAGGGTTTGACTTGATTCAAAATGAAGATGGAATTTGTAGTTACAAAATATTTAGTTGGAGCATATTTACATTCCACCCAATGATGGTGAATAATGTCCTTATCCTACAAATGTTAAAACCTAGCAAGGAAAGTACCTTCTATATGAAGGGTTTAGGAAAAGCATCCTATGAGATTGGGATCAAGGTCTATAGAGATAGATCTGGAAAGCTTCTTGACCTAATAAAAAGCACATAGATTAGAAAGATGTTGAAGGGTTCAACATGCAAGACTCAATGTGATAAAATGTGTCCATGTTCCATTGAGTTAGTCTATTAGGAGTCTAGTGTCCCAATTCTTATGAAGAACAGGAACACATGGATAGATGCCATATGCATTTGCAATTGGATCTATCTTGAATGCAATGTTATTTACTTATCCCAATATCACATATGTATTGGACACGAAGAGAAGAAATCCAATAATCTCATATGTATTGGACATGATGAGAGGATATCCAGTCTTCTCATATGTATTGGACATGATGAGAAGACATATATATGTGCCTAGCAATCATGTATGTATTAGACATGACGAGAGGGTATATGTCAGATACCAGTGAGAGTCACTGGACTACCATAATTAACATACTTAGGTGATTGTGAATCACTTAAAGGATTGGTTTCTTGGTTATGGTAATAAGGAAGAGTTTGCGTTAAAGGGTTACACCCAAGCAAGCTTCCAAACTAACAAAATAATCGCAATCTAAATTTATGATTGACGTCAGGAGAGAGTTGTAAGCTAGAAAGAGTTATGAGATAATGACATTTGTTCAAATCTACAAAGAAAGCTAAGTATCTATGTGTTATAATAACAATAGAGGATAATGTATGGATCAATAAGTTCATACGGATGAACTTGTGTGAGGTTCCAACCATTGATGAGATAATAGAAATATTGATGACAATAATGGAGCTACTAGTTAGGCTGGAAATCTTAGATAGCATACTATGACACTTCCATCTCATAAGATTAGTCATACAGTGAAGACATGTGAAAATTGCAAAATATTGACTTAAAGCAAACACTGCTAAATCCGATATAAAAGCACCTATGTAGCTGAAGCATGATGGTCATTTGAGGTCACTCAGGATTAGATATGTGGGTGATTAGCTCTAAGTACAAGTGGGAGTCTGTTGGTATGTATGCCCAGAGATCCAATCATGATGATTGGGATGATACATTAGATACATGATTTGATAGTTAATAATAAAAGGCAAGCTTGCTATTTATAATGTTTCATTCAGTTATGAGATACTGATGGAACACTATAAATGTCTAGAGAGTAATATTACTCGAAGACAAATGTCTTCAAGTTTTATCCTTGTCAAAATGAGATCATATCAATGTTAAGAGTACAAATATATATTCTCATTATGACATTGAACGGTTATTATTGTTGAAGGTTGATAAACATCAATAATACATAAGATCAGAGTGTGGGTTGGTTGATGATGCAATCTTGTGAGTCATGATATGGCTATATCAAACCAATCACACAGATACATGTTATGGAACAATGTATCAGACAGACCCACCATGAGAGTGATGCATGGAAGCCATCTTCATGGAAGTCATAGTCAACTCTCATAGTGATGGTGGTGGTTGTGGTTCTTAGACCTAAAATCATTACACTCATAGCTTGTCATTGGGTACACTTTGACATCATCGCATACAATCCTGAAACATGGGTTATTATAATGGTGATGATTGGGTGACTTTGATGCATGGGGAGTGACTCTGAGTGATAGGTATGGGATTTGTCCCTCTAACAGTAGTATGATATCCAAGGCCTCTTGATTAGCGAGACTGAGAAAAGTATGGCCATAAACATGTGACTCGATAGGTGATATTGAGGTTACATATATCTCATTTGGTCTTCTCTGGCTCAAGGAACAAGATTGAATAATAATGAGGGTGATTGCTCCATGTTTCTCGTTCAATCTGGATATTAATAACAAAGGAACTATATAAACACTATAACACCATACATAGATTTTAGGTTGAAGTTGTTCCCCAACTCTCCATTCACTTGGGTAGCAATGAGGTGCGGTTAGGCACCACTCTTTGCTTGTGATGTCATAAGTTTTTATGGACATTCACTGCCAATGTGATATGGGACCTATAGGGTCACACACATTGGAACTCACCTAGAAGAGGAGTTTGATCTTGAATGATGGTTGAATTGATTACTAAAGTATTTAGGTATTTTAATTCATGCAACGGATCAACTGACTAGACTACGAAATGATCAATTCAAGTGTTGAGACTGTTGTTTGGAGTGCTAGGTTGATTATATTGTACATTGGTTGGAATTTTTCCTAACTTGTCATGCAAGACACCTGTCTTGCTTGTGCAAAATAGCTATCTGGCCTGGTGCAAGATGCCAGTCTTAGTTGCACCAAATGTCTGTCTGGGGTGCAATTAGAGTGCATCAAGGATTGGTGTTGACGTCAAGTTGAGTACTAATTGGAATTGAATTGCCAACATATGCCCAAAATTGAAAACTATGAAATGACCATTTCTCTTAGAGAAATGACTATCTCACTGGGCAGAACGATCGTCTCGCTGGGTGGAACAACCATCTCATTGGGAAAAATGATTGTCTTGTGTGTGAGATGATCGTCTTGTTGGGCAACACGACCATTTTGACTGATACATGTTGCAAAACTTCTAGAAATATTTCAAGAATTCAAGATCTTCTAGTCCTTTCCACTCGTGCTTTAGCTTCGCATTGGTTGGGGACTGGGAACCCTGACCCTAACCCCTCCTATATATAGGGGTATCGGGGACTTCTTAGCACACAACCACTACATAGAATTAGTTTCTCTAACAATTGTTGTCCTCTTTGGTTGTCGTAACCAAGAGACCCCAGGAAAGTCTTACCCGGCTAGGGAGGGATAGCCATGGGAGAAAAATAACTAAGGATCATTGTCGTGGGACAACATATTGGTGACTAGTACACCAACAGGGAAGGCAAGTCCTTCATGTCCATTCTAGAACGACGTCATGAGTTCTATTTGATTTGTGTGGACTACTCTAGAGACAAGAGTCCTTTGGCTCTTGTTAGGAAGGCAACATCAACTCACAGTCTGTGGTGAGATCTGAGGAGCCATTGCAGTAGTTGTCCAAGTTTTTTGTCCTTAGAGGAGCAGTGAGATGAGTCCAAGTGCATCTAGGAGGTGTAAAAACACCGTCCAAGATAGAGTGTGCATCTACATTGATGACGATTGTTACTGGAATTGCTCCAGGACCAGGTATATCTTCATCATACCATCCTTCCCATTGCATAGTTATTGATACGATCTGCTGGTTAATGGGAAATATGTTAGCAAAAAAAATTTCACTACCTATTTGATGTCGTATTTCCCTAGATAGGGTTGGTTTGAGTGAAGTACGAGGAGTTCGTCTCACTTCTCTGGTCCAATTGGCTCGGACTAGAGGGACTATTACTCGTTACATGGACCAACCTGGGACAGATCAGGATCCTCAGAAGTTGTTAAAATCTTTTACTTTTGTTTCTTATTAGGATTTGAATAAGTGGGAGGCACATTGTTCCTGATTGGTCTATGTAAATATATGATAGTAGCTCTTTACTCTCCTCCATTACCTTCTTGATCACCTATGTGACTATGCTTTTATGTTGTACTATTATGATTCAAAACTTGATGAGTACTACTAACAAGTTGCAGTAAATTCTCTTATTCTTTCCTGGATCCTCTTTGATCTCACTTCAATAGGGTTTTGCTCGATTGGTGGGAGTTTCTTCTGAAACAACATAAATTAGTATAATCATAGTTTTAAACTATTTTTCTTAACCTTATCATTTATCACCAACCTTATTTGGATGTTTCATTTTTTGTTCTTTGAGCACAATCTTGCTTGAGGACAAGCAAGAGTTTAAACTTGGGGTGGTTGATAACACCCAAATTTAGGCATTTATGTTGGGAATTTTTTGATATTTTTGTGCCATTATAACCTTAATATGCCCGAAATAACTCTTGACTCTTATCTTTTAGTAACTTATATATTTTTTCTCATGTAGCCAATTTTCGTACTTGTAGGCACTAAACTTGTGAAGATGTTTATTCTTTAAGATTTCTCGCCATGAACCTGGTTGGGTCTACCTCAGCTCGATCGAGTTAGTCACATAATTTTTGCGGAATCTTGCACCTTAGTGGCCATAGGACTTTAGTCCTCAGTGATTGTAGATCCTCCCTCCTCAACAATTGATGAATATTCAGCAATCGCAACATCTTTAGTGACCGCTAGGCTCAGCCCGATCAGTCCCACCTCAGCCCAATTGGGCCCACCAAAAAATTAGTGACTACTAGAACTCCAAATCTCTACCGACCGCTAGCAAGTCAGTGATCTCTCATAAGAAATTGACTGTTGCAAAGTCAAGGACCGCCAAAGAAGGTTCGATGACCAAAACAACGACAATGACCGCTAGGCTCCACCCGGTCGGGCCAGCCGATTAAAGCCAATGAGAAAATCCCAATGACTACTAGAGGGGTAGTGACCAGTTATCACACACACTCCACCTTTCCCTATAAATACTTGCCCCTCGCTACCTAATAAAGAGTTCAACTGGTTGGACTTTTTGGAGTAGTTTCAATTCCTATTATCGATGACTAGCTGTCCCTAGAGCCCCGTGGGAGAATTATAAGGTCCAAAAAGGTAGAGGAGCACATCCTACACCCATAACTTTAGTTTACTTCCATCCCCAACCATTTTCCACGAACGTCCTTCCATCACTAGCCACCATCCACGTTCATATATCCACCAAGTTTCTATTTGGGGCGGAATTAAGGAGAAAGGAGGCCAAGGAGTTTAGAAGATCAAGTAGGACAACCCAAAAATGAGATCCACCCCATACGAAGGTTAAGGAGAAAGAGCTACCTCTCCTCTTTGGGCTAAATCTCTTCTTAGACTTCTTTCTTCTACTTTTCTCCTTTGTTGGTCATACAATGATGTTCTACCATCTTTGTTTGGTTCCAACTATGTGTGTCCATGGCTAGTTGAGCTCCTTTGTGGCTATGTATCCCTTTTTGGGCATGTTTATGTACTTTTAGCTTAAGCAAGTAGTTTTATTTCAGATCTAGTCATTTTTGTTCTATCTTCTCTTTCTGGTTATGATGGCTGGTTTGGTTGATCTCCTTCTTGCTTGAACTTCCATTTCTACTTAGAGAGATTAGTCATAGAAATGGATAAGAGAACACTGTTTGGACTGAATCTGAATGGAGGGTATCCCAGGTTGTTCTATAAAAACACTTGCCTTGGAAATTATCAAGCACACTTGAACCCGGTCGGGTCCAGTTCGACCCGCATGGGCGCATAGTGTGTATTCTATACAAATCACTTTTATTCATAGAATCTTTTGATATTTTGGACCTTTGAGGGGATTTGGAATATTCAAAGGTGCTAATTTTGTATCATTGATGGGTTCTAGTCACACTACGCAATAGAGAGAGCAAGTTGGATGACCCCCACAGAAATAACTATCATAGTGCGTGCTACGCTTGGATGTAGGTTTCTTGCTATGGTGTTTGAGGGTTGTCTACACCTGAGAATGGGTGCATAGACTATCCAGATTGTGGCTACATAGCAAGGAACTCCTTCTCCTAATTAGTAGAACATGACGAACTTTGTTTTGTTTCCTTTTTTTGTTTTAGTTTACTTCAATACTTTTTACTAGATTCGTTCTATTTCCGTACTTTTACCAACTATTGTATAGGCTTAACTAACTTAAGAGTGATCTCTTAAGTGTCTTAAATGTCCCCACATCCCTGTGGTTCGACCTGATATATCTACTTTGACCTTGTATTGAGTTGTTGGGATCCTTGATTGTTTTGAGTTATAAATTCAAAATTCTTTGTCTATACATCATCTTTGTCTCAGATTTAGGTCCTTCTGAGTCAGGAGGTACTTCAAGCTCTTAAGTCCATTATTTTGGTCACAAAATTCAAATCTCATACCTATAGAATTCAAATTCCACTGGATAATTATATCCTTACTTGAAATCTTAATATGTGACTACCTTATTCACCTCATTTATCCAATATTCTCTTATGAGGGTGTGGAAATTCCTCAAATTCTCAATTACTATAAAAAGATTTCAACTTAAGTATTTATTCCTCATATCACTTCGATTGCTAGTATGGCATGTGTTTGTCTCATCTCTCACACTCATAACAAGATGAAATAAGAATTTGGCTGCAGTCCAAATACATAGTTCATCCCATTCCAAAAGTAGAGACGATGCATTTACACATTACCATTTTATTTTCAAATCTAGATTGAATCATTCTCCACATGACACCAAACAATGAATACTACATTCCCTTACACATATAGGAAAAACTTTTCTTATAACCTTTGAGTCTTATCACAACTCCTATTTATGATCCTTAGTCATTTCCTCAACGTCTCTAGGGTACCGATACTTTTAGAGTGATCTCATCCTTATGCATCTTGAGAGTGCTTCCCACATTTACCACTTGGGCCCCATGAATTCCTGAATTGAAAAACACTAGAGGGGTGTGAATAGGGTTTTATGATAATTTTAAAATGTATTTCAACAAACAACCACAAAAATATTGGAGAAGGAGACAAAGCGTTTAGAGTGGTTCCACCCTTAGCAAATACTAAGGGAGTCAGTCCACTACCCAATTGTTTCCAATTGGTATTTTGAAAGCAATTGAATTTTATTTCTTCACAAGGATGTTACATAAGATACAACTACCTTCAAAACCCTTTGGACAACCTTCACCCCGAAGTCATCTCACCAACCTTGAACTAACTTCAAGCTCCCCCTTGAAGTAGATTCTCGTTGAGACCTTCTAGAAGTAGTTCAAAGTCATGCCTAGCTACCTTCACCACTGAAGAAGATCCTAAAACCTCCTTTCCATAGCCTCCAACCTAGGAGTAGCAAAGGAGAACAAAATACAATAAAAGGAACAAGATTGTAAGAAAGAAATAATGTTACCAATCAAGTATAGCGCCTTGATCCTATATCAAGCGTATTGATCTCCAATCCACTGTGGATGAATGTGGTAGTGTGGTGTCTAGGAGATACTAAGATAGGACACTAATGTATAATACAAGGAAAATAGATTGCAAGTGTAGCTCAACTTGTTGCTCACAAAGAATGAATCTCAAGTGTAATTGTATGAACAAGTGATGATTTGGGTGTCCTATAGCTTGTCCTATTTATAGGAGTGGTTTGCTAATGCTTGGGGACATTCTAGACACCTTCTAGGGTGTTCTTAGTTCTCAACTAGCCGTTATGTGTCAACTAATTACATTGCAACGGCAAGTTGTTTAATGCTGAAAAGTGCAGTCCAGAACCTTTCTCGGTCAAGAAGTTTGTCGACCGAGAGTCTCTCGATCGAGGAATTTGTCGACCGAGTGGGAGTCTGAGTCAATATGTTGTAACGTTCGATTCCAACTCCCAACCACTTTCCTAACTCAGTCTAATGGCTAGGAGGGTCTATTCTCAGTCGAGGACTTTGTCGACCGAGAGTGCCTCGGTCGAAGGTTTTGTCGACCAAGAATATCCCTGTTTCAATGTATTCATTTACTAAGTGTGTGTATCAATGTGCAATTGTGATACTATATTGGTGGATGACCTATCTAAGTGTTGTGAGTGAATAGGAAGATCTAAACACTTTATTTACATGATATCTAAGTACTTGTACATTATAAACTTGTACAAGTTTTTACATTGATTACAGTCATGAAAATAAAGCAATTTTGAGCATAAGGATCTTCCAAGTATTTTCTATCCACCACCTTTTATGCTTGTCCCTAAAACACTCAAAGAGTAAGTTAGTTCCACAATAATGAAATGTTTGTCATCATCAAAACAAATGGATTTATAATAATGTCCAATTTAGCCAACAACCCCCCCCTTTTGAAGATGGCAAACATTTCCAATATAAATCAAAGTAATGTAAATCATATGAGTTTCATACCTAAAATTTCCTTTGCATTTCCTTTTCATGTATTCTCTTGTTCAAACAATATAATTTTTAAAACCAAGAGGTTATGAAACTCTTTTCATTTGATTTATATTGTTTCTCCCCCTTTGTCATTTCAAAAAGATAGCCAATATAACCAAGACTTTTATTATTTCCCCTTCATTTTATGCTTTGATACTCCCACTTAATGAGATATTCAGTTTTAAAAGCAAGGGGTTAAATGCAAACCACTTAATTTTTTATGTGAAATTTAGCCACAATTTATTTCTCAATCATTTTCAAAGGATGTTAAGCCTTGAAATGATATGAGATCCTTTTAGGTTCATGGCATATGTGTTTTTATTTCTCAGTCATTTGCAAGGGATGTTAAACCCTAAAATGATATGAGATCCATTTAGGCTTATGATGATATATATCAATTTCTCATCCATTTTACAAGGGATGTTAAGCCCTGAAAATGATAAGAGATCCATTTAGGCTTATGATGGATACATTTATTGATTTCTCATCCATTTTACAAGGGATGTTAAGCACTAAAAATGATATGAGATTATATTTACAACACCATAGGATCAAGAAATATTTCTCTAATCAATAATAATGGATGTTAGGCCCATATTGATATAGAGAGTCTGTTTTAGATCAAGATAATTCAATAATCCTAAGGTCATAGTTAGTTTCTAAAGTTGGATTTGATCAAGATTTATCATAATGTTTATAAAATTTTGTAAGCTCCACCTTAATCTTATAATCAAGATAATTTAAGAATTATAAGGTCATAATATACATTAGAGTTTGAGTTAAACCTTTGTGAGAGCATTGCACTAAAATCTTGTTTTCAATATGATGAACGAGTTTCGGATCAATATACTAAGATTGAGTGCAAAGAAATGATTTACAATTATGCATTTTGTCCAGCTTATTTTAGGTCGACCTTGACTTCGACCACGGCTCCCCTTGGTCAAACTTGATTTTGACCGAGAGGCAATTTCTGCAGATTACCAGTTTAAGCATTCACAATGATCAACTTGTTTGAATATAAAGCCTTTATGTAACTTGAACATGTGGATACCAATTTAAAAGAGTTTATATCTGTTTATAGCTTAGGATCAAGTTTTTGTATAACTTAATTCATGTGAGCAATATTTGATTTTGAAATGGTGTCTTGCTCTTGATTTTCTTAGTGTGACCTAAGGTCAAGTTTGTCTTTTCATGATAACATTCTTTCAATTTTTCTTAGAATGAGTGTTAAATACAATATTGATGTCTATATTCTAAGCAAGGTTTTATGATTCTAATTAGACATGACTCTTAAACCAGACCATGAAGCATTGTATACATGATCACTTTTACCATAAAAAATGTGTACCTTAAAAACAGGTTTGATTCTAATAGTATTTAATGACTTGAAGCAAGATTTTTAATTCATATGAGTAGTAACATTTTTTCTCTTAGAAAAAACAATTCGATAAAACATTAACATTCTTGTTCTAAGCAAGATATTAAAATCAAACAATTTTTCTTGCCTTTTTCTTCATAGATGGTTTTATATACAAAACATAAAACTTGCAGTTTATCGTGAAAATATTAATTCATCACAAAGATGATATCCTTTTCCACAAGATAATAATTTAATATGTCAAGATGCATTTGATCCATAGAGATTTACCTTAATGAAATAATGGCATTTTCAATTATAGCATCATCAATGAGATGAATCACTAAAATGATTTTGATGATAAGAGCAATTTATAAGCACATGGTTTATATATATATATATATATAGACTAGGGATTATTTTAGACAAACCACAATAATCATGATGAAGTAATAGAAACATATCCATTATTTCCTTGATTGACTTTTCTCAATACATGATTCATAATTTTCATATTTAAGATTGACCATGAATGCTTAATCATCTTTTTCAAGAAAGTAGCAATTGAAATTTGATAACATTTGAATTTTCAAAGATAGCATGTCCAATTTCAATTTGCATAAATTTCAAAATCATACAAGTTGTAATTTGCACCAAGTTCAATAAGGATGTCATTAACATATATGTAATGATGCAAACTATGAATATGTTTGAGAAGTTTGTCTTCAAGATTTATGACATATTTTTGGAATAAAGCATGTCTATTGCAGTAAGAGTATAGATTTCCAATCAACAACATTTTTCTTTGTAAGTAGCAACTTGAGTAAAAGCATCATATACATTATCTCACAATTAAGGTATGATGCAAATATATTTTGATTTGACAAATTTGTCTCAAAGTTCTTTTCTTCAAAAGGTTTCCTTTAATCCCACTAATCATCTTAGTTAGGTATATTGATAGAAAACTAAATCAATTAAACATGTTCATTAGGACTTGATTTGGTCAAGCTTTTCTTCGATCGAATACATCTCGGTCGAAGATTTTCTTGACCGAGTTTTCTGCTATTTTTATAGGTTTTTATCAGGTTGAATCATTGTTGGATTCGGTCCACTATTTTGTTGGGTTTTAGGAGAGACAGAGAAGGCAGTGGAAACAAAAATTTTCTCCCCAACCCATACCGAGGAAACGCGTCAACGTCAATATAATAGAAAAGGATGGTTTGTGGAATCATACCTTGTCCCGAGGCTTGCTCGGCGACAATACCTCGCGCAATGTACGGTCTTCAACTCTGGACTTCGACGGTGTCTATGCAGCTCCTGGTCGCACCGGGACTAACAACTCCTACTCGAACCGGACTGTCGGATGACAGTTGTCCTCCTAAGCGGCAGTGTCCTCCCACCTCCGTAGTAGTCCACACGGACCACCTGGAACTCCACACTCCTTGTCCCACAAGGAAGTGGAAGGAGTCGCACCCTCCTGTTGACGTACTAGTCTCCAACACGCTCTCCTGCCTCCTGTTGCAACTGCAGTTGTCCTTCCCTTGCTGCACCTCCCTTTTGCGGGAAGCACTTGCTCGGGCTCTCTCACGGTTACCAAAACCAGAGAGAACGACAACTTGCAGAGCAACTGGTTGCACTGAGTTGTGCTTTGAGAAGCCCCCAATACCCCTATATATAGGAGAGTCATGGGATAGGGTTCTCCATCCCGGGCAATGCGGGACTAAAGCAGGAGTAGAAGGGTTCGAGAATTTTCCACAAAAAGCAACAGTTTTGCAACTTGAAATGATCGGTTCACAACTGAACCGATCGGCTCGGCCATTGAGCCGATCGGTTGGACCTGAGCCGATCGTTTGGGGCACTCCAACCGATTGGTTGGTACGCTGAACCGATCGGTTCATGGTCCTAATCCGGCTCAAAAAGACTTTCCTTGTTTATTTCCCAATTGGTATCGAATACCAATATTATTCCCAATCGAATTGGGAAACGAAAGGAAAATTCTTGCCGACATGACTTTCCCAACTGGTCAGTTGCACCAGTTGAGCCGATCAGTTCAACCCTTGAACCGGTCATTTCAACCTGGGCATGAGCCGATCGGCCTGGACACTCCAGCCGACCGGTTCAGCAACCTCAGCCGACTGGTTCATCACATGAACCGATCGGTTGGGAGCACAGGTTGGGCAAAATCAGTCAATTGTGATTTCAATCAATCCGATACTCCAATCAATGCGTCCAACACCTTGAACCATACGATATTGAGTCATCGACTGATTGAGTGTTTAATTGAACTACTAAACTCCTTTAGTAATCAATCTAAACATTGCTTGTGGACAAAACTCCTCTTCCAGGTTAAATCCTATGTGTGTGACCCTGCAGGTCCATTTCACGTTGGCAGTGAAAATTCATAACACTAATGACTTCACAAGCAAAGAGCGGTGCCTAGTCACACATCCGTGCTACCCAAGTGAAAGTAGAAAGTTGGAGAACAACTTTCATCCTACAATCTGTGAATGGTGTTACAGCGAATGTATAATTCCTTTGTCACTAATATCCCAAATGAACTCGAGGCATGGAACAGTCATCCTGTCAACGTTCATTCACTTCCTTGATCTCAGAGTAGACTGGAAGAGATATGTATGACATCAATATCACATACTGATTCACACATGCGTGCACGCCTTTCTCAATCCTACTCATCAAGTGGCCATGGATATCAAACTCCCTCGGGAGGGACAAATCCCATATCTATCACTCACCCCTCAAAAGCCCCATGTGTCAAAGCCACCTAATCATCACCTTTATAACAACCCATGTTTCAGGACTGCGTTTGATGATGTCAAAGTGTTCCCAACGACATGTGTTGAGTGTAGTGATTTCAGGTCTAAGAAACACACTCACCACCATCACTGTGAGTACTGACTGTGACTACCATCTCATGGTTCCATGTGTCAAACTCACGGTGGGTCTGTCCGGTACACTTGTTCTCTAACAAGTACCTATGTGTTTGGTTTGATATCTCTATATCATGACTAATGAGATTCTGTCATCAACCAACACCACAATCTAGTCTTGTGTGTCATTGTTGTCTATCTACCTTCCACAATGACATCCGACTAGGGACATAACAAGAATGTACAAACTCTTAGCATCCGTATGATCTCATCGTCCAGGTCCTCAACCTGAAAGCATACGTCATTGAGTACTGTCATTCTCTAGACATTCAATCTGTTCTATCACTATCTCATATGACTGAACCAGAATGAATTGGAAGCTTGCCTTTGATGTTTATCAAATCAATCTTAATGTATCCCACCAATCATCACATGATTGGCTCTCAGGGCATACATACCAACAGACTCCCACTTGCACTGCGAGCCAATCACCCATGAATCATATTCATAGTGATCTTCAAACATGTCCCACATGTTACTGTGTTGTAGTGTCAACATAGTGAGTAATGGAAACACCTTGCCAAAGTCTGTATAAATTGCATGTCTCTCATCTCTTCGCTGTACGTCACACATATGAGATGGAGTTGTCATAATATGCGATCTTGTATTCCATTTGCTAACCTTTAGCCACATTGCATGATCAAGGATTCCAGACTTGTCATCAATGAGTGGAATATAAGTTCATCTCATGAACTTTCAGATCCATATAGTATCCACTGCTGTTCACTAACACATAGATACTCGGCATTTCCCTTTTAAATGGCTTTATTTGGAACACTTCCAATTATCAACAAACATTCACTTTTATACATCTCATGTATATATATTGCGATTAATTTTCTGTCCTTTTGGAAGTTCGCATCAATGTAACTCTTTACATCGAACTCTTCTCCATAGAACTAGTGCTTCACAAGCACTTATCAAGTTCTCATGGTATTCCAGTAACACTTACTGGAAGCAGACAGACATCCACTCGTCATGTCACACATACGAGTTATCAGGATGAGCACATCATATTGCCATGTCCTACATACAAGATGATGAATGCATTTTATTCTTGCCATGTCATACATGCAAGATAATGGGATGATTACATACATGATAGATCCATATCTATTCTTAGTGTTCCCATTCTTCATAAGAATTGGACACTTGGCCTTGGGATACTAATATCCATGTAACATGGATAAGTTTTCTCCCACTGAATCTGTGCATACGGAACACTTCAGTACAGATTGCCAATGTATGCTTTCTCTTTCAGGTCAAGAGATTTTCGAGAACTATCTCTATAGATCTTTATTCATATCACATAGGAAACATCTCTATCTTCCTTAAAGATAATTTCCACTTTTGGATTTCCATTCTAGAACAATTCCATTTCACATCAATATGTGGAATGTGAATACGCTCCCACTAAATCACAGATCACTTCTTTATCTTTGACATATCAGTCAAACCCTTTGACTATATTATCAAAATAAAGATCCAATTTTGAGTTGCTTTTACTCAATCAATCACATTGATTAGTCCATTGTAACTTATAGACTTCATTTGCATTAGTGGATTCATAAACCTTATAGGTTGTGTCACGTACACATCCTGGTTTTATTCCTCATAGGAATGCGGTTTTAGTATCCATATGCCAAATGTCTTAGTCATTAAGTTGCAATCAACAAGCATCATCCTTCTCAAAATGTTATCCATGTGTCTTAACACTTAAGACTCATTTGCACTTATGGATATAATCCAATGAGTGCTACCATCAAGGTCATACCTTATGGTTCACATGGATGTCATTTAGGATGTAAAGGTCATAAACCATAACTCAAGATTCGGTTCCTCATATTCATCTTGATAGTTGACTCTTCACATGAACAACTCATCACATAGATAATTGAGGTGTATCTGTTAAAGATATAAGAACTCACAACCCTTGTGATTCTTAATTTCTTTTATTAGTATGGGGTATTCTTTTATTAAGAAGAATTCAGTTATTTGATAATCATTCTCTAACTCCTTAGAGTATGATTCCTTCTTGATTCAGACATCACCATGCCTTAATCATGAGTTCACTATGATACACTATCATAATCACTCATAAGGATCTCAAACATTTGGTCCAAGTATTTCATTCATTGATCTCATCAAGAATTAATACTTTACCAAATTTGTACTTCATTTATGATAATCTTGAACATTTCAAGACATTCATTTTGGTATTTCTCTAAACACCATTTGAAGTATTAGCATTTATTCCAATAGGTATGTAAATACATCACATGTATTATACCTAATAGGATAATCACTCTTCCACTACTTTAGTGAAGATTGATTAATCATGTCCAAGATATTCATGTCCCTTACTGGTTCTCTAACCAAAAGAGTCTAGTTTTATCCATCACATGGAAACTAGAAATGAATTTCTCATGATTAATGCTAATTAAATTGTTTGAGTTATCTATAACTTTTAGGTATCGTCTTATCTTATGCATATCAAATATCACAAGATAAATAAGGCATTTCCACAAAGATCATATCTTTAAGATTGAAAACACAACTTTATTAATTGCCATCATTGTCATACAATATGCAAAAATAGCAGTTCATAACTGTATTACATGCCTTATTGGTTGAAAATAAACTAAAGTATTCCTATCTATAAAGGCAACACTTGCCCCAAGTAAGAATGCTTTACACTTTACATCTTGATATCATATATCTCAAAAGTGTTACAAGTTTACTTTCATGACACCTTTAAGTACAGGTTACAGTCGCCTCCTTCTTCTTTTGTTCTTCCAAGTAGAGAGGACAATTCCTTTTCCAATGTCCTGGCTTTTGACAATGGTGGCAATTTCCTTTCTTGGTCACGCCTCCCTTGGCCTTGAGAGCTGAAGATGGCTTGGACTCCTGGCTAGCTTCAGAACCTTTCTTAGCTTTGCCCTTGCCCTTGCGCTTGGACTTGCCTTTCTTGCTCGTGATCACCATCACAGACTTAGGCTTGTCCTTATTCATCTGTAACTCGGCTGTCCTCAACATGCCCAACAACTCTGACAGTGGCCTATCAAAGTTGTTCATGTTGTAGTTCATCACAAACTGACTGTAAGATTCTGGCAACGATTGCAGTATCACGTCAGTAGCCAACTCTTGGCTCAGTGGAAATCCCAGTCTCTGCAGGTTCTCCACATACCCAATCATCTTGAGTGTGTGAGGACCAACTGGATCTCCTTCTGTCATGACGCACTTGAACAACGCCCTCGAAACATTGTACCTCTCTTGCCGTGCCTGATCTTCATACATGTTCCTAAGATGAAGAATCATCTCTATGACACCCATGTTCTCATGTTGCCTCTGCAACTCATGGTTCATTGAACATAGCATCAAGCACTTTGCCTCAATGGCATCATCAGAATGCTTCTTGTAAGCATCCCTTTCTGTCCTTGGTGCATTAGGAGCGGGTTCCTCTGGAATTGGAGTATCCAGGACATAGAGCTTACGCTCTTGAGTGAGAACAATTCTCAATGTCCGATACCAGTCATGGAAGTTTGTCCCATTTAGCTTGTCCTTGTCAAGGACCGATCGTAAAGAAAAGTTGTTGTTGTTTGTTGCCATTTGAACTACAAAAAGGAAAATATGCAATTTTAGTCCAAAACTCATTTTTGACTTATTTGATTGATTTGAAAATTTGACAATATAATTAGGCCTTTAATTAATTATCGCTTCCACTATTTTACTTCAAATTGATAGCCCTCACCATCAATTCGGAAGATTGCAGTGTACAACCTTCTAGTGGGCAAGATCCTGAAATCCTCTAAGTCATGGACCAGCTTGGGCTGTCACCCACAACATAGATCTCTCAGGTAGGCAACTTTTTCCAATTGCATCATATGCAACTCTTGATAAGATGTCATCTACAACTCCTTGCAATGATCATCTCCATGCCTCAAGGCGCTATATCCTATCTAGGTCACCTTGTTAAGTCCAACCCAAAGCAAACACGATGAATATGCACCCTGCTTGGGCAGACCCACACATTCATCCTTCACGCTTCCACGAGATAGACGGTGCACCACACTTGGGCGTGCCCACACTTGGTTGATCAAGCTTTTCATGTGTGTCGCATTTGGAAGGCATCTAAAACTTAATATTTAATGAGGGATTTGGTTTTATATACATATACATATCCAATCACCACAATACATAGTACGTATCATATACATGCTATATCCCACAGAAAACATGCACAAACGATAAAGAGCGACGATTATGGCCATCCTAATGTGATTCCTCGAGCCAAGAGGAATCACGGTCATCTAGGTCTACATCACATGCAACCTGTACAAGATGAAATATGTGCCTTTGCCTTCCGAGTTGATCAACTCATCACATGAATGATCTGTACTCTCCAGCCAGTCGTCTGGGTGCCACCAGCCTATCAGTTGGCTCCTCCAACCGATCGATTCGCCTGGTCATCGTGCATCTCGTCATGTCCGCCACCCGCTCGTCTCACTCCTCGAACCAGTCATCAACCGATCGGTTCACTCCTTGAACCGACCGTCTGGAAGGTCAACCGATCGGTTCACTCCTTGAACCGACCGTCTGAGCAGTCGTCTTGATATCTGTCGGTCTTTGACATAACAAGAAATAAAAATCTATCCTATTTATTACATTGCTTTAAAAGAGAAACCCCGATTTACATTCGGGGGGAGCAAAGGTAGGAAAGAATCTCGAATTATTTCAAGTTACATCAGGAATAAGAGAGGGAAGATCGGTGCACAGACTGAGATGCAAGCAACCACAAACAACCACACACAAATAGGGGTTTATAGGCCATAATCACGCTACACACATCCACCACAAAACTCGTTTAAGGGCGACGCGTATCGAGTGCATTAATAATACATATCATATATGTAATTTGGGATTTGTGGATTTAGGATTGGACATGCATAAAGCCAATATTATTCGCATCACATGCAATAAATAAGGGCGACAAACCAAAATCGATCATATCGATATTCCTAAAATATAAAGAAGTTGACGTGGATCTGATACAACTGTTGGGTTTTAGGAGAGACAGAGAAGGCAGCAGAAACAAAAATTTTCTCCCCAACCCATACCGAGGAAACGCGTCAATGTCTATATAATAGAAAAGGATGGTTTGTGGAATCATATCTTGTCCCAAGGCTTGCTCGGAGACAATACCTCACGCAATGCGCGGTCCTCAACTCCGGACTTCGACGGTGTCTGTGCAGCTCCTGGTCGCACCGGGACTGACAACTCCTACTCGAACCAGACTGTCGGATGACAGTTGTCCTCCTAAGCGGCAGTGTCCTCCCGCCTCCGTAGTAGTCCACACGGACCACCTGGAACTCCACACTCCTTGTCCCACAAGGAAGTGGAAGGAGTCGCACCCTCCTGTTGACGTACTAGTCACCAACACGCTCTCCTGCCTCCTATTGCAACTGCAGTTGTCCTTCCCTTGCTGCACCTCCCTTTTGCGGGAAGCACTTGCTCGAGCTCTCTCACGGTTACCAAAACCAGAGAGAACGACAACTTGCAGAGCAACTGGTTGCACTGAGCTCTGCTTTGAGAAGCCCCCAATACCCCTATATATATAGGAGAGTCATGGGACAGGGTTCTCCATCTCGGGCAATGCGGGACTAAAGCAGGAGTAGAAGGGTTCGAGAATTTTTCACAAAAAGCAACCGTTTCGCAACTTGAAATGATCGGTTCACAACTGAACCGATCGGTTCGGCCATTGAGCCGATCAGTTGGACCTGAGCCGATCGTTTGGGGCACTCCAACCATTTGGTTGGTGCCCTGAACTGATCGGTTCATGGTCCTAATCTGGCTCAAAAAGACTTTCCTTGTTTCTTTCCCAATTGGTATCGAATACCAATATTATTCCCAATCGAATTGGGCAATTTGAAACGAAAGGAAAATTCTTGCCGACATGACTTTCCCAACTGGTCGGTTGCACCAGTTGAGCCGATCGGTTCAACCCTTGAACCGGTCGTTTCAACCTGGGCATGAGCCGATCGGCCTAGACACTCCAGCCGACCGGTTCAACAACCTCAGCCGACCGGTTCATCACATGAACCGATCGGTTGGGAGCACAGGTTGGGCAAAATCAGTCAATTGCGATTTCAATCAATCTGATACTCCAATCAATGCGTCCAACACCTTGAACCATACGATATTGAGTCATCGACTGATTGAGTGTTTAATTGAACTACTAAACTCCTTTAGTAATCAATCTAAACATTGCTTGTGGACAAAACTCCTCTTCCAGGTTAAATCCTATGTGTGTGACCCTGCAGGTCCATTTCACGTTGGCAGTGAAAATTCATAACACTTATGACTTTACAAGCAAAGAGCGGTGCCTAGTCACACATCAGTGCTACCCAAGTGAAAGTAGAAAGATGGAGAACAACTTTCATCCTACAATCCGTGAATGGTGTTACAGCGAATGTATAATTCCTTTGTCACTGATATCCTGAATGAACTCGAGGCATGGAACAGTCATCCTGTCAACGTTCATTCACTTCCTTGATCTCAGAGTAGACTGCAAGAGATATGTATGACATCAGTATCACATACTGATTCACAATGCGTGCACGCCTTTCTCAATCCTACTCATCAAGTGGCCATGGATATCAAACTCCTTCGGGAGGGACAAATCCCATATCTATCACTCACCCCTCAAAAGCCCCATATGTCAAAGCCACCCAATCATCACCTTTATAACAACCCATGTTTCAGGACTGCGTTTGATGATGTCAAAGTGTGCCCAACGACATGTGTTGAGTGTAGTGATTTCAGGTCTAAGAATCACACTCACCACCATCACTGTGAGTACTGACTGTGACTACCATCTCATGGTTCCATGTGTCAAACTCACGGTGGGTATATCCGGTACACTTGTTCTCTAACAAGTACCTATGTGTTTGGTTTGATATCTCTATATCATGACTAATGAGATTCTGTCATCAACCAACACCACAATCTAGTCTTGTGTGTCATTGTTGTCTATCTACCTTCCACAATGACATCCGACTAGGGACATAACAAGAATGTACAAACTCTTAGCATCCGTATGATCTCATCGTCCAGGTCCTCAACCTAAAAGCATACGTCATTGAGTACTGTCATTCTCTAGACATTCAATCTGTTCTATCACTATCTCATATGACTGAACCAGAATGAATTGGAAGCTTGCCTTTGATGTTTATCAAATCAATCTTAATGTATCCCACCAATCATCACATGATTGGCTCTCAGGGCATACATACCAACAGACTCCCACTTGCACTGCGAGCCAATCACCCATGAATCATATTCATAGTGATCTTCAAACATGTCCCACATGTTACTGTGTTGTAGTGTCAACATAGTGAGTAATGGAAACACCTTGCCAAAGTCTGTATAAATTGCATGTCTCTCATCTCTTCGCTGTACGTCACACATATGAGATGGAGTTGCCGTAATATGCGATCTTGTATTCCATTTGCTAACCTTTAGCCACATTGCATGATCAAGGATTCCAGACTTGTCATCAATGAGTGGAATATAAGTTCATCTCATGAACTTTCAGATCCATATAGTATCCACTGCTGTTCACTAACACATAGATACTCGGCATTTCCCTTTTAAATGGCTTTATTTGGAACACTTCCAATTATCAACAAACATTCACTTTTATACATCTCATGTATATATATTGCGATTAATTTTCTGTCCTTTTGGAAGTTCGCATCAATGTAACTCTTTACATCGAACTCTTATCCATAGAACTAGTGCTTCACAAGCACTTATCAAGTTCTCATGGTATTCCAGTAACACTTACTGGAAGCAGACAGACATCCACTCGTCATGTCACACATACGAGTTATCAGGATGAGCACATCATATTGCCATGTCCTACATACAAGATGATGAATGCATTTTATTCTTGCCATGTCATACATGCAAGATAATGGGATGATTACATACATGATAGATCCATATCTATTCTTAGTGTTCCCATTCTTCATAAGAATTGGACACTTGGCCTTGGGATACTAATATCCATGTAACATGGATAAGTTTTCTCCCACTGAATCTGTGCATACTGAACACTTCAGTACAGATTGCCAATGTATGCTTTCTCTTTCAGGTCAAGAGATTTTCGAGAACTATCTCTATAGATCTTTATTCATATCACATAGGAAACATCTCTATCTTCCTTAAAGATAATTTCCACTTTTGGATTTCCATTCTAGAACAATTCCATTTCACATCAATATGTGGAATGTGAATACGCTCCCACTAAATCACAGATCACTTCTTTATCTTTGACATATCAGTCAAGCCCTTTGACTATATTATCAAAATAAAGATCCAATTTTGAGTTTCTTGTACTCAATCAATCACATTGATTAGTCCATTGTAACTTATAGACTTCATTTGCATTAGTGGATTCATAAACCTTATAGGTTGTGTCACGTACACATCCTGGTTTTATTCCTCATAGGAATGCGGTTTTAGTATCCATATGCCAAATGTCTTAGTCATTAAGTTGCAATCAACAAGCATCATCCTTCTCAAAATGTTATCCATGTGTCTTAACACTTAAGACTCATTTGCACTTATGGATATAATCCAATGAGTGCTACCATCAAGGTCATACCTTATGGTTCACATGGATGTCATTTAGGATGTAAAGGTCATAAACCATAACTCAAGATTCGGTTCCTCATATTCATCTTGATAGTTGACTCTTCACATGAACAACTCATCACATAGATAATTGAGGTGTATCTGTTAAAGATATAAGAACTCACAACCCTTGTGATTCTTAATTTCTTTTATTAGTATGGGGTATTCTTTTATTAAGAAGAATTCAGTTATTTGATAATCATTCTCTAACTCCTTAGAGTATGATTCCTTCTTGATTCAGACATCACCATGCCTTAATCATGAGTTCACTATGATACACTATCATAATCACTCATAAGGATCTCAAACATTTGGTCCAAGTATTTCATTCATTGATCTCATCAAGAATTAATACTTTACCAAATTTGTACTTCATTTATGATAATCTTGAACATTTCAAGACATTCATATTGGTATTTCTCTAAACACCATTTGAAGTATTAGCATTTATTCCAATAGGTATGTAAATACATCACATGTATTATACCTAATAGGATAATCACTCTTCCACTACTTTAGTGAAGATTGATTAATCATGTCCAAGATATTCATGTCCCTCACTGGTTCTCTAACCAAAAGAGTCTAGTTTTATCCATCACATGGAAACTAGAAATGAATTTCTCATGATTAATGCTAATTAAATTGTTTGAGTTATCTATAACTTTTAGGTATCGTCTTATCTTATGCATATCAAATATCACAAGATAAATAAGGCATTTCCACAAAGATCATATCTTTAAGATTGAAAACACAACTTTATTAATTGCCATCATTGTCATACAATATGCAAAAATAAAGTGTTTCTATCTATTGGCAAGTATGAAATAGCAGTTCATAACTGTATTACATGCCTTATTGGTTGAAAATAAACTAAAGTATTCCTATCTATAAAGGCAACACTTGCCCCAAGTAAGAATGCTTTACACTTTACATCTTGATATCATATATCTCAAAAGTGTTACAAGTTTACTTTCATGACACCTTTAAGTACAGGTTTCAGTCGCCTCCTTCTTCTTTTGTTCTTCCAAGTAGAGAGGACAATTCCTTTTCCAATGTCCTGGCTTTTGACAATGGTGGCAATTTCCTTTCTTGGTCACGCCTCCCTTGGCCTTGAGAGCTGAAGATGGCTTGGACTCCTGGCTAGCTTCAGAACCTTTCTTAGCTTTGCCCTTGCCCTTGCGCTTGGACTTGCCTTTCTTGCTCGTGATCACCATCACAGACTTAGGCTTGTCCTTATTCATCTGTAACTCGGCTGTCCTCAACATGCCCAACAACTCTGACAGTGGCCTATCAAAGTTGTTCATGTTGTAGTTCATCACAAACTGACTGTAAGATTCTGGCAACGATTGCAGTATCACGTCAGTAGCCAACTCTTGGCTCAGTGGAAATCCCAGTCTCTGCAGGTTCTCCACATACCCAATCATCTTGAGTGTGTGAGGACCAACTGGATCTCCTTCTGTCATGACGCACTTGAACAACGCCCTCGAAACATTGTACCTCTCTTGCCGTGCCTGATCTTCATACATGTTCCTAAGATGAAGAATCATCTCTATGACACCCATGTTCTCATGTTGCCTCTGCAACTCATGGTTCATTGAACATAGCATCAAGCACTTTGCCTCAATGGCATCATCAGAATGCTTCTTGTAAGCATCCCTTTCTGTCCTTGGTGCATTAGGAGCGGGTTCCTCTGGAATTGGAGTATCCAGGACATAGAGCTTACGCTCTTGAGTGAGAACAATTCTCAATGTCCGATACCAGTCATGGAAGTTTGTCCCATTTAGCTTGTCCTTGTCAAGGACCGATCGTAAAGAAAAGTTGTTGTTGTTTGTTGCCATTTGAACTACAAAAAGGAAAATATGCAATTTTAGTCCAAAACTCATTTTTGACTTATTTGATTGATTTGAAAATTTGACAATATAATTAGGCCTTTAATTAATTATCGCTTCCACTATTTTACTTCAAATTGATAGCCCTCACCATCAATTCGGAAGATTGCAGCGTACAACCTTCTAGTGGGTAAGATCCTGAAATCCTCTAAGTCATGGACCAGCTTGGGCTGTCACCCACAACATAGATCTCTCAGGTAGGCAACTTTTTCCAATTGCATCATATGCAACTCTTGATAAGATGTCATCTACAACTCCTTGCAATGATCATCTCCATGCCTCAAGGCGCTATATCATATCTAGGTCACCTTGTTAAGTCCAACCCAAAGCAAACACGATGAATATGCACCCTGCTTGGGCAGACCCACACATTCATCCTTCACGCTTCCATGAGATAGACGGTGCACCACACTTGGGCGTGCCCACACTTGGTTGATCAAGCTTTTCATGTGTGTCGCATTTGGAAGGCATCTAAAACTTAATATTTAATGAGGAATTTGGTTTTATATACATATACATATCCAATCACCACAATACATAGTACGTATCATATACATGCTATATCCCACAGAAAACATGCACAAACGATAAAGAGCGATGATTATGGCCATCCTAATGTGATTCCTCGAGCCAAGAGGAATCACGGTCATCTAGGTCTACATCACATGCAACATGTACAAGATGAAATATGTGCCTTTGCCTTCCGAGTTGATCAACTCATCACATGAATGATCTGTACTCTCCAGCCGGTCGTCTGGGTGCCACCAGCCTATCAGTTGGCTCCTCCAACCGATCGATTCGCCTGGTCATCGTGCATCTCGTCATGTCCGCCACCCACTCGTCTCACTCCTCGAACCAGTCATCAACCGATCGGTTCACTCCTTGAACCGACCGTCTGGAAGGTCAACCGATCGGTTCACTCCTTGAACCGACCGTCTGAGCAGTCGTCTTGATATCTGTCGGTCTTTGACATAACAAGAAATAAAAATCTATCCTATTTATTACATTGCTTTAAAAGAGAAACCCCGATTTACATTCGGGGGGAGCAAAGGTAGGAAAGAATCTCGAATTATTTCAAGTTACATCAGGAATAAGAGAGGGAAGATCGGTGCACAGACTGAGATGCAAGCAACCACAAACAACCACACACAAATAGGGGTTTATAGGCCATAATCACGCTACACACATCCACCACAAAACTCGTTTAAGGGCGACGCGTATCGAGTGCATTAATAATACATATCATATATGTAATTTGGGATTTGTGGATTTAGGATTGGACATGCATAAAGCCAATATTATTCGCATCACATGCAATAAATAAGGGCGACAAACCAAAATCGATCATATCGATATTCCTAAAATATAAAGAAGTTGACGTGGCTCTGATACCACTGTTGGGTTTTAGGAGAGACAGAGAAGGCAGCAGAAACAAAAATTTTCTCCCCAACCCATACCGAGGAAACGCGTCAATGTCTATATAATAGAAAAGGATGGTTTGTGGAATCATATCTTGTCCCAAGGCTTGCTCGGCGACAATACCTCACGCAATGCGCGGTCTTCAACTCCGGACTTCGACGGTGTCTGTGCAGCTCCTAGTCGCACCGGGACTGACAACTCCTACTCGAACCAGACTGTCGGATGACAGTTGTCCTCCTAAGCGGCAGTGTCCTCCCGCCTCCGTAGTAGTCCACACGGACCACCTGGAACTCCACACTCCTTGTCCCACAAGGAAGTGGAAGGAGTCGCACCCTCCTGTTGACGTACTAGTCGCCAACACGCTCTCCTGCCTCCTATTGCAACTGTAGTTGTCCTTCCCTTGCTGCACCTCCCTTTTGCGGGAAGCACTTGCTCGAGCTCTCTCACAGTTACCAAAACCAGAGAGAACGACAACTTGCAGAGCAACTGGTTGCACTGAGCTATGCTTTGAGAAGCCCCCAATACCCCTATATATATAGGAGAGTCATGGGACAGGGTTCTCCATCCCGGGCAATGCGGGACTAAAGCAGGAGTAGAAGGGTTCGAGAATTTTTCACAAAAAGCAACCGTTTCGCAACTTGAAATGATCGGTTCACAACTGAACCGATCGGTTCGGCCATTGAGCCGATCAGTTGGACCTGAGCCGATCGTTTGGGGCACTCCAACCATTTGGTTGGTGCCCTGAACCGATCGGTTCATGGTCCTAATCTGGCTCAAAAAGACTTTCCTTGTTTCTTTCCCAATTGGTATCGAATACCAATATTATTCCCAATCGAATTGGGCAATTTGAAACGAAAGGAAAATTCTTGCCGACATGACTTTCCCAACTGGTCGGTTGCACCAGTTGAGCCGATCGGTTCAACCCTTGAACCGGTCGTTTCAACCTGGGCATGAGCCGATCGGCCTAGACACTCCAGCCGACCGGTTCAACAACCTCAGCCGACCGGTTCATCACATGAACCGATCGGTTGGGAGCACAGGTTGGGCAAAATCAGTCAATTGCGATTTCAATCAATCTGATACTCCAATCAATGCGTCCAACACCTTGAACCATACGATATTGAGTCATCGACTGATTGAGTGTTTAATTGAACTACTAAACTCCTTTAGTAATCAATCTAAACATTGCTTGTGGACAAAACTCCTCTTCCAGGTTAAATCCTATGTGTGTGACCCTGCAGGTCCATTTCACGTTGGCAGTGAAAATTCATAACACTTATGACTTTACAAGCAAAGAGCGGTGCCTAGTCACACATCAGTGCTACCCAAGTGAAAGTAGAAAGATGGAGAACAACTTTCATCCTACAATCCGTGAATGGTGTTACAGCGAATGTATAATTCCTTTGTCACTGATATCCTGAATGAACTCGAGGCATGGAACAGTCATCCTGTCAACGTTCATTCACTTCCTTGATCTCAGAGTAGACTGCAAGAGATATGTATGACATCAGTATCACATACTGATTCACAATGCGTGCACGCCTTTCTCAATCCTACTCATCAAGTGGCCATGGATATCAAACTCCTTCGGGAGGGACAAATCCCATATCTATCACTCACCCCTCAAAAGCCCCATATGTCAAAGCCACCCAATCATCACCTTTATAACAACCCATGTTTCAGGACTGCGTTTGATGATGTCAAAGTGTGCCCAACGACATGTGTTGAGTGTAGTGATTTCAGGTCTAAGAATCACACTCACCACCATCACTGTGAGTACTGACTGTGACTACCATCTCATGGTTCCATGTGTCAAACTCACGGTGGGTATATCCGGTACACTTGTTCTCTAACAAGTACCTATGTGTTTGGTTTGATATCTCTATATCATGACTAATGAGATTCTGTCATCAACCAACACCACAATCTAGTCTTGTGTGTCATTGTTGTCTATCTACCTTCCACAATGACATCCGACTAGGGACATAACAAGAATGTACAAACTCTTAGCATCCGTATGATCTCATCGTCCAGGTCCTCAACCTAAAAGCATACGTCATTGAGTACTGTCATTCTCTAGACATTCAATCTGTTCTATCACTATCTCATATGACTGAACCAGAATGAATTGGAAGCTTGCCTTTGATGTTTATCAAATCAATCTTAATGTATCCCACCAATCATCACATGATTGTCTCTCAGGGCAAACATACCAACATATTTTTCGACCGGGGATTTGCTTTGTCGAACTCTAATTTGACCAAATAAGTTACTATTTTTCCAATAATTTCAGGTTCAGTGCATAGCCCTCGTTGGTCGAATATTTTCTTGACTGACTTACTTTCGGTCGAATTCTTTGTCGGCCGAGAGTGTCTCTGCAGGTTGTTCAAAATTAAGTTTGTTCAAGTTATGGGTTAATTTCTTTGATTTATTTTGTTATTCTATTGTGTTAAGTTGAGATAGACATAAGGATGTTCAAATCAAGATTATTGGTAAGATCTCAACTTGATTAATTCATATTCATTTAGTTTGGGGGTTTTGGAACCCAAACTAACTCAACATCCTTTTTCTTGTATGGACATGAAAAAGAATAGTGTCCAAGATGCAAGCAATAGTGACAACAAATAGAATAAATTTCATTTCTCTTTCTAGGTTTTGGAGTTGAGTTGTTCTTAGGTACATACATAATTTTGGTCTTGGGTGCTTGAGTTCTTCTAGGTTTAGGTTGATAAAAGTTTTCCTTTGGAACATATCCTAAACCTCTTCTTCCAATATAACCAGAACAATCTTTTAGAATCTTACCAAGAATACCATTATTTCTCAAGCCACTAATTTCTTTTTGTAATTTAGCAATATCGTCCATTCTCTAACATTTAAATTTTCTTTCTCTAGATTAGACAACAAACTATCTCCTTCTTTCATAACAACATCATAATCTACATGAGTACACAAAATAGATTGAGTTTGAAGATCATTCAATTTTGCAAGTAGTTCAACCTTTTCTTGAGAAAGAATATCATAGTTTGTTTCTAGAGTAAGCAACTTTATATTGCAATCATTGAGAGATGATTTCAAGATATAATTTTCAGAAATAATACTTTCCTTTTCAAAAGAAAGATCATTTAATTGAGCATACAAATCCTCATTAGTTTTAGTGTTACAACCGCAATTTTTGGGTTCATTGGTGAGAAATGTAATTTCTCATATTAAAGATAATTGGACAAATAAAAAATGATTTGTTTTGAATAAATGGATTTCGTTTACAATAGCCTTGATGATTGTGTTGTGGGCTTTATTGTCTATTGGGCCCAATAATAAGGAAATGAAGAAAGGAAACTCAATTATTAAAATAGTAAATGAATAATTGAATATTTGAGAAAAGAAAGAGGTACAAACCTCTAGACGGCAAAGAGATATAATCCAAGGATGAATTTTGTGCCTCTTGGGTTCCTTGGGTAACAAGGAGTCCAAAGTTGCAAAAAGAAAAGAAAAGATCAATTAAGTATTTCTGTATTAAGAAAAAATTGAAAATAATGGTAAAATGTGGAAAACAAGTAAAAAGAAGTGTAATGAAATTATCCTTGGTGTAATTTCATATCCCAAGGATTCCTAATGATAAAAAGAATACCAATGAGGAAAATAAAAGAGAAATAAAAAGTAATATTTTAAATAAGAAATAAACATGATAATGAGAAATAGTGCATATAGATGCATCTAGAAGGATAATAAGTACCCAATAAAAAGGATTTCGAAATAATAGAGTTTATTGGGGTCCAAGGAGCTCCAATAAAGAGGAAAGAAAGAGAAAATACCAAAATTTCAAAATAAGAGGATAATGTGATACATTATTAAGGAATTTTGTGGTATTGATAAAAAGGGAGTACTTCCTATTAAAAGGAAAACTTAATTTCGTGCTTATGGATTAAAAAGCAAACATAAAGAGAATAAGAGAGAAGAATTTCGAATTCTTAATGACTAAAGATCAAAGGGAAATAAAGAATTAATATGTAGAGAGAGAATATACTTCTCTTTAAAGGAATCAATTTCCTACTTGGAAAGGGACTCCTTGATTCGTGAGTAGCCAACCTATGGCTTCGTTTCCCACCCCTATATAAGGGGTAAAGATTTGCTTCGAAGGGATGAGAGAACCCCATGTTCCTCTACTTTCTCCTTCTTCATCGTTTTTGTCCAAAACCCTAAACCTCGAGTGGTGTCTTCTCTGGAGCAACGGAGAGATGTCGAGTCGTCCTGAGGAAGGCCTGATGTACCCCGATGACCAGTGGATGTGTTACGAACCCACCTCCCAATAACCCCCAATTAAGGGAGACTGAGAGGTCGAAGCCGCACCAGTAACTTCCGGATCAAAGGTTTGACACTTAACCAAGAACACTTATTAAATTTCAACAATCTATATTGAAAAGCTATAATAAAAAATTTCATACCTTTTGAAAATTTTGGATTTCTAAACTTCTATCCATGTATGTATTCTACTTTAACTAATCCTCCTTGCATTTTACTTCATGTATTTTGCAATATGATGATTTATTGTTTGTCCTTTTGGCTTGTACCTAAAATGCCGACAAACAAACCGTCGGTCAGCCGAAGCTGGTATGTGGGGGAAATAATAATCATGTAAATATGTGAACAATGTAATCCTTCAATTAATCATTTAACAACCAAGATTACATTTTAAGCCATACTACTCAATCCTTACCTATCCCCTAACTCTGTGTTGTCCTTGCATGCTACCTCTCTTTAGGTAGATCCTTACCCCCATGGTCCTACCTTACATGTAGCTAATACATAGGGTAATAGAGTCACATGGAACTACCCAGAAGTAGGCCAATATCTAACTCAAAGTGACTTGATGGACCTATCCCATTGGTAGCCATGTACGAAGTCATCTGATGACCTGATGGACCTACCCCATAGGGAGCCATGTACTAGGTCAACTAATAAGCCACAGAGGGGACCAGGATCTGAGCTAGTAGGCACATATCTTAGGTGATAGTCATATCCACACTATAGTTTGCATGAATTAAAATCATCCAACAATTAATTCATGTCATCGATGAAAACTTCGGTAAACCTTAGAAAACTAACTTGATATATTCATAAGCGTAACCACATACTTGTATTGAAGATTCAGATACAGAATTAATCAGAACATAGAAATCCCAATCAAGCAACCAATCATGCACATAATCCTGAAATAAATATACCAATTTCCTTTTATTAATATTTATCCAATATCATCATCATCCTTAGGATTTCTATTCCAATTTTAGGGTTTCCTTGGGAATTAGGGTTTTACCTCCATTCTTAGTTATTAAGAACCCTAATTCATCAAATCTACTTAAAACCTTTAAATTCTCTCCTTTTAATATTATTAACAGTCTTAGGATCATCATTTAGTAATTTACTTCCTTAATCTGAAATATCATGATTTTCCTCTTCTTTTACCCCAATTAGGGTTCCCATATAAATTATTCTCCATTTATGGATTACAACCCTAAAACTACTAATTTTATATACCAAATAGATGAAAACTCTATATTATTAATCAATGGGTTAATATCTTTCAAATTAACCTATTAGTCTTCAAAGATGTATCCTTTATATTCAATTTAGGGTTTCTAAGGTTTCCTACAAAACCCTAACCATCTCAATTATCTTCATTAAGAATTATCTACTCCAAACTATGTTCAAGAATCATTATATTATAGTTTTATTCTTGCAATATCATATTATGACCACTAAAATTCATATTTACTCAAATCAGGGTTTTTAGTCTATTAAACCATGTTCATGATCATAAAACCCTAAAACCAATATACTAATCATCTTTTTATGATTTTACCATTCCTTTTATTCTTAACAGGTTAAGATTGATCAAAAACATATAAAAGATTCATCATTTTCATTTTTACATCATTCTAGGGGTTTTCTATCAATTAATGCATCAAAAGATGTAAAACCCTATACTTTTTTAGTTTCAAGTAGAATTAGGCTTCATACATAATTTCGTTGTGTTCCTCTCGTTCTGAGGATCAATTTTCATATAGGACTTGTTTTAATCCGAGTTTCCTAGAATTAATTATGATTTTAGCAAGATTTTACTTACTTGGCCAATGGCATGCTGACACGTCAGCATACCCATGCCATGTGTCGCTTTGGGAAAACATAACTGAATGACCCTTTTGCCCTTCACTAGAGTTGTTGGTTCTGTATCACGTGGAGGGGTATACTCGTCTGATGCATCTTGGTCATCTTCCACCTTACAGAACCCTACGCTGCCATTGCAGCAGCGATCAAGCGTGGCCCTGCCGCCTTCTCCCAACCGCGACGGCCATCAGGGGCGGTCTCTTGGCTCCGTCGTGCCTCCTCGAGCTCAGCCAAGCCTTCAATACCTGGCCACAATGGCTGGCTTCACTCCTGCAAAGTCTGCAATTGTGAACAGCCATCGGCCCTTCTGTTGACATTGCGTAGGTGCAGATGGTGGCTCTACCTCCCTCTGACATCGTGGGTGGTTCCCGCTTCCATCATCGCTCCTTCCATAGCCCCTTGTCATACCAGGGGGTCATGTTCCTCCCTTGGTTAGGGTTTGGACGGTGGCATGGTAGGAGAAGAGTAGGAGACAAGGAAAAATGTGAGCATGTGGATCCATCCCCTTTATAGGGATATGATGCAGCGTACTAGCATGCCTACCCATGAGGAGAGCAAGTCCCATAGTCTATGGGAAATCTCCTTTCCTTGTTCACAAAGAAAACATCTCTTTTCTAATTATTTCCTTAATAATTCATATCCCTTAATCGTTAAGAAAATTGAATTTCATCTCCTTGATATTTCTTTATGCTTTAGATCTTAAGATTTTGAAAATAACTAATTTTATATTATTTGCACTTGCCTTTTAATCATTGGTCATGAGATTGTGTTTTCTTTGAATAGAAAATACCTCCTTTTTATCAATATTACTTAATTCCTTAATAATGCATCACATTATCCTCTTATTTTGCAATTTTTGGTATTTTCTCTCTCTTTCCTCTTTATTGGGACTCCTTGGATCCCAAGAAACTCTATTATTTCGAAATCCTTTTTATTGGATACCCATTATCCTTCTAGATGCATCTAAATGCATTATTCTTCATTATTATGTTTATTTCTTATTAAGATATTTCTTTCTAAGGATTTCTCTTTATTTCTCTTTTATTTTCCTCATTGGTATTCCTTTTATCATCAGGAATCCTTGAGATACAAAAATCCACAAAGGATCACTCAATTATACCTTTTTCCACTTATTTCCAACATTTTAACATTATTTTCAATTTCTTTCTTACTAAAGAAATACTTAATTAACCTTTTCTTTTCTTATTGCTTTCTTTTTGCAACTTTGGATTCCTTGGAACCCAAGGAACTCAAGAGGCACGAAATCAATCCTTGGATTACATCTCTTTGCCTTCTAGAGGTTTCTACCTCTTTCCTTTTCTCAAAAACTCAATTATTCATTTACTAATTGAATCTCCTTGTTATCGGGCCCAATAGCCAATAAAGCCCATAACACAATCATCAAGGCTATTGTAAACAAAATCCATTTATTCAAAACAAATCATATCTTTATTTGTTCAAAAATTGTTAATATGAGAAATTACATTTCTCACCAATGAACCCAAAAATTTGAGGTTGTAACATCCTTCCCTTCGTATAGGAATTTTGTCCTCAAAATTTTTATCAAGCAAATAAACAATTCAGGATAAGACTTTTCCATTTCCATCATTGGCCCCTATGTGGCTTTACCGTACTCATGACACTACCATAGAACCTTTATCATCACATATTCTTTTCTCTGAGTTCTTTCATCCTGCCGCCTATAAACTGCACAGGTGACTCAGGCCATTTTAGCCTCCCTTGGGGCTCACTAGGTTCATTGCTCAGCACATGGTCAGGGTACCTCACATAGTGCTCTAAATTGGTCACATGGAACTCATCACACATTACTTTATCCTGAGGGGTAAGGTCAAACTTAACCTTCTCCACCAAACCATGTCAAAAGAACCCATGCATTGGGGACTCAGCTCTCTTAGTTATAACTTAGAGGGGTCGGATTTTCATGTTACATATTCTCCCACAGTGAACTGCATGTCAGTCTACTTTGCATCTGCTCATGACTCTTGTCATCTCTAGGCTCCTTTCAGCCTTTGCACGATCAAAGCGACTTCATCTACACACACTGTGGCCCTTTCTTAACCATCACGTGGTCCTTTCACCAACATCACCTTACTAAAGTGGTGACCGACACAACCTCTCTTACAGAGCTTCTTTAAATCCCGATACTGGATATGGTGGTTATCTTCACACATTTTACAGGACAAGAACTGTCCCTAGTCATCACCCTGAACGAGCGCATATGTTAAAACCCCAATTTTTGGGTTCATCGCACTACTACAGAAACAACATTCAGTGTCACTTTTTTGGAAGTCGGTTATTTAGGAACACTGATGCCTATAATATTAGATGTCGGTTATTTAGGAAAACCGATGTCTATATTCAAAGACCAGCCATACACGAGTACCGCTTTATATTCAACGTCGGCTGGGTATAATAGACCGACACCTAAAATCGCCCACAAAATCCAATTTTTGAGCAAAAAAATTTACGTCACCTACAGTGTCGATTTTTTAACTATTCACCGACGCCTATTTAAGATGAAAATTTGTGCAAAAAGTCCCACTTTCAGTGTCGGTTATCCTTTGATAACCGACGCTGATAATGGTTCCTACCAAATAATTTAGGTCAAAGATTGTCTAATTAGACGTCGGTTTTTTACTATCAACTGACGCTGAAGACTAATAGGTGTCAGTTTTATAGATAACCGACGCCATTGACCAACTTAACAGCCCCGGTCACCCTGCTCTTCCCCCTTTGTTCCTGTTTCATCACGATATTTCTGTTGTGATGTTGCTCGCCGCCACTCTCCCAAAATCACCTGACGACCCCCGCTGCTCCTCAACCGTCGCTGCTGTTGGTGCTCTTCTGCTCGCCACCGCCGCTGCCCGCCGTCGGTCGCTGCTGCTGGTACACCTCTGCTCGCTGCCATTGTTGCTGCTAGTGTGCCACTGCTCTGCTCTTCTCCAGGTGCTAGTTTTGTTCGTCGCCCGCCCCTCTGCTTCTTCGCCTGCTCGCCGCCACTGCTGCCGCCGCTCACCGCCGCTCTTCTCCACGCTAGCTCCAGGTAGCCCTAGCCTCTTTGCTTCCTTCTCCCTAGCTCCTTACCAACATCAAGCACGGCCATGGTTGTGTTGGCCTACCACGGTCATGCTGGACAGCACGGCTGTGGTAACGGCTGTGTCTGTGTTGCCCTACCATGGCCGTGTTGGACAGCACGGCCGTGGTAGGCCAACACAGCCACGGCCGTTACCACGGCCTTGTTGTCTAGCACGACCGTGGTAGGCCAACACGGCCACGGCCGTGCTTGCTGTTGCTTAGGATATGAATAAATTTTTATGTAATGCTTTATGTAAATCCTAGGATATGAACAAATCTTTTTCTTGCATATATTTGTGCTTCTAATCATAATCTTTGACCTAATTTAGTAAATGTTGATGCATGTTGAAATAAGATTTAAACTTGCCAATTCTAGCATCCTAATTTGATTTGATTAAACCTAACATTAATGAAACCCTAACATCAATTGTGATGAATCCCTAACATTAATTGTGATGAAACCCTAACATGTACATATCTATTATTGTGTTTGTTGTCCTAGAAACTTGTCTAAGATTTACTCGTTAGGAGTAAATCTTGGATAGTCCCTGGTTTGGGACTGTTCTTGAACACCTAATCTCAATTAGGATGTAAGTGTATAATGTGTATTGGGTTTTTGAGAAAATTTTGGTAGCATTTCCCCGTTTGTTCTCTAAGTACATATGTACTTAGAGAATAGCGGGGAAATGCTACCGAAATATTCTTGACCCAATACACATTATACACTTACTAGTGAGATTAGGTGTTCAAGGATGGGATAGGTGGTACACATTTATTATATATAAGAATGACATCACATGTGTTTGTTGGCCTAGAAACCCATCCAAGATTTACTCATTAGGAGTAAATCTTGGATAGTCCCTGGTTTGGGACTGTTCTTGAACACCTAATCTCATGTAGACCCTAATCGTATCCTAATATATACTTGTTTTCTTTTTTATCATTGAATGGATAGATCATGGATGTCCATTCACAATTGTTGCACCCCAGAGTTTATATCTGGTCTTGATCAGTTTATTAGATTTGTCGAGGAACATAGGAAAGAACCTGGAGGTAGGTTCTACTGTCCATGTAGGCATTGTGGTAACAACTTGAAAGTCAGCACTGGTGATGAAATCAAAAGTCATGTCATGTGCAATGGGATTGTACTAGGATATACAGAATGGCACTGGCATGGAGAGATTTCAAACTCGAAACCAGTGGATGTCGATAGTAGTTCTTGGGTGGAAGAAGAAATTGCCTCCGATGATGTAGATGTGAACGAACCAGTTCTAGTAGACATCATTGATGCGATGTTGGATAGTTGTAGGGTAGAGCACACCGATCCATCTCCTATATTTAGAAACATTGTGCATGATGCTGAGATACAGATATACACAGGCTATGCTAAGTTTATGAAGCTTAGGATTGTGTTGAGATTGTATAAGTTGAAAGCTAACAATAGATGGAGCGACAAAAGCTTCACTTCATTGTTGACTTTGTTGAAAGAAATGCTTCCTGAAGGAAACGAGCTTCCAATCTCAACATACCAGGTAAAGAAATTGTTGTGCCCAATGGGAATGGAGGCCAAGAAGATACATGCATGTCCGAATGATTATGTATTATTTCAAAAGGACTATGTGGATTTGAAAGATTGTCCAAAATGTGGTGCGTCACGGTATAAATTGACGACTTTGGGGTAGTCTAAAACTAGTTCTCCTTCCAAGGTGATGTGGTATCTACCTATAATATCACGGTTTCAACGCTTGTTTGCAAATCCGAAAGATGTGAAGAATTTGAGGTGGCATGCAGATGTTAAGAAAAATAATGATGGGATCCTACGACATGCGTCTGATTCCCCACAGTGGAACAAGATTGATCTATTGTACCCCAAATTTGGCGAAGAAGATAGGAATCTAAGACTTGGGCTTTGTACAGATGGGATGAATCCGTACGGGACATTGAGCAGCCAACATAGCACTTGGCCAGTCATGGTTGTTATATACAATCTTCCTCCCTGGCTGTGTATGAAAAATAAGTACGTTATGCTATCATTGTTGATATCGGGCCCTAAACAACCCGGAAATGATATCGATGGTTATCTTGAACCTCTGATTGATGACTTAAAGAAACTTTGGGCTGAAGGTGTGATGACCTATGATTCTTCAGTAAGAGAGACATTTCGTTTGCACGCTATATTGTTTTGCACTATTAATGACTTTCCAGTATACAGGAATTTGTCTGGATATAGTGTCAAAGGAGCTAAAGTGTGTCCTATATGTGAAGAAAACATTGATTCAATAAGACTAAAACATGGCGGCAAGACTGTATATCTTGGTCATCGAAGGTTTCTTTCAAAATTCCATCCATATCGTAGGAAGCACAAAGCATTCAATGGATGGAATGATGAACGGAGTGCACCTAAACCTATACCAGGGGATGTTGTTTATGAAAGCGTAAAAGACATTGTCAACGAATTTGGTAAGAAATCACAATGTAGTATGGCCACACGGAGTGACAATTCTTCATTCAAGAAGAATTCAATATTTTGGGATCTTCCTTATTGGAGTTCTTTGACAGTCAGGCATTGTATCGATGTAATGCACGTTGAGAAAAATGTCTGTGATAGCATCATTGGTACTCTGTTAAATATACTAGGTAAGACTAAAGATGGGATAAAATCCAGACAGGACCTACATGAAATGGGAATAAGGTCAGAATTAACAGAATTATGTGAAAGGGGTAATAAAAGAACGTACTTACCTCCCGCTTGTTACACGTTGTCTAGAAAGGAGAAGAAAGCTTTTTGTGAATGCTTGGTAAATGTTAAGGTGCCATAGGGTTACTCATCCAACATCCATAGATTGGTATCAATGAAAGATATGAAGTTGATAGGTCTTAAATCTCATGATTGTCACACTCTAATGCAACAAATATTTCCCGTGGCAATTCGATCTATATTGCCGAAGCATGTAAGGTTTGCAATCACCAGATTTAATTTGTTTCTTTTTCAACAGTCTATGCAGCAAAGTTATTGACCCTGATACTCTCGATAATTTGCAAAGAGAAGTGGTTGTTACCCTATGTCAACTTGAGATGTATTTCCCTCCTTCGTTCTTTGATATCATGGTACATCTTGTTGTCCACTTGACTAGGGAAGTGAAAATGTTGGGACCAGTTTTCTTGCATTGGATGTATCCCTTTGAACGATACATGAGCATTTTTAAAGGTGATGTTCGAAACCGTTATAGACTTGAAGTGAGTATTATTGAAGGTTATGTGGTGAGAGAGGTTATGGATTTTTGCAATGACTTTCTGAGTGGTAAAAACACTCCTGTTAATGACAAGAATATTGAGGAGGGGCAAAGGAATTTTGGGATCATGGGTGAAAGTAATCAGCCGTGAGCAGTTGGAACAAGCTCACTTGTATATTTTACACAACATGGATGAAGTGAGTGTTTATATCGAGGAACATACCAATTTCATCAAGAGACAACATCCTCGAGCAAGTTCAATGTGGCTTGCTAGAGAGCATAACAAGACTTTTACTAAGTGGTTTGAAGATAAAGTCTTACATCAACTATCTCAAACACCAAATGATATTACGGAAACTATAAAATGCCTCTCCTTTAAACCAAAACCGAATGTTATGTCTTATGAAGGGTTTGACATTAATGGGTTCACATATTACACAAAGTGCCAAGATGATAAGAGTGTCGTCTAAAACAGTGGGGTCACTCTTCAAGCGTCGACTATATATTTTGCAAGTGCAAAGGATAAGAGTCCACGTGAAGCTAAAATGTCATATTACGATGTCATTGAAGACATATGGGAGTTTGACTACATAGATTTCAGAATTCCACTCTTTAAATGTAATTGGGTTGATAACACCAAAGGAGTTATAGTGGATGAATTGGGTTTCACTTTAGTAAACTTTGAAAAGATTGGAGAGAAGGGTGAACCGTTAATATTGGCATCAGAGGCGAAACAAGTATTCTATATCGATGATCCTGCAAATGATAAATGGTCAGTTGTTCTTCATGGTAAAAGACAGTTCATTGAAGATCCTATAGACGAAGACGACTACTATGATAAGTATGATGACTCCAGTCCATTCTCATTTGGGTTGCCAACTCCACAAAATATTGAAGCTAATGATGACTTATATGTTCGCGGAGATCACAATGAAGGATTGTTAATTGATAAAAGATCACAATTTTAGAGGCATGCATGTTTATATTTTTTTATTGAAGCTAAAAGTTTGCTTTTTTTAATATCAATATCATTTTCAGATTTGATGTCTCATTATCTTGTAGTTAATACAAATGCTAAATGGTAAAATACAACTCTTAGAACAATCGTTTGAATATTGATTATTTGTGGTGTTAACTTACCAATTTCTGTTGATGGTGATTAGAGGGAGCTGCACGAGAAGAGGAAACAAGGCACATTCATCCCTCAGGGCATAAGGGATGAATTGACAGTTGCTCTGGGTAACCCAGAGCATTCTGGACGTGTTAGGGGTGCAGGCGCTGGTGTGGGCATCAAAGCATTCTTTGGGCCATCCCAGCGCAAACCCAGAGCGGGACTTTCACAAGAAGAGGTAACTTATTCTTTTTTTAGAATGTTACTGCAAAAGGGAATTCAATAATAAGAAGCTAGTGTTTCTTTTATCCATGTATAGGAGAATCAAAGAGTTGAGGATCTAGTTTCTAAGAAAGTCGAGGATATAATGCAGCGGTGGCAGGCATCTCAGGCTTCCAATCAGCCTATGGCGACCCACTCTTCTCCTGATGCACAGACTGAGAGTAATCATGTAGACCCACCACTGCCTAACACGTCTGTTGTAAGTATTGTTTATGACATTGTAGCTAGTCTTTTCAAGATGATATGTTTTCAATATGATATGTATATATGTATAACATTCTTTACATAAATTTGTAGGCGTTGAAGACATGCCGCTTAAGAATGCAAGACTATGTTGTTGCAGAGGCGCATGCTTACCCGTCCCTTCCTGGGGCAACGTTTCATAGGACTCCAATGCCACATGGCTACGTTCGTGTGATCCCGATACATATATTCCCCAATTGGAGGGAAGCTACATTGGCATATGCCCACCCGAATATTGATACACTTGCTGAGGCAGAAGGCGGGGTGATATTGTGGCCTAAAGCAGATTTCGTCTACACTACTGAAATTGTAAGATAAATTTACATTATTTAGATTGTTAATGTGTATATATGAGGTCAATTGATCTGAAATTATAAATACAGGTTAAAAAGAAGACACTCGGAGCATCTAGGCCTCCACCTCCACTTCCTGCATTACCAAGTTGGGTTCCAACTGACCTAAAATTCCCGTTAGGTCCTGCTTGTAGGGGAATGGCATGTTGGCTACAGGCACATAATATACATTGCCCTATAATTGTTTCTTTAGAAGCAAATTATGAAGGTCAATCATACGAAAGCTTTTTATTTATACAAGATATTATTGAGTTGTTTCTATATGATTGGCTAAATACATCAATGATAGAGACATGGATAAGGTGAGATTTTGTTTATACATCCATATACCTTGTGTAAGATCCGGTGATCTAGTTTCTTATATATTAATGCATACGTAATACATGTTTTTGCAGCTACTTAGTCGAAAATCAATGTAAACAATTTGCATTTGACCATGTGGGATTTTTGATTCCATCATTGATTAGTATGGTAGCTAAAGACCCCGATAGTGTTCAAGAATAATGTATAGATGCTTTTACAATTTTCGGTCAGCAAAACAAGACGATAATAATAGCTTCATTCAATGTCAAGTAAGTTTACTTTACTTATAATTTGGACTTAAGAAAATTACATTTTTATTGTGGATTTTGAGTTATTAATTTTTAACTTTTTTACCTCTAGCGGTAGGCATTGGGAGTTACTAGTTATTGTCCCTGGGATGTTCACTGTTTATTATCTAGATCCTATGGGGAGTACATTGAATACTAAAATTAGACACGTAATGAGATTGCCATTATTCTGGTGAGAAATATTTCATTTTTTATATCTGTTAACATCTATTATTACATTACTATTTAATTATGCAATTTACTGTGTTACATTAACATGTAGGGGTTTAGATGCATTCAAAAATGTTGGAGGAAAGGTCCCAAGGAAAAAGAACCAGCCAATAATTTGGGAGAACGTAAAAGTAAGTTCCCGACTCCAATGTATATAATATTTATGTGAACTATGATTAGTTGTATTTTTTAATATTTTGTATATTTCAATTTATAGTGTGCTACACAAGACAACGGTTGGGCATTGTTGGGTTTTAGGGGAGGCAGAGAATGCAGCAGAAACAAAAACAAATTCTCTCCCAAACCCAGAACAAGGAAACGCATCAACGTCTATATAATAGGAAAGGATGGTTTGTGGAATCATACCTTGTCTCGAGGCTTGCTCGGCGACAATACCTCGCGCCTTGTGTGGTCTTCACCTCCGATCTTGGACAGTGTCTGTGCATCTTTTGGTCACACCGGGACTGACGACTCCTCCTCTCACCTGGACTGTCGGGGTTGACAATTGTCCTCCTGAGCGGTAGAAACCTCCTGCCTCTGAAGTAGTCCACACAGACCACCTGGAACTCCACACTCCTTGTCCCACAAGGAGTTGGAAGGAGTCACACCCTCCTGTTGACGTACTAGTCACCAACACACTCTCCTACCTCCAGTTGCAACTGCAGTTGTCTTTCCCTTGCTGTGCCTCCCTTTGTAGGTAGCACTTGCTCAGGCTCTCTCTCGGTTACCAAAACCAGAGAGAACGACAACTTTGCAGAGCAACTGGTTGCACTGAGTTGTACTTTGAGAAGCCCCCAATACCCCTATATATATAGGAGGGTCATGGGACAGGGTTCTCCATCCCGGGCAATGCGGGACTAAAAGCAGGAGTAGAAGGGTTCGAGATTTTCCACAAAAACAACCAACTCGCAAGCTGAACCGATCATTTCATTTCTAAAACGGTCAGTTGGGGATCTGAGCCGGTCGGTTGACACTCAACCGATCGGTTGGGACCCATGAGTCGGTCGGTTCACTTTCTGAAGCGGTCCATTCATGGTCCTGACCAATTCCCGATTGACTTTCCAACTTTTGTTTCTAATTGGTATCAAATACCAATCCTTGTTCCAATCAAATTGCGCAAGTGAAACACAAGGAAAATTCTCACCAATCCGACTTTCCCAACTTGCTTGGTTGCAACAGTTGAACCGATCATTTCAACACTTGAAGCAATCGTTCACCCTATCCATGAGTCGATTGACTCACAACTTGAGCCGACCGGTTCACCAAGCTGAGCCGATCGGTTCATCTCATGAGACGATCGGTTGGGAGTGCATATTGTGCAGAATTAGTCAATTGTGGTTTCAATCAATTCGATACTCTAATCAATCTATCCAACACCTTGAACACTATGATTTTGAGCAATCAATCAATTCCGTGTTTAATTGAACTACTAAACTCCTTTAGTAATCAATCTAAACATTGTTTGTGGACAAAACTCCTCTTCGAGGTTAAATCCTATGTGTGTGACCCTGCAGGTCCATTTCACATTGGCAGTGAAAGTCCATAACACTTATGACTTCACAAGCAAAGAGCGGTGCCTAGTCACACATCAGTGCTACCCAAGTGAAAGTAGAAAGTTGGATAACAACTTTCAATCCTACAATCTGTGAATGGTGTTATAGTGAATGTATAATTCCTTTGTCACTGATATCCCGAATGAACTCGAGGCATGGAACAGTCATCCTATCAACGTTCATTCACTTTCTTGATCTCAGAGCAGATTGAACGAGATATGTATGACATTAATATCACATATTGATTCACACATGCGTGTGCACGCCTATCTCAATCCTACTCATCAAGTGGCCTTGGATATCAAACTCCCTCAGGAGGGACAAATCCCATATCTATCACTCACCCTTCAAAAGCCCCATGTGTCAAAGCCACCCAATCATCACCTTTATAATAACCCATGTTTCAGGACTGTGTTTGATGATGACAAAGTGTGCCAAATGACATGTGTTGAGTGTAGTGATTTCAGGTCAAAGAATCAAACTCACCACCATCACTGTGAGTACTGACTGTGACTACCATGTCATGGTTCCATGTGTCAAACTCACAGTGGGTCTGACCGGTACACTTGTTCTCTAACAAGTACCTATGTGTTTGGTTTGATATCTCTATATCATGACTAATGAGATTCTGTCATCAACCAACACCACAGTCTAGTCTTGTGTGTCATTGTTGTCTATCTACCTTCCACAATGACATCCAACTAGGGACATAACAAGAATGTACAAACTCTTAGCATCCGTATGATCTCATCGTTCAGGTCCTCAACCTGAAAGCATATGTCATTGAGTACCGTCATTCTCTAGATATTCAATCTATTCTATCACTATCTCATATGACTAAACCAGAAAGAATTGGAAGCTTGCCTTTGATGTTTATCAAATCAATCTTAATGTATCCCACCAATCATCCCATGATTGTCTCTCAGGGCATACATACCAACAGACTCCCACTTGCACTGTGAGCCAATCACCCTTGAATCATATTCATAGTGATCTTCAAACATGTCCCACATGTTACTGTGCTCTTGTGCCAACATAGTGAGTTATGGCAACATCTTGCCAAAGTCAGTATAAAATGCATGTCTCACATTTCTTCATTGTACGTCACACGTATGAGATGGAGTTGTCGTAATATGTGATCTAGTATTCCTTTGTTAACCTTTAGCCACATTGCATGATCAAGGATTCCAGACTTGTCATCAATGAGCGGAATATCTATAAGTTCATCTCATGAACTTCCAGATCCATATAGTATCCATTGATGTTCTCTAACGCATAGATACTCGACATTTCCTTTTAAATGGATGCATTGGAACACTTCCAATTATCAACAAACTTTCACTTTTATATATCCTATATATATTTTTGCGATAAATTTTCTGTCCTTTTCTGGAAGTTCGCATCAATGTAACTCTTTACATAGAACGCTTCCTTATCTCCATAGAACTAGTACTTCTCAAGTACTTATCAAGTTCTTATGGTTTCGATTAACCCTTACTGGAAGTAGACAGACATCCACTCGTCATGTCTCACATACCAGTTATCAGGATAAGCACGTCATATTGCCATGTCATACATACAAGATGATGAATGCATTTTATTCTTGCCATGTCCATACATGCAAGATAATGGGATGATTACATACATGATAGATCAATATCTATACTTAGTACTCCCATTCTTCATAAGAATTGGACACTTGGCCTTGGGATACTAACACCATGTAACATGGACAAGTTTTCTCCCACTAAATCTGTGCATACTGAACCCTTCAGTACAGATTACCAATGTATGTTTTCTCATTATAGGTCAAGAGGTTTTCGAGAACTATCTCTATAGATCTCTATTCCTATCACATAGGAAACATCTCTATCTTCCTTAAAGATAATTTCCACTTTTGGATTTCCATTCTAGAACATTTCCATTTCACATCAACATGTGGAATGTGAATACTCTCCCACTAAATCAAAGATCCCTTCTTTATCTTTGATATATCATTCAAACCCTTTGACTATATCATCAAAGTAAAGATCCAATTCTGAGTTGCTTGTACTCAATCAATCACATTGATTAGTCCATTGTAACTTATAGACTTCATTTGCATTAGTGGATTCATAAACCTTATAGGTTGTGTTCGCATACACATCCTTGTTTTATTCCTCATAGGAATGCGGTTTTAGTATCCATATGCCAAATGTCTTAGTCATTAAGTTGCAATCAACAAGCATCATCCTTCTCAAAATGTTATCCATGTGTCTTAACACTTAAGACTCATTTGCACTTATGGATTTCATTCCAATGGGTTCCACCATCAAGGTCATACCTTATGGTTCATATGGATGTCATTTAGGGTGTAATGGTCATAAACCATAACTCAAAATTTGGTTCCTCCTATTCATCTAGATAGTTGACTCATCACATGAACAACTCATCACATAGATAATTGAGGTGTATCTATCAAGGATAAAAGAACGCACAACCTTTGTGATTCTTAATGTCCTTTATTAGTGTGGGGTATTCTTTATTTAAGAAGAATTTAGTTATTTAATAATCATCCTCTGACTCCTTAGAGTATGATTCCTTCTTGATTTAGACATCACCATGCCTTAATCATGAGCTCACTATGATACACTATCATAATCACTCATAAGGATCTCAAACATTTTGGTCTAAGTATTTCATTCATTGATCACATCAAGAATTAACACTTTACCACATTCATACTTCATCTATGATATTCTTGAACACTTCAAGATATTCATATTGGTATTTCTCTAAACACCATTTGAAGTATTAGCATTTGTTCCAATAGGTATGTTAATACATCACATGTATCATACCTAATAGGATAATCATTCTCCTACTACCATTAATGAAGATTAATTAATCATGTCCAAGATATTCATGTCTCTTACTGGTTCTGTAACCAAAAGAGTCTAGATTTATCCATCACATGGATACTAGAAATGAATTTCTTATGATTTATGCTAATTTGATTGTTTGAGTTATCAATAACTTTAGGTATCATTTTATCTTATGCATACCATGTATCACAAGATAAACAAGACATTGCCACAAAGATCATATCTTTAAGATTGAAACATCAACTTTATTAATTGCCATCATTGTCATACAATATGAAAAAATAAAGTGTTTCAATCTATTGGCAATATATGAAATAGCAGTTCTCAACTCTATTTCGTGCCCTTTAGGCTGAAATAAACTAAAAGGTACTCTTATCTATGGAAGCAACACTTGCTCCAATGATGGGTACTTCTTTCTTGGTCCTTTCACAAAGGCCATCACTTCTTTGCGGATCTTGCATATCATATATGATAGATCCATATCTTGGTATCATATATCTCAGATAAAGAAGCGGTTCATTTCACGATACCTTAGGTGGAGATTTCCATCCCCTCCTTTATCTTCTTTTGTTCATCCAGATATGGAGGTTACTTCCCTCATACACCCTTTCCCCATGTGCCTTGAGGCTGAAGACGGCTTGGATTGCTGGCTAGCATCAGAACACTTCTTTGCTTTGCCCTTGTCCTTTCCTTTAAGAATTACCTTTTCTTTGATCACATAAAAGATTATGGTTCGTCTTTCTTCATCTTTGCCTGTACTATCCTCAACATGTCCAACAACTTTGTCAACGCTTGTCAAAGTTATTCATCATGAATTGTATGATTCTTGCAACATTTGCAGTATCATACCAATAGCCAACTCTTGGCTCAGAGGGAATCCTTCTTAGTCAGGTCTTTCCTCATACCCAATCATATTGAGTGTGTGAATACCTTACTGAATCTCCTTCTGTCATGACATACTAGGATAATGTCTTGGAGACATCATATGTCTCATGTAGTCTCTGCAACTCATAGTTTAGAGAACACAACATTAAGCACTCCTCATCAATGTCATCCTCGGTATACTTCCATAAGCATACTTTCAGCCATTGATGTGGTGGGATCGAGTTCATCTGGTTTTGGTATAACTAGGACTTAGAGCTTTTTCTCTTTGATTGAGAACACTTCTCATCATCCTAACCAATCGTGGAATTATTCCCATTTAATTTGTTGGTCTCAAGGACCGATCGCAAATAAAGTGATTTTCTTTGATTAACCATTTATTTTAACAAAAGGAAATATATGCAATTTTAGTCCAAAACTTAGATCTCTCAGGTAGGCAACACTTGGCAATTGCATCATATGCAACTCTTGATAAGATATCATATGCAACTCCTTGCCATGAGCATCTCCATGCCTCAAGGTGCTAGATCCTATCTAGGTCACCTTGTTAAGTCCGACCCTAAGACAACACGATGAATATGCACCCTGCTTGGGAAGACCCACACATTCATCCTTCATGCTTCCACGAGATAGATGGTGCACCAAGCTTGGGCGTGCCCACACTTGGTCGATCAAGCTTTTCACATGTGTCACATTTGGAAGGCATCTAAAACTTAATATTTAATGAGGGATTTGGTTTTTATATACATATACATATCCAATCACCACAATACATAGTATGTATCATATACATGCTATATCCCATAGAAAACATGAAAAATGATAAAAGCGATGATTATGGACATCCTAATGTGATTCCTCGAGCCAAGAGGAATCTCGGTCATCTAGGTCTACATCACATGCAACTTGTACAAGATGAAATTTGTACCTTGCCTTCCGAGTATATCAACTCATCACATGAGTAGCCTGCTCAATCTGGTCTGGTCGTCTGGGTGCCACCAGCCGATCGGTTGGCTCCTCCAACTAATCGGTTCGCCTGGTCGTCGTGCATCTCATCATGGCCGCCACCCACTCATCTCGCTCCTCAAACCGGTCATCAACCAATCAGTTCACTCCTTGAAATGATCGTATGGAACGTCAATCGATCGGTTCACGTCTTGAACCGATCATCTCAGCTATCGTCTGGATGTCCTTCGTTCTTTGACATAATAGGAAATAAAATCTATCCTAATTTTACATTGCTTAAAAGGGAAACCCTGAGTTACATTTGGGGGGAGCAAAGGTAGGAAAGAATCTCGAATTATTTTGAGTTACATCCGGAATAGGAGAGGGAAGATCGGTGCGCAGATCGTGATGTAAGAAACCACATACAACCATACACAGATAGGGTTTATTGGCCATAACCACGCTATACATCCACCACAAAACTCATTTAAGGGCGACGTGTATCGAGTGCATTAATAATACATATCATATATGTAATTGGGATTTATGGATTTAGGATTGGACATGCATAAAGCCAATTTTATTCACATCGTATGCAATAAATAAAGGCGACAAACCAAAACCGATCATATCAATATTTGTAAAATATAGAGCAGTTGACGTGGTTCTAATACCACTGTTGGGTTTTAGGGGAGGCAGAGAAGGCAGCGGAAACAAAAAAAAAATTCTCTCCCAAACCCGGAACAAGGAAACGCGTCAACGTCTATATAATAGGAAAGGATGGTTTGTGGAATCATACCTTGTCCCGAGGCTTGCTCGGCGACAATACCTCACACCTTGCGCGGTCTTAACCTCCGGTCTTGGACAGTGTCTGTGCAACTCTTGGTCGCACTGGGACTGACGACTCCTCCTCTCATCGGGACTGTCGGGGTTGACAGTTGTCCTCCTGAGTAGCAGAAACCTCCCGCCTCTGAAGTAGTCCACACGGACCACCTGGAACTCCACACTCCTTTTCCCGCAAGGAGTTGGAAGGAGTCACACCCTCATGTTGACGTACTAGTCGCCAACACACTCTCCTACCTCCAGTTGCAACTGCAGTTGTCTTTCCCTTGTTGTGCCTCCCTTTGCGGGTAGCACTTGCTCGGGCTCTTTCTCGGTTACCAAAACCAGAGAGAACAACAACTTTGCAGAGCAACTGGTTGCACTGAGTTGTACTTTGAGAAGCCCCCAATACCCATATATATAGGAGGGTCATGGGACAGGTTTCTCCATCCCGGGCAATGTGGGACTAAAAGCAGGAGTAGAAGGGTTCGAGATTTTCCACAAAAACAACCAACTTGCAAGCTGAACCGATCGTTTCATTTCTGAAATGGTCGGTTGGGGATCTGAGCCGGTCGGCTAACACTCAACCGATCGGTTGGGACCCATGATCCGGTCGGTTCACTTTTTGAACCGGTCGGTTCGTGGTCCTGACCAGTTCCCGATTAACTTTCCAACTTTTGTTTCTAATTGGTATCAAATACCAATCCTTGTTCCAATCAAATTGGGCAAGTGAAACGCAAGGAAAATTCTCACCAATCTGACTCTCCCAACTTGCTCGGTTGCAACAGTTGAAATGATCATTTCAACACTTGAAGCAATCGTTCACCCTGTCCATTAGCTGATCGACTCACAACTTGAGCCGACCGGTTCACCAAGCTGAGTCGATCGGTTGGGAGTGTAGATTGTGCAGAATCAGTCAATTGCGGTTTCAATCAATTTGATACTCTAATCAATCTGTCCAACACCTTGAACACTATGATTTTGAGCTATCAATCAATTGAGTGTTTAATTGAACTACTAAACTCCTTTAGTAATCAATCTAAACATTGTTTGTGGACAAAACTCCTCTTCCGTGTTAAATCCTATGTGTGTGACCCTGCAGGTCCATTTCACGTTGGCAGTGAAAGTCCATAACACTTATGACTTCACAAGCAAAGATTGGTGCCTAGTCACACATCAGTGATACCCAAGTGAAAGTAGAAAGTTGGAGAACAACTTTCAATCCTACAATCTGTGAATGGTGTGTTACAGTGAATGTATAATTCCTTTGTCACTGATATCCCGAATGAACTCGAGGCATGGAACAGTCATCCTGTCAACATTCATTCACTTTCTTGATCTCAGAGCAGATTGAACGAGATATGTATGACATCAATATCACATATTGATTCACACATGCGTGTGCACGCCTATCTCAATCCTACTCATCAAGTGTCCTTGGATATCAAACTCCCTCAGGAGGGGCAAATCCCATATCTATCACTCACCCCTCAAAATCCCCATGTGTCAAAGCCACCCAATCATCACCTTTATAACAACCCATGTTTCAGGACTGCGCTTGATGATGTCAAAGTGTGCCCAACGACATGTGTTGAGTGTAGTGATTTCAGGTAAAAGAATAACACTCACCACCATCACTGTGAGTACTGACTGTGACTACCATGTCATGGTTCCATGTGTCAAACTCATGGTGGGTCTGTCCGATACACTTGTTCTTTAACAAGTACCTATGTGTTTGGTTTGATATCTCTATATCATGACTAATGAGATTCTGTAATCAACCAACACCACAATCTAGTCTTGTGTGTCATTGTTGTCTATCTACCTTCCACATTGACATCCGACTAGGGACATAACAAGAATGTACAAACTCTTAGCATATGTATGATCTCATCGTTCAGGTCCTCAACTTGAAAGCATACGTCATTGAGTACTGTCATTCTCTAGACATTCAATCTGTTCTATCACTATCTCATATGACTGAACCAGAAAGAATTGGTAGCTTGCCTTTGATGTTTATCAAATCAATCTTAATGTATCCCACCAATCATCACATGATTGGCTCTCAAGGCATACATACCTACAACATGTGCATATGATGTGATGCGATTTATGCAGATGATTATCCAATATGCCACATTGGACATCAATACCATACATGAGGTATTATATATAGTCTCATTAGTTAGTATGAAATATATCAATCTTATTTTTATATTATTACTTATATATACATCATTCTCTTTGCAAGTATTTAAAACTGACCACACTATAGGTAAACGCTTAAAAGATGTACATGCTCCATATACGATGGAAGTATTAAATGAAGTAAGAGAAGAATGGGTAAGAGCCATACAAACAGTGGGTAGTGTAAGATATAATTGGGAAGCTGATAGCGATGTTGAATGATATTTTGTAAATGAATATTTTTGAATGTTTATATATGTCTGAATGTTTCTACATGTATTTGAATGTTTCTACATGTGTGAATGTGAGAATTGAATTCATGTCTGAATGTACCTACTTGTGTTAAAAGTAAATTTGTTGATTTTGCAGGTTTGTGGCTTGTTTGTAGGTTGATATCAATGGATGTCTTAAACCTACAGTTCAGAAAATTGAACTGCAGGTTCTCATCCTGTTGACCAGCCACAGCAGGCCTACAAACTGATAAGAAAAAAAATTAAAACATACGTGTCGGTTATTTATAGAAGACTGTCATCAAAGACTTACAGCGTCAGTTATTGGATAAAATTGCCGCCTAATATGACAAACAACCCGACTGTGCAGGAAGCACAGTCGTGGCGGTAAATGGCATAGGTTATTAGTATAAAACCGATGCCTATAGTACTAAACACGGCCATGTAGGGAAGCACGGCTGTGGCGTCTGGAAATATGGCGGCAGTTTTTTAGTTGTAAACCGATACAGAAAGTGTCCTAGATGGCGCCCTTTTTGTGGCGTGAACCCTTTTGACGTCAGCGTACGATACATAACCAACGCCGATAGGTGCGCTGTTGGTGCCTTTTCGGTGGTGTGAAGCTTTTTGGCATCGGTTATATAACCGACGCTGAAGAGTTCGACCTTTAGTGACGCCCACATAGGCGTCGCTTGAGAACCATCACTAAAAGGGCATAAACAACCGTCGCTAAAGCCATTTTCTATAGTAGTGTCGGGTGAGAAATGTAATTTCTCATATAAAAGATAATTGAACAAAGAATGGTATAATTTGTTTTGAATACATGGATTTTGTTTACAATAGCCTTGATGTCTGTGTTGTGGTCTTTATAGGCCATTGAGCCCAAATAACAAATAAAATTCAATTAGTAATTGAATAATTGAATATTTGAGAAAAGGAAGAGGTAGAAACCTCTAGAAGGCAAAGAGATGTAATCCAAGGATGGATTTCGTGCCTCTTGGGTTCCTTGGGTTCCAAGGAGTCCAAAGTTGCATAAAGTGTGCAATAAGAAAAGAAAAGATAAATTAAGTATTTCTTTATTAAGAAATAAATTGAAAATAATGATAAAATGTGGAAAATGAGTGGAAAGAGGCATAAATGAGATTTCTTGGTGAAATTTTGTATCCATGAGGTTTCTAATATTAAAAAGGAATGCCAATGAGGAAAATTAAAGAGAAATAAAGAGAAATCCTCAAAAAGAGATATTTTAATAAGAAATAAACATGAAAATGAGAAATAATGCATATAGATGCATCTAGAAGGATAATATGTATCCTTATGAAGCAATTTTGAAATAATACAGTACCTTGGGATCCAAGGATCCCCAATAAAGGGGAAGAAAAAGAAAATACCAAAAATGCAAAATATAAGGATAATGTGTTATATAAATTAATGACTTTTGGCATTATAAAAAAGAAATATCTTTTAATGGATATGAATGGTTGGCATTTTGGAAATACCTTTCACATAAAAAGAACTCTCATATGATAATGAACTAATTTCTTGGAGGGCAAGTATTTTGTACTGGATTATCTCAACCAAATCAATATTTAGATCTATGATTGATCATTTATTTCCTTATACGTTAAGGACACCCAACCCAAGGTATGAAAGAGGGAGGTTTCGTAGTGCTTGGAAAGGGAAAGATGAAAACAAGCATATATATACATATACAGGTCTGCATAATGCGTGATTCAGAGAGTGCCTGCCCTCTCCCCTACGTCTCTCTTCGGACACCTCCATATCCAGTTTTCCCTCTTCCGTCTTGGTGTTATGGTTTGATCAGTGGTGCCTTCGATGATCCCTTTACCTGGTAGAGATCGAGTTTAGCTCCAATATCTTCAGACTATGGGATGCGCAGAACCTGAATAGAGCAACAGCCCTGGATGGTGGTCCATTAGAAATCAACCTTTCATCTCCTTCTTCTGTCTTCCATGGGAGGGCATCTGCACGGATGCTAACTCATGGTCCAGGGCGCCGTCAAGGTGGTTTCTTGGTGTCGAAGATCCTTGAACTACCTACGAAATCCGGTGTGGTGCCATGGACTGCAGATCGTCGCTCAGCCAAGGGAGAGCGTCTCCCTCCATGTGGCGCTCCCTGAAGGCTTGAGACGCAGCGATCCTCTGCACCTGGGTGGTTAGACCCCGTGGCCGCAGGCAGAGGGAAGTCACTGGAGATGAGGGACCCCTCCCTGGTGGCCTACGAGTCCAGGGAAGCAGCGCTGGTTACAGTTAGGGTACCCACGGTAGGGAGATTGCGAGGAAGATGAAGGCAGAGCCGGTTGGACGGATTTTCCCCTCGGCGGGCTACATCTTTGATCAACTTAAGGAAGTGCAAAAGGGTCATTTCGTCCTGTTTCCTAGTCACGCGAGCTTGCATGAGAACAAGGCGACGTGGCACCCTCTCATTGGCTGTGGTAAGGTTTTCTTGCAAAAATCATAGTTAAATATTCATAGCTCGGATGACAAAAGTATATATATGAATTTTGATTACGAGAACAAGAGGAATCCAATAAAAATGATATTAAATATTGATTCCGTTCGTAATTGCAAAAGTACCATAATTTGGTAGAAGTATGTATTGAAAAGTAATTAGAAACCCTAATGGTGTATAAAAGATGTATCTTTGTAAGTTAATGGGTTAATTAGAAAGGTAATAACCTGTTGATGCTTATGATGGAGTTTCCATCCGTTTTGAATACAAAATTGGTTAAATTAGGGTTTATGTCCATAAATGAAAAGTAATGTATGTGGGAACCCTAATTTAGGGTAAAAGAAAAAGAAAACCATGTTATTTTGAATTAAGGAAGTAAATTGCTAAATAATGATCCTAATACTGTTAGGAGTATTAAAATAAGAAGATGTAAAGGTTTTAAGTATGTTTGATGAATTAGGGTTCATAATACCTACAAACGAAAGCAAATCCCTAGTTTCCAAGAAACCCTAAAATTGGAATAGAAACCCTAAGGAATAAGATGGAATTGAATAAATTTTGATAAAATAAAGTTGGAATGTTTATTTCAGGGTTTCTGTGCAAATTGATTGATTGTTTGGATTTTCTCTCTCTACAAAGTTAATTCTGTATCTGAATCTGCAATAAGAGGTATGTGGTTACGCTTATGAATAATCGCTCTAGTTTCACGGTGATTCCCGAAGTTTTAATCAGTTGCTTGAAAATAATTGTTGGATGTTTATTTATTTCATGCAACTATAAAGCGACTATGATTATCACTATAAATGTGTGTTTATAACTGACTAGATATAGGTCCACCTCTATTGCTTTGAAAAGGCTACAAGAAAGGGGTAATCCTAGAGCAAGGTCTAGGTTACCGAGAGTTAGAAACTGGGCTACCTATGTGTAGTGCCATGAGACTCATTATCCTGCCATGAGTTAAGGAGTGGGATACTTACGAGTAGTGCCATGTGACTCAACCCTAGAAATTGGTTCACCTATAGGTGGATCATGAGGGGTTTAATGGGGACAACATAGAGGATAGGGTACTCATGGATCACGGAGTTATGTTTAAAATGTAATCTTGATTGTTAAATGATTAATTGAATGATTACATTGTTATCATAGTTGCACGTTTATTGTTTCCCCCACATACCAGCTTCGGCTGACCGACGTTTTGTTTGTCGGCGTTTTAGGTACAAGCCCAAAAGGACAAATAGTAAATCGCCATATTGTGAAATACATGAAGTAAAATACAAGGAGGATTAGTTAGAGTAGAATCCTTAGGTGGATAGAAGTTTAGAGATCCAAGTTTTCAAAAGGTATGCAAAAATTTATTTTCTTACAACTTTTAAGTATAGTCTGTTAAAATTTGATAGTTATTCTTGGTTAATTTCCAAACCTTTGATCCGGAAGTTATGGGTGCGGCTTCGACCTCTCAGTCTCCCTTAATTGGGGGTTATCGGGAGGTGGGGTCGTAACATTTGGTATCAAAGTGTAGGTTCCCCAGTTAACCATTAATAATTATTAAACTTTACAAACTCTATAGAACTCAAGGGAGTTATTAGAGGATTATCTAAAAGACAGAGGTATCTAGAAAAGGATCACGACCGAGGGATGGTAATATTTTCCTCCGCACTGCTAATCGGAATATGAGGACTCCTGGATCTGTGTGACTGCCTAGCCAAAGTCTTAGGGTATGAATCGAAATAAGATACCTTTAGGACTTTCTCATCTTATTCATCCCTTCTCATCACAAATTCTGTTATCCACCATATTAATGAAAAGTATGTAAATAAGATGGCATGGACATAAGATTAATAGATTGAGCACAAATTAAAGAATAGATACATGCTTAGGTCGTATGACGTAAGTTTTCATGTCCTCAGAAGAGACCTGAGGCTAGACCTTCTTGTCAGGAGGATAAGTTAGTCTTGGAGATAGAGATCTCCATTGTAGGTAGAGACCTGGCACATCCTCTGAGAGGGATGTAAACCCTAACCCTAAGTGAAGGTTAGAGAGAGAGATGCCATGATGAGTTAGACCAAGTGTTTGGATGGACATGCCTTGGATGGCGTATGAGCCATGAGAGGTTGGATGACCTAGTACCTCTAGCGACCCATCCTTGGGAAGGGCCGTGCATGTAGAGTGAAGGATATCTCCTTCATTGATGAGGTTAGAGAAGAACCTATGGAAACCCAAATGAGCTTATATGGGCATAATAGGCACCCAAGATGAATCAGTAGTGTGAGCAATAGGTTGAAACCTTGGCCGAGAGAGTTTGATGGATAGCTTATGTGATAACTGGTAAGGGGTTACGGATAACCTTGAGTGAACATAAGTTGAACATAGGCTTCACCTAGGTAAGGGTATGCTTTGGAGGTTGACCCTTCACGAATATAGGACCTCTAATGGTGAGGTTAGTTATAGGGTTAGCTCTAGAGAGAGAGTAGGAAACCCAGCAAGAAGGTTGAAATCCTAGACTTCGAGATATGAGGAGAAGTCGGGAATTGAGGATGATGCGACCTAAGTGGATGATAGTGGTCACCACATGCTTGATCCCTAGAGGTTGATGATGTCTTGTTTTCCATGGGAGGGACCAAAACCTAGAGGGATGATGAGGTTTCTTGCACCTATGTGCCTATGGTATAAGTGTTTACCTTCTGAGAAAGGAAGAAGATGTTTTGTATACCATAAAGTGGATTTGTAACAGGTTATGAGACCTTGTACCTTATGGTTTGTCCTTAAGGAGGATCCAACTCTAAGTGTTGCTCGAGTTGAAGGATGACAGGAAGTGCATGTTATGCCTTTTGCAAGCTTGATTCATGGTTAAGAGATAGAGCATGTAGTTGAGACACCTAAAAGTGAACCTAGGATTCCTAGGCCTAAGAGGGGAAGTGGTATACCTAATGCTCATCATGAGAATTAAGTTGCTATAGTTTTGAGCATGGTACTCCTCATGAATAAAGGAAAGGGAAACCCCCCTTAAGTTTAAACGTATGATTGATGAATCCCTCACAATAAAGTTGATGACACGGGACGGTATGACCTTGATCTAATGTTGAAGAATGAGGACCAGATGACCTATCCTGGTTTAGTGGTCTGCTTGTGCCTTAATAGCTTACTAGGTTTAAGCATATAGATGTAAACTCTAGACCTAAGGGTGTTTGTGACCTTGTTATCGAGAGATAGTTTTCCTCCCATCCGGGGAGGGGGACCCCTTTGGTAGGGTGTATGTCAGTTTTGTCAGTTTAAGGTAACCTAAAGAGGTCTCATAGGATCTTGAGAAGCTAAGTGAAAAGTACATGGTATGAGAATGAACCTGTAGGCCCATAGATATCCATCTCTAGGTGCATGCGGATGTGTTACCATGGAGGTAACCCGTATGGGGCTTGACCAAGGTAGGCAGGTTGCCATGATCCCGATGAAGGGATGAAAGCCAGCCCATGAATGCAGAAAGAGAGATGATGAAGACTTGGGTAAGGTTCTAAGTGAACATGTACTATTATGGAGAATCCTAAGTCTATCCTAGGGTCAGGTAAGGATAAGACCGATGAAAGTAGGAGTTGCCTAATTCCCCAGTTGCACATGACCATAGGGTCGGGAGGTAACAACTATCATTGTCCGAGGGCCATGGATTAGGAGATTGATCACCTTCATGAACTCATGGGACCCAAAGGGCAGATGAGTAGGGCACTCTCTTGATGCATGAGGGAAGAGGGATGACCCCAAAAGAGTCGGTACCCTATAGACCTAGAGGAGATGACCAAAGATGTAAACCTCAGTAGGTTCAAGACTAGTTTGATATCATGATGTTTGTGATGTAGAGACATATGTAGCACGTTGCAACTTATATGTAAATGTGTATTGGTAAGGTGGGATGTACCATCTCTACTCTTGTAATAGGAAGAACTATGTATTTGGACTGCATCCAGATGCTTATTTCCTCTTGTTATGGGGGTGAGAGATAGGAAATTACGCATGCCATACACCAAGGATAAGAGATGATGTAGGTTGGAATGTTGCCACGAGAAATGGGGATAGAGAAGATAACCTACCCTGGTAAAGTGAATGATACATGGATGGTTTACAAACACTAAGAGGAATGAGGTAGTCACCTTATGGGGATGTTTTTATCATGATCTAAGTGGAACTTACAAGTTATACCAGGTTGAGTTTGATCACCATGATGATGAAATCAGAGAGTGTTCTTAATGAAGATAGACATAGAGTTTGAGGTGAGATGATAAGTGAAATACATGGAAGTGTATGTCTTCAATGTTACCTAATACCTAAGGATGTGAAGTGGTAATGGATGCTCTGGTTGAGATACATCTGACTTGTTTGACTAGAAGCTAGAAGAGGTTCTTTGGCTAACCCTAAGTTTGGAAAGGAGAGGTGTTTGGATAAAACTCAGATGTAACAAGATACATTGAAAAGTTAAGGGTTATTTTGTTAGCCAGTCTAGTCCTTGATACGATGAAAGGATGGTGGTAGAACGTCAAGTGCACTCCTTTGGAAAAGAAGGTGATGAAACCCCAATAGAATGGTTTAGGGTTTTTGAGGTATTGATTTTGAATAATAATGACATACAGGGGATCATGATTTTAAGATCACCATACATTGTACCACAAAGATAATAAGTGATAGTAGCACTTTGGATGCTTAAGATGAGGTTGTAGGTGGTATGTGGCCATGCATGACAGAGGGTGAAGGATGAGCATCGATAACCCAGTGCATTGATATAGAGGATAAAGAGTTCCCGAGGGGGAATGGGAGTTCATCACTATGGATGATGTGATAGGTCTCCCCTAGACCAAGGAAGGTCGAGATGCAATATGGGTTATGGTAGATTGCCTTACCTAGATGACTTGAGAAAGAAAGAGTTTTATCAAGGGACAGATCTGGTTGAACTACCCATGAGAGAGATGGTTCAACTACACCATGAAGCGATTTCAAAGGTTCTTGAGTTTTATCTAAAGGTTCCCTTCCAAAAGATGAAAGTAGGTGCATGAAGGACTCGATGTTAGTATAGTTTATCACCCCTAACTAATGGTTAGTATGATCCAGACTAAAGGGTATGATGAGAACATATTTGCTCATTCAGGGTGATGGCTAGAGATAGTTCTTTTCCTATGAAAGATGTATGATGACCACCCTAGCCAGTATTGGGATTTAAAGAATCCCTGTAAGGGAAGTTGTGTCAGTCACCACTTCAGTAAGGTGATGTTGGTGAAAGGACCACATGATGGTTAGAAAAGGACCATAGTGTGTGTAGATGGGGTCGCTTTGATCGTGCAATGGCTGAAAGGAGCCTACAGACGACAAGAGTCGTGAGAAGATGTAAGGTAGATTGACATGCAGTTCAATGTGGGAGTATATGTGACATGAAAAATCCGACCCCTCTAAGTTATAGCAAAGAGAGTTGAGTCCCTCATGGATGGGTTCTTTTGAAATGGTTTGGTGGAGAAGGTTAAGTTTGACCTTACCCCTCAGGATAAAGTAATGAGTCATGAGTTCCATGTGTCCAATTTAGAGCACTATGTGAGGTACCCCGACCATGTGTTGAGTAATGAACCTAGTGAGCCCCAGGGGAGGCTGATATGGCCTGAGTCACTTGTGTTGTTTGTAGACGCCAGGATGAAAGAACTCAGAGAAAAGAATATGTGATGATAAAGGTTCTTTGGAGACAACATGAGTATGGTAAAGCCACATAGGGGCCAATGATGGACATGGAAAAGTCTTATCCTGTATTGTTTGTTTGCTTGATAGAATTTTGAGGACAAAATTCCTATAAGAAGTGAAGGATGTTACAACCCCAATTTTTGGGTTCATCGGGTGAGAAATGTAATTTATCATATAAAAGATAATTGAACAAAGAATGGTATACTTTGTTTTGAATACATGGATTTTGTTTACAATAGCCTTGATGTATGTGTTGTGGGCTTTATTGGCCATTGGGCCCAAATAACAAAGAAAATTCAATTAGTAATTGAATAATTGAATATTTGAGAAAAGGAAGAGGTAGAAACCTTTAGAAGGAAAAGAGATGTAATCCAAGGATGGATTTCATGCCTCTTGGGTTCCTTGGTTTCCAAGGAGTCCAAAGTTGCATAAAGAGTGCAATAAGAAAAGAAAAGATAAATTAAGTATTTCTTTATTAAGAAATAAATTGAAAATAATGATAACATGTGGAAAATGAGTGGAAAGAGGCATAAATGAGATTTCTTGGTGAAATTTTGTATCCATGAGGTTTCTAATATTAAAAGGGAATGACAATGAGGAAAATAAAAGAGAAATAAGGAGAAATCCTCAAAAAGAGATATTTTAATAAGAAATAAACATGAAAATGAGAAATAATGCATATATATGCATCTAGAAGGATAATATGTATCCTTATGAAGGAATTTCGAAATAATAGAGTGCCTTGGGATCCAAGGATCCCCAATAAAGGGGAAAGAAATTGAAAATACCAAAAATGCAAAATATAAGGATAATGTGTTATATAAATTAATGACTTTTGGCATTTTCAAAAAGAAATATCTTTTAATGGATATGAATGGTTGGTGTTTTGGAAATACCTTTCACATAAAACGAACTCTCATATGATAATGAACTAATTGCTTGGAGGGAAAGTATTGTGTACTAGATTATCTCAACCAAATCAATATTTAGATCTACAATTGATCGTTTCTTTCCTTATACGTTAAGGACACCCAACCCAAGGTATGAAAGAGGGAGGTTTCGTAGTGCTTGGAAAGGGAAAGATGAGAACATGCATATATATACATATACAGGTCTGCATAATGCGTGATTCAGAGAGTGCCTGCCCTCTCCCCTACGTCTCTCTTCGAACACCTCCATATCCAGTTTTCCCTCTTCCGTCTTGGTGTTATGGTTTGATCGGTGGTGCCTTCGATAATCCCTTAACTTGGTAGAGATCGAGTGTAGCTCCAATATCTTCAGACTATGGGATGCGCAGAACCTGAATAGAGAAACATCCCTGGACGGTGATCCATTAGAAATCATCCTTTCATCTCCTTCTTCCGTCTTCCATGGGAGGGCATCTACACGGATGCTAACTCATGGTCCAGGATGATGTCGAGGTGGTTGCTTGGTGCCGAAGATCCTTGAACTGCCTACGAAAGCCGGTGTGGAGCCATGGACTATAGATCGCCGCTCAGCCAAGGGAGAGTGTCTCCCTCCATGTGGTGCTCCTTGAAGGCTAGGGATGCAGCGATCCTCTGTGCTTGGGTGGTGAGACCCCATGGCCGGAGGCAGAGGGAAGTCGCTGGAGATGAGGGACCCCTCCCTGGTGGCATGCGAGTCCAGGGAAGCAGCGCTGGTCGCAGCTAGGGCACCCACGGTAGGGAGATCACGAGGAAGATGAAGGCAGAGCCGGTTCGATGGATTTGCCCCTCAGTGGGCTACATCTTTGATCAACTTAAGGAAGGGCAAGAGGGTCATTTTGTCATGTTTCCAAGTCACGCGAGCTTGCATGAGAACAAGGCGACGTGGCGCCCTCTCATTGGTCGTGCTAAGGTTTTCTTGCAAAAATCATAGTTAAATATTCGTAGCTCGGATGACAAAAGTTTATATATGAATTTTGATCGAGAGAACAAGAGGAATCTAATAAAAATGATACTACATATTTATTGCGTTCATAATTGCAGAAGTACCTTAAATTGGTAGAAGTATGTATTGAAAAGTAATTAGAAACCCTAATGGTGTATAAAAGATGTATCTTTGTAAGTTAATGGGTTAATTAGAAAGGTAATAACATGTTGATGCTTATGATGGAGTTTCCATCCATTTTGAATACAAAATTGGTTAAATTAGGGTTTATGTCCATAAATGAAAAGTAATGTATGTGGGAACCCTAATTTAGGGTAAAGGAAAAAGAAAACCATGTTATTTTGAATTAAGGAAGTAAATTGCTAAATAATGATCCTAATATTGTTAGGAGTATTAAAATAAGAAGATGTAAAGGTTTTAAGTATATTTGATGAATTAGGGTTCATAATACCTAAGAATGAAAGCAAAACCCTAGTTTCCAAGAAACCCTAAAATTGGAATAGAAACCCTAAGGAATAGATGGAATTGGATAAATTTTGATAAAATAAAGTTGGAATGTTTATTTTAGGGTTTCTGTGCAAATTGATTGATTGTTTGGATTTTATCTCTCTACAAAGTTAATTATGTATCTGAATCTGCAATAAGAGGTATGTGGTTATGCTTATGAATAATCTCTCTAGTTTCACGGCGATTCCCGAAATTTTAATTGGTTGCTTGAAAATAACTGTTGGATGTTTATTTATTTCATGCAACTATAAAGTGACTATGATTATCACTATAAATGTGCGTTTATAACTGACTAGATCCGGGTCCACCTCTATTGCTTTGAAAAGGATAAAAAAAGGGGTAATCCTAGAGCAAGGTCTAGGTTACTGAGAGTTAGAAACTGGGCTACCTGCGTGTAGTGCCATGAGACTCATTAGCCTGCCATGAGTTAAGGAGTGGGCTACTTACGAGTAGTGCTATGTGACTCAACCCTAGAAATTGGTTCACCTATAGGTGGATCATGAGGGGTTTAATGGGGACAACATAGAGGATAGGGTACTCATGGATCGCGGAGTTATGTTTAAAATGTAATCTTGATTGTTAAATTATTAATTGAATGATTACATTGTTATCATAGTTGCACGTTTATTGTTTCCTCCACATACCAGCTTCGGCTGACCGACATTTTGTTTGTCGGCATTTTAGGTACAAGCCCAAAAGGACAAATAGTAAATCGTCATATTGTGAATTACATGAAGTAAAATACAAGGAGGATTAGTTAGAGTAGAATCCTTAGGTGGATAGAAGTTTAGAGATCCAAGTTTTCAAAAAGGTATGCAAAATTTTATTTTCTTACAGCTTTTTAGTATAGTCTGTTAAAATTTGATAATTTTTCTTGGTTAATTGTCAAACCTTTGATACGGAAGTTATGGGTGCGGCTTCGACCTCTCAGTCTCCCTTAATTGGGGGTTATCAAGAGGTGGGGTCGTAACAGCATATGCCCTCATAAGACCCTTTAGTCTGGATCATACTAACCATTAGTTAGGGGTGATAAAATGTACTAACATAGAGTTCTTCATGTACCTTCTTCCACCTTATGGAAGTAACCCTTTAGGTTATACTCAAGAATTTATAAATTCACCTCATGGTGTAGTTGAACCATCCCTCTCATATGTGGTTCAACCTGATCTGTCCCTTGACAGTACTCTTTCTTTCTCATGTCAACTAGGTAAGACGATCTACCATACCCCACATTGCATCTTGACCTTCCCTGGTCTAGGAGAGACCTACAATATCCATAGTGATGAACTCCCTTTCTCTTTTGGGGACTCTCTATCCATGTACATGGTAACTGGTATTCGTCCTTCTCCCTCAGCTTGCATGGCCATATACCACATGCAACTTCATCTTAAGCATCCAAAGTGCTATTGTCATTTACTATCTTATTAAAACCACGATGTATGGTGATCTTCAATCATGATTTCCTATATGTCATGGTTCCTCAAGATCGATACCTCAGAAACCCTAAACCACTTTCATCAGGGTTTCATCACCTTCCTTTCCAAAGAAGTGCATCTGAGGTTCTACATCCATCTTTTCATTGCATCCAGGCCTAGGCTGGCTAACCAAACAACCATTAACTTGTTCCACAAATCTCATTACATCTGATTATTAGCCAAACTTATCTCCTTTCCAAACTTAGGGTTAGACAAACAACCTCTTCTAGCTTCTAGACAAACTAGACAGATATATCTCAACTAGAGCATCCATTACCACTTCTCATCCTTAGGTATTAGGTAATGTTGGAGACATACACCTTCATGTATTTCACTTATCATCTTACCCCAAACTCTATGTCTATCTTTATTAAGAACACTTTCTGATTTCATCATCATGGTGATCAAACTCAACCTTGTATGACTCATATTTCATGATAAAAACATCCTCATAAGGTGACTACCTCATTTCTCTTTAACTTTTGCAAATCATCCATGTATTATTCACTTTACCAGGGCATGTTATCCTCTCTATCCTCATGCCTCGTAGCAACGTTCCAACTCACATCATCTTTTATCCTTGGTGTATGGCATGCGTACTGTCCTATCTCTCACTCCCATAATAAGAAGAAATAAGCATTTGGCTGCAGTCCAAATATAAAGTTCTTCCTGTTCCAAGAGTAGAGATGGTGCATCCCACCTTGCCAGTACACCTTTAAATCTAATTTGAAATGTGACGTTTTATGCTTCTATATTACAATCATCTTGATATCCAAGTTACCTCCATGGAAAACTGGTTTTGAACCTACTTGGGTCACCTCACAATCCTTGGTCATCTCCTCTAGGTCTATAGGGTGCTGACACTTTTGGGGTCATCCCTCTTCCCTCATGCATCAAGAGAGTTCCATACTTATCTGCCGTTTGGGTCCCATGAGTTCATGAAGGTGATCAATCTCCTAACCCATGGCCCTCAGACAATGATAGTTGTTACCTCCCGACCCTATGGTCATGTGCAACTGGGGAATTAGGCAACTCCTACTTTCATCGGTCTTATCCCTACCTGACCCTAGGATAGACTAAGGATTCTCCATTTATAGTACATGTCCAACTTACAACCTCACCCAAGCCTTCATCATCTCTCTTTGTATACATCGGCCGACATTCATCCTTTCATAGGGGTCATGGTGACCTATTTACCTTGGTCAGGCCCCTTACCGGTTACCTCCATGGTAACACATCCGCATGCACTTAGAGATGGATATCTATGGGTCTACAGGTTCATTCCCATACCATGTACTTTTCACTTAGCTTCTCAAGATCCTATGAGACCTCTTTAGGTTACCTTAAACCAACAAAACTGATATACACCCTACCAAAGGGGTCCCTCTCCCAGGGAGGAAAACTATGTCTTGACAACAAGGTCACAAAAGCTCTTAGGTCTAGGGTTTACATCCACATGAGCCTACTTAACCCTAGCAAGCTATTAAGGCACAAGAAAATCACCGACTGAACCATTCTAGGTCGTACTTGTCCTCTTTCCTCGATGTTGGATCAAGATTATACTTTCCTTTATCATCAACCTAGTTATGAGGGGTTCATCAAACATACCTTAAACTTAAGGGGCTTCCCTTTTCCTCTATACATGAGGAGTACCATGCTCGCTTCTATAGGAACTCAACTCTCATCATGAGCATTAGGTATACCACTTCCCCTCTTAGGCCTAGGTACCCTAGGTTCACTTGTAGGTGTCCAACTGCATGCTCATCCTATTAACCATGAACTAAACATATACAGGGTATGACATGCACTTCCTGTCATCCTTCTACTGGAGCAACACATCAGGGTTGAGTCCTCCCCAAGGACAACCAACAAGGTACAAGGCCTCGCAACCTGTTACCAAACCTCTTTCGGTCCACAGATACATAGGTACCAGAACCATCATCCTCTCTTTAGGGTTTGGTTCCTATAAAGGCAACCAAGACATCAATAGGCTTAATGGATCATGCATGAGGCAACCTCTATCATCCACTTAGGTCACATCATGCTCGACTCCCCAATGTTCCTCATATCTCGGGGTCTAGGATTACGACCTTCTTGCTTGGTGTCGTACTCTTTCTCTAACCCTATAACCAACCTCACCATTAGAGGTCCTCTCTTCATGAAGGATCAACCTCGAAAGCATGCCCTTACCTGGATGAATTCTATGTTCAACTTATGTTAGCTCAAGGTTATCCATAGTTCTTTATGCTTATTTCATAATCCATCCTTCATACTCTCCTGGTCAGGGTTTCAACCTATTTCTCACACTACTAATGTACCCTAGGTGCATACTATGCCCTATTCGCATAAGCCCATAGGGTCTCTACAGGTCCTTCACTAACATCATCATCGAAGGAGCTATCCTTTACCCTAACATGCACGACCCTTCCCAGGGTTGGGTTGCCAAAGGTGCTAGGTCACCCATGGATCATATGGCATCCTAAAGGCATGTCCTTTCAAACACCTGGTCCAACTCATCTATCTCTAACCTTCACTTAGGGTTAGGATTAACATCATCCTCAAGGATGTGCTAGGTCTCTACTTTTAATGGAGGTCTCTACCTCCAAGACTTACTGTCTTTACTCATCCTCTGACAAGGAGGTCTATTCTCAGGTCTCTCCTGAGGGCATGACAACTTATGTCATACGACCTAAGCATGTATCTATTCTTTAGTTTATGCTTACTCTATTAAGCTTATGTCCATGACATCTTAATTACATGATTTTCATTAATTTTATGGAGGATTACTTAGACCTTATTAATCTTACCCATACCTCAAGAGGGTGAGGAGAAGAGGGAAAACCTTAATCCTTAAGGTCCTTAACAGAATTTGTGATGAGAAGGGATGAATAAGATGAGAAAGTCCTAAAGGTATCTTATTTCGATTCATACCCTAAAACTTTGGCCAGGAAGTCACACGGATCTGGGAGTCCTCGTATTCTGACTAGCGGTGTGGAGGAAAATATTGCCAGCCCACGGTTGTGATCCTTTTCTAGACACCTCTGCCTTTCGGATAATCCTCTAATAACTCCCTTGGGTTCTATGGAGTTTGTAAAATTTAATAATTATTAATGGTTAAGTGAGGAACCTCACTCTGATACCAAATGTTACGACCCCACTTCCCGATAACCCCCAATTAAGGGAGACTGAGAGGTCAAAGTTGCACCAGTAACTTCCGGATCAAAGGTTCGACCCTTAACCAAGAACAATTATTAAATTTCAACAATCTATACTGAAAAGTTGTAATAAAATTTTTCATACCTTTTTGAAAATTTTGGATTTCTAAACTTCTATCCATGTATGTATTCTACTTTAACTAATCCTCCTTGCATTTTACTTCATGTATTTTGCAATATGATGATTTATTGTTTGTCCTTTTGGCTTGTACCTAAAACGCCGACAAACAAAACGTCGGTCAGCCGAAGCTGGTATGTGGGGGAAACAATAATCATGAAAATATGTTAACAATGTAATCCTTCAATTAATCATTTAACAACCAAGATTATGTTTTGAACCATACTACTCAATCCTTACCTATCCCCTAACTCTGTGATGTCCTTGCATGCTACCTCTCTTTAGGTAGATCCTTACCCCCATGGTCCTACCTTATAGGTAGCTAATACATAGGGTAATAGAGTCGCATGGCACTACCCATAAGTAGCCCAATATCTAACTCAAAGTGACTTGATGGACCTACCCCATTGGTAGCCATGTACTAAGTCATCCGATGACCTGATGGACCTACCCCATAGGTAGCCATGTACTAGGTCAACTAATAAGCCACAGAAGGGACCATGATCTGAGCTAGTAGGCACATATCTTAGGCGATAGTCAAATCCACACTATAGTTTGCATGAATTAAAATCATCCAACAATTAATTCATGTCATCGATGAAAACTTCGGTAAACCTCAGAAAACTAACTTGATATATTCATAAGCGTAACCACATACCTGTATTGTAGATATAGATACAGAATTAATCAGAACATAGAAATCTCAATCAAGCAACCAATAATGCATAGAATCCTGAAATAAATATACCAATTTCCTTTTATTAATATTTATCCAATATCATCATCCTCCTTAGGATTTCTATTCCAATTTTAAGGTTTCCTTGGGATTTAGGGTTTTGCCTCCATTCTTAGTTATTAAGAACCCTAATTCATAAATCTACTTAAAACCTTTAAATTCTCTCCTTTTAATATTCTTAATAGTCTTAGGATCATCGTTTAGTAATTTACTTCCTTAATATGAAATATCATGGTTTTCCTCTTATTTTACCCCAATTAGGGTTCCCATATGAATTATTCTTCATTTATGGATTACAACCCTAAAACTACCAATTTTATATACCAAATGGATGAAAACTCTATATTATTAATCAACATGTTAATATCTTTCAAATTAACCTATTAGTCTTCAAAGATGTATCCTTTATATTCAATTTAGGGTTTCTAACATTTCCTACAAAACCCTAACCATCTCAATTATCTTCATTAAGAATTATCTAATGCAAACTATGTTCAAGAATCATTATATTATAGTTTTATTCTTGCAATATCATATTATGACCACTATAACTCATATTTACTCAAATCCGAGTTTTTAGTCTATTAAACCATGTTCATGATCATAAAACCCTAAAACCAACATACTAATCATATTTTTATGATTTTACCATTCCTTTATTCTTAACAGGTTAAGATTGATCAAAAACATATAAAAGATTGATCAAAAAACTCATTGGTATTCCTTTTATCATTAGGAATCCTTGAGATACGAAAATCCACACAAGATCACTCAATTATACCTTTTTCCACTTATTTCCAATATTTTAACAGTATTTTCAATTTCTATCTTACTAAAGAAATACTTAATTAACCTTTTCTTTTCTTATTGCTTTCTTTTTGCAGCTTTGGATTCCTTGGAACCCAAGAGGCACGAAATCAATCCTTTGATTACATCTCTTTGCCTTCTAGAGGTTTCTACCTCTTTCCTTTTCTCAAAAACTCAATTATTCATTTACTAATTGAATCTCCTTGTTATCGGGCCCAATAGCCAATAAAGCCCATAACACAATCATCAAGGCTATTGTAAACAAAATCCATTTATTCAAAACAAATCATATCTTTATTTGTTCAAAAATTGTTAATATGAGAAATTACATTTCTCACCAATGAACCCAAAAATTTGGGGTTGTAACAGGATGATCATCTAACATCCTTGAACGTCGGGCTCCACCCAAACACCGGTGACACACATGTAGCACGGTTGTAGCACGGCTGAGGGTCGCGGGCTTGTAGAGCCTGTTACTGTCCGGGGAGGCCATATCCAAGGTATCCCCACCTGCGTGGGGGAACGACGAAGGAAAGGGAACCGCCCCAGTGGCCGACGAGGTCCAGGAAGCAACAACAAGGCCGCGCACGATCCTTGCTGCAGCGGCAGACCTAGAGCATGCGGGAAGGAACAAGACGGAGGGCATTGGACGGTTTTTCCCTCCGTGAGCTGAGAGTGGATCAACTTAACCAAGGGTATAAGAGCATTTCAAAATGTTTCCAAAGTCGATTGCTTTGCATGGCAAGGGTGATGTGGCACAATCTGATTGGCCAACTAAGTGAATCCTTGCAAAAATCATATCTAATAAACTGTAACTTGGATAGATACAAATAATATATGTATTTTGATTAGGAGAACGAGGGGAATCCAATAAAAATGTTATGAAAGATTGATTCCTTTTCTAATTGCAAAAGTACAATAAGTTGATGAAAAGTGCATTAAAGTTAAGTTAAAAATCCTATTTGTGATAAAAGGTTGAATCTAGTATGCTTAATGGGTTAATTGAAGTGTTAATAACCTTTTGAATGATAATTATAGATTCGAACCTGATCTAGATGTAAAATTTCATGATTTAGGGCTTTTACCTCATATGATAATGATCAAGCATTTAGAAACCCTAATTTAGTGTAAAAGAAGATAAGAACATATTGAATTTGAAAATTGTGAAAATATGATTGTTAAATGATGGTTCTAAGTTATTTGTATTCAAAAGTCCTTTATTCTAGATAAATACCCTAAATGTAGTAATTAGGGTCTTTTCATGAATAAAAGGTGGAATTGATGGCAAAATGAGTTCATATGTTAATTAGACCCTAATGAACTTTGAATTAATGATAGATGCGCATAATGATCTTATCATGTATTAAAAGGATAAAAATAGTAGCTTTAATGTAAAAGAAGCTTAATGAAATTAATTGATGATTAATGTGCCTTTAATATGGAAATAGGGTTATATGTTGTTAAGATAACCTTAATATTGAAGAATAGATGAGATAATTAGGGTTTATGAGTAATGGCATAAAATTAGGGTTTCATATGGTAAAAGATGAAGGGAAACCCTAATTCAAAAAACAAAACCCTAAAATGGATACAGAAACCCTAGAAAGTTAATCCAAGTCAATAAAGTAGATTCTTGATAAAGTGTGTACATATTCTTTTCAGGAATTATGTGATTATTGAATTGCTTGCTTGGATTGCATTCTTGGTTGGATTTTCTTAATGCTGGTGAAATCATCAAATCAGGTATGTGGTTATGCTTATGAATAATTGCTTTAGTTTCATGGCGATTCCCGAAGGTGTTTATTGGTTGCTTGAAAAATAAATGTTGGATGTTTATTTATTTCATGCAACTATAAAGTGACTATGATTATCACCATGACTATGTATATATAATTGGCTACATCTGAATCCACCTCGGTGGCTTGTTGAGGCTAAAAAGGGGTAACCTAGAGTAAGGTCTAGGTTATCGTGCGTTAGAAACTGGGCTACCAAGTGTAGTGCCATGAGACCCTTTAGCATGCCATGAGTTAAGGTGTGGGCTACCTATGGGTAGTGCCATGTGACTCAACCCCAGAAAATAGTTCACCTATAGGTGGGACCATGAGGGGTTTAATGGGGATCTACTATAATGAAAGTAGCATCCAGGTCCACTGCAGGGACAGCGCAGAGGATAGGGAATGAATGGATCACGCAATTATATTTAAAACGTAAAATTGGTTGTTAAGTGATAATTGGTTGCAATACATTGTTATGAATAATGGCATGATTATTGTTTTCCCCACATACCAGCTTCGGTTGACCGACGTTTTGTTTGTCAGCATTTTAGGTACAAAACCAAAGAACAAACAGTAAATCGTCATATTGTGAAATACATGAAGTAAAATACAAGGAAGAATTGTTAGAGTAAAATCCAAAGTGGATAGAAGTTTATAAATCCATGTTTTCAAAGAGGTATGCAAAAGTTTTTTTGTCTTACAACTTTTCAGTATAGATTGTTGAAATTTAATAATTGTTCTTGGTTAAGTGTCGAACCTTTCATCTGGAAGTTATGAGTGCGGCTTTGACCTCTTGGTCTCCCTTAATTGGGGGTTATCGGGAGGTGGGGTCATAACATTTGGTATCAGAGCGTAGGTTCCTCACTTAACCATTAATAATTATTAAATTTTACAAACTCCATAGGACCCAAGGGAGTTATTAGAGGATTATTCGGAAGATGGAGGTGTCTAGAAAAGGATCACGACCGGGGGCTGGTAATATTTTCCTCGGCACCGCAAGTCGGAATACGAGGACTCCCGGATCTGTGTGACTGCGTGGCCAAAGTCTTAGGGTATGATTCAAAATAAGATACCTTTAGGACTCTCTCACCTTATTCATCCCTTCTCAACTTAAATTCTGTTAAGGACCCTAAGGATTAGGGTTTTCTCTCTTCTCCTCACCCTCTTAAGGATCCAAAGGTTGATAAGGTCTAAGGAATCCTCCATCAAATTAATGAAAAGTATGTAAATAAGATTTCATGGACATAAGCTTAATAGATTAAGCGCAAACCAAAGAATAGATACATGCTTGGGTCGTATGATACAAGTTGTCATGCGCTTAGGAGAAACCTAAGAATAGACCTCCTTGTCAGGAGGATAAGTAAAGATAGTTTGTCTTGGAGATAGAGATCTCCATTAAAAGTAGAGACCTGGCACATCCTCTGAGGATGATGTTAACCCTAACCCTAAGTGTTGGTTAGAGAGATATGAAGTGGTGAATAGATATCACAATAGACCAGTTATTTGAAAGGACATGCCCTTGGGATGCCATATGATTCATGGGTGACCTAGCACCTTTGGCAACCCAACCCAAGGAAGGGTCGTGCATGTTAGAGTAAAGGATAGCTCCGTCGATGATGATGTTTGTTATGACCCCACCTCCCGATAACCCCCAAATAAGGGAGACTGAGAGGTCGAAGCCGCACCCATAACTTCTGGATCAAAGGTTCGGCAATTAACCAAGAATAATTATCAAATTTTAACAGACTATAGTTAAAAGCTGTAAGAAAATAAATTTTTGCATACCTTTTTGAAAACTTGGATCTCTAAACTTCTATCCACTTAAGGATTCTACTCTAACTAATCCTCCTTGTATTTTTCGTCATGTATTTCACAATATGACGATTTACTGTTTATCCTTTTGGCTTGTTCCTAAAACGCCGACAAACAAAATGTCGGTCAGCCGAAGCTGGTATGTGGGGGAAACAATAATTATGTAAATATGTTAACAATGTAATCATTCAATTAATCATTTAACAACCAAGATTATATTTTAGATATAACTCCACGATCCAAGAGTACCCTATCCTCTATGTTGTCCCCATTAAACCCCTCATGATCACCTATAGGTGAACCAATTTCTAGGGTTGAGTCACATGGCACTACTCGCAAGTAGCCCACTCCTTAGCTCATGGTAGGCTAATGAGTCTCATGGCACTACACATAGGTAGTCTAGTTTCTAACTCTCAGTAACCTAGACCTTGCTCTAGGATTACCCCTTTTTTAGCCATTTTAAAGCAATAGAGGTGGACCCAGATCTAGTCAGTTATATACGTACATTTATAGTGATAATCATAGTCTCTTTATAGTTGCATGAAATAAATAAACATCCAATAGTTATTTTCAAGCAACCGATTAAAACTTTGGGAATCACCGTGAAACTAGAGAAATTATTCATAAGCAAGCACATACCTTATGCCATTGCAGAACTGTGGCAGAACATCATATGTACTTTAATAATATATCCAAACATCCAAGAAACAAGCATTCAATCTGAAATATTCATACTACATATGTGTCACCATGTATTCACATTAGATTACTCAGATATAGATTTGCTCCTAAACTAGGATTTAGAGTTATCTCGTGTTTAGACCAGGCATTAGGGTTACAAACCTTAATTCCATCATATCATAGTTTCTAATATTAGAATATCACTTATGCATATTAGGTTAAACCCTAATTATCATCTTAAGCAAATTAGACGACTCATTACATTTAATTCACATTATCAACATTAAGATTATCTCAAGATGTTCCCACAAGTATCAAAACCCTAAAGCAGCATATATAAAATCACTAATATGGAACTATCCATTATTTAACATTATCAGGGTTTTACTCATTATACATGGCAAGATCAGGTGTTAGCCTAACATGAACAAATCTATTCAATTAAGCATCATATTAAGGCAAATCTAGGTTTTCTTTTACATTAAACCCATTAGAACATGTATTTCCTATACTTTTAGAACAGGAAGCATAATTAGGTTCTGATAATAAATTATTTAGATTCCTCTCATTTTTCTAAGAAACTTTCATATATTATATGTCCCCATCAGAGTTACCAATAAATTTCTATAACTACTTCAAGGTTATTCGATTCTGACCAATCATTAGTGGCCACATCAGCATATAATACCCCATTTTAACTTAATTTGTGAACTGCGTTAAGTTTATAATGGAAAGACTATATTTCCCCTCCCGTGGAGACTTGACTATTGTGCACTCGGGGGATAAATCGTCTAAAAGGCTTGACGCCTTCTCCTTCCTCATGGAAGGGCGCCGCACGCAGCCCCAATGGGTCTACTGGGAGCCCGACTCCCGCTTGGATGAGTCGGGTGCCACATCAGGCACTTAGGCCCTAGGCTCTACAGCCCCAAAGGTGGTCTAGCCACGTCTATCCACAACTGCCGAACCCGAATAGGCCCTAGGCGAGGTCGAAGGTGACCAACGGTTGAGGGAAACAGAGGTCCTAGATAGCTAGCTCTTGTAGGTTGCAAAAGACCAAAAAGATGCATGAGAGGGGGTCGAGCCCTTACCAAAACCTCTCTGTGTTGGTGCTAGCAGAAGAGAAACCTTGAGGAAGTTTTCATGTTCCTTCCCCTTACTCGGATACTCGGCAAGGAGCTTTCTCTCCCCACTTAGCACGGTGCTGCTATGGTGAAAGGGTGTCACCTTGATATTACTAGTCTCCAGATTCACCACCAGGTCCGTCGTCCATTGGTGTGTCTCCCAGTGCCTTCATGGCATGGCTATCCTTGGTTACCAACATGAAAGAAAGTCACTTCATGGCTGTTTGTAGGTCGAAAGCAGAGATAGCACAACTCACGCATCTCCAAACAATGGAGGAGATCGATGACCCATGCTTCTACTACAAGCACCCATGATGGTAGCTAGGGTTTTCCAGGAAAAGGGTGGTGCTTTATCATCTCTCTTATATAGGATGTATGCCTAACCTTTAGGGTTAAGGGTAAGAAACAAAGGTGTGGGTGTTGGCCAAGTCCTTCTTGGGAATGCCATAGAAGGCAATATGATTATACGGAAAGTAATTCAATTACTCTAAATATCACGATCCATCCGTGTGTATTAGATCGAATACTTTTTCCTTCTGTTTTATGGTAATATGTTTCCAAGGCTAACTCATTAAATCTTTTTCCAACTATACTTCATAATCGGGGTCCAAACTTCTCTTTCCCTCTAAACTATGTTTCCCATTCCTTTTAGGAGACTTATATATCATTCCTTTATTTGTCTTCCAAGCAACAAGTGGATAATCCTTTAATTAAATATCTAAGCCTATTATCTTGGATTATCTTAGAAATCCTCTCATTATCTTAACTTGTAAGTATCCTTCAACATACAAAAAAGTCAACCCAAGGTAACACTATTTGGTGCCCCAACCATTGTGTTTTCAATAATGGAAAGATAAGTATTCTTTTAACTATCTAACACATTATAAACTGTATTCTCCTTTGGAAAATGTTTATCAATATCATTACTATTTATTAATGCATGAAAACCTTTTATCTATTTGTCTTCTTCCAAAGCACTTGTGACAAAGGCAATTAACATTACTATTCCACCAATAAAATTATTGAGAAAATATCAATTTAATCATATTTTATAGTTCCATTTTACCAAAATTCGAGGATATTACATTTGATGTCTCGATGGGACTTTGACGGTAAGTCATATCACATTATCCTCTCATTTTATTATTAGTTTCCATTTCTCTTTCTTTTCTTAAAACTTAATTATTCATTTACTAATTGAATAATTGAATTTCCTTACTTCATTTCCTTGTTATTGTGCCCAATAGCCAATAAAGCCCACAACACAATCATCAAGGCTATTGTAAACAAAATCCATTTATTCCAAACAAGTTATATAATTATTTTTTCAAATATCATTAATATGAGAAATTACATTTCTCACCAAATGAAACCAAAAAAATTGGGGTTGTAACAATGTCAGTGAAGGACATGTAGAAACCCTATGGGCTTATGCGAACAGGGCATAGCCTGCACACAGGGTATGTTAGTACTGTGAGCAATAGGTTGAAACCCTGACCAGGAAAGTATGAAGGATGGCTTATGAAATAAGCATAAAGAACTATGGATAACTTTGAGCGAACATAGGCTTCATCTAGGTAAGGGCATGCTTTTGAGGTTGATCCTTCATGAAGAGAGGACCTCTAATGGTGAGGTTGGTTGTAGGGTTAGCTCTAGAGAGAGAGAGAGTACGAAACGCAGCAAGAAGGTTGGAATCCTAGACTCTGAGATACGAGGCGAAGTCGAGAGTTGAGGATGATGCACCTAAGTGGTTGATAGTGGTCACCACATGCTTGATCCCTAGAGGTTGATGATGTCTTGGTTGCCATGGGAGGGACCAAACCCTAGAGAGACGATGAGGCTTCTGGCACCTATGTGCCTATGGTATAAGTGTTTACCTTCTAAGAAAGGAAGAAGAAGTTATGTATACCCTAGAGAGGTTTAGTAAAAGGTTATGAGGCCTTGTACCTTATTGTTTGTCCTTGAGAAGGACCCAACGCTAAGTGTTGCTCGGGTTGAAGGATGATAGGAAGTGCATGTCATGCCTTTTTCGTGCTTGATTTGTGGTTAAGAGATAGAGAATGCAGTTGGACACCTAAAGGTGAACCTAGGATTCCTAGGACCAAGAGGGGAAGTGGTGTACCTAATGTTCATGGCAAGAATTAAGTTTCTATAGTTTCGAGCATGATACTCCTCACGTATGGAGGAAAAATGGAAACTCCTTAAGTCAAAGGTATGATGAACCCCTCACAGCTATGTTGAAGACAAGGGAAGGTATGATCTTGATACAATGCTGAGGAATGAGAACCCAGATGACCTAGCCTGGTTTAGTGGTCTTCTTGGGCCTTAATATCTTACTAGGGTTAAGCATATGGATGTAAACCCTAGACCTAATGGCGTTTGTGACCTTGTTGTCAAGAGATAGTTTTCCTCCCATCCTGGGAGAGGGACCATTTGGTAGGGTTTATATCAGTTTTGTTGGTTTAAGGTAACCTAAAGAGGTCTCATAGGATCCTGAGAAGCTAAGTGAAAAGTACATGGTATGAGATGAACCTGTAGACCCATAGGTATCCATCTCTAACTGCATATGGATGTGTTACCATGGAGGTAACTGGTATGGGGCTTCACTAAGGTAGGAAGGTTGCCTTGATCCTTATGAAGGGATGAAGGTCATCCCATGAATGCAGAAAGAGAGACGATGAAGGCTTGGGTAAGGTTCTAAGTTGGACATGTACTATAATAGAATCCTCAGTCTATCCTAGGGTCAGGTAGGGATAAAACCGATGGAAGTAGGAGTTGCCTAATTCCCTAGTTGGACATGACCATAGGGTTGGGAGGTAACAGCTATCATTGTTTGAGAGCCATGGGTTAGGAGATTGATCACCTTCGTGAACTCATGGGACCCAAAGGGCAGATGAGTAGGGCACTCTCTGGATGCATAAAGGGAAAAGGGATGACCCCAAAAGTGTCGGCACCCTTTAGACCTAGAGGAGATGGCCAAGGATTGTGTGGTGACCCAAGTAGGTTCGAGACCAGTTTTCCATAGAGGTGACTTTGATAGAAAGATGATTGTAATATAGAGGCATAACCGGCACGTTTCAACTTAGATTTAAAGGTGTATTGGCAAGGTGGGATGTACCATCTCTACTCTTGGAATAAGAAGAACTATGTATTTGGACTGCAGCCAAATGCTTATTTATTCTTGTTATGGGAGTGAGAGATAGGACAGTACACATGCCATACACCAAGGATGAAAGATGATGTGAGTTGGAATGTTGCTATGAGGTATGAGGATAGAGATGATAACATACCCTGGTAAAGTGTATGATACATGGATGGTTTGCAAACACTAAAAGGAATGAGGTAGTCACCTTATGGGGATGTTTTTTTTATCATGAGATATGAGTCATACAAGGTTGAGGATGATCACCCATAAGATGAGCTCAAAGTGTTCTCAATGAAGATAGACTTAGAGATGAGATGACATAATAAGTGTAATACATGGAAGTGTATATCTTCAATGTTACCTAATACCTAAGGATGTGAAGTGGTAATGGATGCTCTGGTTGAGATATATCGGCCTAGTTTGGCTAGAAGAGGTTGTTAGACTAACCCTATGTTTGGAAAAGAAGATATGTTTGGCTAATACTCAGATGTAATGAGATTTGTTGAATAAGTTAGTGGTTGTTTGGTTAGTCAGCCCAGTGTATTGATATAATGAAAGGATGGTGATAGAACCTCAGATACACCTCTTTGGATAGGAAGGTGATGAAACCCTGATTAGAGTGGTTTAGGGTTTTCAAGGTACTGATCTTGAGGAATAATGACATACAGTAGATCATGATTTTAAAAATCACCATACACCATACTACAAAGATAATAAGTGATAGTAGTACTTTAGATGCCTAAAATAAAGTTGCATGTGGTATATGGCCATGCAAGCCGAGGGAGAAGGACAAACCTCAGTAAAATAGTGCATTGATATAAGGGATAAAGAATGCCCAAAAGGGAAAGGGAGTTCATCACTATGATGTTGTATGTCTCCCCTGGACCAAGGAGGGTCGAGGTGCAATATGGGTTATGGTAGATTGCCTTACCTAGATGACATAAGAAAGAAAGAGTTCTGTCGAGGGACAGATCTGGTTGAACTACACATGAGAGAGATGGTTCAACTACACCATGATGCAAGTTCAAAGGTTCTTGAGTTTGACCTAAATGTTCCCTTCCAAAGGGTGGAAGTAGGTACATGAAGAATTCAATGTTAGTATAGTTTATCACCCCTAACTAATGGTTAGTATGATCCAGACTAGAGAGTCTGATGAGAGTATATGTGCTCGTTCAGGGTGATATCTAAAGACAGTTCTTGTCCTATGAAAGATGTGATGATGAACACCATAGCCGATATCGGGATTTAAAGAATCTTTGTAAGGGAGGTTGTGTCGGTCACCACTTCAGTAAGGTGATGTTGATGAAAGGACTACGTGATGGTTAGAAAAGGACCACAGTGTGTGTATATGTAGTCGCTTTGATCGTGAAATGGATAAAAGGAGCCTAGAGACAACGTGAGTCATGAGCATATGCAAAGTAGACTGACATGCAGTTCACTATGGGGGAATATGTGACATGCAAATCTGACCCCTCTGAGCTATAGCTAAGAAAGTTGAGTCGCCGATATGTGATTCCATTGAGATGGATTGGTGGAGAAGGTTAACCTTACCCCTCAGGATAAAGAAATGTGTGATGAGTTCCAGATGTCCAATTTAGAGCACTATGTGAGGTACCCTGACCATGTGCTGGGCAATGAACCTAGTGAGCCCCAAGGGAGGCTGAAATGGCCTGAGTCACTTGTGCAGTTTATAGATGCCAGGATGAAAGAACTCAGAGAAAAGAATATGTGATGATAAAGGTTCCTTGGAAGCGCCATTAGTACGGTAAAGCCACATAGGGGCCAATGATGGACATGGAAAAGTCTTATCCTGATTGTTTATTTGCTTGATAGAATTTTGAGGACAAAATTCCTATAAGAGGGGAAGGATGTTACAACCCCAATTTTTGGGTTCATTGGTGAGAAATGTAATTTCTCATATTAAAGATAATTGGACAAATAAAGATATGATTTGTTTTGAATAAATGGATTTGGTTTACAATAGAATTGATGATTGTGTTGTGGACTTTATTGGCTATTGGGCCCAATAACAAGGAAATGAAGAAAGGGAATTCAATTATTAAAATAGTAAATGAATAATTGAATATTTGAGAAAAGAAAGAGGTAGAAACCTCTAGAAGGAAAAGAGATATAATCCAAGGATGAATTTCGTGCCTCTTGGGTTCCTTGGGTTCCAAGGAGTCCAAAGTTGCAAAAAGAAAAGAAAAGATTAATTAAGTATTTCTTTATTAAGAAAAAATTGAAAACAATGGTAAAATGTGGAAAATAAGTGAAAAGAAGTGTAATGGAATTATCCTTGGTGGAATTTCGTATCTCAAGGATTACTAATGATAAAAGGAATACCAATGAGGAAAATAAAAGAGAAATAAAAAGAAATCCTCAAAAAGAAATATTTTAAATAAGAAATAACCATGATAATGAGAAATAGTGCATATTGATGCATCTAGAAGGATAATAAGTATCCAATAAAAATGATTTCGAAATAATAAAGTTTCTTGGGGTCCAAGGAGCCCCAATAAAGAGGAAAGAAAGAGAAAATACCAAAATTTCAAAATAAGAGGATAATGTGATACATTATTAAGGAATTTTGTGGTATTGATAAAAAGGTAGTACTTCATATTAAAAGGAAAACTTAATTTCATTCTTATGGATTAAAAAGCAAACATAAAGAGAATAAGAGAGAAGAATTTCAAATTCTTAATGACTAAAGATCAAAGGGAAACAAAGAATTAATATGTAGAGAGAGAATATACTTCTCTTTAAAGGAATTGATTTCTTACTTGGAAAGGGACTCCTTGATTCGTGAGTAGCCAACCTATGACTTCGTTTCCCACCCCTATATAAGGGGTAAAGCTTTGGTTCGAAGGGAAGAGAGAACCCCATGTTCCTCTACTTTCTCCTTCTTCATCGTTTTTGTCTAAAACCCTAAACCTTGGGTGGTGTCTTCTCTGGAGCAACGGAGAGATGTCGAGCCGTCCTGAGGAAGGCCTGATGTACCCCGATGACCAGTGGATGATCATGTAACATCCTTAAACGTCGGGCTCCACCCAAACACCGGCGGCACACCTGTAGCACGACTGTAGCATGGCTGAGGGTCGTGGGCTTGCAGAGCCTGTTACCGGCTGGGGCGGCCATATCCAAGGTAGCCCCACCTGTGTGGGGGCACGACAAAGGAAAGGGAACCGCCCCAGTGGCCGACGAGGACCAGGAAGCAGCAACAAGGCTACGCACGATCCTTGCTGCAACGGCAGACCTAGAGCACGCGGGGAGGAAGAAGACGGAGGGCATTGGACGGTTTTACCCTCCGCGAGTTGAAGAGCAGATCAACTTAACCAAGGGTATAAGTGACATTTCAAAATGTTTCCAAAGTTGATTGCTTTGCATGGCAAGGGTGATGTGTCGCAATCTGATTGGCCAAGTAAGTGAATCCTTACGAAAATCATATCTAATAAACTGTAACTTGGATAGATACAAATAATATATGTATTTTGATCAGGAGAACGAGAGGAATCCAATAATTTTTTTATGAAAGATTGATTCCGTTCCTAATTGCAAAAGTACAATAAGTTAATGAAAAGTGCATTAAAGTTAAGTTAAAAACCTTATTTGTGATAAAAGGTTGAATCTAGTATGCTTAATGGGTTAATTGAAGTGTTAATAACCTGCTGAATGATAATTATAGATTTGAACCTGATCTATATGTAAAATTTCATGATTTAGGGCTTTTACCTCATATGAAAATGATCAAGCATTTAGAAACCCTAATTTAGGGTAAAAGAAGATAAGAACATATTTAATTTGAAAAATGTGAAAATATGATTGTTAAATGATGGTTCTAAGTTATTTGTATCTGAAAGTCCTTAATTCTAGATAAATACCCTAAATGTAGTAATTAGGGTCTTTTCATGAATAAAAGGTGGAATTGATGGCAAAATGAGTTCATATGTTAATGAGACCCTAATGAACTTTGAATTAATGATAGACGTGCATAATGATATTGTCATGTATTAAAAGGATAAAAATAGTAGCTTTAATGTAAAAGAAGCTTAGGCCCAGTTTGGCCGCCTACATTATAAATGTTGCAGTCCGGTCGATGACATCATCATTTTTAACACGGCATGACAGATGAGCTGTATGTGGCCTGCGAACTTCACGTGTTAATCGGTCGGGAGAAAAATGGACTAGTATAGGAGATTAGAACGGAAGCGGTCTTTGTCAATACCTCACAAATCGGCGTGCCTTGAAAAATCCGCCGTCACCGTTAAGTTACTTACGGAACTGTAGTTACAACTTCTGTTTATAATGTGACGGGCCATGAATTACTATATAAATTACCAGCATTTTAGAAGTCAGCGGCCAAACTAGGCCTTAATGAAATTAATTGATGATTAATGTGCCTTTAATATGGAAATAGGGTTATATGTTGTTAAGATAACCTTAATATTGAAGAATAGATGAGATAATTAGGGTTTATGAGTAATGGCATAAAATCATGGTTTCACATGGTAAAAGATGAAGGGAAACCCTAATTCAAAAAATGAAACCCTAAAATGGATACGAAAACCCTAGAAATTGAATTTAAGTCAATAAAGTAGATTCTTGATAAAGCGTGTACATATTCTTTTCAGGAATTATGTGATTATTGAATTGCTTGCTTAGATTACATTCTTGGTTGGATTTGATTAATGTTGGTGAAATCATCAAATCAGGTATGTGGTTACACTTATGAATAATCGCTTTAGTTTCACAGCGATTCCCGAACGTGTTTATCAGTTGCTTGAAAAATAATTTTTGGATGTTTATTTATTTCATGCAACTATAAAGTACTATGATTATCACCATGAATATGTATATATAACTGGATAGATCCGAATCCACCTCTGTGGCTTGTTGAGGCTAAAAAGGGGTAACCTAGAGTATGGTCTAGGTTATCGTGGGTTAGAAACTGGGCTACCAAGTATACTGACATGAGACCCTTTAGCATGCCATGAGTTAAGGAGTGGGCTACCTATGGGTAGTGCCATGTGACTCAACCCTAGAAATTGGTTCACCTATAGGTGGGACCATGAGGGGTTTAATGGGGGTCTACTATAATGAAAGTAGCATCCAGGTCCACTGCAGGGACATTGCAAAGGATAGGGAATGAATGGATCACGCAGTTATATTTAAAACGTAAAATTTGTTGTTAAGTGATAATTGGATGCAATACATTATTATGAATAATTGCATGATTATTGTTTTCCCCACATACCAGCTTCGGCAGACCGACATTTTTTTTGTCGGCATTTTAGGTACAAAGCCAAAGAAAAAATAGTAAATCGTCATATTGTGAAATAAATGAAGTAAAATACAAGGAGGAATTGTTAGAGTAAAGTCCATAAGTGGATAGAAGTTTAGAAATCCAAGTTTTCAAAGAGGTATGCAAAAGTTTTTTTTGTCTTACAACTTTTCAGTATATATTGTTGAAATTTAGTAATTGTTCTTGGTTAAGTGTTGAACCTTTGATCTGGAAGTTATGGGTGTGGCTTCGACCTCTTGGTCTCCCTTAATTGGGGGTTATCGGGAGGTGGGGTCGTAACATTTAGTGACTCTATTTAGTCGCTTTTTACAATCAATATATTTGTCATGCATTTCTTGAAGACTAATAATTAAATCTTCTTTTGACAAGTCAAAAAGACTTACCTCTTATTCTTCTTCATTTGTAGTAGTAACGAAGCATTGTACCTCTTTATGCACTTCTTCTTTCTTTGACTTCCTTAGATAGCTAAGTGTTGTTTGTCCCGTTCCTAAACACTAGTTATAGCTTGTTGAAGGTTGGTCCAAGTTTCTCCTTTGCTTGAGATTGTAGACACCACCACCCTCCATCTTCAAGACTCGATTAGAGCTCCTTGAAGCCTGCTCTGACACCAATTTAAAAACACTATAGGGGGTGAATAGGGTTTTATGATAATTTTAAAAATTATTTTAGCAAACAACCACAAAAATATTAGAGATGGAGACAAGGCGTTTAGAGTGGTTCCACCCTTAGCAAATACTAAGGGAGTCAGTCCACTACCCAATTGTTTCCAATTGGGATTTTGAAAGAAATTATATTTTATTACCTCGCAAGGATGTTACATAAGATACAACTACCTTCACAACTCTTTGGACAACCTTCACCCCAAAGTCGTCTCACCAACCTTGAAGTATCCTTCACTTGAAGTAACTTCAAGCTCCCCCTTGAAGTCGCCTTCCTCCTTGAAGTAGCTTCCCGCTGAGACCTTCTCGAAGTAGTCCAAAGTCATGCCAATCTACCTTCACCACTGAAGAAGCTCGTATAACCTCCTTTCCATATCCTCCAACCTAGGAGTAGCAAAGGAGAACAAAATACAATAAAAGGAACAAGATTGGAAGAAAGAAACAATGTTACCAATTAAGTAAAGTGCTTTGATCCTATATCAAGCGTATTGATCTCCTATCCATTGTGGATGAACGTGGTAGTGTGGTGTCTAGGAGATACTAAGCTATAGGACACTAATGTAGAACACAAGGGAAACATATTGCAAGTGTAGCTCAGCTTGTTGCTCACAAAGAATGAATCTCTAGTGTAATTGTATGCACAAGTGATGATTTATGTGTCCTATATCTTGTCCTATTTATAGGAGTGGTTTTCTAATTCTTGGGAACATTCTAAACACCTTCTACGGTGTTCTTAGTGCTCAACTAGCCGTTATGTGTCCACTAATTACATTGCAAGGGCTAGTTGTTTAATGCTGAAAAGTGCAATCCAGAACCTTTCTCAGTCGAGAAGTTTGTCGACTGAGAGTCTCTCGGTCGAGGAATTTGTCGACCGAGTGGGAGTCTTTTTCAATATGTTGTAACGTTCGATTCCAACTCCCAACCACTTTTCTAACTCAGTCTAATGGCTAGGAGGGTCTATTCTCGGTCAACGACTTTGTCGACCGAGAGTGTCTCAGTCGAAGTTTTTATCGACTGAGAATATCCCTGTTTTAATGTATTCATTTACTAAGTGTGTGTATAAATGTGAAATTGTGATACTATCTTGGGGGATGACCTATATAAGTGTTGTGAGTGGATAGGAAGATCTAAATGCTTGATTTACATGATATCTAAGTATTTGTACATTATAAACTTGTATAGGTTTTTACATTGATTACAATCATGAAAATAAAGCAATTTTGAGCATAAGGATCTTCCAAGTATTTGCTATCCACCACCTTTTATGCTTGTCCCTGAAACACTCAAATAGCAAGTTAATTCCATAATAATGAAATGTTTATCATCATCAAAACAATAGGATTTATAATAATGTCTAATTTAGCCAACATGAAGGTGGCCAACCTCCTAACCCATGGGCCTCAGGCAACCATAGTCGTTACCTCCTAACCCTATGGTCTTATGCATTCAAGGAACATTCAACTCCTACTCCCATCGGCCTCATCCCTACTTGACCTTAGGATTGACTTAGGGTTCTATCATAACTTTATTTTGTTTCATCACACATTTTTCTTGTAGTTCCTTTGATGATTTCCAAGAACATTGTGCCTTTATAATTCTCACCCGAATTTCCTTCATTTCTCAAGGAACACATAGTTTTCCTTATAGCCCTTTAGGGGAAATATGGCGACCTACCCATCTGGGCATGGTCCCAGTCTACCGGTCACTTCCACAGTGACTTTTCTTCATGTCCCTTAGAGATGGTCATTCCTGGGTGTAAAGAATCATGCTCAATCTATGTGCTTTTGTGCATCATGCACTTAATCTCTCAAGTTCTTTTAAGTGACCTCTAAAGTTACCTCAATTCTTAAACAAATTTTGGTATTCACTCCTTTAGGAAGGGTCCTTTAATAGGATAGGAGAAAACTATCACTTGATAGTACCAAGGGTTACAAAAACTTTCTTGAATCCAAAGTTTATATTATCACATGTAGGTATATATCCTATTATTCCACCCATGCATGTGGTTAGCAAGTATACAACTTATTCAACCATTTCTAAGTTTTATGTTATGTCATAGTTGTTCCTCGTTTCTCAAGGTTGGACCAGTTTTGTACATACACATGATAGCATGGTAGTGTTAGACCAAATGGTGTGAGTGGCTCATCAAACATCCAAGTGGGTTTCCTTTAACCTAAAACATGAGGGGAGTGCCATATTTATTCACTATGAACTCACTCAACCTTGTGAATACTATATTTACTGGATATCACCACTTCCCCTCTTTGGTCCAGAACCTCGAGTTTCCTCCATGGAATTGGTCATCTAAATTGCATGACTTACATACTCAAGCTCGTACCAAACCAAAACATAGTATGCAATTTTCTTCCCAACTTTCTCTTCCACATAAGCAACCCTTAGAGTCCTACACAAGGGCTACCAATCCGAGTACGAGGCTTTACAACATGTTACTATTCCTTACATGTCCATGATATTGGGTCTATCTTTCCCTCACCTAGAAGGTAAATACACATATCATCTATACATGGGTATAAGAATCATCCTTCTCTATATCTAGGGTGTGGTCCTTTCAAGGACATCTTGTGTCATGCATCAGTAATTTAACCCATTCTCCCAAGGACATTATATTTTAGGACATGTCATATAAGTATTTCTCATGTCTTGGAGTCTAGGATCCTATCCTTCTCCTTCTGGGTCTCACTCTCTCTTAATTTAACCCTATAACTGGTCTTAGCACAAGAGATACCCTCTTGGTAGAGAGGTTGAGGTTCCTAAGTTTCACATCTTATTCTCACCTGGCTTACCTTATATAATGAAGCATACTATAAAATTTATGTCCAACTGAGATCATGATATACATATTATCTCATTACATAACATGAAGCTTCTTAATTATTTCCTCCAGTATGGCTATCTCATAAACCAACAAGAGAATTAAATCCCATTTCCAGCCTTAGTGTCTCTCACTTCCATGTAGGTGTATGTTAATCTCCTACTCATATCTGAGTGGGAACGCACTCATTAGGGTTCCTACCTAGAGGATTTTAAACTTTTTGGTCACCACCAACCTTTCAATTAAGGGTGTTATCTCTCTCCTAGATCTTTTCTCCTTTTTAGGGACGACCCACCCTAGGTCAGGTCACCAAAACCAAAAATTCCACTAGGGTCATGCAACCACTTATTGTCTATGTTTCCCATGCATACTCCAGTATTCCATGTATATGTTGTATGCCTAACCTACATATTTGCATGCATGGACAAACTAAGGTATCCAACTTATTGGGTTCTCTCTTTCTCTATCCACGGCTTAAGGTTTTGGGATGAAGTTAAGGTTTACAAACTACACCTTATGTTTTGTTGTTCTCGTGTCCCACTAAGGTTGTTTTCCCTTACTAGACATATTCCATCTAGGGTTTAACTTTATATAGGAGAAACCCATCAAACATTTTCTCTTTATCATTATGTCCACTTTTATTTTTTTAACGGACGATGCCTTAATCCTTAACACTCTTATCCCCAAAACTTAGGAGGAGGTGAAGAAAGAGAAAAACTTAAGCACTTAAAGTTTTTCTAGTGAAAGAGGGTAAAGAAGGGATGAAAGTAGGTAAGAAATCCTAGAGGTAACTTATTTTGAGTCAAATCCTCATATTTTGCCTAGGCAGTCACATAGATTTCGGGAGTCCTCATAAACTAACTAGTGGGGGGGGATCTTGCCAGCCCTCAAATTGTGATCCTTTTCTAGACACCTCCATCTTTGGAAGATTCTCTGGTAACTCCCTTTGGATTTTAAATAATTTATAAAATTTAATAATTATTAGATGTTATATGGAAAATCATGCTCTGATACCAAATGTAACAACCCCACCTCCTGACAACCCCCAATTAAGGAAGACCAAGATGCTAGACTTGTTATTCCAATCATATGGTTTTGTAAATAATAAAAAATAATTAATAAATTCTGCCATAATAAGCTTAAGCAGGATATAAAAAATTTTCTTTTCACATTCCTTTCAAAACCATAGGATTTCATAGCTTTATCCTAGGAGAGAACTACCTAACTATATTCCTCCATACATTATTTATCCTTATTCTTTGTCAATGTCGCCTTTTATTGAACATCCACATTCCCTTAAGCTTGTAGACATAACTGCATATTACCCTAAAATGACAAAAAACAAAACATCGGTCAGTATAATGAGTTATACTGGTATGTGGGGGAAACAAAAAGTTTGCATCTAGTTGTAACAACATATTACAATAAAACTATTGTTTAGCAGATCAAACTTTACATCTCAAACAAAACTACTCAATCCCGACACATCCAAGCCTCAGTTTTGTTCCTATAGTGGACATGGATACTACCTTTCGCATATGGTAGATCCTCTATAGCCCCTTTTGGTCCTGCCCCAAAGGTTGACAAAGACTTAGAGGTGTATAATCATATGATCCTACCCAAAGTTAGCCAAAACATCAACTCATGATAATCTGCTGATCCTAGACAAAAGGTAGGCAATTTCCTAGATCATCAATTTTCTCATATACCCAAAGCTATAGAGGAGGATTAGGATTTGATGTAGTAATGCACATATTTATGGTGATAGCCAAGTCACTTTATAGTTGCAAGAATTAAAGTTCATCCAAGATGTTAATTTCAAGAAACTAGTAAAACCTCCAAAATCATCGTGAAACTACAAAGATTAGCCCTAAGTGTAACCACATACCTGATTTGGCAGTCTAAAAAACAAGCAAGATAGCTAATCCAATCAAGAAGTCCAATCAATCAAGCCAAGCAATAAATCAAGCAACTTGATCCAAAAAATATTTCTAGCACCTAACTGTTATAATCACATTTAAACATCATTATTGACTTGGGTTTCCATTTTAGGGTTTCTAAGCCTTATTAGGGTTTCTTGGTTTTATTTTCCAATTTTACCCTTTTTAGGTCAACAAACCCTAACAACACTTTTCTACTCATAAAACCCCTAATTACTCAAATTATCCAAATTAAGGGTACTTATCCAAAAATTAGTTCAAGAACATCATTTCCATGCCTTCTTCATTGATTTGCATATATAAATCTATTAAACCTCATATATATCAGGATTAGGGTTTCTAAGTCCATTAATGTGCTTTTATAATCATGGAACCCTAATTAAGCAAATTATGAAAAAATATCATCCAATTAGATCAAATTCATCCTTTTATGTCAAAAGGCTAAACTTTGCTCATAATAGTCAGGGAACATCAGTTTATCCATTAATCTTCAAAACATAGGTTTTCAAATTAATTAAAACCTTTAAAGATAGCATCTTCACAAACGTTTTCGTCTTACAGGTAGATTCAGGACTTTAATTCATTTTTAATGGATTCTAAATGTTTTTCTCATCAAAAACCATATATTACATGTCTTAATCTAGATTACCAATCATTAACTGAAAATTTCTTGATATTAATAGATCTGAGCCAATAGGGGAGTGCCAAGTCAGCATTTAGTTTTCATTACCTCATTTCCACATGGATCCAATCTAGGCCAATAGATGGCATCCATATCAGTGTGGCGTGCCCGATTCGCAGATTCTTAAATAAAAGTCGAATTATCCTATTGCCACTGCACGAGGAATAGAGTTGTGAGGTTGTTTAGGTCTTTTTCCTTATGATCTTCTTTCACAGCCAACTCGTCACTGCACCTGGCCAAGTCAACCGAAGGGCTGACTCCATGCTTGGGGGTGTCGAAGAGGCAGGTAAAGGTACGGTCACTTCTACAAGACCTCATTGAAGTCATTCGTTCCATCAAATTGTGTCAGAGGTGACTCACACTACAGAAACAGCGTTCAGTGTCACTTTTTGGGGCGTCAGTTATTTAGGAAAATTGATGCCTCTAATATTAGACATCAGTTATTTATGCAAACTGATGTCTATATTCGAAGACCAGCCAGACATGGGTACCGCTTTGTATTCAGTGTCGGTTGGTTATAACAAACTGACGTCTAAAATCGCCCGCAAAATCCAATTTTCGGGCGAAAACATTTTAGGTCACCTACAACGTCGGTGTTTTAACAATTCACCGACACCTATGTAACATGAAAATTTGCACAAAAAGTCCCACTTTCAGTGTCAGCTATCATTCGATAACCGACATTGATAATGGTTCCCGCCAAAAAATTTAGGGTAAAGGTTGTCTAGTTGGGCGTCGGTGTTTTACTATCAACTGATGCCTAAGACTTTATGTGTCATTTGTATTTGATAACCGACGCCTTTACAAACTTAATAGACCCACGACCGATTGATCACACCGGTACCTATTTCATTGTCTTCATCGCCCGCTAGCTGCTGCCTGTGCTTCCTCGCCTCGCCTCGTCGTCTCCGCCGACGGTGCTGCTGCTCTGCTCGCCGGCGCTGCTTCTTCTTCACCGCCGCTGCTCTGCTTCTTCACATGTTGCTTCTCCGGCCGGCGCCTGCTGCTTCTCCGGCCGTCTGTTGCTTCTCCGACCGCCGCCCTCCCCTCGGCTTCTTCGTCTGCTCACCGCCACTGCTGCCTCCACTCGCCGCCGCTCTTCTCCACGCTAGCTCCAGGTTGGCTAGCCTCTGTGCTTCCTTCTCCTTAGCTCCTTACCAACAGCAAGCACGGCCATGGCTGTGTTGGCCTACCACGGCCGTGCTGGACAGCACGGCCGTGGTAGGCCAACACAGCCACGATCGTGCTTGCTGTTGGTAAGGATATGAACAAATTTTTATGTAATGCTTTATGTAAATCCTAGGATATGAGCAAATCTTTTGCTTGCATATATTTGTCATATATTAGTGCTTCTAATCATAATGTTTGCCTAATTCAGTAAATTTTGATGCATGTTGAAATAAGATTTAAACTTGTCAATTGTAGCATCCTAATTTGATTTGATTAAACCCTAACATCAATTGTGATGAAACCCTAACATTAATCGTGATGAAACCCTAACATGTACATATCTATTATTGTGTTTGTTGGCCTAGAAACCCATCCAAGATTTACTCATTAGGAGTAAATCTTGGATAGTCCCTGGTTTGGGACTTTTCTTGAACACCTAATCTCACTTAGTATGTAAGTGTATAATGTGTATTGGGTTTTCGAGAAAATTTCAGTAGCATTTCCCCGTTTATTCTCTAAATACATATGTACTTAGAGAATAGCGGGGAAATGCTGCCAAAATTTTCTTGAAAACCCAATACACATTATACACTTACTAGTGAGATTAGGTGTTCAAGGATGGGATAGGCGGTACACATTTATTATATATAAGAATGACATCACATGTGTTTGTTGGCCTAGAAACCCGTCCAAGATTTACTCATTAGGAGTAAATCTTGGATAGTCCCCGGTTTGGGACTGTTCTTGAACACCTAATCTCACTTAGGATGTAAGTGTATAATGTGTATTGGGTTTTCGAGAAAATTTTGGTAGCATTTCCCCGTTTGTTCTCTAAGTACATATGTACTTAGAGAACAGTGGGGAAATGCTGCCAAAATTTTCTTGAAAACCCAATACACATTATACACTTACTAGTGAGATTAGGTGTTTAAGGATGGGATAGGTGGTACACATTTATTATATATAAGAATGACATCACATGTGTTTGTTGGCCTAGAAACCCGTCCAAGATTTACTCATTAGGAGTAAATCTTGGATAGTCCCCGGTTTGGGACTGTTCTTGAACACCTAATCTCACTTAGGATGTAAGTGTATAATGTGTATAGGTGGTACACATTTATTATATATAAGAATGACATCACATGTGTTTATTGGCCTAGAAAGTGAACAATCATTATTCTTTATATTACTTGTACATTGGTATAAATTAGAATGAACAATTACTAAATTATATACTGTTTGTATGGAGTCCGGCTTCATTGTAGATAATCAGAGTAAATCTTGGATAGGATGTAAGTGTATACCCTAATCTTGTCCTAATATATACTTGTTTTCTCTTTGATCATAGAATGGATAGATCATGGATGTCCATTCGCAATCGTTGCACCCCAGAGTTTATATCTGATCTTGATCAGTTTGTTAGATTTGCGGAGGAACATAGGAAAAAACCTACAAATAGGTTCTACTGTCCATGTAGGCATTGCGGTAACAACTTGAAAGTCAACACTGGTGAGGAAATCAAAAGTCATGTCATGTGCAACGGGATTATACAAGGCTATACAAAATGGCACTGGCATGGAGAGATTTCAAACTCCGATAGCAGTGCTTGGCTGGAAGAAGAAATTACCTCCGACGACGTAGATGTGAACGAACCAGTTCCAGTAGACATCATTGATGTGATGCTGGATAGTTGTAGGGTAGAGCACACCGATCCACCTCCTATCTTTAGAAACATTGTGCATGATGCTGAGATACCATTATACACAGGCTGTGCTAAGTTTACGAAGCTTAGCGCTGTGTTGAGATTGTATAAGTTGAAAGCTAACAATAGATGGAGCGACAAAAGCTTCACTGAATTGTTGACTTTGTTGAAAGAAATGCTTCCTGAAGGAAACAAGCTGCCAATCTCAACATACCGGGTAAACAAAATGTTGTGCCCAATGGGAATGGAGGCCAATAAGATACACGCATGCCCAAATGATTGTGTATTATTTCAAAAGGACTATGTAGATTTGAAAGATTGTCCAAAATGTGGTGCGTCACGATATAAATTGACGACTTCGGGGGAGTCCAAAAGTGGTTCTCCTGCCAAGGTGTTGTGGTATCTACCTATAATATCACAGTTTCAACGCTTGTTTGCAAATCCGAAAGATGGGAAGAATTTGAGGTGGCATGCAGATGTTAAGAAAAATAATGATGGGATCCTACGACATGCATCTGATTCCCCACAATGGAAGAAGATTGATCTATTGTACCCCAAATTTGGTGAAGAAGATAGGAATCTAAGACTTGGGCTTTGTACAGATGGGATGAATCCGTACGGGACATTGAGCAACCAACATAGAACTTGGCCAGTCATGCTTGTTATATACAATCTTCCTCCCTGGCTATGTATGAAAAATAAGTACGTTATGATGTCGTTGTTGATATCGGGCCCTAAACAACCTGGAAATGATATCGATGTTTATCTTGAACCTCTGATTGATGACATAAAGAAACTTTGGGTTGAAGGTGTGATGACCTATGATGCTTCAGGAAGAGAGACATTTAGTTTGCACGCTATGTTGTTTTGCACTATTAATGACTTTCCAGCATATGGGAATTTGTCTGGATATAGTGTCAAAGGAGCTAAAGCGTGTCCTATATGTGAAGAAAACACTGATTCAATAAGACTAAAACATGGTGGCAAGACTGTATATCTTGGTCATCGAAGGTTTCTTTCAAAATTCCATCTGTATCATAGGAAGCGCAAAGCATTCAATGGATGGAATGATGAACGGAGTGCACCTAAACCTATACCAGGGGATGTTGTTTATGAAAGAGTAAAAGACATTGTCAATGAATTTGGTAAGAAATCACAATGTAGTATGGCCACACTGAGTGACAATTCTTCATTCAAGAAGAAGTCAATATTTTGGGATCTTCCTTATTGGAGTTCTTTGACAGTCAGACATTGTATCGATATAATGCACGTTGAGAAAAATGTCTGTGATAGCATCATTGGTACTCTGTTAAATATACCAGGTAAGACTAAAGATGGGATAAAATACAGACTGGACCTACGTGAAATGGGAATTAGGTTAGAATTAATAGAATTATGTGAAATGGGTAATAAAAGAACATACTTACCTCCCGCTTGTTACACGTTGTCTAGAAAGGAGAAGAGAGGTTTTTGTGAATGCTTGGTAAATGTTAAGGTGCCACATGGTTACTCATCCAACATCTGTAGATTAGTATCAATGAAAGATATGAAGTTGATAGGTCTTATCAGTGAGGATAGAATAGTGGTCCATCAGTGAGTACAAAGTGGAAAAGGGGAGAGTGAACCATGATAGAAGAAGAATTGCTAGTAGAGAAGGAACCCCAGAGTTGAGTAGAGTCTTGTTCATGGTGTGGTTGTCCCATAAAGGGGGCACTACACTTTTTATCGCTTTAGGCTATGGTAGATTGGCTAATGAGAGAGTCAAGAAAGAGAGAAACCCCTAGTATCCACCCAAACCAAGTAAAACTCGATATGAATCGATGCAGTTTTCTCTCATGGATCTACTGGAGTGAATCCTAGATTCACACATTAACTATTTTGGGAGAGGAAATCGATCCTGAAGGTTTCTAATCATTGTTCCTCTTTCCTTTACCTACTCAAGGTAGGTGACAACAACCACCGTTGATTTAAGATCCAAGGGCTTTCGTCGCTCATGCTATATCAAAAAACCAAAAAATAGTATTAATCAATTTGGAAATAATCGTGACATTTAATGTGAACATTTCCACTTTAGGGAATCTAGAAAAATCCATATCTATTAATCCTATAATACTTTAGCTCCCAAATTTTATAGGAAAGATCATAAAGACATTTTCTAGCCGTGGAAACAATTTGGGACTAAAATTTAAAAGGAGTAACTCTTTTTTCTTCATGTGCAAGTCATACACTTAAAAGGCATACATTATGCATTAAATTTCATTTTTCTCTTTCTTTTATCTTATATATTCTTTACTTTGATTTCTTTTCTTATTATAAACCAAGAGGAATTGAAACTTAATCAATAGTGGCTATCGATGCCACTTTCTAGAGAATTCTACACAAGTCTCACATATGCACACAATTATCTTCTATTTCATTTTCCTTTTGCTTGTTATGAGTTTTTCTTTTATCCTTTTTTCCCTTTTATCCATCATTGGATTTATTACAATAGTATAAACCATGAAATCATGCATCCAGGGGGGGATTTTACAAAAGAAACCATTCTTTGAAAACAAAGCATACAATTTTCCATTCAAATTCCTTTCATTTGCAAAATTGCATTTCAATCAATGCAAGAAAAATTGGAGTTATAACACACACACACACACACTCACACACACACACACACACACACTCACACACACACACACACACACACACACACATATATATATATATATTCACTTTCTTAATTATTAAGTTCTAGATGAATATCCATTCCCTTCCATTGAAAGTATCTTTGACCATCAAAAGGAGGGGGAAGCAAGACTCATTGGGTTTACCATATTAATTTGTCGATGGGGTGGTCTTTCACATTAGTGTTGAATCTATTTTTGTTGGTTCTGAGTTTTTAGTTGTCAATCATATCTCAAAGGGTTTAAAATATGGACGATCTTCAATTTCAAACCATGGGCTTATAACCCCAGAGGAATTATTAGTCTTTTTCGGTCAAGTGAGTCTCATCAGGGTTCCTTTGATGATTTCGCAAAGCAATACATTCTGGATGCAATTTAGAATTTCCATCAGAACCAAGGATAAAGGAGAAGCCCAATTATATTACAAAAAATCATCAATCTTAAGGCTCTTATTAAGCCATCACATGATCAAAACATAATGCATTACTACCAGCTAAATCTAATTTTTATGGGAAATGATACCCCTTGCAACAAAGTTCATAATCATCTAAATAATAAGAAAGTTTGCAAGTTTGTTAAAAACACTGCATAACAATATTAACATGTGTTAAAATTGCAGATGGACCTCCAGTGGGTAAATTGCACGTAATCTCACAAAGTACATAGAATTGCATAACTTGAGCAAATGAAGTTGGAATTGGCTCAAATTTTAAATATAAATTTATCAATTGATATTTAATCATATTCCAAATTTTTATTGTAAAATTAAATATCCACTCAAATAAGACAAGAATTTTATTAGTTAAACAGGGTTAGCGGCCTTACAAAATTAGATATGAAATTCATCTATAAATGTGGAACATGATGAACAACATTTAATGTGAGCTTGCACCAACACTTCTCTGAACACAAATGTCTCCAGTCCTGGTAATTAAAGAAAAGTTGCAATTTCACATATTCATCATATCAAAGTCTACCTTCCTGTATGATGTGAAGAATTCATTACTCGATGTAGCATGGTAAGAAGTTGTAGTATCCACCACCCACTTAGATTTTCCCTCATTAACATTCAAAAATAAATCCTCCAATGTCAATACCACATCGTCATCTACGTTCATGTCATCTGAATTTGTCATTATACTTGTTCTTATCATCATCCCTTTTGTCTTTGGCTTCAAAACTATGTTTCTTTTCTCTAACCTTGCAATCTTTTTTGAAATAACTTGGCTTTTCATAATAAAAGCACCCTCTAATTTGTGACTTGGATCAACCATGTGTCTTGTCATAGTCCTAAGACTCACTTTGGCTCTAAGACCTGCCATTGTCTCTAGATCTATGTGTTTATACTATTGGTGAAGTACACTTCTTATGTACTTTCACTTGAGGCCCGCCATCGAGTCTCATCATTCATTATAATGAACTTCACTTGGTAAAGTGTTAACTTTCCTTCCTGTTCATAATTATTGACTGTCACAACAAGCTTGTCCTAATTGTCAAGTAAAAATCTCAAACGAAGTAGTGCATGGAGTTCATCATCAAGAACACTTTTCACAGACCCTAGTTGATTTACAAGGATTTAGAAATTCTTTCTTATTCTCAGTGATACTTATATTATTCCCTTACTTCAAGTTTGCCAACTTTCTAGTCAAAAAAAGCCTTATTTATGATAGTATTTTGCTTATATAATATATTGAGATTTTCCACAGATCCTTGGCATTGTTCACCTTCAAGACGTGATGGAACATGAATATATCAAGTCACTTTTGCGCTATTACCACAATCTTCCTATTTAGTTTCTTCCAATCTACATTACATGTACCCCTTGGCTTTTGTCCTTCTATCGGATCATACAAGTCCTTGCAATAGATAATATCCTCCATCCTGGGTTACCAGATCCAATGAGTACTTGTCAACTTAGTAATTGTTGCATTATCATCCTTGCCCATATGGATCTGGATCTAGAAAACTTGTGTTATGATACCACTTGTAGGTTGTTGGGGAATATGTGATTGTATATTATGCAACTATCATGCAACCACAAAGAAATATTTGTGAAAGTGTTACCAATGAGACTGTAAATCCAAGATAAGAGAGCAAGCAGACAGAGGAAAGAATACCATATTTTTTACATGAAAAAATCTCACGATGTGTAAGGGAAAAAATATGAGGCCAACAATGATAAAATCTACTCTAATTAAAGACACAAGTGTTATCCTCAGTCCACCCCAGAACTTTCTAAGAAGATACTCTCCCTCAAAGTGCACGGTGTTAGATGGACAAAAAAGAATACCTATATGACTTGGAAGTCATGTCTTTCTTTCCTTCTTTTTCCCTTTGTTTTATTCTTTCTTCTTCTGTTTTAGTTCCTTCTTGTCATGAATAATAGATCAAAAAATGACGACTGTCATTTTTCTTCTTTATACGTCACTTTTGAAAGGTGCATGCGTTCAAATTCCTTTGCTGCTTCATACCCTCACGACTAGACATGACACATAGATTTATAATCCTAATTTCAAAATAGCAACAACAATCAACAAAGCCCTAATGGGCTTGTCAACTTGTGTTGAAAATGTTAAGCCCATCAATAAAGACAAAAAAATCAGTTTATACTTGGTCTAACTAAAGGAAAAAAGATAAGATTAGATAAATAGGTATTTACCTTGTGTGTAAAATAAACTAGTAATACAAAACATATGTTGAAATTTGATTTGAGAGAAGAAGATCACAAAAAAGAGAAGCAATGTACCTAAGTATTGATTATTGTTTCCCAATGTCAACAATATCACGTCGTGACTCCTTGGCGGTGTCATGTTAGAGCAACCATGTCCTCCACCTCCTTTCACCTTGGTTGCACAACACTCACAATTAATCCCAGCAACTAAAAAAAGACTAGACAGGTGTAGAGACTGGTAAGGCTCAACTCCCAATGTGATAGCACATACAACATTATTACGATACACCTTCCCAATTAGTAATAAAAAATACTACATATTTTGCATGTTCATATAATAGAAGTCAAAGCCAACATGAATAACCTCTTGACTTTAGAGAAGTAATTCAAATCCAGAGAAGAAGATCACAAAAAAGAAAAGTAATAGAATTAAATACTGACAATTGTCTTCTAACATCAAAAATATCACCTTGTGATTCCTTTTTGGAGTCATATCAGAGCAAACATGTCTTCCGCCTCCTTTCATCATGTTTCTGCAACACTCACAACCCCAAAAATTATAAAAAGACTAGGCAAGTGTGGAGACTGGTAAGGCTCAATTCCCATTATGATACTACATACAACCTTATCAGGATACACCATCCCAATTATTAACTCAAAAAACTAAATGCAAATTTGCATGTTCATATATTATAAGACAAAGCCAACATGAAGAGCCTCCTGACTTTGATAAAAAAAAGGCAAAGCCAACATGAAATATAAAAACTAAAGACAACTTACATTCAACCCCTTCTATGACATATCATAAATCCTTATTAGAATAAACAAGAATGGAATTGTAATTTAAAACCTAAAAGAAAAACTTCATCTAATTCCCTCAATGCTCTAGCATGGCTATCTTATTAGGAAATAAAATTGGTTATTAGTAAAAAAATATAAAAAGTTGCATTTGATACCTCCCGAACTCTTCATATATAGTGTAGATTCGAATCCAAAGACTATTTTGTAATTTACAAAAGTAAAAAAAAAGTTGCAGAAAAAATTCTCAACAACGTTTATTATAAAGTATAGATTATAAGGTACCTTGATGTAAGCTTCAGAGAACCGTTCTCTGAAACCACCGCAGGGGCTAGTTTACAATAACCTTCTTTGTTAAGATTTAAATTGTATTCAAAATATGAGGAGGGGATGTCAGAAATAAACAAAAAGAAGCCGTTAGCTGTAAAAAAGCTACGATACTAGTCTTTACACGCAGGCTATTTCTGGCAACGGGCCACTGTGGGCTGCAGTGCAGCTATTAGTTTCCCCTCCTAGAATTGCAGCACATGTTCTTCATGTCCAATTTCCCTGCTTGCGCACCACGTGACATTCTTCATCTTACCAAAGCAGCAGGACCGGAGCAAGGAATAGGTCTCTAAGATGAGTGGTGGTGATCGTACGTTGTTTAATGGTTCTGGCGATGAGCCAATTTAAAATTCCCCCTTTGGTTATAAAACCAGCAGCAAACATAGGCAGCACAACCTCAACAGAAACCCGGCCCTCTCTCTCTGTCTTCCGCCCTTGTTTCTCTTTGCTTACTTCACGATGTTGAGCTTCATCTCCTTCGCCGTCTTCTCTCTTGCCTTCCTCCCATTCCTCTCCGTGCTGCTCTTGCTGAGAAGAAGCTTAGTTCCAGGGAAAACCCCTTCATGCCGTAGGATCTGCAGCATATCCCTCGCTTACCTCACCTCCTCATGGTCCGCCCACTTCCCTAACCGCAGCGACTGGTACGCCCACCTCCTCCGCCTCTCTCCTACCGGCACCATCCACATCGCCGTTCTCGGCAACACTGTCACTGCCAACCCGGCCAACGTCGAGCACGTGCTGCGTACCAACTTCAACAACTACCCCAAGGGCAAGCAGTTCTCGAACTTTACCCATGACATGCTTGGCCATGGCATCTTCAACTCCGACGGCGAGAGCTGGCTGTTCCAGCGGAAGCTCGCAAGCCTCGAGCTCGGATCCAACAGCGTCAGGGCGTACGCCTTCCAGATCGTCACCGACGAAATCAGCTCCCGGCTCCTCCCTCTCTTCGAATCGGTTGCTGGAGGGGACACGGTCAATCTGCAGGACGTGTTCCGGAGGTTCTCGTTGGATACGATATCCAAGATCTCCTTTGGGGTGGACACCCGCTGCCTTGACTTGTCCATGCCCCTTACTCAGTTCGCTAAGGCCTTTGACGAGGCTTCCAGCCTGATTGCAGCGAGGGCGACCTGCATCTCTCAGATGTGGAAGGTTAAGCGGTTCCTCAACATCGGGTCCGAGAATAGGCTCCGTTCCGCCTTGGAGCTCATCAACCACTTCGCCTTGGAGGTCATCAAACAGAAGAAGGCGGTTGACACCACATCACGCGACCTGCTATCCCGTTTCATGAGCTCTGTTGAAGATGAGCGACTCCTACGGGACATCGTTGTCAGCTTCCTATTGGCTGGCCGCGACACCGTCGCTTCCACCCTCACCTCCTTCTTCCTGCTCATCTCCTTGCACCCAGAGGCCGAGAGCAAGATCCTGGAAGAAATATCCCAGGCCATGCCGGACAACGACGACACCACTACCCCAACTTACGCCCAGCTCCGAGGCATGCCCTACGTTCACGCGGCCCTCTACGAGAGCATGCGCCTCTACCCACCCGTCCAGTTCGACTCCAAGTTCGCCGCGTCGGACGACGTGCTCCCTGACGGAACGTTCGTCAGCAAGGGCACGAGGGTAACCTACCACGCCTACGCCATGGGGAGGATGGAGAGTCTGTGGGGTGAGGACTGCATGGAGTTCAAGCCCGACAGGTGGCTGAGTGATGACGGGAAGGCATTCGTGCCGGTGAGTCCCTTCAAATACCCCGTTTTCCACGCCGGGTATAGGATTTGTTTAGGGAAAGAGCTGGCGATCATGGAGACGAAGACTGTCGTTGTGTCGCTGCTCCGGAGGTATAGGGTGGAGTTGATGTTGGATGAAGCGACTGTACGGTCTCCCAAGTTTATCCCTGGACTCACCGCTTTCTTCAAGGGAGGACTCCCGGTGCGCTTCGGCAAACGTGCAAGTTGATACAGAAACCCCGTGCAATCGGTGCATGGTTGCTGCATCCACCGTACAATCCAGTTTACTCACCAAGTTACTTCGCTTTATCATAACTATCAACTATGTAAATAAATCCCTTGTCATTAGGAAGGTCCTTGAATACTTACTATCGAACGTGACTAATGAAGACGATTAGCGTTTGCCTATAGGCTGATTAACTGAGAGCATTCCAGATCTGGATGGAGATGCATTGGATACAAACCATGCGTGTGCACGATAGCCAGGGTCTCTTTGTTTAAAGGGGCTGATGTACGGTACACATCACTAGGAACGGTATTTGGCAAATTCTCTGCTTATTATTGTCGAAGAAGGTGCATAAATAGACTGTCTGGTACCAGAACATAAAATCAATGCTAATTGGTTGATTGCATAACTCCATCTCTTCTCACTCCAGCTGTAGCCAAGTTTTCTACCCCAAACCCTAGCCTCTGTCCAGCCCTATAAAATCAGCCTTCCTCTCTAACTTGCCTCCCCATGCCTTGTCTAGTGTGTTTTCATGTAAGATCACCCCTCCCTGATCTCACCTCCTCCTCTTGTGCTCCTCTGCGCAATCCCATTTAAGTATTTTCCATTCGCGCCACTTGGTGAGAATTGAGGCCGCCAACTATCTCAAGTGTCTTTGCCCCAACTCGATCAGCCTCTCACAGCCTCACCATGAGCTAGAACTCGATTCTAGTTCTTACAAGACGTTGTCTCCACCACAACTAGTTTTTGGGATCGACGGAAGTATTCTGAATGAACAAACTAAATTTTGATTGCCCAACAAAAAAGTTCTAGTCAGGATGAATTGACATGTTTGTTAGAAAAGCCTCAAACTACATTTCTACTGAGATGGATGTGGTTATTCGGTACAAATTCCTTCTATGGGTTCTTGAACACTCAGTAGTTGAAGGATAAGGAGTTACTAGAAATTTGTTAATCTAAGTATGGTGCATACATGATCTATGGAGATGCATAAAGACCTACAACAACATTTGTGGTGGTATGAAGACAGATATAGCCACCTTTACATTTATTTGCTTGATCTGCCAATATACGAAGGCCAAACATCAACATCCAAGATGTCTTCTACAGCCCCAACATATCCTTAAATGAGCATCACCATGGTGTTTTTGGTGGATTTACGAAAAAGAGTGCAATATGGGTTGTAGTTGGCTGCTTGATGAAGTCGAGTTACCTCATAATGGCACAAACGTTTACCATAGTACCAATAGTAAAAGTTTAATTAAGGGGATAGTACAACTTCATAGGATTCTTGTCCTTATTTTATCTGACCGCAATGCAAAGTTTACCATGCACTTATGGCTATAACTACAAAAAGAACTGATGACATCGACAAACTTCAATACAATGCCGCTCCCAAAAATATTGACACACAAACCGAGTGGACAGTCTAGTTGTTATAAGATTTGTTGAGGTTTTGTGTTTTTGACTAGGGAGGGTCATGCGATCACTACCTACCCCGACTGCAATTTGCTTATAATAACAGTTACCTGTCAATCATTGGCATGCCTCCATATGAAACACTTATGCAAAACCATGTAGTTTTTTGTTGTACTATAATGAGTATTTTGTAAAATTCTCTACTTATTATTGTCAGAGTAGGTGCATAATTGGAAAGCATGTTAACAACACATAAATGTCAATGTGTACCACTTGATTTCATATCTCCATTGTCCTTCTCTTCTCAATCCTATGAGGGCCAAGTTTTCTACCCCAAACTCTAACCTATGTCCAACCCTACGAAATATGCATTCCTATCTTCCTTGCCTCCCCGTGCCTTCTCTAGAGAGTTTCCACAAAAGATGACCCCTCCTTGATCTCACCCCTTCCTCTTTTCTCCTATATAAAATTTCATTTGGATGTTTATCCTATGTGCCACCTTGGTAAGAATTGATGCCACTAAATGCCTCATGTATCCTTGTTTGACATAATCGACCACTCGCAACCTCACCTAGTGCCCCATAGCTCAATCTAAATCATCCTATGAAAAACCTTGTAGGACACCTAGTGTAGGGAATACATGCATAAATCAGAGAGTGGAAACAAAATAATTTACTGTCATGTTCCCCAAGAATAGCAAGATCGCGTCAATAACTATGTAATGGGGAGGATGGTTTAACGAGTCCATATATAGTCCTGGAGCAAGTTCAACAACTATAACTCATTATAGCAATTGTGCACTTTGCACTAGGATAGCATCTGCAACTCCACCACAAACAACTGACTTGAACTGCAGCAACTCCTAAAACTCTTGTCGTTCTACTAGAATTGATAGGAAGGAGTTATTCCTCCCATTGGTGTACTAGCCATCAATTTGGTCTCCCACAACTGTTCTCCCTTGCTATCCCTCCCTTTAGCAGGTAGGACTTGTTCAGGCTCTCTATTAGTTGTCACAACTAGAGAGGACAATAATTATCAGAAGAAATTGAGTTGTGTCTCTAGGAATCCCCCAGTACCCCTCTTTTTATAGGAAGGGTTAGGGTCTGGTGACAACTGTAAACCGTGAGTCTGGAAAGAGGCAGATCTGGAAGGATCAAACTTTAAATTTATAATTTGAAACCTTCAAGGACCATCACAACTCAATATGGGGGCAAACACAAGGACGTGGGGGACGTTTAGGATGCTTAAGATCTCACTCTTAAGTTAATTAAGCCAATCTAATAGTCGATAAAAGTATGGAACTAGAACTATTCTAGCAAAATGTCACAAAATAAAACAAAAGAAAATAAAAAAAATAAAATAGAGTCTGTCAAATTTTACTAATCAGAGAGGAGTTTCTGGCTATGTAAACATAGGTTGGATAGTCTATGCACCCATTCTTGGACGTAGACAACTCTTGAACCCCTCAACAAGCAACCTACATCCAAAAATAGCACATATTATGGTATGTGTTCCTGCGGGAGTCATCCCACTCACTATCGTGCAACGTGACTATAACACATTAATGATATGAAATCTCTCTCAAGGATAATAGACCGACACCCCTAAAATATTCCAGATACCCTCTCAGATCTAGAAAATTCAAGGATGCTAGGAACATATGTGATCTGGACAAAACTCGGACAATGGGCCCAGGCGGGCCAAGATGGACTCGACCGGCTCAGGCTGGGCTTGACTGTGCCCAAGGCTTGTGTTTTGTACAGATCACCCTTGAACCTTTTTATTTTCATATTCTGATCCAAACTACTTTCTCTTATCCATTCATACAACTAATCTCTCCATCTAGGTAGAAATAAAAGTTCAAGCAAGAAAGAGATCAACCAAACTAGAAATCATAACTAGAAAGAGAAGATAGAAAAGAAACCATACTTAATCTGAAATAAAACTACTTGCTTAAGGTAAAAGTACATAGACATGACCAAAATGGATTACATAGACAAGAAGGAGCTAACCTACCTATAGACAAGCATAGTTGGCACCAAACAAAGATGGAAGAACATCATTTGTACATAAACAAAGGAGAATAGTAGAAGAAAAAGAAGAATAAGAGATTTAGCCTGTAGAAGAGAGGTGGCTCTCGCTCCTTAGTCTCTGTATGGATTGGATCTCATCATTGGGTCATCCTCCTTAATCTTTTAGACTCCTTGGCCTCCTTCTAATTCTGCCCCAAACAATATCTTGGTGGGTGTATGGATATGGAACAAGGCTAGAAAGGTGGGAAGTTGTGAATGGTGGTAGAAAATTATGATGGATGGAAGCAAACCGAAGGGATGGATTGGGGGTAAGCTCTTCAACCCTTTCAGACCTTGGATCTCTCCCATGGGGCTCTGGGAACCACTCATGAACTGAACCAAAACATGGAATGTGGAATCCTTTGGTAGGTAGTAAGGGTCGGGAATTTATAGGTGAAGGTGGAGTGTAGGTGGGGTGTGTGTGATAAGTGGTCGCTACACCTTCAATGGTCACTAGATATTCAAAGTTGTTATGGTACCGACATGTTTGAGCTCGGCCCAACCAAGCCGAGCCTAGCGGTCGCTAGCATTTCCTCTTATTTTCCTCTTACAGAGAATGCTAGGTCGCTAGTGTTTCCTCTTGTAGAGGTCGCTATGGATTTTTAGTCTTGGTAGTTACTAAGTTTTTTATTGGTCATAGATAACTTGATTGCTAATGCTTCATCCGTGGACTCGATCGGGCCAAACCTAGCAGTCGCTAACGTGGTGGCAGTCATTTAGTTCTTAGCGATCACTAGAGATATGGAGTTGTAGCGATCATTAGAGATTTTGAGTTGTAGAGATCATTATGGATTTGGATTTGTAGTGGTCATTGATCTTTTCTTCTCAGCCTGACTGGGCTGAGTTGTGTTTGATCGGGATGAGCCTAGTGATCTCTAGTGGAGGCTTCTTATTGTAGCAGTCGTTTGCTTCTTAGTGATTGCTGACTTTATAACAATCATTAAAGATGGAAGGCTAGAAGTCACTGATGTTTTTAATAGCTGCAAAAAATGTGTGATGAACTCGTCCTAATCGGGCCGAGATGGGCCCGATCGGGCTGACAGGGAGAAATCTTAGAGGAGTGATATCTTCTTAAGTTTAGTGCTTGTAAGTCTCAAAAATGGCAATTTGAGATAAAATATATAAATTCTCAAAATCTAAGAATCTATAGTTAATTTGGACAAATTAAAGGTATAATGACGCAAAACTATGAATATATGCTTAGCATAAACACCCAAATTTGAGTGTTATCAACCACCCCGAGCTTAAACTCTTTCTTGTCCTCAAGAAAGACTGTGCTCAAAGAATAAAAAGACAACATCCAAATTAAGCTTTGCGACAAATGCTAAGGGTAAGAAAAATAGTTTAAAATAGTAATTCTCCAGACCCATGTTGTTTCAGAACAAACCACCACTAGTCGAGCACCACATGCTAAACTACAATCAAAGAGCATCCAGGCAGGATTAAGTGTATACACTACAACTTGTCCGTACTCGTGAGGGTTTGAATCATAATTATACAACATGGAATCATTGTCACGTATGTGATGGGGCAAGTAATGGAGGCGAGTGATAAGCTATTATCATGTGTTCATGTAAACTAATCAGGAGTAACATGGCTCCTACTTATTCAGGTCCTAAGAAGCAACAAGTAAAAAGACTCTAATGACTTCTGAGGATCCTGTTATGCATCAGGTTGGTCTATGTAAAGAGCAATAGTCCAAGCAGTCCAAGCCAGTTGGTCTAGAGTAGTGGGATGAATTCCTCGTACAATGCTTGAACTATCCCAGATATCAATATGATCTCATAAGTCTCATAGGGATTCCTTGTGACTCCTTAATGATCCTCTAGGGTGGCACTACCAGGAATGACATACCCACATTCATGAGTACAATCATACACCAACTAGGAACCATCCCGAACTCCCCTAAAAGAGAAAACAAAGCTCATTTATTCACACTCAGGCATTTATTCTTTGTATTCTAATTTATAGGACTAGGTGAGAATTGTTTTGAATCTTTTTAGATTTTGTGGGCGGCCAATCCTCTTTTGCAAATTTTTTATTTTTATTTATTTAGACTTAATATAAGGTGAGAGGGCACGTAGACCATCAAGGAAAAACAATCCTACTTTATAGATCAAAATTTATCATTATCCGCTTGATACATGTGTGAAAAGTAGTAATTATGATTCAAGAATCCTTAGTGTAGAGGCAAGTTTGTGAATAATGCAGCCTGCAGTCTTGATTAAACTTTAGTGCTTCCCAACTATTCCAAATCCAGGGTTTGTCATTCACAACACAGATCAAGGGAATAACATTTTAAACTATGAAAAAGGCGCATAACCTTAGATTGATCATCTAACATAAAGAATGAGTCAAAGAGTTATGTAAAGTAAGAGACCAAGATATTTAATATGAAAATTGGGTACTTAGGCACATGGATAAGCATTTACCTATACGATTCACATCACATAGCCTTAATTACAAAGCTAGAAATTACAAAACAAAGTTCTACAAAATAGTTAAGCTAGTCAAAACTGTTCAAAATTTTTTAAAATGTATGCCGAACTGTAGGAAGTAAACATGCATGCACGAAGAATGAAGACACTGAAGGGCAAATAGACCTACCACCCCAAGCTTAAAACTTTGCTCTTCCTCATGCAAGATAGGAACTTGAGATAGTAGGGAAGGAATGCATGGATGTATAGGAAAGAGATTTATTAAAGTCCTACTATGATGAATGTATGCGAGGATTATTTAAGAAATTAGAGGAAAGAAACTATCTAGGCAAGAACAAGAAAAACAAAATTTGTTTTAACAAAAAGAGAAAAGAAAGGGGTAACGGAAAAGGGGGTGGCTGCCCCACAATGGCGACATTGGGATCCCAAATTCTATGTTTTAGAACCAGTGTGGCCTATGTCTTGCCAATTGGATCCTCCATGCATGAGAATAAGAGGCACATATCTGGGCTCTTATGAGTCTAAAGTAGAGGAATATAATCTGATGAATCGTGAATTCATTCATGTGCTGGAATTGTCTTGAACTGTGCTGAAATGAATTCTTAGGCAAATCATCTTCAAGGTGTCTTCAATATATGAATCCAAACAGGAAGGCCCTAGGCTGATGACATAGGATGAGATGAAGGAGAGAGGCTGAAAGTCCTCTAGAGGACTCCTCATCTCTCTCCACCTTAAAACTTGAGGTTAGATGCTAGGATAAATTTTTATATTTAGTTTGAGTCATCCAATCATCTTCTCAACAAGAAGTATCCCCAATTGAACCTATTTGTAGTTCTACCACACCAAGACTTTCACCTTCTATGGGTTTTGTGGTATATTCATGCTCTGAAGCCATGTTGTGATGGATTGTCCATTAGGCTCCTTCAATGCCAACCACCCCTTAAAAAGTGATGATGGAAAATGTCAGAACATGCTGCTCTAGTTTTTCATCATCAGTATACTCACTCCCTCTGTTATAACCCCAATTTTTGGGTTCAATTGGTGAGAAATGTAATTTCTCATATTAAAGATATTTGAACAAATAATGATATAATTTTCTTCAAATAAATAGTTTTCGTTTAAAATAGCCTTGTTGTTTGATTTGTGGGCTTTATTGGCTATTGGGCCCAATAACAAGGAAATAACAAAGAAAATTCAATTAGTAATGAATAATTAAATAATTGATAAAAGAAATGCGTGGAAACCTCTAGAAGGCAAATCCAAAGAGGATTTCGTGCCTCTTGGGTTCCTTGGGTTCCAAGGAGTACAAATTTGTATAAAAGAAAACAATAAGAAAAGAAAAGATTAATTAAGTTTACTTTATGAGGAAAGAAATTGGAAAATAATGAGAAAATGTGGAAAATAAGTGGAAAGAGGCATAAATGAGATTCCTTGGGGAAATTTCGTATCCATGAGATTTCTAATGATAAAAGGAATGCCAATGAGGAAAACAAAAGAGAAATAAAGAGAAATCCTCAAAAAGAAATATTGTATTAAGAAATAAACATGATAATGCAAATAAGGCATAAAGATGCATCTAGAAGGATAATAAATATCCTTGGAAAAGGATTTCGAAATAATGGAGTATATTGGGATCCAAGGAGTCCCAATAAAGAGGAAAGAAAGAGAAAATACTAAAAAGGCAAAATAAGAGGATAATGTGTTGCATTATTAATGAATTATGTTGTATTGTTTAAAAGGGCAATATTTTTCTATAAAGGAAAATAGGTTTTAATGGTTAATGGATTAAAATGCAAGAACAATGATGATAAGAGGAAGGATTTTCGAAATCCTAATATCAGAGGAGGAAGGAATAAAAAAAAATAAAAATAAAAATAAAAAAAGGAATATGAAAGAGAGAGAGAAACTTGCTTTAAGTGAAGGAATATAGTTCCTATTAGGATTAGGCTTTATTCCTTCATGGGCAAGCATATTGGGGTAGGAGGGACCCTCATCTATAAAGGGTAGACCTTTGGATGAGCCCAAGCAAATTCCTTGCGTCTCTCTCTCTCCACTCCATCTTCTTCTTCATCAAAACCCTAAGTCTTGGGTGGTGTCTTCTTTGGAGTAACAGAGGGTTTTGGAGGCGTCCGGAGGGTGTCCTGTTGAACCCCGATGATCAGTGAGTCGTCACCCAACGCCCTTGAACGACGGACTTCACCCCAACCGCTGGTGGCCACCTGCAGCACAACTGCAATAGGCTGTGGGTCGCGGCTGTGCAGAGCCTGGTATCGGACATGGCAGCCATAACCGAGCTAGATCCACCTGCGTGGGGGTTCGACGGAGGCAATGGAGCCGCCCCCAGTGGCCGACGAGGTCCAGGGAGCAGCCACTAGGCCGTGCACACCCTTGCTGCAGCAGCTGACCTAGGCGCTCGCGGGGAAGAGGATGACGGAGGGCATTGGACGATTTTGCCCTCCGCCAGCTGAAGAGCGCATCCAATTGATTGGGGGTATAAGCGTCTATTCGAAATGTTCCAAATCGATCGTTGTACATAGCAAGGATGACGTGGCACAATGCCATTGGCCAAGTAAGTGGATATTTGCAAAATTCATATCTAGCAAATCGTAACTCGGATTGAGACGAATATTATATGAAAATTGATCCTCAGAACGAGAGGAATCCATTAAAAATACAATTGGAGCCTGTTTATGTTTGCAATTTGAAAAGTAATAGAGGTTATTAACTTTAGTGTAATGATGATTAAGAAACCCTACTTTGATATGATTAATGTGTTTAATAGGGTTTAATAGATCATAAGAGTTGATATTAACCTGTTAAATGCAAAATGGTGCATTAAGATTGAAAAGGGTGATCTTTGTACGTAATTAGTTTAATTTGAAGATTATGTACATAAATATGCTGAAATATGAAAAGTACATAAAGCTATCATCTTTAATGATTTAATTAATGAAAAACCCTTAGATTTGATGATAGATGGTTTTAATGTTGATCAATGGATAATTTAAGCCTATTGTTCATAAAAGTGAAAATAAGATCTAAAAAGATAATCTCTTTATATAATTGTTTAATTTAGGGTTTTGTGCATGATTATGCATTAATGAGCTTGAAAACCCTAATTTAGGTGAATATTACTTTTAAATGTTTTAATTGTTTAAATCTATAATTAAATAGGGATATGATGATCCTAAGACATTTTTGGGTATAAAAGACTATTAAATGAATAGTTTGAGCAATTAGGGTTTATATAAATGGAAAAGAGTACTATTAGGGTTTGTTAACCTAAAAGAGGTAAAATTCGAGAAATTGATCTAAGAAACCCTAATGAGTATTAATGAATACTTAATGCGGATTAGAAACCCTAGAAAGTGAATCCAAGTCAATAAAGTAGATTCTTGATAAAGTGTGTAATAAATAGAGTACATATTTATTTCAGGAACTATGTGATGATTGAATTGCTTGCTTGGATCTGTTGATTGACTTGATTGTATACACATGAAGTAAATGTTGAATAATCTGCATGATTCATCAAATCAGGTATGTGGTTACGCTTATGAATAACTGCTTTAGTTTTGTGGCGATTTCTGAATGATTTATCGGTTTCTTGAAAATAACTGCTGAATGTCTATTTATTTCATGCAACTATAAAGTGACTATGAGTATCACCATAAGTATGCATATAACTGGCTAGATCCATGTTCACCTTTGTTGCTTTAAAAAGGCTGAAAAAGGGGTAATCCTAGAGTAAGGTCTAGGTTACCGAGAGTTAGAAACTGAGCTGCCATGTGTGGTTCATGAGACTCTTCAGCATACCATGAGTTAAGGAGTGGTCTGCCTACGGGTAGTTCCATGTGACTCAACCCTAGAAACGGGTTCACTTATAGGTGGGACCATGAGGGGCTTAATGGGGATCTACCATAAGGAAGGTAGTATCCAAGTCCACTACAGGGAAAGCTCAGAGGTTAGGGAACTTGTGGATCGCGGAGTTATATTTAAGACATAATCTTGATTGTTAAATGATTAATTGAATGATTACATGGTTATCATAATTGCAAGTTTATTGTTTCCCCCACATACCAGCTTCGGCTGACTGACGTTTTGTTTGTCGGCGTTTTAGGTACAAGACAAAAGGACAAATAGTAAATCGTCACATTGTGAAATACATGAAGAAAAATACAAGGAGGATTAGTTAGCATAGAATCATTATGTGGATAGAAGTTAGAAATCCAAAATTTCAAAAGGTATGCAAAGTTTATTTTCTTACAGCTTTTCAGTTTAGTATGTTAAAATTTGATAATTATTCTTGGTTAATTGCCAAGCCTTTGATCCGGAAGTCATGGGTGCGGCTTCGACCTCTCGGTCTCCTTTAATTGGGGGTTATCGGGAGGTGGGGTCGTAACACCCCCAATTTGAAAAATCATCATCATCGTCCTCCAAAAAAATTTATTTCAAACAATGATAGGTATGCTGATTGAAACAAGGTGACAAATCTAAATGTGAGAGGTATCACTGTGGTTTGGGATAAAGGTTGGTTCATGATGCTCAAAATTTCCTCAAATTGTGAGGCCTCCGTGGCTACTTGAAGTTGACAATATTGAATTTTGAGTAGCCCCTAAAACGAATCAAATTGGTGTTGGAGATGAGGTACTAAATAAGATACAAGTTTATCAACACTCTCTCTTACTCGCACCACTTCTTTTATTATCTCTTGATTCCACGGCAATGTGGAGGTCGAGGGATGATCAACAACCTCCATTTTTGGAGCATCTACATATGTCGATAGTAGGGATAAATATAACCTAACTAGTTGGAGTGCACAGACTTCAATTATTTTTCAACAGTCAGGGCTGCGGAAACATTTGAGATGAAAGGTGGATAGGATAACTTGCTTTATAGAAGCAAGGTTCATGGATGAAAATGGTTTAGGAAAACAGAAAGTTATTCAGTATGTGTAAAATAAAATAGGATATATGCATATATATAGAGGCTCATGGATGACAAAACAAAATCTTTAGGAGTGTAAACATGGAAAACCATGTCCCTAACAACGCTATCAAAAATTTGATAGCCCTAAGTTGCGCATCTCGGAAGAGGAGGATCTGGAAGGATCAAACTTTAAATTTATAACCTGAAACCTTCAAGAACCCCCGCAACTCAATACGATGTTGAAGTTGATATATGGGGTCAAACAAAGGGACGTGAGGATGTTTGGGAGGCTTAATATCTCACACTTAAGTCAGTTAATCCAATATGATAAAAGTATGGAACTAGAACTAGTCTACCAAAATGTCACAAAATAAAACCAAACTAAGTAAAGAAAACAAAACAGAGTCTATCAGATTCTACTAATTAGGGACAAGGAGTTCCTGGCTATGTAACCACAAGTTGGGTAGTCTCTGCACCCATTATCAGGCATAGACAACCCTTGAACACCTCTGCAAGCAACCTATTTCTAGTATGTATGCCATGAGAGCCAATCATATGATGATTGGATTGGCATACATCATGTTTGATTTGATAAATATCAAAGGCAAGCTTCCAATTTATTCTAGTTCAATAAATTATGAGATAAATGATGGAGCAGAATGAATGTCTAAAGAATGCCAATACTCAATAATGTATGTCTTTAGGTTAAGAACCTGAACAATGAGATCATACATATGCTACAATATGTAAATTCTTGTTATCTCCCTAGTCAGATGTCATTGTGGAAGGTTGATAGACAACAATGACGCATAAAGACTAGAGTGTGTGTTGGTTGATGGCAGTGTCTCATTAGTCATGATATATGATATCAAACCAAGCACACAGATACATGTGGGTGAATAGTGTATTGGACAGACCAATTATGAGAGTGACATATGGAACCATGACATGGTAGTCAGAATCATCTCTCATAGTGATGGTGGTGATTGTGATTCCTAGAGATGAGATCACTACACTCATCGAATATGATTGGATACACTTGGACATCATCAAACGCAGTACTGAAACATGGGTTGTTATAAAGGTGATGATTGGGTGGCTTTGACTCATGAGATAGACTGTGAGTGATAGAGATGGGATTTTTCCCTCCTAAGGGAGTATGATGTCCAGGCCACTTGATAAGTGATCTTGAGAATAGCATGCACATGCACATGCAGATCAATATATGATATTGAGTTCACATATATCTCAGATAGTCTGCTCTAGTTCAAGAAACATGAATGAACATTGAAAGGATGACAACTCCATGCCTTGAGTTCATTCAAGATATCAGAGATAAAGGAATCATACATTCATCGGAAGACCAATCACAAGTTGTAGGATTGAAGGTTGTTCTCCAACTTTCCATTAACTTGGGTAGCACTGACGTACGACTAGGCACCTATCTTTGATTGTGATGTCATAATCTAGTTATGGACATTCACTGCCAACGTGATATGGGACCTATAGGGTCACACACATAGGATTAACCTGGAAGAGGAGTTTATCCATGAATGATGTTTGGATTGATTACTAAAGTGTTTAGGAATACAATCAAACATTCAATCAATAGACTTGACTCAGAATCATTATGTTCAAGTGTTGAACCAACTAATTAGAGTTTCAGATTGATTGAGAACCAAATTGACTGAGTTCTACACAATCTGGACCACAAACTGACCGGTTCATTGGGTGAACAGATTGGCTCATGGTTAGTGGGATGACCGATTCACTCTAGTGAACCATTCGGTTCACTTGGACCAAAAGGGCATGTGTTGGGTTTCCCAGTTCGTGAGAAAAGTTTCTCATTTTACTTGTTCAATTTGATTGGGACAAGAATTAGCCTTTGCATTAATTAGAACTGAACTGGGAAAGTCAATTGCAAGCAGGTCTGGCTTGTGAACTACCGGGTTCACTAAGTGAACCGATCAGTTCACTATGCCAATCGACCAGTTCACTAGTGAATCGAACGGTTCGCCTGCCGCAGTGCAAATTATTCATGGAAAATCTAGACCCTTCTACTCACGCATAGAGTGGGAACCCTGACCCAACCCTCTACTATAAATAGAAGGGTATAGGGGGCTTCTCCTGACACACAACAAAGACACAACTCAGAACATCAGTTTCTCTTCAAAGTTTTTGTCCTCTTTGGTTTTGGTAACTAAGAGAGCCCAAGCAAGTTCTACCCATCCAGAGAGGAACAACGAGGGAAAAACAGCTACAAAAAAGTAACCAGTTGTGGGAGAGTGTGTTGGTGACTAGTATGCCAACAGAAGGGGACAACTCCTTCTAGTTTGTTCTTTAGGATGTCTATAGTTCCCGGTAGTCTGTGTGGACTATCTATAGAGTCATGAGACTTCTACCACTCAGGAGGATGATAGTCAACCATAGTCTAGGTCAAGACTAGGAGCTACAATGACATCGTCGAAGACAGGTGGTTCAAGACCACACTTGTTGCAAGGTATAGTCACTGAGCAGGCCTTAGGACCAGGTATAACTCGCTAAAACTTTTCTTCCCATTACATAGATGTTGATGCGATCTGCTGGTTATGGGTTTATGGTCAAGTATTTTTTTGTTTCCACTGCCTATTCCGACCATGAAAAACACAACATCTACATCCAAAAATAGCACATATTGTGGTATGTGTTCCTATGGGGATCATCCCACTCACTTTTACGCAACGCAACTATAACCCATCAATGATGACATCTCTTGAGGATAATAGATCAAAACCCCCAGAATATTCCAAACTCTCGAGTCCTAAACATTTAAGGATTCTAAGAAAAAATGTGATTTGGATAGAACCCAAACAGTGGTCTCAGGTCAGACCGAGATGGACCCAACTGGGTCAGACTGGGCCTGATCATGCCCAAGGCTCATTTTTTTGTATAAATCTCCCTTGAACCTTCCTCTTGTCAAATTCTGATCCAAACTACCTTTTATTATCCATTTCTACAACTAATCTCTTGATCTAGGAAGAAATAGAAGTTCAAGCAAGAAGATGATCAACCAAACTAGAAATCCTAACCAAAAATTGAAGATAGAACAAAAACCATACTAGATCTAAAATAAAACTACTTGCTTAAGGTAAAAGTACATAAACATGCCCAAAATAGGCTATGTAGTCAAGAAGGAACTCAACTAGCAATGAACAAGCATAGTTGGCACTAAATAAAGATGGAAAAACATCATTTATACAGAAACATAGGATAAATATAGAAGAAAGGGGAAGAAGAAGATATTTATCCCGTAGAGGAGAGGTGGCTCTCGCTCCTTAGCCTGTTTATGGGCTGGATCTCATCTTTAGATCATCCTCCTTGATCTTTTGAACTCCTTGTCCTCCTTTTCTCCTTGATTCCACCCCAAACAATAGCTTGGTGGGTGTATGGAGGTGGAAGAAGGATGGAAATGGTGGGAAGTGGTGAATGGTGGTGGAAAATGATAGTGGATGGATGAAAACCAAAGGGATGGACATAGGGTGAGCTATTCAGCCTTTTCAAACCTTAGAACTCTCCTACAGGGCTCTGGGAACCACTCCCGAACTGAACCAATATGTGGAATGCTTTTCTAGATAGAGAGGGGTGGGTATTTATTGGTGAAGGTGGAGTGTGTGTGATAAGTGGTCGTTACACCTTCAACGGTTGCTAGAGATTTGAAGTTATTTTGGGCCAGACCGGTCCAATCTTGGCATGATAGGGATGATCCTAGTGGTTGCTAGTGTTTTCTCTTGTAGCGGTCACTAGAAATTTGAAGTTGTACTCATCCCAATCGGGTCGAGCTTAGAGGTCACTAGTGTTTCCTCTTGTAGCAGTCACTATGTTTCCTCTTGTAGTGGTTCCTATGGATTTTCATTATAAGCGATCACTAAGCTTTTTATCGATTGCAAATGATCTGATCATTGATGCTTTGTTGGTGGGCCCAACATGGATTATTCTAGCAGTCGCTAATGTTGTAGCAGCCATTTAATTATTAGTTTTTGCTGACTTTCTAGCGGCCATTGGAGATTTGGAGTTGTAGCGGTCGCTAGAGATTTGGATTTGTAGCGGATGCTATTTTTTTCTTCTCATCCTGACTGGACCAAGCCTAGTGGTCACTAGCGGAGGCTTCTTCTTGTAACACTTTTTTGCTTCTTAGCGACTACTGACTTCGTAGCAGTCTCTAAATATGGAAGGCTAGCGGTCGCTGATGTTTTCAACTGTTGGAAAAATTTGTATGATGAACCCAGCCCAACCGGGCCGATGGGCAGAAATCTTGGAGAACTGATGTCTTCTTAATTTTGGTGCCTACAAGGCCCGAAATTGTTTATTTGAGAAAAAAATATAAATTATCAAAAGATAAGAATTTATAGTTAATTTGGGAAAAGTAAGGGTATAATGACACAAAACAATGAATAAATACTTAGCATAAATGCATGAATTTGGGTGTTATCAACCACCCCAAGATTATGCCCTTACTTGTCCTCAAGCAAGATTGTGCTCAAAGAACAAAAAGATAACATCCATATTAAGATTCTTGATAAATTCTATGGTTAAGAAAAATAGTTTAAGATAGTAATTCTCCTGATCCATGTTGTTTCTAAAAACAAACCCCCACCAATCGAGGAAAACCTGCTAAAGTACAATCAAAGTGCATCCATGAAGGATCAAGTGGATTCACTACAACTTATCTATACTTATGAGAGTTTGAGTCATAATTACTCAACATGAAATTGTCATCACATGGGTGATCAGGTAGGTAATAGAGGTGAGTGATGAGCTATTATCATGTGTTCATGTAAACTAATTAGGAACAACAAACATCCCACTTATTCAGGTCCTAAGAAGGAACAAGAGTAAAAAGAGTCTAATGACTTCTGAGGATCCTTATATACATTAGGTTGGACTATGTAATGAGCAAAAATCCTTGCAGTTTGAGCCAATTTGCCCAGATCAATGAGACGAACTCCTCGTACTGTGCTCAACTGACACTACTACTGGGATGGTCTCATAAGTCTCCTAGTGATTCCTAGTGACTCTGGAATGAGCCTTCAGGGTGCCACTACCAGGCATGACATACCCATATTCGTTATCATAGTCATACATCAGATGGGAATCACCCTCAACTCTCCTGAAAGAGAAAGCAATGCTCATTTATTCACACTCATGCTTTTATTCTCTTCATTTTGATTTATAGGACTGTGTGAGAATTGTTTTAAATCTTTTTAGATTTTGTGAGTGGCGAATACTCTTTTGCAAATATTGGATTTTCACCTTTTGGACTGAATCTAAGGTGAGAGGGCACGTAGACCATTAAGGAAAAATGATCCTACTTGATTATTGCTCAAAACTAATCAATTTTCATTTGATACATGTGTGAAAAGTAGTAATTATTATTCAAGAATCCTTAAGAGTAGAGGCAAGTTCGTAAATAATGAAGCTTGGAGTCTTGATAAAACTCTAGCACTTTCTAACGGTTTCAAATCTAGGATTTGGCATTCAAAACATAGATCAAGGGAATAACATTATAAACTATGAAAAAGGTGCATACTTTAGATTGATCGCCAAACTGAAGGAATGAGTCAAAGAGCTAGTCAAGAAAGAGATCAAGAAATTTAATATGAAAATTGGGCACTTAGGCACATGGATAAGCATTTAACTATAAGATTCACATCACATAGCCTTAATTGCAAAGCTACAAATTATAAAACAAAGTCCTACAAAATAGTAAAGCTAGTCTAAACTATTCAATTTTTTTAAAAAATTATTCCTAAATGTAGAAAGTAAACATTCATGCATTAAGCATGAAGAGACGAAAGGGAGGATAGCCCTACCATCCCAAGCTTTAAACATTGCTCGTCCTCAAGCAAGCCTAGAACATGAGATAGTAGGGAAGGAATGTATAGATGTACATGCAAGAGATTTGTTAAAGTCCTAGTGTGAAGCATGAATGCAATGATTATTTAAGCAGTTAGAGGAAAGAAACTATCTAGGAAAGAACATGAAAAACAAAATTTATTCTAACAAAAAGAGAAAAAGGGGTAAGAGAAAGGGGATGGATGCCCCACGATACCAACACTTGGATCCCAAATCCTAAGTTTTGGGACCAGTGTCACCGTGTCTTTCCAATTGGATCCTCCATGCATGATGATAAGAGGCGGAGATATGGGACCTTCTAAGTCTGAAGTAGAGGTATACAATCTAATGACTCAGTAAATTCATCCATATGTTGGAATTGTCTTGAACTGCACTGAAATGAATTCTTTCGCAAATCATCCTCAAGATATCCTTCCAAGATATGAATCACAATAGAAAGGTCGTAGGATGCCAACACATGACGAGATGGAGGGGAGAGGCCAAAAGTCTTCTAGAGGACTCCTCTCTTATCTCTCCTCCTCTAAACTTGAGGATGGATGATCAGACAAATTTTTATATACAGTATGAGTCATTCAATCATCTTCTGATCAAAAAGCATCTCCAGTTCAATATGTTTACATTTCTACCCCACCCCAAGCTTATCACCTTCTATGGGGTTTGGGGTATCTTCATGCTCAGTATCTATGTTGTGATGTATTGTCCATCCTTCTCCTTCAATGCCAACCACCCCTTGAAAAGGGATGATGGCGAATGTTGGCTCATACTGATCTAGTTCATCATCATAAGTATACTTTCATAATTTTCCTCCTCAAATAAATTATTACAAGCCATGATAGGAATGTTGGTTGAAACGAGGTGACAAATCTACATTTGAGAGGTATCACTATGGTTTGGGATGAAGGCTAGTTCAGGTTGCTCAAACTCCCCCTCAAATTGTGATGTCATTTGGCCGCCTTGATGAGAACAAAAGTAATCATAATCATCTGATCGTTCTTATGGTGATGTGTATCCTCCATTGGTTGCTCAGATGAATTGTATAGATGAAATGAGGAGCTTCCCTAGATGGGTGACTCTTCACGAAAAAATCTTGACGATTCAAGTTGGTAACCCGAATAGTAAGGAGAAATATGTTCCTCATAAGGTTGAACAGAGTGGTCTATCTGATCGAGGTCTTCATGGTTATGCTCTGGCACTTATTGTTACATAGAAACCAAATTTATGAGTTCTTGAAGTCTCCTTCCATGTTCAACATCCTTGTCATGGAGTTGTTAGACTTGTCCAGAAATGTTTTCAAGGTTCACCAATTCTGCCATGCCCTATTGTGGGATGTCTTTTGTGTTAAGTTGTTGCACTTGTTGACTCCTTATTCAATATCTTGAAGTACACTTCTATTGTAGTTTTAACCTCTATGTCTACTTGAAGTTGACGATCTTGAATTTTGAGTAGCCCTGAAATGAATAAGCTTGGTGTTGGAGATGAGGTACTAAGTAAGATGTGAGTGTATCAACAATCTCCCTTTCTAGTGCCACTTCTTTTATTAGCTCTTGATCCCATGACAATGCTGAGGTCGATGGTTGTTCAACAAACTCTATTTTTGGAGCATCTACATATGACGATAGTGGGGATGAATATAGCTTGACTAGTTGGGGTGCATGACATTCAATTATTTTCCAATAGTTAGAAATGTGTAGAAATTTGGGAGGACAAGTGGACATGATAACTTGCCTTGCAGAAGCAAGGTCCATGGCTGAAAAAGGTATAGGAAAAAGGAAAGCTAGTCACTATTTAGGGACAAGTATGTGCAAAGTAAAAGAAGAACTATGCATATATATAGACTTATGTATGATAGAACAAAAGTTTTAGGCATTTAAATGTGGAAAACCACGTCCCCAGTGACGACACCAAAAAATTGATAACCCTAAATCATGTGTCTGGATAGACGCAGATATAGAAGGATCAACGTGTAAATTTATAACCAAAAACCTTCAAGGACCTAAGCAACTCAATACAGGCTCAAAGTAGATATATAAGGCCAAATAGAAGGACGTGGAGACATTTGGGACACTTAAGATCTCTCTCTTACGTTAGTTAAGCCAATCGATAGTCACTAAAAGTATCGAACTAGAACTAGTCTAGCAAAATGTCACAAAATAAAACAAAACAAAGTCTGTCAGATACTACTAATCAGAGAGAAGGAGTTCTTATCTATATAACCATAATTTGGGCAGTCTATGCACCAATCTTAGGAATAGACAACCCTTGAAAACCTTAGTAAGAAACCTACATAAAAAAATAGCATGCACTGTGGTATCTATTCCTATGGGGGTCATCCCACTCACTTTTGTGCAACATGACTATAACCCATGAATGATACAAAACCTCTCTTGAGGATAACATATCAACACCCTAGAATATTCCAGATACCCTCTTGGGACCAAAACATTCAAGGATTCTACAAACATATGTGATTTAGACAGAATCTGGATAGTGAGTTGAGGTGGGCCGAAATGGACCCAATCGAGTTAGGTTGGGCCACACCATTCCCAAGGCTTGTTCTTGGTATAGATCACCCTTGAACCTTACTCTTTTTAGATTGCAATCCAAACTACCTTCTCTTATCCATTTTTACAACTAATCTCTTGATCTTGGCAAAAATAAAAGTTCAAGCAAGAAAGAGATAAACCAAACTAGCAAACATAACCAGAAAGAGAAGATAGAATAGAAACCATACTAGATCTGAAATAAAACTACCTGCTTAAGGTAAAAGTACATAAACATGTCTAAAATGGGTTATATGGCCAAAAAGGAGCTCAACTGGCCATGGACAAGCGTAGTTGGCACAAAACAAAGATGGTAGAACGTCATTTGTACATAAACAAAAGAGAATAGTATAAGAAATGGCAAGAAGAAGAGATTTATCCCCTAGAGGAGAGGTGAATCTCACTCCTTAGCCTCCATATGGTATGGATCTTGTCTTTGGGTCGTCCTCCTTGATCTTCTGGACTCATTCGCCTCCTTTCTCCTTGATTCCACCCCAAACAACAACTTGGTGGGTGTATGGAGGTGGAAGAAAGTTGATAATGGTGAGAAGTGGTGAATGATGGTGGAAAATGATGATATATGGAAGCAAACCAAAGGGATGGATGTAGAGTGAGCTCTTTAGCCCTTTCAGGGCTTGTAACTCTCCCACGGGTGGGAACCACTCCTGAACTAAACTAAAATGTGGAATTTGGAACCCTTTGCTAGTTAGCGAGTGTTGGGTATTTATAGGTGATTTGGATTTGTAGAGATCACTAGATATGTACAGTTGTAGAGTTTTCTATAGATTTGGATTTGTAGCGGTTGATGATATTTTCTTCTCAGCCCGATCGGGCCGAGCTAGGCCTGACTGTGTTGAGCCTAGTGGTCGCTAGCAGAGGTTGCTTCTTGTAGATGTTGTTTGCTTCTTAACGACCGTTGACTTTGTAGCAGTCAATAAAGATGGAAGGCTAGAGGTCATTGATGTTTTCAGCTACCGCAAAAATTGTGTGATGAATTCGGCTTGACTGGGCCAATGGGAAGAAATCTTGGAGAACTAATATCTTTTGAAGTTTGGTGCCTACAAATTCCAAAATTGGCTTTTTAAGAAAAAGATATTTTATCAAAAGAAAAGAATCTATAGTTATTATGGGCAAATTAAGGGTATAATGACACAAAACCATGAATAGATGCTTAGCATAAATGCATGAATTTGGGTGTTATCATCTAGTTTCCCAGTTTGTGTGGGAATGGAAGGGATCGGAAGATCTTGAATTTTTACAACTTGTGAATGCCGAACCGGTTGGCTTGCAACTGAATGGGTTAGTTCACACGTGAGACGATCTATTTTCTCAGCGAACAGTCATTTCTCCATGGTTCCCAATCATATATAATTAGCAATTCAAAATGTAATTAATTCTCAATATCACGTCAACACTAATCCTTGATGCAATCGAATTTCTCCACAAATTAGGTTTCTCACTTTTTTTAGTTGGTCATCTCACAACCCCAACCAATCATTTGGTGAGACGAGTCGATCGGTTCACTAAGTGAACTGGTCAGGTTGCTCCCCAATTCAAGCAGAACTCAGCCAATGTATTATTCAATCAACCTGACACTCCAACCAATCGATTCAACCCTTGAACCAGTCGATTGGGAGATCAGTCAGCTGATTTGTTGCTTAAATTGAATTCCCAAACACTTTGGCAATCAATTCATCATTATTCATGATTAAAATCCTCTTTTAGGTGAATTCCTATGTGTGTGACCATATAGGTCCCATATCATGTTGGCAGTGAATGTCCATAACTAGTTTATGACATCACATGGAAAGAGTGGTTCCTATTCACACATCAGTACTACCCAAATGAATGGAAAGTTGGATAACAGTTTCAACATACAATCTATGTAAGGTGTTACAGTGATTGTCTAATTCCATTTTCTCTAGTATCTGGAATGAAATCGAGGCATGGAATCATCATCCTCTCAATGGTCGATCCATGTTACTTGAAACTAGAGAAGATTGTATGAGATATATGTGACTTCAATATCATATATTTATTCACATGTGTATGGACATGCTTTTCTCAGCCTCACTTGTCAAGTGGATAGGATATCAAACTCTAGTAGGAGGGTAAATCCTAGCTACATCACTTATAGTCATCCTCATGTGTCACAGTCCATCTGATCATCACCTTTATAGCAACACTTCTTTAGAATCAAGATGGATGATGTCAAACCACACTCAATGACATGTGATGAGTGTAGCGACTTCAGGTCTATGAACCACAATCACCACCATCACTATGAGAGATGACTATGACCTCCAAGCATGGTTTCCATGTGTCACTCTCAAGGTGGATATGTCAGATCACTACTACAGAAACAACATTCAGTGTCGCTTTTATGGGCGTCGGTTATTTAGGTAAACCGACGCCTATAACATTCAACGTCGGTCATCTAGGTCATCCGACGTCTGTAGCCAAGACACGGGTACCGCTTGTATTAAGCGTCGGTTTTTTTGGTAAAAAACCGACGCCTAAAACTGCCGCGAAATCCAATTTTCGAGCAAAAAAAATATGTCACATACGGCATCGGTTATTTACCTAAAGCCCGACGCCTATATAAGATGAAAATTTGCGCGAAAATTTACAGCTTAGGTGTCGGTTATCCTTAGATAACCGACGCCTATAGTGGTTCCCGCCAATTTATTTGGGGCAAATTTTATCTAATTGGACGTCGGTTTTGTAATAGGAACCGACGCTGAAGACCTTAGGCGTCGGCTTTGTTAGATACCCGACGCCCTTTACGAACTTATTAGACGCATGATCGATCGACTTTAGGTCCCCTTTCCTGTTTCATCGTCTTCATCGCCCGACCCTCCGCTGCTCACCGACGCCGCTGCCCGCCACCCTCCGCTACCGTCGCCCGACCCTCCGCTGCTGCTGTTGCTTGTGCGCCGCCGCCGCTTCCTGCTCCTTCTGCTGCCGGTGTCGCCACCGCCTGCCTGCTCCTTCTCCGCCGCCTTCCTGCCCGCCGCCGCCTGCCGCTCCCTGCTGCCGGTGTCGCCTTCCTGCTCCTTCTCCGCCTGACGACCCCCGCGTCTCCGCCGCTGCTGCCACTGCCCTACGCCGCTGCCGCCTCCACTGCCTACATCGCCGCCTCCACTGCTCATCGTCGCCGCCTCCACTGCTCTTCTTCCTTAACGGAGCTCGCTACCGACAGAGCTACTCCTCTTCTTCCTCCACGAGCTCGCTACTTACAGGTACGATTTTATACCTAGTTACACAGCTCATTTTTGCTTCAATCATATTCATCATGTTGTTGTTTTTTATTGCAATTTTATGTAGATATTCTCCTTTAAATCCTAAGAAAATTATACACCCTTTAATTACAAACCCTAATTCACCTCTAGTCACTCACTTCTATCGATTATCCAAATGTAAATTGCCCCTTACTATGTCACCATTCATTCCAATGCAAAACTGGACCTTCCTACGCCACCATTTACTCAAAAGGTAGTTTTCATTTGATATCTAATTATTACATTAAGGATAATGAAAAAACTATATGAGTTACACCTTCATAGGAATGCATACAACTTCTATCTGAAAGAGATCTAAACATGATAAAAAATAATCTAAGATACAACTTTCTTCATTTAGGACTAGTCCAAGTATCTACAAAATCCTTAACTAGAAAAGGTATAAATTATTCCTTACTTCTATCCCTTAGAGACTGTAAGCATCTAAAATTCTCAGATTCCCTTCTTAGACTTCTAGAATCAACACTACATGAAGAATATGTTTCCTTCGATAATATGTTATAACATAGTATGATCTTAATCTGATCTGGATGTTCAAAATAATGTAGTATGTTAAATATGATGATTAGGGATACATATAATGTCTAGTAAAGATTCCTAGACCTTTTGTTTGAAACTATTGATTTCTTGATTTATTATTTAATAATGCTCTGTTGATTAGGATTAACCATGTTGCATGTAGTTTATAGACAATTATTATATATAAGAATGCAACACATGTATTTGTTGGCCTAGAAACCCGTCCAAGATTTACTCATTAGGAGTAAATCTTGGATAGTCCCCGGTTTGGGACTGTTCTTGAACACCTAATCTCACTTAGGATGTAAGTGTATAATGTGTATTGGGTTTTTGAGAAACTTTCAGTAGCATTTCCCTGTTTGTTCTCTAAGTACATATGTACTTAGAGAACAGCGGGGAAATGCTGCCGAAATTTTCTTGAAAACCAATTACGCATTATACACTTACTAGTGAGATTAGGTGTTCAAGGATGGGATAGGTGGTACACATTTATTATATATAAGAATGACATCAAATGTGTTTGTTGGCCTAGAAACCCGTCCAAGATTGACTCATTAGGAGTAAATCTTGGATAGTCCCCGGTTTGGGACTGTTCTTGAACACCTAATCTCACTTAGGATGTAAGTGTATAATGTGTATTGGGTTTTCGAGAAAATTTTGGTAGCATTTCCCCGTTTGTTCTCTAAGTACATATGTACTTAGAGAACAGCGGGGAAATGCTGCCGAAATTTTCTCGAAAACCCAATACACATTATACACTTACTAGTGAGATTAGGTGTTCAAGGATGGGATAGGTGGTACACATTTATTATATATAAGAATGACATCACATGTGTTTGTTGGCCTAGAATGTGAACAATCATTGTTTTTTATATTACTTGTACATTGGTATAAATTAGAATGAACAATCACTAAATTATATACTGTTTGTATGGAATCCGGCTTCATTGTAGATATCTATTATTGTTGGCCTAGAAACCCATCCAAGATTGACTCATTAGGAGTAAATCTTGGATAGTCCCCGGTTTGGGACTGTTCTTGAACACCTAATCTCACTTAGGATGTAAGTGTATAATGTGTATTGGGTTTTCGAGAAAATTTTGGTAGCATTTCCCCGTTTGTTCTCTAAGTACATATGTACTTAGAGAACAGCGGGGAAATGCTGCCGAAATTTTCTCGAAAACCCAATACACATTATACACTTACTAGTGAGATTAGGTGTTCAAGGATGGGATAGGTGGTACACATTTATTATATACTAGGGCAATGTTGCCTAATCTTTTCCTAATATATACTTGTTTTCTCTGATCATAGAATGGATAGATCATGGATGTCGATTCGTAATCGTTGCACCCCAGAGTTTATATCTGGTCTTGATCAGTTTATTAGATTTGCCGAGGAACATAGGAAAAAACCTACAGATAGGTTCTACTGTCCATGTAGGCATTGCGGTAACAACTTGAAAGTCAACACTGGTGAGGAAATCAAAAGTCATGTCATGTGCAACGGGATTGTACAAGGCTATACAGAATGGCACTGGCATGGAGAGATTTCAAAATCGAAACCAGTAGATGTCGATAGCAGTGCTTGGGTGGAAGAAGAAATTGCCTCTGATGACGTAAATGTGAACGAACCAGTTCCAGCAGACATCGTTGATGCGATGCTGGATAGTTGTAGGGTAGAGCACACCGATCCACCTCCTATCTTTACAAACATTGTGCATGATGCTGAGATACCGTTATACACAGGTTGTGCTAAGTTTACGAAGCTTAGCGCTGTCTTGAGATTGTATAAGTTGAAAGCTAACAATAGATGGAGCGACAAAAGCTTCACTTCATTGTTGACTTTGTTGAAAGAAATGCTTCCTGAAGGAAACGAGCTTCCAATCTCAACATACCAGGTAAAGAAAATGTTGTGCCCAATGGGAATGGAGGCCAAGAAGATACACGCATGCCCGAATGATTGTGTATTATTTCAAAAGGACTATGTAGATTTGAAAGATTGTCCAAAATGTGGTGCGTCACGGTATAAATTGACGACTTCGGGGGAGTCCAAAACTGGTTCTCCTGCCAAGGTGTTGTGGTATCTACCTATAATATCACGGTTTCAACGCTTGTTTGCAAATCCGAAAGATGCGAAGAATCTGAGGTGGCATGCAGATGTTAAGAAAAATAATGATGGGATCCTACGACATGCGTCTGATTCCCCACAGTGGAAGAAGATTGATCTATTGTACCCTAAATTTGGTGAAGAAGATAGGAATCTAAGACTTGGGCTTTGTACAGATGGAATGAATCCGTACGGGACATTGAGCAGCCAACATAGCACTTGGCCAGTCATGCTTGTTATATACAATCTTCCTCCCTGGATGTGTATGAAAAATAAGTATGTTATGTTGTCATTATTGATATCGGGCCCTAAACAACCCGGAAATGATATCGATGTTTATCTTGAACCTTTGATTGATGACTTAAAGAAACTTTGGGCTGAAGGTGTGATGACCTATGATGCTTCAGCAAGAGAGACATTTCGTTTGCACGCTATGTTGTTTTGCACTATTAATGACTTTCCAGCATATGGGAATTTGTCTGGATATAGTGTCAAAGGAGCTAAAGCGTGTCCTATATGTGAAGAAAACACTGATTCAATAAGACTAAAACATGGCGGCAAGACTGTATATCTTGGTCATCGAAGGTTTCTTTCAAAATTCCATCCGTATCGTAGGAAGCGCAAAGCATTCAATGGATGGAATGATGAACGAAGTGCACCTAAACCTATACCAGGGGATGTTGTTTATGAAAGAGTAAAAGACATTGTCAATGAATTTGGTAAGAAATCACAATGTAGTATGGCCACACGGAGTGACAATTCTTCATTCAAGAAGAAGTCAATATTTTGGGATCTTCCTTATTGGAGTTCTTTGACAGTCAGGCATTGTATCGATGTAATGCACGTTGAGAAAAATGTCTGTGATAGCATCACTGGTACTCTATTAAATATACCAGGTAAGACTAAAGATGGGATAAAATCCAGACTGGACCTACGTGAAATGGGAATAAGGTCAGAATTAACAGAATTACGTGAAATGGGTAATAAAAGAACATACTTACCTCCCGCTTGTTACACGTTGTCTAGAAAGGAGAAGAAAACTTTTTGTGAATGCTTGGTAAATGTTAAGGTGCCACATGGTTACTCATCCAACATCCGTAGATTGGTATCAATGAAAGATCTGAAGTTGATAGGTCTTAAATCTCATGATTGTCACACTCTAATGCAACAAATATTGCCCGTGGCAATTCGATCTATATTGCCGAAGCATGTAAGGTTTGCGATTACCAGACTTTGTTTCTTTTTCAACAGTCTATGCAGCAAAGTTATTGACCCTGATACTCTCGATAATTTGCAAAGAGAAGTGGTTGTTACCCTATGTCAGCTTGAGATGTATTTCCCTCCTTCGTTCTTTGATATCATGGTACATCTTGTTGTCCACTTGACTAGGGAAGTGAAAATGTTGGGACCAGTTTTCTTGCATTGGATGTATCCCTTTGAACGATACATGAGCGTTTTTAAAGGTGATGTTCGAAACCGTTATCGGCCTGAAGGGAGTATTATTGAAGGTTATGTGGCGAGAGAGGTTATGGATTTTTGCAATGACTTTCTCAGTGGTAATGACACTCCTGATAATGACAAGAATATTGAGGAGGGCAAAGGAATTTTGGGATCACGGGTGAAAGTAATCAGCCGTGAGCAGTTGGAACAAGCTCACTTGTATATTTTACACAATATGGATGAAGTGAGTGTTTATATCGAGGAACATACCAATTTCATAAAGAGACAACATCCTCGAGCAAGTTCAATGTGGCTTGCTAGAGAGCATAATAAGACTTTTACTAAGTGGTTTGAAGATAAAGTCTTACATCAACTATCTCAAACACCACATGATATTACAGAAACTATCAAATGCCTCGCCTTTAAACCAAAACCGAATGTTATGTCTTATGAAGGGTTTGACATTAATGGATTCACATATTACACAAAGCGCCAAGATGATAAGAGTGTCGTCCAAAATAGTGGGGTCACTCTTCAAGCGTCGACTATGTACTTTGCAAGTGCAAAGGATAAGAGTCCACGTGAAGCTAAAATGTCATATTACGGTGTCATTGAGGACATTTGGGAGTTTGACTACATAGATTTCAAAATTCCGCTCTTTAAATGTAATTGGGTTGATAACACCAAAGGAGTTATAGTGGATGAATTGGGTTTCACTTTGGTGAACTTTGAAAAGATTGGCGAGAAGGGTGAACCATTCATATTGGCATCACAGGCGAAACAAATATTCTATATCGATGATCCTGCAAATGAGAAATGGTTGGTTGTTCTTCATGGTAAAAGACAGTTCATTGAAGATCCTATAGATGAAGAAGAGTACTATGATAAGTATGATGACTCCAGTCCATTCTCAGTTGGGTTGCCAACTCCACAAAATATTGAAGCTAATGATGACTTATATGTGCGCGGAGATCACAATGAAGGATTGTTAATTGATAAAAGATCACAATTTTAGAGACATGTATGTTTATACAAATGCTAAATGTTTGCCTTTTTCTAGTTAATACAAATGCTAAATGTTTGCCTTTTTCTAGTTAATACAAATGCTAAATGTTTGCCTTTTTCTAGTTAATAGAAATGCTAAATGTTTGCCTTTTTAATGACATTTTCAGATGGCTGACCATGATGAGCATGATGTCCATGATGAGCATGAAGTCCATGATGAGCATGCTGTCCATGACGAGCATGGCGAGGATACTAATGTAAGTTCTAAAAACATATCTTGTATTTCTATAAAATTCATTATCTTCTAGTTATGTCATATATCCTATATTTCTATATTGGGCTAAGTTAGTGTGTTTTATTTTTGTCAAATTTTAGGTTGATGCACCTGTACCCACTGAAGCACTGGAGCAACTTGATGCGCAACACCAGACACTTAACAAGAAAAGGGGCATCACTCTGTTGAAGAAGTTATTAGCGCTAAGTGGTAGTGGATCTAAATTGGTGGTGGAGTTTGATAATGGAGGAAATCCAATTGGAGTGAACCGCAATAATTTTGTGAACTATCTTGGGTGTACCACTCGGAGCCATTGTGGTGTTAAGTATGACAATTGGCATAAAGTTCCTCAAGGGAAAAAAGACTTGATATGGAAGGATTTATGCGTGAGTTATTATTATTTGCAATTCTATTTTGTAGATTACAAATTCTATTATTTGCAATTCTATTTTGGATACTAGTTAATAACATTTCTATTTTACAGAATCTGTTTGCATTGGATGAGAAGTTGCATCGTAAAAATGTGATGCAACGCGCTGGAAAGATGCTTAGGAATTATAGGACAAATCTAAACAGAGAATACATAAAAGAGGGTGATAAGAAGAAGAAGTCAGCCCTTGAACAATGGAACTTCTTGGACAAAGAAGATTGGGACAATTTTGTTGCTTCAAGAAAATCTGAAGAATTCAAGGTATTAGGCATCACTCCTAATTTAATTAATATACATTGTATTCACCTATTCAAGATTAGCATTTAGTGCTACTAACCAAATCATTAATGTGCATACTAACTAGGCCCTCAGTGACGCACAAAAAGCAAGGCGTGCACTGAATGTGCATGACCACACTATGGGTCCAAAAGGCTATGCAAGCGTTCGCCAAAGACTACAGGCGGAGTCTGCGGCTACTCAGGAGTCTGCTCCTACTCAGGAGTCTGCCACACCCATGCCTCGCCATGATATCTGGATAGCTGGCAGGCAAAACAAGAAGGGTGAAATAAAGAAGCCTGTAACTACTGAGGCGGCTGCAAAAATGGTAAAATACAACTCTTAGAGAAATCGTTTGAATATTGATTATTTGTGGTGTTAACTTACCAATTTCTGTTTATGGTGATTAGCGGGAGCTGCACGAGCAGAGGAAACAAGGCACGTTCATCCCTCAGGGCACAAGGGATGAATTGACAGTTGCTCTGGGTAACCCAGAGCATCCTGGACGTGTTAGAGGTGCCGGCGCTGGTGTTGGCATCAAAGCATTCTTTGGGCCATCCCAGCGCAAACCCAGAGCGGGACTTTCTCAAGAAGAGGTAACCTATTCTTTTTTTAGAATGTTACTGCAAAAGGAAATTCATTAATAAGAAGCTAATGTTTCTTTTATCCATGTATAGGAGAATAAGAGAGTTGAGGATTTAGTTGCTAAGAAGATCAACGATGTAGTTGCTGAGAAGGTCAAGGAAGAATTGCTGCGGTGGCAGGCATCTCAGGCTTCCAATACGCCTATGGCGACCCACTCTTCTCCTGATGCACAGACTGCGAGTAATCCTGGAGACCCATCGCCTAGCACGTCTGCTGTAAGTATTGTTTATGACATTGTAGTTAGTCTTTTCAAGTTGTTATGTTTTCAAGATGATATGTATATATGTATAATATTCTTTACGTAAATTTGTAGGCATTGAAGCCATGCCGCTTAAGAATGCAAGACTACGTTGTTGCAGAGGCGCAGGCTTACCCGTCCCTTCCTGGGGCAATGTTTCACGGGACTCCAATGCCACAGGGCTACGTTCGTGTGAGCCCGATACGTGTGTTACCTGATTGGAGAGAAGCTACATTGCCATATCCCCACCCGGATATTGATAGACTTGCTGATGCAGAAGGCGGGGTGATATTGTGGCCCAAAGCAGATGTCGTCTACACGACTGAAATTGTAAGATAAATTTACATTGATTTAGACTGTTAATGTGTATATATGATGTCAACTGATCTGAAATTATATGTACAGGTTAAAAAGAAGACACCAGGAGCACCTAGGCCTCCACTTCCACTTCCCGCATTACCCGATTGGGTTCCAACTGACCTAACATACCCGTTAGGTCCTGCTTGTAGGGGAATGGCATGTTGGCTACGGGCACATAATGTACATTGCCCTATAATTATTTCTTTAGATGCAGATTATGCAGGTCAATCATACGATAGCTCTTTATTTATACAAGATATTATTGAGCTGTTTATGTATGATTGGCTGAATACATCAATGATAGAGACATGGATAAGGTGAGATCTTGTTTATACATCCATATACCTTGTGTAAGATCCGGTGATCTGGTTTCTTATATATTAATGCATACGCCTATATGTTTTGCAGCTACCTAGTCGAAGATCATTGCAAACAATTTGCATTTGATCATGTGGGATTTTTGATTCCATCATTGATTAGTTTGGTAGCTAAAGACCCTGATAATGTTCAACAATACTGTATAGATGCTTTTACAATTTTTGGTCAGCAAAAGAAGACGATAATAATAGCTCCATTCAATGTCAAGTAAGTTTACTTTATTTATAATTTGGACTTAAGAAAATTCCATTTTTATTTTGCATTTTGAGTTATTAATTGTTAACTTCTTACTTCTAGCGGTAGACATTGGGAGTTACTAGTCATTGTCCCCGAGACATTCACTGTTTATTATCTAGATCCTGCGGGGAGTACATTGAACACTAAAATTGGACACGTAATGAGAATGCCATTATTCTGGTGAGAAATATTTCATTTTTATATCCGTTAACATCTTTTATTACATTACTATTTACTTATGCAATTTATTGTGTTATATTAACATGTAGGGGTTTAGATGCATTCAAAAAGGCTGGAGGAACGGTCCCAAGGAAAAAGAACCAGCCAATAAATTGGCAGAACGTACAAGTAAGTTCCCGACTCAAATATATATATTATTGATGTGAATTGTGCTTAGTTGTATTATTTTGTATGTTTCAATTTATAGTGTGCTACACAAGACAATGGATGGGCATGCGCATACTATGTGATGCGATTTATGCAGATGATTATCAAATATGCCGCATTGGACATCGATACCATACATGAGGTATTATATATATTCTCATTAGTTAGTATGCAATATATCAATCTTATATTATTTTTATATTATTACTTATATATATACATCATTCTCTTTGCAGGTGTTTAAAACTGACAACACTACAGGTAAACGTTTAAAAAATATACATGCTCCATATACGATGGAAGCATTAAATGAAGTAAGAGAAGAATGGGCAAAAGCCATACAAGCAGTGGCAACTGTAAGATATAATTGGGATGTTGATAGCGATAATGAATGATACTATGTAAATGAATATTTCTGAATGTTAATACATGTATTTGAATGTTTCTATATGTGTGTGAATGTGAGAATTGAATTGATGTCTGAATGTATGTACTTGTGTAGAATTTTGCTTGTGACTTTTGCAGGTTTGCGGCCTGTTTGTAGGCTGATATCAATGGATGTCGTAAACCTGCAGTTCAGAAAACTGAACTGCAGGTTCTCATCCTGCTGACCAGCCACAGCAGGCCTGCAAACTGATATGAAAAAAAAAAATATAAATAGGCGTCGGTTATTTATAGAAAACCGTCAGGAAAGACCTACAGCGTCGGTTTTTTCAATAAACCGACGCCTGATGTGGCCAAAGCAGTCCTGGAAATGGCGTCGGATATTCATATCAAACCGACGCCTATTTAACATATAGGCGTCGGTCGTTTAGTATATAACCGACGCCAAAAGTGTTCGCGCCACAAAAAATGGCGTCATCTAGGGCACTTTATGCGTCGGTCATCTACTAAAAGACCGACGCTATATTCCATAGTGGCGTCGGTTATTTACTAAAACACCGACGCAGAAAGTGCCCTAGATGATGCCGTTTTCTGTGGCGCGAACCCTTTTGGCGTCGGTTATCTACTAAACGACCGACGCCTATAGTTAAATAGGCGTCGGTTAAAAAACCAACGCCGAAGTGTTCGACCTTTAGCGGCGCCCACATAGGCGTCGGTCGGAAACCGACGCCAAATGGGGTTAAACGACCGACGCCAAAGGCCGTTTCTGTAGTAGTGCCTCTTATCAGTTATCTGTTGTTGCTACTTTATCTTTCTGAGGTTTTGTAGTTTTGGCGGGGAGTTATGTTTCTCACTGGGACTGTGTGTCTCACCCTGCTGTTTTATAACCTTTTTAGGTGGTCAAGCTAGACGTGGTGGTGGTCGCGGAGTTGCGGCCGAGCAGCAAGATGAGTAGTAGAATGAAAGCGATGGACATGCTGCTGTTTTGGTTGTTTTGTAGTAGAGTCTAGAGTCATCCCTGTACTCTCAGGTCCTTGGGAGCGTTTTGACGTTGTTTCCTGATGTATAGTTGATGATGTTTTGTATTTCCTGTTGCTGGCCGAGTGTGGGCCGTTCTGTATGTATAAACAGGTGACGAACTCATGTGGTAGCTTGACAGCGGATCTCCTAAGCTGTGGACACATGTCAAGATCTTGTATATGTTTATATAACCTGTTTCCTTGCAGGATGAGGATCTGAATGTAATAGTTTCTCAGTTATTCCGCTTTCTGCAATCGGTATTAATTAACTCATGTTTTGGTAATCTATGGTTTATGGTGTTTTCTGTATGTTTTCGCGTAACACCTCACTGTCTATGTGATAGTGGGATGTGTTGCCACAGTCCAGGCATGTTGAAAAGGGCTATCCAAGTTGATGGAGCCACCCTTGTGCTGGTAGTCATGGTCGGGAGTTGGGTGTACATGGGTCATTTAGGTCTACATTGAAATGGGGAAAAGATTATAAGGCCATATAGTTGAGCCTTGACGAGGACGTCAAGAGTCTAAGTGGGGGAGATTATAACGTCCCAAGATTTGAGGCCTTTGTTAACATGATCTTAAAAATGAATGATTGGACTACCCGTATCACCAAGCTACACCTCATTTTTAGGGAACCCATCACTAAAGAACTCCATAGTTAAGCGTGCTCACCTTGGAGTAGAACTAGGATGGGTGACTAGTCGGGAAGTTGATCCTGGCTTGCGAGTGAGGACAAGGTGCATATTTAAGGCTAGTGGTGGGCTGTGGGGTCAATCGTCATTCCTAAAACTCTTAGAGACCTAACAGTGGGCCTGAGTGTTACTCTCTCTCTATACACACACACACACACACACACACACACACACATATATATATATATATATATATATAAAGACCCAAATGCACCATATGGGTTTTACCCCCTTCAAGTGGATCCACCAAGGTCATACCTGGTTGTTTGACATGGAGTCCGTCTTGGATCTTATGGCCTCTAGCCATGTATTAGATTCTAGTCCCTCAATAGCTTCTATATTATTGACTCATCATGTATGATCAACCCATATCCTTCGTGAAGATATCATCATCTTTAAAAGTCAAGGCATTTCTACTAGAACTATGAGTTATGTGTGTTACATAATGAATTCTCTTAGTTCCTACTATACCTCTTTAGGATCTATGTTTTCTTATTTGTCTCGAACATTCTTAGTTCTACTTTTACTCCCACTGATTTCTTTGGAACCAAGTTTCTATTTAGGAATACATCCATCTTGATCAACAAACAACTTTGTTGTAGGATTGGGATAAGAGTAGTATTCAACAAAATAACATTTATATGATTTATAGATATAGCTTTTAAGAAACTATTTTCATATATAAGCATTCATCCTAATCACTAGAAAAGACACATTGGGACAATTTCCATGACATATCTCATACAGTGTCTTTTGAACCATTTTAGACAGTACATTGTTTTAGTGTTAAGCATGTGCCCAAAATAATTTGGAATATTAGCTAGATTTTATTGATAATCACATCGTGACTTAACGAGGTGTGATTCCTTCTTTCTAATACACTACAATTGTGTTTCAGGTGGAATTAATCATGATACATTATCATGATCTCCAATAAGGTTCTCAAACTCTTGGCTCAAAATATCTCAACTTCGATGACATCAAAGTATCTTAATATTTTTACCAAGTTAGTTACATACTTCATTTATGATCTCCTTCAACACTTCAAGAGATCCTGACTTGTTTTTCATTAAATACAAATTTCCATATCTACTTATAACATCATTAAATATAATTAGGTACAAGTAACTACCTTAAGTATTTATTCTAAAAGGTTTATATACATCAATATGTATGATTGACCGGCCTAAATCACGCGTCCTAAAATTGGAGGCGGATTTGAGGTAGTCGAGCTTTTACATTTATAACCTAAAACCTTCTAGGCCCCTGCAACTTTGTTTACGTGGTCAAAGTAGATATACAGGGTCAAACACAGGGACAAGGGTGGTAGTGTTGAGAACACAGAATCGACACGCTACACTCCGGCAAGGATAAGAGATGATAAAATTCCCAAAGGGAACAGCAGATCAAGTTGGATAAAACAAAAGAAGTCTATCTCCAATGGAGCTACAAGGAAGATTAAGGTTTTAAACATTTGTTAGTTTTTAGGGGTTTTCATGCAATAGAAACACAGAGATAATACTAAAGCTAAAGCAAGGTACGAAGGAGGAAAACTTTGGTAGACAAGTGGCAGCAGGAACATCTTGTACCCCTCCTCTCAGAGCGGGTACCTCTAACCCAGCATCAACACCCCTCTCGAGGTTGCTGGACTTGAATTCGAGTGGAAAGGTTACTACAACAACTCCGATTCCGGGCACTCTCGTACTCCAGAATCAGACCAAACACTAGAGCTACAACACCTCTGTCAAGGCTGTTGCAACGGGAAAACACGATTCGGTAGCTAATCGAAACGCGATCCAACGTACAAGCTAGAGTTCAGATATTAACCATAGCAATCATCCGACAAGGGTACCAAATATAAAGCATCAGATAATTACACTCTTCTATTTCCATTAACAAATAAGGTTCTGATTACATAGCGGAAGTAAAAGAAATAAATGACTGAAATAAAGATAGATGTCGCCCTCTTGATATAGAATGGCGACAGACTACAGCAGACCCCCCCCAACCCGATACTTCCTTACCATTGCAGAGTCGGTGGACGGCCGATGTCGGTATCGCCCGACACCAGGATGTCGGCTGTCGGTCATGCGACGAGCGGCGTCTGCCGGTGGGTGGCCTGTATCGCGCGACAAGCTTTAGTTGTCGTGGCGAGCTCGGCTCCCTATCGGGTAAGAGATGTATCACCCGCTAGTTCCTTCTTGCATGACATCCTTATGTCGCGCGTCGATGTGTTGCGCTACCCTGCCGGGCAGTGAGCGTATCGGCCAGCCTGGAAGGCCGATGCAGGTGGAACCTGTTTGTGGACCGGGACGGCCTTATTGATGATAAATGTATCAAAACTAAGGAAAAACTCTGCAAAAGATGGAAATATTGAATTAAGAGCGTCGTTTGGCCTGTTATTGCAAAAGTACATATAAAAGGAGAGGAAAACAGTTAAAAGGGATGTTTTGATAACAAAATAAGGGTCAAAAACATCACAAATATTGGTGTTATCAATGATCCCTAATAGAACAATCACTCTCCCACTACCTCTAGTGAAGATGCTTTTGTTATAATGCAAAACAAATAAAATATGCATGTGCCTGTTGGTCCAATAACCAAAAGAATCTTGATAACCATCATATGGATTGAAGAAATTTATTTCTCATGTATGTGCTCTAGATGACAATGATATATATATTCAATATTTGAGTCATCACGTCATTCAATATATGTTTCATACACATATTTGTCTTTAGAACTATCATATATATCTTGTAAGACACATGGCATTGCCATATAAGATCTCATCTTTAAAATGAAACATCAATTTATTGTTGTCCATACAAAATACATGATGTTATCATCAATGGCACATACATATTACCAATTCACTGGTTCTATTCTATGTCCATGAATGACATATTCCAACTATGGTGGCACCAACTCTTGCTCCTTATAGTTATACATTATTTCTTATTGAGTCATGAAGTAGAGATTTGTATATCTTTCTTCTTCCTTTGTTCCTTTAAGTGAAAAGGACAAATTCCTTTTGCACTCACCCTTATAATTGTCTTGAGTGTTGAAGACTTAGACTGTAGCTTAGCCTTAGAGCACTTCTTGACCTTGCCTTTGCCCTTGGACTCAGTTCCTCTAATCACCACTGCAGATTTGTTATTTCTTCTTTCATGCTTTGGCATCAACATGCTAAATATATGATAAACTAACTATATGATTCATATAACAATTTGTAGAATCCTACCCACGACCAACTCTTAACCTAATAGAAATCCCAATCTTTCCACATGCCCTAATCATATTGAGTACATGGGGTTCTACTGGAACTACCACTATTAGTTTGCACTCAAACAACCGCTTATGAGAAATTGTACCTTACTTGCTTTACACGATTCTTAAGATGTGTTACCATCTCGAGAATTTTCATGTTTTCATGTTTCTCATGCAACTCATAGTTCATACAACATAGCATTAGGTATTCAAATGTCTATGTCATCACTTGCATGCTTCAAGTAAGCCTCCATATCAGCCTTAGGTGTAGTAGGAGTGGGTTCTTTTGGTTCTGGTCTTTCAAGGACATAAAGCTTTCACTCAGATAAGAACATTTCTCAAAGTCATTAACCAGTTATGAAACTTTATCCCATTATGTCCTTTCTCAAGGACTAATTGTAATGCGAACATTTTTTTATGTTTGACTTTTGATTCTACAAACAGATATTGCAACATGTTCAAAACATTTTTGATTTGTTTGATTTGATAAGTTAATGATATTAATTATCTCTCCCAATATTGTTTTCAAATTGATAATCCTCATGTATCACTTAGGAAGATTGCAACCTTCAATCTTCTAGTGATCCAAGACCCATATTTCATCAAATCATGACTCAACTTTGGTTGAGAACCCACAACTTGACTATTTAGGTAGGCAACATTTGTCAATTGCATCATATGCAATTCTTAGATAGATGGTATGCATAACTCCTTGCCATGATCATTTAAATGCCTATGGTGCTTAATCCCGTTAAGAATCATCAGTTAATCATGAATCAAAAGCCACCATGATAGAGTATATACCCTGATTTTCCTGATCTACATTGCTACCATCAAACTTCCATGAGATAGAGAGAGTACCACGCTTTGGAATAACATGTGCTTGGTCGATTAAGATTTTCATGTGTGCTTCTAAAGGAAACCATCTAAGACTTAATATTTACTTCGAGGGATTTTATATATAAATACATATACTATATCCAATCACAACATATATAGTATGTATCATATACATGCTATATGGCACAACTAAACATGCAATAAACACAAGTGATGGTTATGGCCAGCCTAATGTAATTCCTTAGAGCTAAAAGGAATTATCACAACCTAGGTCTACATCACATGCATAAACCTATTATTGATATAGATCCATGCTTGCCAATCCGGGTTGTTTGGTTCAACCTTTGAACTGATTGGCTCACCTCCTAGTTGGTCATTTGGTAGTCTCGCTAGTCCTTTGGTTCTTCTATCGACCATCTGCTGGCTCCTCCAGCCGATCAGTTGGATCCACCATTCGATCAATTCGTCTTGTCTTTTTGGTCCTCCTCAGTCCTCCAATCGGTCGACTCATCTCCAAGATGGTTGGTTGGCATCGTCAGAACATCTTTATTCTTCATCATAATAGGAAGGTAAACTATCCTACTATTATATGTTTATAGAGAAACCTCAAGTTACATTCTAGGGGAGCAAGGGTAGGAAAGACTTAAATTTACATTGAGAAGATAAGATAGAGGCTCAGTACACAGACCGATATAAAACAAGGATAATCAACCAAACAACCATGCATAGATAATAGGGGTTATTGGACATAACCATGCTACACATTCACCATCAAAACTCACTTTTAGGGCGATGCGTGTAAATGGATATATATATATTAGTTTAGGATTATCATAGTATTTTATTAGACAAGAAATTATTCACACTGAATGCAATAATTAAACAATAAAACCAAAATACTTTCATATCGATTATCCCAAAATATATTATATTGACGTGGCTCTGATACCATAGTAGGGAAATAGGGTGACATAATAAGCAACAGAAACAAAAAATTTATAGTCATATGTAACATCCCAATATTTGAGGCCTTGGATAAAATGATCTTAAAAGGAATGATTGGACTACCCATATCACCAAGGTGCACCTCCTTTTCTAGGATCCCATCACTAAAGAACTCCATAGTTAAGTGTGCTCAACTTGGAGTAGTACTAGGATGGGTGACCAGTCAGGAAGTTGATCTCGACTTATGTGCGAGTGAGGATAAAACACACAGTTAAGGTTAGTGGTGGTCTGTGGGGCCAGTTGTCATTCCTGAAACTCTACTAGAGCCTAGGGTAGTGGGCCCAAGTGTTGAAAATTTTACCATAGCCAATTCCCCTCCAGTAGGTGGGGCCCACATGGGCTTGTGGCATGCCAGTCTTTGAGACGTGCGGTCCACGCATGTTGGAAAGAGCTATTCGAGTTGATGGAGCCGCCCATGCACGGGTAGTGTACAGACAGGTTGGAAAAGGCTATCTGACTTGATGGAGCCACCCTTGCATTGGTAGCCGTGATCGAGAGCTGGGTGTACATGGGTCATTTAGGTCTACACTGAAATGGGGAATGATTATGAGGTCATATAGTTGAGCCTTGATGAGGACGTCAAGAGTCTAAGTGGGGGAGAAAACATCCCAGGATTTGAGGCCTTGGATAAAATGATCTTAAAAGGAATGATTGGACTACCCATATATATCACCAAGGTGCACCTCCTTTTCTAGGAGTCCATCACTAAAGAACTCCATAGTTAAGCATGCTCAACTTGGAGTAGTACTAGGATGGGTGACCAGTCGGGAAGTTGACCTCGGTTTGTGTGTGAGTGAGGATAAAGCGCGCAGTTAAGGCTAGTGGTGGTATGTGGGGCTAGTCATCATTCCTGAAACTCTACTAGAGTTGTCACACCCCGATCTCACACTAACCACTAATCACGAGATTAGGGCGTGACGGAGGGATTATCACATAAACAAATCACTGAGAACTTTTTTTTTCTTTCTTAAAACCACGTAATGATATCCGGATTATTGTTGTAAACTAAAACATAATAAACTATTGCGGAAGCATTTCAATTAAACTGGCTAGAGAACATAAAACAGAGTTTACAACATGTAACATTGTTTAACAGAAAGTAAAACATAACAGTTAATTTACATCTTTTACTCAGTCGCCATACATACTCTTTCTCACCCACACCATCTCCCAAGGACCGAGGGGAAAGGACTAAGAGACCTCTAACTAGACTAACTACATATACCTTCTACAGTTTAAGCGTTAGGATGAAAAGATCCTTCAGATTCCTGTTGCTGTTGATGACCTGAAAATGTTTGAGTAGAGGGATGAGCCTACTTGCTCAGTGAATAGCATTTCACTTAGCCATCATCGGATAACTCCATATTTTACATTTAATAGGAATATGCAAATAAAATAACAAACTGAGCAGTTCTAATTAAAACAGTGCAATTATCGCAGAAAAAGTATACTGAACATTTAAAGAACAAGTATCATAAATTCTAAATCTGAACATACACAAGTTTCATATAAATCTACTTTAATTCTAAGTGATCATCTTTTAACTTATGCCCTGATCATATGCAGTGTACTCTGCATATAAAGTCTCGTAGCGAACTACGAACCCACCGTACAAGACTTAGCGACACACCCAGGAAATGCTAAGTCTGACTACCAGTCCTGTTCTGCTACAGGACCCATAGGCTCTCCGGCCTACAGGCTCTCCGGCCTCACTGCACTAACTCCGAGTGCTCTAGACTCCTCCTCTAACCTGAGCACACAGGCGGAGAGTCTACACTGGGTTACCACCGTGACACACACACGGATTATTATTGAATAACCCCTATTTACTCCAGTGCCACCATGACACCGCACGTATTATTGTTGAACACTGCCTATCAATCCTCGTGCCACCAGAATTACTCAACCGGTTGATGTTGGACATGAGTTTCACCCCTAAGATGCAGACCTCTCAAAGGGGTTCTACGGTGTCAGGACATCTAAGTCTAATACACTTAATTATAACAAGAAAACTCTTATAACATTGTGTCTCTCTCTCACATATTTGACTACTGGAATATACTGTAATTCTGCAATTCACTAGCTGAAACTAGAAATTCAACTTTCATAACATTTCTATATATAGTGCAACAACTATTCTCTTATATCGCAATAACTCATAACTCAGCTATGCTTTCATGCAAACAGATTCGTTCACTGTAAATAGATTTCATATCTATTCCACGTCTCTATACGGATTTCATATTATTGAACATTCAAATATACTGTATTGAAAGGAATACTCAATCTGAAATACTTTATCACCTTTATTCGCATCTTACTGAAATTACTCGTAAAGCATACACATTTATTTTACTAATCACTTCATTTCATTTGAACTATGCAAATTAAAAGTCTAGGGATGATAACTATGTTCGGCATCCGAGTAATCTCTATTACCCACATATACACATAAACAACATTTTCATATACGCAATATCTACGATTAAACGAGTTAAACCTTGATAATTAAGTGAGATAATACTCACCCAATTCGGTGTGTTCGTATACACCGAAAACGTCCACAAACACGCCTAATTCTGCTTTTCTGCAACTTTGCACCCCGTGCAACTGATTTGCACCTCGTGCAAATCTGGGCAGAAACACTTCTGTTCTATTTTTCTGCAACTTTGCACCCCGTGCAACTGATCTGCACGCCATGCAAACTGGCCGACTTTCTGTCCTGTTTTCTGTAACTTTGCACGCCGTGCAAACTGATTTGCACGTCGTGCAACTTGTGCAGAAACGGAAATCCCCTGTTGCTGGGCGCCACTGAGTGGCCTAGCTGCTGCATCGTGCAAGAACAACTACTGCTACTGGCCGTCAGCCAAGTAGCTAAGGTGGCTGGGGTAGGTGCTAACTATGACTAATGGCTGTAGATTCGAGTAGTAGGCTCCCAACCGAAGTCACTGGTGTCGATTCAAGGATTTGGACACGCCCAAGAGAGCCCCTGGCCGCTGTTATGGCTGCTGCAAAGTAGGGCATCGCCCCTAGCTAATTGGGTCACTTCTACTGCTGACCACACTCAAACTGGTCAGGGCACCATGGTTCCTTGCTCGGACCTAAATCCGAGGTCGATGGGCGTCGTCGATGGTGCCTAGGCGTTGCTTCTTGGCGCTGGCCGCTGTAGCTAGGCCGACTGACGTTGCTGCTTGATCGATGCAGCACCTGCTGCTAGACGGTTGCCCAAGCAGGTGGGGGGTGCCAGGGCAAAGGAAGAAGGGGAGGAAGGAAGAAGATAGGAAGGAAAGAAGAAGCTGGCCCGTGGAGTCGAGGCCAAGGGAGCCAAGGGACCAACCCTAGCTTGCCTCCTATTTTTCTCTGCTGGTGACCCCCTCATAAGTGCCGCACTGTCGGCTATTGTTCTATTGACCGACTGAAGGAGAAGGGATAAGCGAGAGAGGGTAAAAACAAAGAAAAACGAAATTATAAAGCAAGTTTTGGAGAATTTGCAACTTAGGTCCAAGAAAACCAAAAAGGCTGTGATTTTTGCCTCGAAAATCCGAATCAGATGATTTCTTTTGCAAAACATCGATCACGGAATCCACTACGACCTCAAAGCAAGAAATCTCAATTAGTATCTTATCACAACTGGTCAAAGTACCAATTGCATCTTGTAATTTAACTTAACTCAACATTTACATTGAAATTGTCATAAGATACCTCAGATGATTACATCTCAACTATTAATTCACGACATAGCTTATCTTGGTTATCCATGATGTTTAACAGAGTGCTTAGCACTAATCAAGATGCTTACTAATTAATTAAGATATTTACTGGTTAACCTCCACGTGGGTCATAGCAATCTCCCTCCCTTATAAGAATTTTGTCCCGAAATTCCTAAAAGAGAAAAGGAAACTTGTTATGCATTACTGACTCAAACTCCCGCGTGGTTTCTTCTAAGTTGTGGTTTCTCCACAAAACCTTTTCTAATGGTATTTCGATTCTTGAGCTCTTTGATTTCTCCAATCAACTATCTGTATTGATCCCTCAACATAGGATACATCTGGTCTGAGCTGAGCAGGTTATAGGTCCACTATCTTCTCTGTACCAAGGTAACACTTCTTCAACATCGATACATGAAACACGTCATGTAAATTGGGCAACTCGAATGGCAAATCCAACCTATAGGCTACAGGTCCAATCCTCTTAATGATAGGATATGAGCCCATAAACCTAGAAGTCAGTTTGCCTCTCTTACCAAACCTCAACACTCTTCTTCATGGTGAAACTTTCAAATACACTTCATCACCAACCTCAAACTCTAAGAGGTCAATGTCTCATCTCAACACAACTCTTCTACCTATCCTATGCAGCTTTCTACTTCTCCCTTCATGTCCTCATGAGTTTGAATGGTCCTCCCTGACTGAATATCTATTTGCGGGTAAGAAGTTGTATTAAATCTTAACTTTGTGCCCAAAGCACGATGCAACTGATTCCAAAACCTGGATGTGAACTTAGGATCTCTATCAAATATAATTGAAACTGGGATACCATACAACCTGACTATCTCATCCATGAATATCTTAGCCAACTTCGGAACATCAGAGGTTGACTTGATATGAAGAAAGTGAGCAGACTTAGTCAGTCTATCCACAATCACCATATTGAGTCACAACCTCTAGGTGTCCTGGATAGCCCTACCACAAAATCCATTGTGATACGTTCCCATTTCCATTCTAGTATAGGAAAAGATTGCAAAGTATCTGTGGGCTTCTGATGCTCAGCCTTAACCTACTGGCACACACTACATCTGGCCACGTACTCAGTTACATCCTTTTTCATACCTGACCACCAGTACAACTTCTTGAGATTCCTATACATCTTAGTGTTGCCTGAATACATAGCGTACACCGACGCATGTGCTTTCTCAAAAATCTGTTCTTTCATATCACTATCTCGAAGTACACACAACCTGTCATGCTGATACAACACACCATTATCTGAAAACCTAAACTCTAGTCTTTTTCCCTTTGCCATAGAGAATGCATCAGCTGTTGAACTTAACTTCCTGCTGAGGGCATCTGCTACCACATTCACTTTTCCAGGATGACAATCTATCATTATATCATAATCCTTAATCAATTCTAATCATCTCCGCTGTCTAAGATTCAGATCCTTCTGGGTAAAGATATATTTCAAGCTCTTATGATCTATAAACACCTCGCACACCTCACCATAAAGATAGTAACGTCATGTCTTATGAGCATGAACTACAACAACTAATTCCAGATCATGTGACGAGTAATTATCCTCATTCTATGCTACTTACCTCTTGTTACTTATCCTTCTCATTTTGATCCTATAGAATAAACATCCCAAAAATTGAAACACACAAGGTAAGAATAGATTATTCCTCATTCTTATTATTACTGTAAGAATTTATTTTATATCGCACTTCACTTATATTGTATTTCTCCTTTTGTTTCACACATTTGTTACATTTCAAATTTGTATCTTACTCTTTTCTCTGAATCATTTTCATATTGTTTATCTACCTTTCAGATTAACTACCTTTAAACCCTGGATTACTATCAATACTAGTTTACTTTTCATAGTGCAAATCTCATGATTTTGTTTTATAGAGATGCTAGTATTCAAAGTCAAATCACTAGCGACATCCCTTGAACTACTTCAACTATAAACATTCTAGGGTTTGGTCCTTATCAGTAACATAGCATTATTGTGATGTGTCTTTTCTTCCTTAGTTTGAAATCAAACTTTAGATCTCATAAGTTCATCCATCTACTTGTAATGAATACAACAGATATGAATAATCATCAATGAACTATAGATATATAACAGAAATGTAACATCAGCCAAGTTCTCTAGCATAATTTATTAACACAAATGCTACAAATAAACATGATACTTGTTACCCAAGCATCACACATGGCTCACAAGGCCATTCATATCTTGTCACCTCTCACTAGGCAACAACTTATTCACATGGCTCATAAAATCCATACACATTATTACTTTTATTAAGCAACAACAACATCAACACACAAAAAGCCAATCAACATTTATTATATAAATGTCACAGCCCAAACTTGGCTATATTCATCATCTCATCATACCTGCATGGTTATTAGGCATGATAACAGTCATACAAGATATTCATCACATCATGTGATACAATAGTCATACCATCATTCCTTAACCAGGAATTAGGGTTCACTTTCAAACAGGGCTTATCATTCCCTTTTCCCCAAATTAGGGTTAGGGTTCCCCATTTCTCATTAATTCAGACCCTCTTGAGTTAACCAACTTTATCTTGTATTAAGGTATTTCCCCTCTTAATGCATTCCATCACAGAATACTCACCCTAAGCATATAATGCATAGGCCACACATTAGAATTGTCCAACTATCTCACATGATATGGACTTATCTTAGTTTAAGGCATAACTTTATTATAAAGTTGCCTATAAACAATCGCAATGATACACCCTCAACTAGGGTTTCACAAGGATACACCCTAAACCAGGGTTCACAATGAGACACCCTCCACTAGGGTTTACTAATCATGTATTGGATCCATGCATTTGTTATGCATTATTGATTAGTACCATTAAGGGTATTTCTCACCTAATCATTAAATTTAATCTGATCCTTATTGTGTTCCTTTATTTCTAATTAAGGATTGCTCATATGAGGTCCCAATGTTGGGTCTCCGATATCAGTTCCAACTAATTCTTAGTTGTTCTAATCTTTCTCTTATATCTCAACATCTTAGTGTATGTACATTTTTCACCATGATTCAGGTCTAAATTATCCAGAATCTACTTTTATTATATATTTAATAAGAGTCATTAGATCCCAGTAACGCATCCTGCCAGCCAGACCAGGCCGAACCTGTAGTCCTGAAGCCAAGAGCTACTCAGGATTAACCAACTCCTATTAATCTCAAACATGTGGAAAGAATATCCACTTAGGGCAAACTCATTTAAACATAACTTCTGGTCTACTTAATACAAAGAATATAGACAATAAATAAATCATTTCATAACACACAACAACATAAAAGAATCATGTTTACTTTACAAACTGAAAATCTAATTTCATGCATATAAGAGCATTTCTAGTGATTTTAGTCAAATTAGCAATATAAAGCAAGACTTGTATCGCATCTTATATTTAATCTGTTACTCTTACATAAATTTCCGGTTTCTTAACCCTATGATTTCTAGGATTTCTCTCTAGCCTATCCTTCCTCTGCATACCTGGCCAGGGCATCCAGAGAAGAATAGACAGAGTAGCTTGATACTGGTCAATCTAAGTATTTAGATACCTGGTCAGGGTATCTAAACACTCAGACATCCCAGAGCTAAAAACACATCACTTATTATTTTCCTCACTTATAACTTTATCTTTTGATCCTAATGATTCTTAACGACTCAACCTAAGCTCTATACTTGGTTCTCGTGACCACGTCCTCTTCCTACCATCTGCAATAGTATAACAGAATACTTCCTGTTAGAAAATTGCAGTTAGAAGGAAGACACTTAAGTCCTAATCCTATTGGTCTCTTATCATCCCCTGACCTTGACTTAGAATAACCATGTACTCAACCTATGCTCTGATACCAAGATGTCACACCCCGATCTCACACTAACCACTAATCACGAGATTAGGGCGCGACAGAGGGATTATCACATAAACAAATCACTGAGAACTTTTTTTCTTCTTTCTTAAAACCTCGTAATGATATCCGGATTATTGTTGTAAACTAAAACATAATAAACTATTGTGGAAGCATTTCAATTAAACTGGCTAGAGAACATAAACAGAGTTTACAACATGTAACATTGTTTAATAGAAAGTAAAACATAACAGTTAATTTACATCTTTTACTCATTCGCCATACATACTCTTTCTCACCCACACCATGTCCCAAGGACCGAGGGGAAAGGACTAAGAGTCCTATAACTAGACTAACTACCTATACCTTCTACAGATTAAGCGTTAGGATGAAAAGATCCTTCAGATTCCTGTTGCTGTTGATGACCTGAAAATGTTTGAGTAGAGGGATGAGCCTACTCGCTCAGTGAATAGCATTTCACTTAGCCATCATCGGATAACTCCATATTTTACATTTAACAGGAATATGCAAATAAAATAACAAACTGAGCAGTTCTAATTAAAACAATGCAATTATCGCAGAAAAAGTATACTAAACATTTAAAGAACAAGTATCATAAATTCTAAATCTGAACATACACAAGTTTCATATAAATCTACTTTAATTCTAAGTGATCATCTTTTAACTTATGCCCTGATCATATGCAGTGTACTCTGCATATAAAGTCTCGTAGCGAACTACGAACCCACCGTACAAGACTTAGCGACACACCCGGGAAATGCTAAGTCTGACTGCCAGTCCTGTTCTGCTACAGGACCCACAGGCTCTCTGGCCTACAGGCTCTCTGGCCTCACTGCACTAACTCCGAGTGCTCTAGACTCCTCCTCTAACCTGAGAACACAGGCGGAGAGTCTACACTGGGTTATCACCGTGACACACGCACAGATTATTGTTGAATAACCCCTATTTACTCCAGTGCCACTGTGACACCGCACAGATTATTGTTGAGCACTGCCTATCAATCCTCGTTCCACCAGAATTACTCAACTGGTTGATGTTGGACACGAGTTTCACCTCTAAGATGCAGACCTCTCAAAGGGGTTCTACGGTGTCAGGGCATCTAAGTCTAATACACTTAATTATAACAAGAAAACTCTTATAACATTGTGTCTCTCTCTCACATATTCGACTACTGGAATATACTGTAATTCTGTAATTCATTAGCTGAAACTAGAAATTCAACTTTCATAACATTTCTATATATAGTGCAACAACTATTCTCTTATATCGCAATAACTCATAACTCATCTATGCTTTCATACAAACAGATTCATTCACTGTAAATAGATTTCATATCTATTCCATGTCTCTATACTGATTTCATATTACTGAACATTCAAATATACTGTATTGAAAGGAATACTCAATCTGAAATACTTTATCACCTTTATTCGCATCTTACTGAAATTACTCGTAAAGCATACACATTTATTTTACTAATCACTTCATTTCATTTGAACTATGAAAACTAAAAGTCTAGGGATGATAACTATGTTCGGCATCCGAGTAGTCTCTATTACCCACATATACACATAAACAACATTTTCATATACGCAATATCTACGATTCAACGAGTTAAACCTTGACAATTAAGTGAGATAATACTCACCCAATTCGGTGTGTTCGTATACACCGAAAACGTCCACAAACACGCCTAATTCTGCTTTTCTGCAACTTTGCACCCCGTGCAAATCTGGGCAGAAACACTTCTGTTCTGTTTTTCTGCAACATTGCACCCCGTGCAACTGATCTGCACGCCGTGCAAACTGGCCGACTTTCTGTCCTGTTTTCTGTAACTTTGCACGCCGTGCAAACTGATTTGCACGCTGTGCAACCTGTGCAGAAATGGAAATCTCCTGTTGCTGGGCACCACTTAGTGGCCTAGCTGCTGCATCATGCAAGAACAACTACTGCTACTGGCCGTCAGCCAAGTAGCTAAGGTGGCTGGGGTAGGTGCTAACTATGACTAATGGTTGTAGATTCGAGTAGTAGGCTCCCAACCGAAGTCACTGGTGTCGATTCGAGGCTTTGGACACGCCCAAGAGAGCCCCTGGCCGCTGTTACGGCTGCTGTAAAGTAGGGCGTCGCCCCTAGCTAATTGTGGTGCTGCTACTGCTGACCACACTCAAACTGGTCGGGGCACCACGGTTCCTTGCTCGGACCTCAAGCCGAGGTCGATGGGCGTCGTCGATGGCGCCTAGGCGTTGCTTCTTGGCGCTGGCCGCTGCAGCTAGGCCGGCCGACGTTGCTGCTTGATCGATGCAGCGCCTGCTGCTAGACAGTTGCCCAAGCAGGTGGGGGGGTGCCAGGGCAAAGGAAGAAGGGGAGGAAGGAAGAAGATAGGAAGGAAAGAAGAAGCTGGCCCGTGGAGTCGAGGCCAAGGGAGCCAAGGGACCAACCCTAGCTTGCCTCCTATTTTTCTCTGCTGGTCGCCCCCTCATAAGTGCCGCACTGTCGGCTACTGTTCTATCGACCGACTGAAGGAGAAGGGATAAGCGAGAGAGGGTAAAAACAAAGAAAAACGAAATTATAAAGCAAGTTTTGGAGAATTTGCAACTTAGGTCCAAGAAAACCAAAAAGGCTGTGATTTTTGCCTCAAAAATCCGAATCAGATGATTTCTTTTGGAAAACATCGATCACGGAATCCACTACGACCTCAAAGCAAGAAATCTCAATTAGTATCTTATCACAACTGGTCAAAGCACCAATTTCATCTTGGCATTTAACTTAACTCAACATTAACATTGAAATTGTCATAAGATACCTCAGATGATTACATCTCAACTATTAATTCACGACATAGCTTATCTTGGTTATCCATGATGTTTAACAGAGTGCTTAGCACTAATCAAGATGCTTACTAATTAATTAAGGTATTTACTGGTTAACCTCGACGTGGGTCATAACATGAGCCTAGGGTAGTGGACCCAGGCGTTACATCATATTTCTATAAACTAGTGGATCACATCAACAACTATATAATTGAAAGGATGGTTTCAAAGATATACCTGGTCCTGGAGCAAGTCTAGAGACATACTCATCATTGTTGTAGATGCACAACTATATTCTAGTTGCATAGAGACTTGTCACTAGTTTGTTCATGGATAACAAACCCAAACGTCATTGTCTACAACAACACCTCTTGCCACAGACTGTTGGCAAATGTTGTTCTCCTTAGTGATGGGAAAAGTCACCTCTCCTCTAGAGAAGTCCACTTAGACCACCTAGAACTCCATTCTAATGACCCCGCCTCCCCGTAACCCCCAATTAAGGGAGACCCGAAGGTCGGAATCGTTAATCAATTACAAGATCAAAGGTTCAACAAATAATCAATGATAATTATGAAATTCTACTACTAAACTGAATATTGGTAGGAAAATTTAAAAATTTATTTACCTTTTGAAACTTTGGGAAACTATCTATCCCTTACTGGAATTGCTCTATCTAATCCTCCTTGTACTTTACTTCTTATTTTGCAAGGTGACAATTTACTATTTGTTCTTTTAGGGTTTGTACCTAAAACGCCGACAAACAAATACACGATCAACATAAAGCTGGTATGTGGGGGATAAAAAAAATGCGTGCAACTATATTAACAATGTAACAACCAATTATCATTTAGTATTCAAATTACATTTTAAGCGGTACTACTCAATCCCTTCCTATCCCCTTCCACATTGTTGTCCCTACAGTGGACATGGATACTACCTCTCTCACATGGTAGATCTTCATTAAACCCCACATGATCCTACCGAACAAGTAGATCAATATCTAGGGTTGAGTCGCATGGCACTACTCATAGGTATCCCAATCTCTAACTCAATATGACTTGATGGTCCAACCCCAGTGGTAGCCATTTACTAAGTCATTTAGTGACCTGATGGGCCTACCCCATTGGTAGCCTTTTACTAGGTCAAACCATTAAGCTACAGAGGGGATTGGGATCTGAGCTAGTAGGCATAGTTCTTAGGTGATAGTCATATTCACACTAAAATTTGCATGAATTGAAACATCCAACCATTTAATTCAAGTCACAATGGAAACTGCGACAAAATCCTGGAAAACTAATGTAGGTAGTCATAAGCGTAACCACATACCTGTTATGCAGACTTGCAAGTAGAAAAACTCAATCAACCAGGAATCAAGCAAATTCACACACACAATTTGTTCCTGAAAAAGGCATTCAATTTCTATATTATTAATCATGTCGTCATGACTCACTAATTCTAATCGTTTCCTAGGTTATTTGCCCTTTTTAGGGTTTTAACCATAATTAGGGTTTTATTTCCTTTTTATTACTTTTACCTTACTTTCATCAAATATCCATCAAACCCTAATTATCTTGTCCTATTTTCCATTAAGGTCCTAAAGATCAGGTTTGGACCATATAAACCCTAATTTTCAGATTACTATTTCTTTTCTTTTTCTCTAATTTAGGATTTCTAAACATATTAATCAACATATTGAATTAAAAACCCTAAACATGTAATTCTATTATCAAAATAGGTTAAAAACCATCTTAATCATTAATCCGGTTAAAAATATTCGAATTAACCTAATTGCAAGACTAAATATATCCTTGATAATCAATTACGGTTTTCTTTTTACAAATTAACTCTTTTTCCACCAAAATTTGTACTTTTGCAAAAATATACAGATTCAGATATCTAAACCATTTTTAACGTATTCCTCATATTTTTCTGATCATTTTTCATGATTGACTTTTTGCATCCGAGTTTTCTATCACCAAATACGATATATCAAGATAATCCTTTTAATCAGTTTATTTACTAATTCTGAAAAATACAGGGCCGCCCGATCCATGGGTCGTGGATCCACAGAGGATCTAACGGCCACATATGTGCGCGCCTAACAAGTGAGATCAAAAGGAAGTAAAGGTCGATTCTAACCTCGTCACTACTGAAGAAGGCAAAGGGTAATTCGGTCAATCGACGGTTCTGCTTCTTCTACCTCCTGTCTCTGTTGTTGCGGCAATGGTGGTCAGCCGTGAGGTTGACTATGGGCTGTAGCGCTTCTTTTCTTGCGTCGATGATCCAGGGAGCTCCGCCTCCCTCCTTCGGACTCGAAGACACCTTCAATCACTCGCCGACTACACACCAAGTTTACCCCCCACTCGCCGGACTCCAGTGACGTAAGCTGCTGAAATAGGGGTGAAAGTCGAGGCAATCAGAGCAATTGAGGGCACGAGGTAGTTCCTCGCAGCAACCCGCAGCGTTTGGGACAGGAAAAGTAGGTGCTGGTGCCCTTATGTGCCCTCCCCTATATATAGGGTCGAGGCAGACCTACGTGATTTGGGCATTTCCCAGAAACTCGACCAATCCTAGTCAAATCGGGGACCTTCCTCTGCGTTCATCTCCCAAGTCCAAAGGGACTGGAAATAACCTTTCACATCCACTGGATTGTAAGAAATCCAGGATGGAAAATCCTCCTGAAACCAGCAGAGTCCCAAAATGCATGGAACTGGACGATGATCGTCCATCGTTGGATTAGAATCCAACGGACCTCATCCCTTACGTTCAAACAAAGGAATATCTATTTCTTTTTAATTCAGAATTAATTCCCAAATTGGTGACAACTTGCAAAATCGATTTCTCCCAAACCGTAACTCCTTTATAGCTCAAATTTTAAGGGAAAGTTTATTTTAATATTTCCTAGCTTTTTACGAAATTTGGAAAACAACTTGCAATGGATGAGAAGGCTTCCTTCTCTCCCAAGTTTTCTCATCAATTAATCCAAATTAATTTATATTCATTTTTCTTTTGTGATTATCTTGTTGTTTTGGGTCCCCTGGACCTCAAGGAAACATAAAGGCACGAATTCCCATATTGGGGAATATTGGTTTTCCTTTATCCTCTTTTAATTATCGATTTCTCATATTTCTCTTTTATTAATCAATTTCTTTTCCTTTTTAATTCCCTTTTCTTTTCAATTGGGCTTAATGACTAACAAATCCTACAATCATTCAATCAAAGCCATTTCCCACGAAATCTATCACAATTCAAAGAAAAGTATATCATTTATTCATTAAAAGGGAAATACACATTACATTATATTTTCAAGAAAATGGGGTTGTAACATCTTCCCCTCCTTATTGGAATTTTCCCTAAAAATTCAAACAACCAAACAAACAATTCAGGGTTTGTTTTCTCCATGTCTGACTTTAGCTCCCATGTGGCCTCATCCTCTCCATGGTGCTTCCAAAGAACCTTTACCATATCTATATTCTTGAATCTGAGCTCTTTCACCTTGGTATCTAGAATCCACAAAGGTGACTCAGGATATGTCAGCTTCCCTTGAAGCTCAACAGGTTCAATGCTCAGCACATGGCTCGGATCTTGCACATATCGCTTCAGGTTAGACACGTGAAACACATCATGCATCATGCTATACTGAGGGGGTAATGCCAAACGGTATGCAGCTTCACTAATCCGTTCTAACACCTCAAACGGACCCACGTATCAGGGACTCAACTTTCCTCTATTCTTAGATATATCTCGGAGCGGTCAGATTATCAAAAACACATGATCTCCCATAGTGAAATGCACATCAGTCCGCTTTGCATCAGCATATGACTTTTGTCGATCATGGGCTCTCTTTAGCCTTTGCTTGATCAAAGCCACTTTATCAGCATACACATGGAGCTCATCTGACCTCAACAAGGTCCTCTCACCCACATCATCCCAGTGAAGTAGTGACCGACACTGTCTCCCGTACAAAGCTTCATACGGAGGCATCCCGATACTGGCTTGGTAGTTGTTGTTGTAGGCGAACTCTGCCAACGGTAATTATTGCTCCCATGAGCCACCCCAATTGAGCACACAAGCTCTCAACATATCTTCTAATGTCTGGATCGTCCTTTCTGACTGACCATCTGTTTGGGGGTGATAAGCGGTACTGAACTTTAACCTTGTACAAAGTTCCTCTTGAACTTGTTTCCACAACTTGGAAGTGAACTTTGGGTCTCTATCTGATATTATTGATCCTGGCACACCATGCAAATGTACTATCTCTTTGATATATAGCTCAGCTAGGTCAGTCACCTTAGCAGTGGTATTCAAGGCAAGGAAGTGTGCTGACTTAGTAAGACGATCTACCACGACCCATATCACATCATGACATCTCTTGGTCCGGGGTAGACCCACCACAAAATCCATGGTGATCTGCTCCCATTTCCACTCTGGAATCTCTATTGACTGTAAAAGTCCTCCGGGTCGCTGGTGTTCAGCCTTCACCATCTGGCACGTAAGACAACTGGCCACCCATGACACAATGTCTTTCTTCATTCCTTGCCACCAGAAAAACCGCTGTAGGTCCTTGTACATCTTAGTAGTTCCTGGGTGCACTGTGTACTTGGACCCATGAGCCTCTTGCAAGATGCGTTCCTTTATTGATGAATCCGCTGGAACCCATACACGATTCTCAAACCTGATTCCTATGTCTACTCCCACGGATAGATGAGTCTGTGGCTTCATCATTAAACCTTTCATCTTGTCTAGCTCTCCACTGGTCAACTGTGTAGTTATGATCTCACCCAACAACTCAAATTGAATCTAGATATTAGCCAACCGAACTCGGTCCTCTAACGGTTGTGGTGTCCATTCCACAAGCTCCTCCAAACTCTTCCACTGACTGGACAAACCAGTTGCACACTTAAGTTGTTTTCGACTCAACGCATCAGCCACTACATTCGCCTTACCAGGATGGTAGGCGATGATGAAGTCATAATCCTTCATGTACTCCATCCATCATCGTTGTCGTAAGTTTAGGTCTCTCTGTGTCAGCAGGTACTTTAAACTCTTATGGTCGGTGAAGATCTCGAAGGTATCACCGTACAGGTAGTGCCTCCATATCTTCAAGGCATGGATTATAGCAGCTAACTCCAGGTCATGTGTCGGCTAGTTCACCTCATTTGGATTAAGTTGTCGGGAAGCATATGCAACCACGTGCCGAGCTTGTTCCAACACACAGCCAAGTCCCATCTTGGATGCATCAGTGAATATCATGAAACCCTCATTGCCAGAAGGCAAAGTCAATACAGGAGCGGTGGTCAGCTTCTCTTTCAATTCTTGGAAGCGATCTTCACATACGTCAGACCACACGAACTTCACATCCTTTCGAGTCAACATGGTCAGCGGTAGAGCAGTCTTGGAGAAATCCTTGATGAAGCGAAGGTAGTATCCGGCCAACCCCAAGAAGCTACGAATCTCAAAAGGGTTCTTGGGTGCCGGCCAGTCTCGAACTGCCGATACTTTGGCTGGATCTACGGAGATTGTTCCTCCTGAGATGATGTGTCCAAGAAACATGACTCGGTCCAACCAAAACTCACATTTTGAGAACTTTCCGAAAAACTTATGCTTTCTCAGGATATCAAGGACTCTACCTAGGTGGTCACGGTGTTGGGCTAGGTCATCTGAGTACACCAAAATGTCATCTATGAACACTATTACAAAAGAGTCAAGGAAAGGTTGGAACACACTGTTCATGAGGTTCATAAAGACACTAGGTGCATTGGATAATCCAAACGGCATGACCACAAACTCATAGTGGCCATAACGGGTTCTGAAAGCCGTTTTGGGTATATCCTCACCCCTTACTCTCACCTGGTGGTATCCGAATCTCAAATCGATTTTGGAAAAGACTCGAGCTGATTTGAGTTGGTCAAACATGTCATCTATTTTGGGTGAAGGATACTTATTCTTAATGGTTTCCTGGTTGATCATCTGATAATCAATACACATTTGAAGCGACCCATCCTTCTTTTTTACAAAGAGGACTGGTGCTCCCCATGGTGAGGTACTGGGTCAGATGAACCCCTTATCAAACAACTCTTGCAACTGGGTTTTCAACTCAAGCAACTCAGCAGGGGCCATTCTATAGGGTGACTTAGATATAGGGTTAGTCCCAGGAGCTAACTCAATCGAGAAGTCTACCTCCCTCTCAGGGGGAATCCCTGGTAAATCATCTGGAAACACATCTGCATACTCCCGAACCACCTCTATGTCCTGTAAGGATTGCCCCTTAACCTCGGGTATGGTAACTATGGCTAGGTAGGCTCGACAACCCTTAGATAGCATCCGCTCAGCTTTCATGGCGGACACATAAAGGCTGGTTGTAGCATCCTTCCTTCCTCGAATGGTGAAGTGTGGATAGCTGGTTTTCCTAATGAGAATCTTCTTATCCATACAATCAATCTGGGCCCTATAGGTGGACAACCAATCCATACTGATGATCACATAAAAATCACTCATATCGAGGAGGATGAAGTCAGTGGAAAGCTCATGGTTCAGGTACTTTACTGGAAAGATAGGGGTTTTTAAAAGAGAGATATAAACACGACCACTCGGGGTTGTGACATATAAAACATAACCCAAATCCTTGATATCCAAACCAAGCATAGTCGCTTTATTTCTCGAAATAAAAGTATTAGTAGAACCAGAATCAAAGAGTGCTTTTACATTATGTCCCATGACTTCCAGCAAGCCTACATAGTTATTCCATATCAGAAAGCTACTACATGGTCTACTGAACTAAAAGGAAAAAATCTATGGGTTATTACCCTCAATCAACTTATTAGCATTCACTTGAGCTTCTTCGTTGTCGATGGCGAACACTCTAGCTTGCCTCCTCTCCCCAACTGGAGGTGCTCCGGCTGGTGCTCCTACTGGGGGTGTTGTAGCTACTGGCTGTGCTTCCACATGATATGACCCCAAGGGTCCTCTAGGGTCGGGCTGAGGGCAGTTGGCGATGAGGTGTCCTTCTTGCTGACACCGGTAGCAGACTCTCTTCTTGAAGCGGCACTCACCGGTATGCCATCTCCCGCACGTGCGGCATCGAGGGAGGTTGTTCTCTTGATGGGGTTTTCCTTTCCCTCCATGTCTTCCTTTGGCCTGGTGATGCTTGTGACCTTTCTTGTAGTTGTTCTTCTGCCCTTGGGTTCCTTCAGTGAAACCCAAAAACCCCTTGGGTGGATTCTGAACTGGCATCACCGTCCTCTCCATGTCCAAGGTGATGTTGTAAGCTTCAGTAAAGGTCTTTGTCTTGCTATCCATCACATGCGGCTTGATGGCAGGATTAAGGCACTCTATGAAGTGATCCACCATTCTTTCTTCATCCATTTTGTATCCGAAACATTCCAAGATGCGAAACCTACGACCAAAGTCCACAATTGATGAACTTCTTTGAGTCATGTTGGTGAACTCTCTTTCTTTCTCCTTCTTTGCTGAGATGGGGACGAATCTGGCAGTGAAAATGGTTTTGAAGTCAGTCCACGCCATCGGTTCCTCGCTTAGGTCCCTTCCCGTGATATGGTTCTCCCACCATATCTTGGCTGCACCTTCCAAAAGGTGAGTAGCAAACAAAACCTTTATATTCGGCTGCACCTCAAGCATCGAGAACCCATTCTCGACTGCAAGTAGCCAAGCTTCAGCCTTGTCGACCACTTCAGTCTTATCTTCTCCCCAGAACATCTCGATGTTCAGCTTGATGAAGTCCAGAATGGTGGCTCCCAATCGAGGATGAACTGGAAGTGGCTCACCATTCTCATCTCGAGCTATGTCTCTAAGGGCCAGGGCATGGATAGCTTTGGTCAATTTCCTTTGTTGTTCCATCCAAACAACATATGTTGTATGAGCCACCATGGCTGGTTCTGGACCACCAGGCTAGTCCTCCTCCATTTGGGCTTCCTCTTCATGCATCTGGTATTCCTCATACTCTGGTCCTTCCCCTCTCTCTCGGTTGCTGTCGGGCATTGGTTCAGGGTTGGGAGCCTCATCCACAACTTCTTCAAGCCTCTCTCTCTTCTTAGAGGTCTCTCCACCATGGTTCCGCTTCCTCTTCTCAAAGGATCCATTCTCCTTACGGGGTGGTCCACCATCACTGGTGGAAAAAGGGATAGCCACAACTTTGGTACGAGCCATCTGCACACAAATAGACTTTTAGTTTATCTTTAAACTAATTATACTTATGTCAATGACATCTTACTTACGTATCTTTTATTAATTTGGTGGAGGATCCCATAGACCTTATCAACCTTAACCCATACTGCATGAGGGTGAGGAAGAGAGAGAAAAACCTAATCCTTACAATCCTTAATAGAAAATTGAGTTGAGGAGAGATGAGTAAGATAAGAGAGTCCTAAAGGTATCTTATTTTGAGTCATATCCTAAGACATCGACTAGGAAGTCACACAATCCAGGAGTCCTCGTATTCCGACTAGCGGTGCAGAGGAAAATCTTGCCAGCCCCCGCAGGTGATCCTTTTCTAGACACCTCAGTCTTTTAGACACTCCTCTAATAACTCCCTCGGTTCTATGGAATTTGTAAAATTTAATAATTATTAATGATTAGATGGATAACCTATGCTATGATACCAATTGTAACAACCCCGCCTCCCAGTAACCCCCAATTAAGGGAGACCCGAAGGTCGGAATCATTAATCAATTATAGGATCAAAGGTTCAGCAAATAATCAATGATAATTATGAAATTCTACTACTAAACTGAATATTGGCAGGAAAATTTAAAACTTTATTTACCTTTTGAAACTTTGGGAAAATATCTATCCCTTACTGGAATTGCTCTATCTAATCCTCCTTGTACTTTACTTCTTATTTTGTAAGGTGACAATTTACTATTTGTTCTTTTAGGGTTTGTACCTAAAACGTCGACAAACAAATACGCGATCAACGTAAAGCTGGTATGTGGGGGATTACAAAAATTTGTGCAACTATATTAACAATGTAACAACCAATTATCATTTAGCATTCAAATTACATTTTAAGCGGTACTACTCAATCCCTTCCTATCCCCTTCCTCTGTGCTGTCCCTACAGTGGACATGGATACTACCTCTCTCACATGGTAGATCTTCATTAAACCCCACATGATCCTAAGGAACATGTAGATCAATATCTAGGGTTGAGTCGCATGGCACTACTCATAGGTAGCCCAATCTCTAACTCAATATGACTCGCTGGACCTACCCCAGTGGTAGCCATTTACTAAGTCATTTAGTGACCTGATGGGCCTACCCCATTGGTAGCCTTTAACTAGGTCAACCCATTAAGCTACAGAGGGGACTGGGATCTGATCTAGTAGGCATAGTTCTTAGATGATAGTCATATTCACACTAAAATTTGCATGAATTGAAACATCCAACAGTTTAATTCAAGTCAAGATGGAAACTGCGACAAAATCCCAGAAAACTAATTTGGGTAGTCATAAGCGTAACCACACACCTGTTATGCAGACTTGCAAGCAGAAAAACTCAATCAACCAGGAATCAAGCAAATTCACACACACAATTTGTTCCTGAAAAAGGCATTCAATTTCTATTTTATTAATCATGTCATCATGACTTACTAATTCTAATCGTTTCCTAGGTTATTTGCCCTTTTTAGGGTTTTAAACATAATTAGGGTTTTATTTCCTTTTTATTACTTTTACCTTACTTTCATCAAATATCCATCAAACCCTAATTATCTTGTCCTATTTTCCATTAAGGTCCTAAAGATCAGTTTTGGACCATATAAACCCTAATTTTCAGATTACTATATCTTTTTCTTTTTCTCTAATTTAGGATTTCTAAACATATTAATCAACATATTGAATTAAAAACCCTAAACATGTAATTCGATTATCAAAACAGGTTAAAAATCATCTTAATCATTAATCAGGTTAAATATATTCGAATTAACCTAATTGCAAGACTAAATATATCCTTGATAATCAATTAGGGTTTTCTTTTTACAAATTAACTATTTTTCCACCAAAATATGTACTTTTGCAAAAATATACAGATTCATATATCCAAACAATTTTTAACGTATTCCTCATATTTTTCTGATCATTTTTTATGTATTGACTTTTTGCATCCGAGTTTTCTATCACCAGATACGATTTTATTAAGATAATCCTTTTAATCGATTTATTTACTTATTCCGAAAAATACAGGGCCGCCCGATCTGTGGGCCGTGGATCCATGGAGGATCTAACGGCCACAGATGCACGCACCTAACAAGTGCAATCAAAAGGAAGTAAAGGTCGATTTTAACCTCGTCACTATTGAAGAAGGCAAAGGGTAATTCGGTCAATCGACGGTTCTGCTTCTTCTACCTCCCGTCTCCGTTGCTGCGGTAATGGTGGTCAACCGCGAGGTTGACTATGGGCTGTAGCACTTCTTTGCTTGTGCCGATGATCCAGGGAGCTATGCCTCCCTCCTTTGGACTCGAAGACACCTTCAATCGCTCGCCGACTGCACACCAAGTTCGCCCCCCCACTAGCCGGACTCCGACGACGTAAGCTGCTGAAATAAGGTTGAAAGTCGAGGCAATCAGAGCAATTGAGGGCACGCCGTCGTTCCTCGCAGCAACCCGCAACATTTGGGACAGGCAAAGTAGGTGCTGGTTCCCTTGTGCGCCCTCCCATATATATATAGGGTCGAGGCAGACCTGCATGATTTGGGTGTTTCCCAGAAACTCAACCAATCCTAGTCAAATCGGGGACCTTCCTCTGCGGTTTTGTCTCCCAAGTCCAAAGGGACTGGAAATAACCTTGCACATCCACTGGATTGCAAGAAATCCGGGATGGAAAATCCTCCTACAACCAGCAGAGTCCCAAAACGCGTGGAACTGGACGATGAGCGTCCATCGTTGGATTAGATACCAACGGACCTCATCCCTCATGTTCAAACAAAGGAATATCTATTTCTTTTTAATTCAGAATTAATTCCCAAATTGATGACAACTTGCAAAATTGATTTCTCCCAAACCGTAACTCCTTTATAGCTCAAATTTTAAGGGAAAGTTTCTTTTAATATTTCCTAGCTTTGTACGTAATTTGGGAAACAACTTGCAATGGATGAGAAGGCTTCCTTCTCTCCCAAGTTTTCTCATCAATTAATCCAAATTAATTTATATTCATTTTTCCTTTGTGATTATCTTGTTGTTTTGGGTCCCTTGGACCTCAAGGAAACATAAAGGCACGAATTCCCATATTGGGGAATATTGGTTTTCCTTTATCCTCTTTTAATTATTGATTTCTCATATTTCTCTTTTATTAATCAATTTCTTTTCCTTTTTAATTCCCTTTTCTTTTCAATTGGGCTTAATGACTAACAAAGCCCATAATCATTCAATCAAAGCCATTTCCCATGAAATCTATCACAATTCAAAGAAAAGGATATCATTTTTTCATTAAAAGGGAAATACACATTACATTATATTTTCAAGAAAATGGGGTTGTAACCCCATGTTGTGCTACTAGAGCCAACGAGAAGGAGTTGTCCCCTCCTATCGACGTACTAGTCGCAAGCATGCTTTCCCATAATTGATCTTAGTTGTTCTCTCCCTCACTATCCCTTCTTTAATGGGTATGACTTGCTTAGGCTCTCTATTGGTTACCACAACTAGAGAGGACAACAATTGTGAGAGCAATTGATTCTCAATCGTATGTCTTGGGAAGCCCACAATACTCCTTTATTTATAGTAGAGACTAGGGTCACGGTTCCCAATTGGTCTGGGAGTAGAAGGGTCCAAAATCATGAATTTTCTAAAACTCGAGAACTGAGAAACGGTCGTTTTGCATAGCAAAACAGTCATCTCCTGAGCATAATAGTCATTTCACATAGCGAAATGGTTGTTTCCTACAATTTCCTATTGTTCAATTGAATTTGCAATTCGTTTCCAATTAATGCCCAACATTAATCCTTGTACCAATCGAATTTAACAAGTAAAATGATTCAACTATTCTCATGATTCAGAAAAATCACCAGAAGCTTTAGTTGGCTTGACCGAGCCAATCGGTTAACTAGGTGAACCACTCATCTCACTGATCCGTTCACCTAGTGAGCGAATCGGTTGGTGTCCTGAGTCATGTAGAAATCAACCAATTCAAATTTATATCAACCTAACACTCCAATCAATCAGTTCAATTCTTGAACTTGATGAAATGAGTCTAGTCAGTTGATCTATTGTTTAATTGATTACCTAAACATATTTAGTAATCAATCTAAACATCATTCTTGAATAAACTCCTTTAATACAAGTGTATACTATGTGTGTGACCCTATATGTCTAGAACTACATTGGCAATGAATTTCCATCATAGATTATGACATCATAAGAAAAGAGTGGTGCCTAGTCACACATCATTACTACCTAATAAATTCAAAATTTTGGAGATCAACTTCAACCAACAACCCGTGATTAGTGTTAATGTGATCAAATAGTTCCTTTGTGTCTGATATTGGGATTGAACTCAAGGCATTGAATTGTCATCCTGTCAACATCTAATCCATGTTCCTTGAACTAGAGAAGATTGTATAAGATGCATATGGGTTCACATATCACATATTGAACCTGTTGGTATGTATACCCTGAGAGCCAATCCTGGGATGATTGGTGGGATACATTAAGATTGATTTGATAAACATCAAATGCAAGCTTCCAATTATTTGTGGTTCAGTCATATGAGATAATGATAAAACATATTGAATGTCTAGAGAATGACAATACTCAATGACATATGCCTTCAGGTTCAGGACCTGAACGATGAGATCATACAAATGCTAAGAGTTTGTACATTCTTATTATGTCCCTAGTCGGATGTCATTGTGGAATGTAGATAGACAACAATGACACACAAGGCTAGATTGTGGTGTTGGTTGATGAAAGAATCTCATTAGTCATGATATGGAGATATAAAACCAAACACATAAGTACTTGTCAGAGAACAAGTGTACCAGACAGACCCACCGTGAGTTGGATACATGGAACCATGACATGGTAGTCACAATCAGTTCTACAGTGATGGTGGTGAGTGTGATTCTTTAACCTAAAATCACTACACTCTACACATGTCGTTGGGTACATTTTGACATCATCAAGCGCAAAAATGAAACATGGGTTGTTATAAAGGTGATGATTGGGTGACTTTGACACATGTGGATTTTGAGGGGTGGTGATAGATATGGGATTTGTCCCTCCTAAGGGAGTTTGATATCCATGGCCACTTGATGAGTAGGATTGAGATAGGCGTGCACATGCATGTGTGAATCAATATGTGATATTGATGTCATACATATCTCCTCCAATCTACTCTGAGATCAAGAAAGTGAATGAACGTTGATAGGATGACTGTTCCATGCCTTGAGTTCATTCGGAATATCAGTGACAAAGGAATTATACATTCACTATAACACCATTCAAGGATTGTAGGATTGAAAGTTGTTCTCTAACTTTCTTTTTCACTTGGGTAGCACTGATGTGTGACTAGGCACTACTCTTGGCTTGTGAAGTCATAAGTGTTATGGACTTTCATTGCCAACGTGAAATGGACATGTAGGGTCACACACATAGGATTTAACCTAGAAGAGGAGTTTATCCACAAATGATTTTTAGATTGATTACTAAAGGAGTTTAGTAGTTCAATTAAACACTCAATTAATTGATAGCTCAATATCATAGTGTTCAAGGTGTTGGACCGATTGAATAGAGTATCAGATTGATTGAAACTGCAATTGACTGATTTTGCACAGTCTGCACTGCCAACCGATCGGCTCATATGATGAACCGATCGGCTCATCTTGGTGAACCGATCGGCTCAACTGGTCCAACCGAGCAAGTTTGGAAAGTTAGAAGACTATTTTGCAAATACAATTTGTTTCACTTGTACAAATTCAATTTGGACTAGGATTAATATTTGAATAATCGAAAACAAATATGAAAGTCAATTTGAGTTGGATCAGGACCATGAACCGATCGGCTCAGAGCACCAGTCGATCAGCTCAGAGCCCTAGATGATCAGCTCAGGTCCCAAACGATCATCTCAGGACTTAAAATGATCGTTTCAGGGTGTGAAACGATCAGTTTAGCTAGCGCAGTTGGTTGTTTTTGTGGAAAATCTCAAACCCTTCTACTCCTGCTTTAATCCCGCATTTCCTGGGGTAGAGAGCCTTGTCCCATGACACTCCTATATATATAGGGGTATTGGGGGCTTCTCAGGAACAACAACTCAGAAAACTAGTTGCTCTGTAAAGTTGTTGTTCTCTCTAGTTTTGGTAACCGAGAGAGCCCGAGCAACTGCTACCTGATAAGGGAGGTACAACAAGGGAAAGACAACTGCAAAAAAGCAACTGGTTGCAGGAGAGTGTGTTGGTGACTAGTATGCTGACAAGAGGGTGCGAATCCTTCAAATTCCTTGTGGGACAAGGAGATCGGAGTTCTAGGTGATCTGTGTGGACTACTTCAGAGGCGGGAGACTTCTACCGCTTGGAGGACAGTTATCAATCATGACAATCCCAGTGAGACCAGGAGCTGATAGTCCCGGTGAGACCAGGAGCTGCACAGACACTGTCCAAGATTGGAGGTGATGACCACGCAAGCCGTGAGGTAACGTCGCCGAGCAAGCCTCAGGACAAGGTACGCCTCTACAAACCATCCTTCCTATTGTATAGACGTTGATGCGATTCCTTTATTCTGGGTTTGGGAGAAGAAAATTTTTGTTTCTTCTACCTTCTCTGTCTCCTCTAAAACCCAATAGTGGTATCTGAGCCACGTCAACTGCTCTATACTTTAGGATTATCGATGTGATCAATTTTGGTTTGTCGCCTTTATTTATTGCATACGATGTGAATAAAATTGGCTTTATGCATGTCCAATCCTAAATCCACAAATGCCAATATACATATAAAATATGTAATACGAATACACTCGATAACATCTCCCATAAACGAGTTTTGTGGTGGATGTATAGTGTGGTTATGGCCAATAAACCCTTTGTATGTGTTCTTGGTTGAATGTGGTTGCTTGCATCTCAATCTGTGCACCGATTCCCTATCTCCTATTCCTGATGTAACTAGAGATAACTCTAGATTTCTTTCCTACCTTTGCTCCCCTCGAATGTAACTCGGGCTTTCCCTATTAAAATGTAAAATATGATAGATCTTTTATTTCCTATTATGTCAAAGAACGGAGGACAACGACAATTGAGATGATCGGTTCAAGGCGTGAACCGATCGGTTGCCGATCCTGATGACTGGCTAGAGGAGTGAGATGATCAGGTGGCAGTCATAAGGAGATGCACGATGACCAAGCAAACCGATCGGTTGGAGGAGCCAACGGATCGGCTGGTGGACCCAAACGACCGACCAAGGTGTGTAGGTCATTCATGTGATGAGTTGATCAACTCTGATGGATGTAGCACTTCATCATGGATAGGTTGCATGTGATGTAGACCTAGATGACCGTGATTCCTCTTGGCTCGAGGAATCACATTCGGATGGCCATAATCATTGCTTTTATCATTTCACATGTTTTATGTGGGATATAGCATGTATATGATACATTCTATGTATTGTGGTGATTGGATATGTATATGTACCTATAAAAACCAAATCCCTCATTAAATATTAAAGTTTTAGATGCCTTTCAAATGTGACACATGTGAAAAGCTTGATCGACCAAGTGTGGGCACGCCCTAGCGTGGTGCACCGTCTATCTCATGGAAGCGTGAAGGATGGATATGTGGGTCTACCTTAGGAGGGTGCATATTCATCGTGTTGGCTTTGGGTCAGACTTAACAAGGTGACCTAGATAGGATCTAGCACCTTAAGGCATGGAGGTGATCATGGTAAGGAGTTGCATATGACATCTTTTAAGAGTTGCATATGATGCAATTGGCAAAAGTTGCCTACCTAGAAGATCTAAGTTGTGGGTGACAACCCTAGCTGGTCCATGACTTAGAGGATTTCAGGATCATGACCCACTAGAAGATTGTACGCTGCAATCTTCTGAATTGATGGTGAGCACTATCAATTTGAACAAAATAGTGGGAGCGATAATTAATTAAAGTCCTAATTATATCGTCAACCTTTCAAATCAATCAAATAAGTCAAATTTGAGTTTTGGACTAAACTACATATATTTCCTTTTGTAGTACAAATGACAACAAACAACAATCACTTTTCATTGTGATCGGTCCTTGAAAAGGACAAGCTGAATGGGACTAATTTCCACAACTGGTTTCAGACATTGAGAATTATTCTCACTGATGAGTGAAAGATCTATGTCTTGGATACTCCAGTTCCAGAGGAACCTACTCCTACCGCACCAAAGGTAGAAAGGGATGCTTATAAGAAGCATTCTGATGATGTCATTGATGCAAAGTGCTTGATGTTATGATCCATGAACCACGAGTTGGAGAGGCAACATGAGAACATGGGTGTCATTGAGATGATTCAACATCTCAAGAACATGTATGAAGACCAAGCATGACAAGAGAGATATGATGTCTCCAGGGTGTTGTTCAAGTGTGTCATGACAGAAGGAGATCCAGTTGGTCCTCACACACTCAAGATGATTGGGTATGTGGAGAACCTGCCAATACTGGGATTTCCACTGAGCCAAGAGTTGGCTACTGACGTGATACTACAATCTTTGCCGACATCCTACAGTCAGTTTGTGATGAACTACAACATGAATAACTTTGACAAGCCGTTGACAGAGTTGTTGGGCATGTTGAGGACAACCGAGACACATATGAAGAAGGACACGCCTAAGTTTGTGATGTTGATTAATGGAAAGAATGGCAATTCCAAGGGCAAAGATAAGAAGGGTTCTAATGCTAGCTAGCAGTCTAAGGCGTCTTCAGCTCTCAAGGCCAAAGGAGGTGTGACCAACAGAGGCAATTGCCACAATTGTCAAAAGCCAGGACATTGGAAAATGAATTGTCCACTCTATCTAGAAGAACTAAAGAAGAAGGAGGCGACAAATGTCTCCACCTGAAGGTGTCATGAAATAAACTTGTAACACTTTTTGAGGTATATGATACCAAGATATAAAGTGTAAAACACTCAATAAATGGGTCAAGTGTTGCCGCCATAGATAGGAATACTTTAGTTTATTTTCAGCCTTAAAGGCATGTAATAGAGTTATGAACTGCTATTTCATATTTGCCAATGTATAGAAACACATTATTTTTGCATATTGTATTACAATGATGGCAATTAATAAAGTTGATGTTTCAATCTTTTTGGCAATGCCTTGTTTATCTTGTGGTACTTGGTATGCATAAGATAAAATGATACCTAAAAGTTATTGATAACTCAAACAATTGAATTAGCATGAATCATGAGAAATTCATTTCTAGTTTCCATATGATGGATAAATCTAGACTCTTTTGGTAAGAAAACCAGTAAGAGACATGAATCTCTTAAACATGATTAATCAATCTTCACTAAGGTAGTGGAAGAATTATTATCCTTATTAGGCATAATACATGTGATGTATTTACACACCAATTGGAGCAAATGCTAATACTTCAGCGATGTTTAGAGAAATATCAATATGAATATCTTGAAGTGTTCAAGAATATAATAGATGAAGTATGGATTTGGTAAAGTGTTAATTCTTGATGAGATCAATGAATGAAATACTTGGACCAAATGTTTGAGATCCTTATGAGTGATTATGATAGTGTATCATAGTGAACTCATGATTAAGGCATGGTGATGTCTAAATCAAAAGGAGTCATACTCTAAGGAGTTAGAAGATGATTATCAAGTAACTAATTTCTTCTTAAATAAAGAATACCCTACACTAATAAAGGACATTAAGAATCACAAAGAGTTATGAGTTCTCAAACTCCTTAACTGATACACCTCTAGTATCTATATGATGAGTTGGTCATGTGATGAATCAACTATCTAGATGAATATGAGGAACCAAATTTTGAGCTATGGTTTATGACCATTACATCCTAAATGACTTTCATGTGAACCATAAGGTATGACCTTGATGGTAGCACCCATTGGGATGAAATCCATAAGTGTGAATGCGTCTTAAGCGTTAAGACACAAGGATAACATTTTGAGAAGGATGATGCTAGTTGATTGCAACTTAATGACTAAGAAATTTGGCATATGAATACTAAAACTGCATTCCTATGAGGAATAAAACAAGGATGTGTACGTGACACAACCTATAAGGTTTATGAATCCATTAATTCAAATGAAGTCTATAAGTTACAATGGACTAATTAATGTGATTGTTTGAGTACAAGCAACTCAGAACTATGATCTTTATTTTGATAATATAGTCAAAGGTTTGACTGATATGTCAAAGATAAAGAAGGGATCTGTCATTCAGTGTGAGCGTATTCACATTCCACATGTTGATGTGAAATGGAAATCCAAGTGGAAATTATCTTTAGGGAAGATAGAGACGTTTCCTATATGATAGGAATAGAGATCTATAAAGATAGTTCTCGAAAACCTCTTGACCTAAAAAGAGAAAGCATACATTGGCAATCTATTCTAAAGGGTTCAGTGTGCATAGATTTAGTGGGAGAAAACTTGTCCATGTTACATGGAGTTGGTATCCCAATGCCAAGTGTCCAATTCTTATGAAGAATGGGAACACTAAGAATAGATATGGATATATCATGTATGTAATCATCCCATTATCTTGCATGTATGGACATAGTAAGAACAATATGCATTCATCATCTTGTATGTAGGACATGACAATATGATGTGCTCATCCTGATAATGCTTATGTGGGACATGACGAGTGGATATCTGTCTAGTTCCAGTAAGGGTTACTGGAATACCATAAGAAATTGATATGTACTTGAGAAGTACTAGTTCTATGGAAATAAGGAAGGGTTCACTGTAAAGAGTTACACTGATGCAAAGTTCCAAAAAGGATATAGAATTAATTGCAATATATATATATATATATATAAAAGTGAATGTTTGTTGGTAAATGGAAACGTTCCAATAATGTCGTTTAAAGGAAAAGGCCGAATATCCATGTGTTAGAGAACATTAGTGGATATTATATGGATCTAGAAGTTCATGAGATGAACTTATAGATATTCTAGTCATGGATGACAAGTTAGGAGTGCTTGGTCATATAGTGTGGCTAAAGGTTAGCAAAGGAATACTAGATCGCATATTACGACAACTCCATCTCATACGTATGACGTACAATGAAGAGATGAGAGACATGCAGCTAATACTGACTTTGGCAAGGTGTTGCCATAACTCACTATGTTAGCACTAGAGAACAGTAACATGTGGGACATGTTTGAAGATCAATAAGAATATGATTCATGGGTGATCGGCTCACAGTGCAAGTGGGAGTCTGCTGGTATGTATGCCCTGAGAGCTAATCATGGGATGATTGGTGCGATACATTAAGATTGATTTGATAAACATCAAAGGGAAGCTTCTAATTCTTTCTGGTTTAGTCATATGAGATAATGATAGAACATATTGAATGTCTAGAGAATGACAGTACTCAATGTCGTATGCCTTCAGGTTCAGGACCTGAACGGTGAGATCATACAAATGTTAAGAGTTTGTACATTCTTATTATGTCCCTAGTCGGATGTCATTGTGGAAGGTAGATAGGCAACAATGACACACAATGCTAGATTGTTGTGTTGGTTGATGATAGAATCTCATTAGTCATGATATGGAGATATCAAACCAAACACATATGTACTTGTTAGAGAATAAGTGTACCGAACAGACCCACCATGAGTTTGACACATGGAACCATGGCATGGTAGTCACAATCAGTTCTCACAATGATGGTGGTGAGTGTGATTCTTTTTCCTGAAATCACTACACTCAACACATGTCATTGGGTACACTTTAACAACATCAAACACAGTTTTGAAACATGGGTTGTTATAAAGGTGAGGATTGGGTGACTTTGACACATGGGGATTTTGAGGGGTGAGTGATAGATATGGGAAGTGTCCCTCTTGAGGGAGTTTGAAATCCATGGCCACTTGATGAGTAGGATTGAGATAGGTGTGCACACACATGTGTGAATCAGTATGTGATATGGATATCATACATATCTCCTCCAATCTACTCTGAGATCAAGAAAGTGAATGAACGTTGATAGGATGACTGTTCCATGCCTTGAGTTCATTCAGGATATCAGTGACAAAGGAATTATACATTCACTATAGCACCATTCACAAATTGTAGGATTGAAAGTTGTTCTCCAACTTTCTTTTTCACTTGGGTAGCAATGATGCGCGACTAGGCACTGCTCTTTGCTTGTGAAGTCATAAGTGTTATGGACTTTCACTGCCAACATGAAATGTACATGTAGGGTCACACACATAGGATTTAACCTAGAAGAGGAGTTTATCCACAAATGATGTTTAGATTGATTACTAAGGAGTTTAGTAGTTCAATTAAACATTCAATAAATTGATAGCTCAATATCATAGTGTTCAAGGTGGTGGATCGATTGAATAGAGTATCTGGTTGATTGAAACTGTAATTGACTGATTTTGTGCAGTCTGCACTGCCAACCGATCGGCTCATTTGATGAACCAATCAGCTCAGCTTGGTGAACCGATCAGCTCATGAGATGAACCGATCAACTCAGGACAGGGTGAACCGACCAGTTCAAGGGTTGAATCGATCAGCTCAACTGGTCCAACCGAGCAAGTTTGGAAAGTCAGAAGACTATTTTGCAAATACAATTTTTTTCACTTGTACAAATTCGATTTGGATAAGGATTAATATTTGTTTAATCCGAAACAAATATGAAAGTCAATTTGAGTTGGATCAGGACCACAAACCGATTGGCTCGAGGAACCAACCGATCAGCTTAGAGCCCCAGAAAATCTGCTCATGTCCCAAATGATCGGTTCAGGACCTGAAACGATAATTTTAGGGTATGAAACGATCGGTTCAGCTGGCACAGTTGGTTGTTTTTGTGGAAAATCTTGAACCCTTCTACTCCTGCTTTAATCTCACATTGCCCGGGGTTGAGAACCCTATCCCATTACCCTCATATATATATAGGGGTATTGGGGGCTTCTCGGGAACAACAAATCAAAATCTAGTTGCTCTATAAAGTTGTCGTTCTCTCTGGTTTTGGTAACCGAGAGAGCCTGAGCAGGTGCTACCTGATAAGAGAGGCACAACAAGGGAAAGATAATTGCAGAAAAGCAACTAGTTGCGAGAGAGTGTGTCAGTGACTAGTACGTCAATAGGAGGGTGCAACTCCTTCTGATTCCTTATGGGACAAGGAGATCGGAGTTCCAGGTGGTCCGTGTGGACTACTTCAGAGGCGGGAGACTTCTACTGCTTGGAGGACAGTCATCAATCCTGACAGTCCCAGTGAGACCAGGAGCTGCACAGACACCATCCAAGACCAGAGGTGAATACTGCACAAGCCGCAAGGTAACGCCACTGAGCAAGCCTCGAGAGAAGGTACACCTCTACAAACCATCCTTCCCACTGTATAGACGTTGACGTGATTCCTTTATTCTGGGTTTGGGAGAAGAAAAATTTTATTTCCACTGCCTTCTTTGTCTCCTCTAAAACCCAACAGAACCACATCAGTACGGTCGTACATTTCTCAGTCTCTCTTATGAAAAGTCCTTGGATATCAATCTCTTGTACCAAGGACAAATCCCATCCAAATCACTCACATTCAAAACTGCATGTCTCACAACTACCCAGTCATCACTGTTCTAACAATCCTTATTCAAGGTTATGTTTGAAGATGTCAAAGTATACCGAACAAAATGTGATGACTATCATGACTTGAGGTCTAAGAACCACAATCACCACTATCACTATGAGAGATGATTATGACTACCATTACATGGTCTCCATGTATCACTCTCATGGTGGGTTTGTCTGATACATTGTTCTCTAACATGTACATGTGTGCTTGACTTGATATCACATATCATGACTAATGAGACTTTGTCATTAGTCTACACACACTCGAGCCTTATGTATTACTATCATCTATTTTGCTTCCATAGTAATACCCATATAGGGACATAACAAGAATTTATGCATTCTTAGCATCTGTCTGATCTCATTTTTCAAGTCACGTACTTGAAGACACAGGCCTTTGAGTAACATCATTCTATAGACATCTACTTATGTTTTTGTCATTATCTCACTATTGAGACAAACATAATAGACATAATTACCTTTATTTTTATCAAATCATGTATTTAATGCCACATTCCAATAATCATATGATTGGCTCTCTGGGCATACATACCAACAACATAGTCCCATGCCACAAGGATATTGAGAAATTGCTAATTGCCTCCCTCCATATAAAAATGGCATTATCAGTTTGTTACCATAAAGAACTTGCTGGCAATTAACATCATATGTAATCATCCTACAATGGTAACACCATTTAACTTGGGCTAAAAAATAAACCATTTGGTACATCATGCATGCCAAGTATATCCTAGATGATTATTATTTTTCTGGTAGTTTCAATGTAATTGTACCAATGCTTATGAACTATGTAAGTTAAACATTACAAACTCAACCTTCAATAACCTAAATATATAAATTTTACCTCAAGAATATTTAATGTGTAGTGAACCTTCAATAATCTAATTATTATATCCAATGTATGCTTGATTCATTGCACAATTGCACCCTACATGCCTTTTTATTGGTCCTAAACCATGTTATTCCTTATAGATTTTGTTAATGTTGGCATGATGGATATGTTTGGGCTTGTCCACTCTAAAAATGTTGATAGTTGGTCCCAAATCACTTGAAATGACCACATTAGTGGCATGTTTTATGTATGTCTAATAGCCTTGTTCTTATATCAATATACCATTAGTATTGTTTTTATGTCATTTGAAGCACCTTGGTATCTTCACATAATAAACTTTTTGCTTTCTCTATAGTTTTAATTCCATGGATGATATCTTTGGTAGGTATAAATTGCTAGGGATTTGTACACCATTCAATAGAAAGTTACTGGAATATGGGAAACTAGGGACACCTAAATCTCTACCTAATTTTCTCAAGGAACAAGTTGGCATACTTCTTTGTAGTCAGGACCTTGGGATAACATAGAACTAGATGGAACTTCTAAACATACACCACTGAGGACATGAAATTCTACCTCATAATATAAAATTTTGTTTACTTATTCCATATTGGTGTAAAGAGACATGTAATGCCTTAAGCTATAGATGATATGTCATAAGTCCTTGAAATTCCATTCCAAAGATGCACATTCATTATACCATTCTGTAGTATGCCAATTAAACTCTCTAACTCCTAGTGTATTCCATGACCTAAAAAGAATGATCCATGGAAAGAGCACAATTATCATCCCATTCCACGATGTTGAGTTCTTCTCACCCTTGATGTAGGGCACCTACACTTTGAAAATCATCAAGACCGAATACTTTATTTTTCTTGTCATCTATCAAAGTTGAATTGATCTTCCTCACCATTGTATTTAAGAGAACCTTGCACATGAAGTCTATCTCTTATTCATAGGACAAGCACATATAATGGAGTCTAGATTCACTAGTGGGTATAACCCCTCGAGGATGAGTCATAGGTTGAGCTAGAAAGCAATATGCGAGGGTAGGGTCTATGGAGGGGCCTCCTATAAGGAAGGTCTTGTAGGCATAGAAATGGTTTGGTTTCCATGTGACCTAATTGATGAAATATTAATAGCCTTAAATAAGTAACTACATATTCACAAGGAAAATATTACAATAAAAAGGAGGATAACTTGAAATTATTAGATTTACTAACTTCTATATCTCTAATACCATACTTCTATACAGAACTAAAACACATTCCATCATCCAAATAGATAGAAACTTCCATATAAGAAAGGAATTTTATCATAACTGAAGTATAGTATAAAGTCAAATGTAGAAACAAAGATAAAAGTAGCTATTACACTGTTAAAACAATTACATAGGTTCCTCAATGAGATGGGTGGGATAACTAAAATATGCAAATATAAGCCAAAACTAGAACCAAGGATGAGTTTGAAAGCTAAGAATACCTAAAAACTTTTGAGATGGTGTTGGTTCCTTCTTAGTATATTCTACTCTTGAAATACAAATATATGGTGACTTTAGATTGACACTCAAATAGGGATAAAAAAATAGAAAGATATATAGTAGTAAACCTGGTATCTATTGTACAACAAAAATTATTCAACAATAAGAATCAAAGATGTACAATAGGAATTGTTGCCTTTTCAAAAAAGAAAATTGAATATCAAATGTGAAGTATTAAAGATAAAGTGATATGAATAGATGGATGAGGAAATATGTAACCTTTAAAATTGAAGTCTTGCCTATATCTTAGAATCTCAATAACCAATAGCAATGTGCATGTTGAGTAAATAGTAAACTTGAACAATATTATGTTTAGGGTTGAGCACCACCACTTCTTTACCGAAGTTGGGAGGAAATCTTATTCATCCCACATTCCCCTTGCGAGCAAATACAATCGAAAGAGTACAATCACTAATAAAACATGAATCAGAAAACATGGTAGTACTACTACCATTACAATCTTTAAGAATTAAACTAATTAGACCCTTAGGAGGGTGGGCATACATAGTTTATGCATATTTTTTTGGGGGTAGTTGTGGGAACACATCCCATTATCACACAGATAACGAGGTGTTACGTGAAAACGTGCGGAAATCACCATAACCACAGCTTATTAAAAACACGGGTTAATTAAAACCGATTGTGGAAAACTGATAAACTGAGAAACATATTACATTCCAGTCCATATCCTGCAAGAAAATATGTTATATTCATTTCCACACAGGCCTGGATACATGTCCACGGCCTAGAGCAACAACTGTCCTGGCATAACCATGAATTCACCACCTGTTCATACATATAAAGGCCCACATCCGACCAGTAGCAGGATAAACAAACAACATCAGTCGTACATCGTAAAACAACGTCAAAACACTACCACAGGACCTGAGAGTACAGGGATGACTCTAGACTCTACGACAAAACATCCAAAATAGCAGCATATCCATCGCTTGCCTTCTACTTCTTGTCAGGCTGCTCCACTGCAACACCACGACCACCACCACGACTAGCTCGACCACCTAAAAAGGGTGAAACCCAACGGAGTGAGACAATTGAACATTGTCCCAGTGGGAAACATAACTTCCCACCGCTACTACAGAACCTCAACAAGATAAAGCTATAACAACAGATAACTGATAAGATGTATAACATGAACAGTTTATGTAGAACAAAGCTATTCTTACCGACAACTTACCAGCTGTACAGAAGCATGTAACCAAATATTTCTTAATAGAACATGATTAGCAAGATAAGATATATCACTATGTGTCATGCTTATCAGAACAAGTTATATTGTCTCATCACATGATGATCGTGTAGAAGTAACTGCAGGTATAACAGATTAACAACTTAGTCAAGGCCTTAACCACTGTTCTGTATTTGTTTTAGGGATTATTATATAACAACAATACGTATTTCATTATACCCTAAGGAAATGAACCGCACTCTGAGCCATGAACGTATTCATGCTCCTATGACACCTATCCTGAGTCATGGGCATGTTCACCATGCTTATCACATAGCTGGCCTGAGCCATGGGCCTGTTCACCATGCTCCTCACATAGCTGACCTGAGCCATGGGCCTGTTCGCCATGCTCATCACATAGCTGGGTTACTAACTCGAACCCACGCCCTAGAGTCTACAACCGAAGTTGTACTCTTATCATCTCACTATCATGAAATCTCGCACATTCAACGATATGCGTTCCGGGTTAACCCGTAGGCAACCCTTTACCATCATCAGCTACCGACTATGATGAATATACAGCCAGGGCATACTACATGATATGATTCCACTATAATTATTTAGTATCTTTTAGATGGATTGTAGGATTCAACCAAGTTATAATCATGCAAGATATAACAAAAGATAAATATCATTATATTATTATTGAACCCTCATCAACCTGGTCCATCACAAAGATCCAGCATCCCATGTTACCACTTGGCCTCTTACCAACCATCCAGATCCATATCAAGGATCATCGCATGACATATGATATCAATCCTTCATCATGTACTATCACTGCCTCTCAAGGCTCACATCATCATCATGGGACCAATCACATTACATATATAATCTCATAGAACAAATATCAAGGTAATGTTACTCATCACATATGTCACATAGCCCTTTCATGGCTACACACCACCTGCATGGTTAGAATACACAATAACCATGGATTCAACATGAGGAATATGCCTGCTGTCATGAGTTATCATTCAAGATAATCTATTATCATTATTACACTATTTGATGATCAAGCTAGTTAAGCACATTGTACCATAATCATGCTTACCCTTATATCAGGATTATACAAACAGTCAAGGTATTCACTTTATATAACAATGATGTTGAGTATACAAGGCAACTACTATTGTTACCAATATCATTACTATTACCCTCCACTATCATCATTATTATCTTTATCATTAAGCACCCATTAAAGCACTACTAAGTAATCATTATCATTAACAAGTAAGCATAAGACTCATATTAATATCATGTCATTACTACTCTTGATACCAGTATTACTATTATCATCATCATCATCTACTATTATCTTCATTGCTATATCATTAAGCAAACTATTAATGTAACTACCACTTAGCCACATTATGTAAGCTACTAATGTAGTTATCACCATTCTCATTTAACGATTTAAGTACGAGGATTACTTCATGCATATTATTACTGTCATTATTACCATCATTATTATGATCAACATTAATCATAATACACCTGTCCTCACAGTAATCTCATATAACCATCCCTCATAGCCCTTCTCCTGGCTATGCATTTCCTGCATGGTTAGCATCAGTCAATAATCAAAGAGAATAACTAAGGGACTTACTATTCATAGGGTTACATCTAGGGTTTGTCACCAAAGATCAATTAGGGTTAAGCATATTATTGATATAAGGACTATGCCTACCATCATGAGATATCATTCAAAGTTGTTAAAATCGTCACTCTACATTACCTGATGATCGTGTGCTCAAGACACACTATTATGCAACTATTTATGTACCTTACCATGCTTTGATATCATGTTAAAAAGAGACAAATAACACAAGCATTAACATAGTCATTATCGTAACTAATAGGTGAGCAAGGTGTTATCAAAGATATCAAGGACAATCGCTAGACAAGCCATTTCCATGACACCAATATTCCTCACAAAAAGGGTACAAAACCCTCACCAAAGATCCTACTCGGATAGAATTCACTCTCACCCAAACCAGGGCGTGCAAGGTCAGGCATGCAGCTCACTGTTGAGCGTGCAAGGCAATCGGGCGAGCCACTCAGGTGTCGGGTGAGCAAGCGTACTGAGCGGGCAGGGTGATCTCGGGTGACACGGCCAGCGGGTGAGCAAGGCATTGTGTCGGGCGACACGGCTGGGCGAGCGAAAACCTCGAGTGAGCTGAGCGCGTCAGGGGGAAAACCGGGTGAGCAACAAACACCGGGCGACATAGCTAGTATCGGGCGAGCCAAGTATCGGGTGAGAAGACATGTAGGGTGATCACTAAGACCGGGCGAGCAAGGCATTTGAGTGAGCAGAACCATATAGGGCGAGCAGGGTTACTGGGCGACACGCGTGTAGGTGAGCAAGGGAAAACTGAGCGAGCAGGCTTGTGGAGTGAGTAGAGCAAAGTATATCGGGCGAGACAGCACTGGGCTTACTGAGCGTGCAGCCCATCGGGCGAGCAGAGCCAGAGTGCTCACCCGCTCAAGGCACAAAAGAGGAGCTTTGCTCACTCAAAACCATGCAAGGGCAAGCTAGGGCAAGGGCTGTCGGGCAGCACCTTCCCACACACATCTCGCCCAAGGTGCAACTCCTCAAAACCATCTAAATGAGCTCACCATCTTGCCCAAGGTGAGAGGAGAGTCTTGCTCAAACCACTAAGTCATGTGCTCACCTCAATCAGGTAGGAAAGAGGGGTGTTGCTCATGGCATTAGAGCTCAAGCTCACTCATCTAGACCAAGGGGAGAAAGGAGTATTGCTCTCCTAAACCCTAACACACATGGATCGGCCAACATGCAAGCTAAACAAGAACCAACTACTAACATATAAAGGCAACATTAAGACAACATATGAAAGAAGAGGATGGAGTAGTTTAGGGTTAGAGTCATGCAACCCGCCTTAAGCTCCAAGGAAGAAGATGCGCTTCAAGCTCCAAGGGTGTCAGCCACCTTAGCTTCTTCAAGGATGTGTCTCGACCTCCAAGCTGCTCCCACAAGGGTGTGTCGGCCACCTTAGCTCCTTCTTCAAGGGTGTGTCAGCCACCAAGTAAGGGAAAGATAGGGTGTGTCGTGCACAAGAAGGAGGGAAAACTAAAGGGACCTCAAGCTAAGGAAGGGACCACCTATATAGATGAGTAAGGAGGAGAAACCAAGGTAAACTCTTGCTATGTGTCATCCACCCAAGGGACACATGTCCACCAACCCAAGCCACCACTCTTGCAAGCCATAAGCCACTTGTCCAAGATGTGCACCATGTGTCCTCCAAACATGAACAAGGTTGGACCAAGCACCATGGGCGACACAAGCTCCACTCTAGGCTGACACAAGCTCCACTTGGCCGACACAAGGCCCAAGGAAGCCCAAACAAGGAACTCCAAGGCCCAAACAAGCTCAACAAAGGCCCAAAGAACTCAAACAACAAGCCCAAGCCTTCCTCTCAACCCTAAAGGGAGCAAAGAGAGAGAAGAACACCTCTCAAGGTGACAAACTTGCTCCCAAAACCCTAGAATTGGGTTAATTGCAAGTAGCACCTTCAACTTTCAACAAACCACAACCAAACCCTAATCACCACTAAAGGTGATTAGCAAGCATCAAACCATCAAGTTTAAGAAAAGCAAACAGGGTAAGCCCTAAACGTAGGTCAGGGTCCTTACAGTAGTTCCTTGCCAACTTGTCTGCCACTGAGTTACTCTAGGAGCAAAAACCAGGTTCCACCCCTGTCGTCTCAGATTTCTGAATCTTCAGGTTGATTTACAGTACCTGGGATTCTCGTTCGCATCTTGATTTAGCACCTTCATGGCTATAAGGGAATTAGACTCAATTGTTACATCTTCTAGGTTATTGCTAGTGGCGACCTCAACCACAAGAAGAATACCTTCTACTTCCACCTCTACTACATCTAAAGTGGTAAGCTTGCAGCCGGCGCCGCCAGCCCAACGCCCTTGGTCATCTCGTCCGACCACTGCACAACTCGCACCATAACGATTGATCTCCGCATCACCCTGATGTCATCACCGTCTATGGGGGAGGGGGGATTAAGTTTATTGATTTTGTCCTGGATGTCCCTAGGGAACCAATCCTTGATGAAGCCTACGTCCAACCTGACCTCAAGGTCAACCATGCTCATGACCTTTAAGTCCATCAGGTTTACCGGGATGGGTTTTGTGATAGTCTCAGTGAGGAGAGGACCACTACAAATCCATCTATCAGACCATACATTAATCGATTCCTTATTCATAGGGATCAAGTAGGAGTAGGTGTTTATGAAGGGTTCGCCTTGTATGACTGCTATGCTCAGTCTAGATTTGTTGTCAGTGCCGACCACCATTCTTCTTTCTCATCTGTGTCTCATGTATTGTATCCATGGTGTTTTGCAGCCACTACAGATTTCCCACATATGCTTATATATTAGAGCAAGGTTCCAATCTCTCATGTTCTTCAACCCCATTCCTCCGTCCCTCTTGCTACTGGTCATTTTGTTCCAAGCTACTAGTTCAAGCGGGTGGGCCTTGTGGTTTACCCCCATATGAACCTTTGAACAAAACCATCTATTCTGACACAAATTTGTGTAGGGATAACGGATGTCTGCATAATGTATGTGGGAAGTGCTTGAAGAACAGACTTCACGAGGCACAACCAACCCACCAATGAGAGGCACCTGGCTAACCACGCAGCCACCTTATTGTTCACCGTATCCACGACCTCACTGTAGGTTTTCTTGTTCACTTTGCTATGGATAATGGGCACCCCAAGTACTTGCCCAAGTCTGAGGTGGACTGATATCCACTAATGTCTTTTATTTGTCTCCGTAGGTCCCTGTGCACGACCGAAGAGAAGAAGATTTTGGTTTTTTCTTTTGATACTGCCTGGCCCGACGCCTGCTCGAACCGCCGGAAGCATTCTAGAATGGTGGTCATCTGAAAAAGGCTGGCTTGGGTGAAAAGGATTATATCATCTGTGAAGCAGACATGGGAGATGTGCGGGCCTCTCGCCCCCAACCTGATGGGCCTCCACACTCCTTCATTTACCTTCTGGTTAATCAGTTGGATCAACCTCTCCAGACAGAGGAAGAACAAGTAGGGGGACAACGGGTCCCCTTGTCGAAGGCCCCTACTAGCCTTGAAATCATCAGAGATCCTACCGCTCCAAGCGATCTTGGTTGAACCCTTGGTGATGGAGGCCATGATGTAGTCTATGATGTTCTTTGGCATGCATGTTCTATTTATAGTGTCCAAGACAAACTCCCAGGCCATTTGATCATAAACCTTAGTTAAGTCGATCTTTATGGCCATCAGCTTAGGGCCCTTCTTCCTTTTCATGGTGTGGACAAGCTCCTGGATCAGCGTGATGTTGTCGGATATGTATCTTCTAGGATGAAGCTTCTTTGGGTCTTCGACACCCAGTCCAGGATGTGCTGCTTTAGGCGTTCTACGATCAATTTTGAAATGATTTTTAGTGTGGTGTTATTTAGCAAGATTGGTCTCAGGTTTTCACATCTTTCCAGCGACTGGACCTTGGGGATGAGGACAATGGTACAATTACATATCTCTTCAGGCACCTATCTCGTTTTAATGGCCTCTTGGACTGATTTCACTATGTTGGATCTGAGGGTGGACCAGTTCTTTTGTATAAACCGGGCACTGATGCCGTCATGCCCAACGGCTTTCACTGGATTGAGGGACATAACTATATTGTGGATCTCGTTTTCCATGGGATAGACACCCAAATTTCTCTTCTCCTCAACAGTGAGGGCCTTGAACGAGCCTAGCATGGTGGAGCAACTAAGCGCAGAGTAGTTTTCAGGGGTAGTGAGAATGTCGTGGAAGTGTTCAAAAACTAGCTGTAATATCTTGCTCCTCCTTCTGGTCCACTCACCCCCTTGGTTGCACAGGGTAGTCACGGTGTTGCCTCTCCTTCTCTAATTAATGAAGTTGTGAAAATACTGACTATTATTGTCGCCATCCAGAACCCAATTGATGTGTGCCTTATGTCTCAGTTCCTCCTCTTCGTCTTTGAGAATAGCATCAAGCTCTTGCTGCATGACAAGGCACAAAGCATCTGATATGGTGTTGTACCTCTTGGCCATGTCAGTTTGCAAATGATTAATGTTTTGGATTAGGCGGTCCTTCCTCCTTCTTGTTTCCTTGTGCTTCACTCTATCCCAGTCAGTGATCGGACCTTGAGCTTTCTTTAGCGCCTCATTGAATGGCAGATATGTCCTTCAAACTCTCCTGAGAAGGTTTGAGAAGCCTTCAGTATTGTGCCAAGATGCACGAGTCATGAATCAGTGCACAGACTTGTCATTGCCAAGGTTGCGGAGCAGAAGGGGACAGTGGTCGGAGCCCATCCGGGGGAGGTGCTCGACCACCACACGAGGATACTTAGCAATGAAGGCAGTGTTGCACGCAACCCTATCAAGTCTTTTCTGTAGTAGACCGTGCTAGAAGGTAAATCTCATCCCGGAGAATCCCATGTCTGTGAGGTCTGCCTCCATTAACATTTGCTGGAAGATGGATGCCTCCTGGTTTTTGAAACAGGTAGTGCCACTACTTTCGTTAGGACAAAGGATAGTGTTGAAATCACCCATTACTGCCCATGCTCCTTGATTCGATGGCTGAGGAGGGTAATGTGCCTCCAAAGTAATTTTCTGGTGGCAAGTTGAGGGCTAGCATAAACCGTAGTAACATAACATTCATTGTTGATCAATCATGTAATAAACTGCCCATGGTAGATTAAGACGTCGATAGAGCAGGTAGTGGCATCCCAACAGAGCCATATACTGCCCGAGTATCCTCTGTCTTCGACTCAGAAAGAGTTGGGGAAACCTAGCTGGGTAATGGTCCTCCTGGCTCTCTCAACACTTATCCTTGGTTCGAGAATGACAGTAAGCTTTGGTTTGTGGCTGGCCACGAGTTCCTTCAGTGTACGACATCTTTCATCGCTTCCTATACCTCTAGCATTCCAGCATAGGAGGTCGATCATCATGACGACGTAAGAGAATTTAAGCCTTTTGTTCCTTGTTCTCCATCTCCTCCTGTGCTTTATCTACAGATCCGTCCTCGACAATTTTCTCCTTATGGTCGCCCTCGGCTGTTTGAGCATCAGGTTGGGGGTGAGTTCTAGGGATCTTCCTTCTCTTCTCGTAGGGGGAATCACCCTCATTGTCTTCTTTTTGGGTCCATTTCCTTTCATCTTCCTTCCTGGGGGAAGAGGGGAGGGAAAAATAGGATGATCGGCTATCCGCGTGATCACGCCCTCTGCCTATGCCTCCATAGAGACTTCTATGTGATTGGTACCACTGATGCTAGCCCTGATTGTCTCCTCCAAAACAGTTGTTTGTTGTTGAACTGCTGTATTGGACTATGTCATATCTTTATTGGTCGGCGATGGATTATCCTCCTCCATTATCATGATAACCTCATCGACCTTGGGGTTTACCACTCTATGTTCCTCTCCTTCTACCCGTTTCAACCTCATCTCTCCTTTCTCGATTGTTCTGCTTTGCTTTACCTATGAGGTGTTATCCTTGGGGGTCCTCTCATCTCTGCTAGGAGTAGCACCGGTCTGCTTGGGGTGCCAGACTTTGGTCGTCCTCTCATTGCCTTTTTCTAGTATTTGCCCTTGGTTCTCGGCGTGGTCTACAGTCTTGTTCAGTGGCGTTGTCGTCTGAGTTTCTCCATCTTCTGTGTCGAGGGTCGAGAATCAGTTACCTGTGTTATCGGCTCCTTGGATAACTTTCACTTTCCTGGTTGTTCTATTTCTTTGATGCCTCCCTCCTCTACCTCTTTGAGTCTTCCAACTCTCCAAGACATTGACCGTACTAGCAATGGCCGTCTGACTCATTCCCATGTTGGTCGGACCCCTGTTGCTCACTTCCGTGCCTACATTAGCCTGGTTGTGAATCGTCTTTTCTCTGCAATATTCCTTGTGTCCCACCTTTCCACAGGTGGCACAAATGTCTGACAGTACCTCGTATTCTACAGCGTAGTCCACGCTGCTGATGAAGATGGATGTATGTAACTCTCTCGTGGTATCTATCTCAACGGCCAACCAAGCAAATTTTCTCCTCATCCTAAAGGTAGTGTGTCCATCCACTTTGATTAACTTTCCTAAAGTCTACCCTATCTATTCATACATGGTGTAAACGTATAGGTGTAGTGGGAGGTCATGGATGTGGACCCAGGTAACCACCGTCCTAGGCATGTCTTGAATGTGGGGTGCCAATCCCAGATGGCTAAGCGGCACCCAAATATTTTCCATGGCCCTCGGGTCATAGCTAGTTCATAATCCTCCTTGCTTGACATTTGGACCAAGTAGTGCCCTAAATCCATCTTGAACATGTAGAAGTGACCTTTGGGATTCTAGAGAAGCTTGATCTGATCTCACATAGTCATGTATCCCACATCCATCCCAAGCAGACAGATGACTACAACGTACATCCATGGTCGTGCCAAGTTGTTCTCGGCTTCCAGTTGGATTAATATCACCAGTGTTCCATTTACCTGAGTGAGTTCCACCGCCTTGCTATCAAGGTTTCTCTCGAAGAGTATGTTGAGGAAGAGACATCCATTGTCGTTGTTTTGATCCTCCCGCATATCCGTTCCGCCCACGGTGGCACAATAGGAACATTTTTTACCGCTCATGTTCGCCGCCGACGGTTGGTCTTCCTCTACCGTGGATGCAACCCTTCTTTGTTCTGCCTCTCTGGTCATGTTTGTGTTAATCCGATCCTGATTCATCTCACCTACATCTCTCGTGTTGCCTCTCATCCTGGCATATTGGAGCTCTTGTCCGATCAGGCGTACTGCAACCCAAATGCCGTCACCAGGAGGGTCCCTGCCTCCCGACCACTCCCTTCCTTCCTCATTCCTTAGTCAGTATGTTGTCTTCATCCCTTCAGACGTGTCCTTTTTGTTCAGAGAAGCACCTTCATCTCCTTGGCTAAAGTTCTAACAACCGCCGCCACCCCTAGTCCCCCTCTCCCCCCTCTCATAGACACCAAAACCTAAACCATTAATGTAACATACCACATAAAATTATTAAATGTAAACCACCACCCAAATATCTAAGGAACCACCACCTAAACCTAAATGGTTAGGTACTCTGACGTTCTCCCAAGGTGGGTCGAGTCATATCAAGAGGTCACCCTATTTGTGTGTCCCATAATAGAGGTCCTTCCTTGTAAAGAGATTGAGGAGTAGGTAGGTCTCAAACCATATTTCACATATCATATCTCAAACTATATAAGACTATGCATAAGAAAGCATGCAACCTAAAATACATGAAACAAGGTAGGTCAAGCACATAAGGTGTCGAGTACAAGGCTAAAAGATACATACAAAAGCTTTGCATACTTTGAAAAGATTTTCATAAGTAACGAACAAGAAATAAACAAGTTAAGTATTTATCAAAATGATAGCCCATGTTTTATGTCATTTCACTCCAATTATACCATCATTTCATGCATTCATCAGTATCCTATATTCGTAAGTCCTTTTATGGACAACTTATCACTTGAAGAGTCTACGAGGATGCTCAAGATTAGCTAACCCTTTTTATGAATGATCCTCCCTATCTTGATAACTCAAGTAGGACACCCATCCTCATATCTTTACCACAAAACTTCAGGAAGGTGCAGGAGGTTTGTATAATGGAGTTTCTATATTATGTTTGCAAGTTATAAAACATGGTACGAGACAAACATCGAGTACAATACTAGAATACTACATGGAAATATTTGAGCAAGTAAACAAGTATACATATTTATCATATTCAAGCAAGAAAGCCATAGTCATATAATTATTAAAGCATGTACCTAGTCCAGAGGTTTACAACCTAACACATCCTTAATCATCTAGATCTCAAACAACACCTGGTTAAGAAAAAGATTACATGCATGCATTAGATTTTCATTAACCCTATCTAGATTCATTTTAGGGTTAAAGGCCAGGTTAGGTTCAACATTGATTATTGGTGCCTTTGATAACCTTTTACTAGTTTAGGTTCCATCATGTAGGTGTGATTCAAGTCTCATGATATTTTGAGGTTCCGTGCATTTTATATGATCATTATAAGATTCATGTTCCTTATGTACATAAATAAGTCATAAGACTCATAGTAGAGAAACAATGAAAAGGGTCATCACGTTGAAGGGTCTAGCCATAAAAGATGATTTAGATCTGATAGACATAGACAAAAGGATCATATGCAAGAGTAGTTGGATGTCCTCAAGTCTAGGCATCATAGGATTCCACATTTTCAACATCCATTCTAAAAGTCAACACATAAGACATAGGTCATCAGATCCAATCTTATGGGATATATGAAACATCCATATCATGGGGACCATAATGTATAGAGCATCTTTAATTTAGAGAGAAAAGAGGAGAGGTTAAGATCCAAATCACATTTGGGGTGAAAACTAGACAAACAGACCATGAGTGTCACACTAGGTAATCACTAGAGGACTTAGGATTTCAAAAATCAACATGGGGCATGGGTTTGATCCTAGCATTAAAGTCACTTAAACATCACAAGATCACATATTTTAGATATATGAGGGATTTGCATGAATATATAGTCCAAGATTCAACCATGGATTATAGTATACTCATGCATCACCACAAAGGGGTCACATCCATGCATCGGGTGTGATATGGGGTGAACAAGCAAGAAATAGAGTTACCATGGACATGCATAATATATAGCATCAAAAGGTTACTGAAAATTGACATTTTAATGAGTTTCATATATCAATGGATCAAGATTAGAAAATGATCAATGTTCTAGGATTAAAGTTCACATACATGTCATATTAGTACATCATAGTCAATTAAGGATCAAGGATGGTGATTACATTTTTATTAGTGTTCCATTTTCATAAAAGTTACTGATTTTAGGTTTATGAAGTAGATTGAGTGTCAAATATTTAATATTTACCATAATAGTAGTGCACTTAGTAGTGCACTTAATATGGTCAACATAGTCAAAGATCACATCTTTAGAGAAAGGGAACTAGATGAAGATTCGTGGTCTTAATGTGTGTTCATTGAGTAGGGCTCATCGAGCTGATCAATTTGGTATATTGTTTCATATTATTTGGCCAAGGGGTTTAGGAGATATGAATTATGTAAATAGGAGCATCAAAACTATAAGAAATCAGAACATAGGCGTTACCATCATTCATTGATGGATCTTGGCCGTCCGTGTTGGATCTAGTGGTGATCACTCTCCACTCCCTATGCCCGCACACTCGATTCCTCCTCACACATGTGGTGTCTCTTGATTTTCCAGCGCGTCATGGCCCACTGTCCCCCATCGCCGCTCATCTATTCCAAACGTCATCCCACGATTGAGAGTCGCCGGCTACCGTCGTGCAAGGGCCCGCTCAATGCTGGTCCTGTGCTGAGAGAGCGACGAAGAGAGAGAAGGAAGATACATAATGATGGGGTGATCTAGGCTGTTCACTTCTTGGATCTATCAGGTCGATCCACATCCTATGCTAGCTTCTCGTCACCCCCTCTACGCACCGTAGCGCCACGAGTAGCGGTTGGGGCTTGCCGGAGTTGAGTCTAGTGTGAAGAGGAGACCTTAAGTGAAGACACGATGTAGCCGTCAGACTCTACCTTGCTCACATGAAGTGGAAATCGGTCAGATCCATCGTCAATGTATCCCAGAGAGCGCTGCCCCAAAACGATCTCCATGGCAGCGCCGTTAGTCCAGGGGGAAAATAAGGAGCAACGGAAAACAAGCAGGGAGGTGGGAACGAGCAAAACAAGAGAAGAAGTGAATAGAGTGAAGTGAGACCAAGAGTTTGGGGTATTCAATTGCTTCAAAGTATCGATGAATCAAGCCCATTGGTCACAACAAAGGAGCTGCTACAACATCAGATTGCAGAGTACAGACAAACGAAGAGAAAGGGCTGGAGACCCTTGGATCCACCCAACCCAGATCGAACGACTGATTTCACACATGCCTTAGGGTTAGGAGATACTGAGGGGCAGTGTCTAGGATGCACACCTCCTCTTGGGCCCCAACTGGGCTGCACCCAACCATAAAAAGGGTGGAATTCGAAATAAATCACATGAAATTGACCAATCATTAATGATTCATAACTTGAGCTTTGAAGGTCAGATTGTGGTAATTTTTATGCCATTCAATACTACAAAAAATGGTTTTTAGAACAGTTCATTTTTCCATTTTACAACGGGTGTCAACTGTTGTATTAGATCACGTGGTCTTATGGGGGGGTTCTTTATACAACAGGTGTTGCGCATGTTGTAATATATGCATTTTATACAACAGTTAAAACAAGTTGTTGTTACAACCCCAAATTTTGGGTTCCTTTGGTGAGAAATGTAATTTATCATATTAAAGATATTTGGACAAATAATATAATTTGTTGTGAATAAATGGATTTCGTTTAAAATAGCCTTGTTGTTTGATTTGTGGGCTTTATTGGCTATTGGGCCCAATAACAAGGAAATTCAATTAATTAATGAATAATAGAATATTTGAGAAAAGAAAGAGGTAGAAACCTCTAGAAGGCAAATCCAAGGAGGGATTTCATGCCTCTTGGGTTCCGTGGGTACCAAGGAGTCCAAAGTTGCAAAGAAAAGCAATAAGAAAAGAAAAGATTAATAGAGTATTTCTTTATTAAGAAAGATATTGATGAAATGTGGAAAATAAGTAAAAAGAGGTATAATTAAGTGATCCTTGGTGGAATTTCGTATCCCAAGGATTGCTTATGTTAAAAGGAATATCAATGAGGAAAATAAAAGGGAAATAAAGAGAAATCCTCAAAAATAACTATTTTAATAAGAAGTAAACAAGATAATGGGATATAGTGGAGAATAATGCATATGGATGCATCTAGAAGGATAATAAGTAACCTCATGAAGGAATTTCTAAATATTAGAGTTTCTTGGGATCCAAGGAATCCCAATGAAGAAAGAGGAAAGAGAAAATATCAATGAAGCAAAATAAGAGAATAATGTAATACATTATTAATGAATTAAGAAGATATTGTTAAAAAGGAAGTATTCATTACTTAAGGAAATATATTTTCGTGGCCAATATTTTAAAAGGCATGCATAAAGAATAAAGAAGAGGGAAATTCAAATTCCTAGTTAACCATGCAATAAAGATGTATGGAGCAGAGAGAATCTTCCTTCTCCTTGAAGGAAATCACATTCCTAATAGGAAAGGGGCTTTGCTATTCGTCGATGAACGTCCTTAGGCGTGGATAACCACCCCTATATAAGGGGGAAAGCCTCTGGATCAGTTTAGAGAGAGATCCCACGAAATCCTCTCTTATTCATCTTCTTTTTCTTTTGTGAAAACCCTAATCGAGAGAGTAGTCCACCCCCTGGGACACGAGGAGCCACGGGCGGAAGTCTAGTGGAAACAAGATGCTTCCACGATGCCACGAAGAGCGCAGCCATCTCCCTCGCACTCTGGAGCTTGCTCGGAAGCCGTTGCATGGCTGCAGGTCGGCCATGAGAGAGGAAGCCTAGCTGAATGATACGGTCACTGAATCAGCAACCTGAGGGGTCTGCCGCGTGCGCCAGGATGGGGCGGAGCTGGGGCGGCCATGGGCGGTCACCCCCGAGCCCTGAGGAGGGACGGAAGGAGCCCACGTCGTGCTGCAACCAGCCGCTAGGGAAACACAGCAGGTCTGCGTGAGGAAGAAGGAGGAAGAGGTGACATTAGATAGTTTTTCCCTTCGCAGGCAGGAGCAGCGGATGACTTAACCAGGGGTATTCCCGTAGTGTGGTTATAAAACTTAAGGCAAGCCGCATAGGGTGACGTGGCAGATCCGGATTGGCCCAAGTGAGGTAATTTTGCTAAATTCATAACTAAATATCCGTAGCTCGAATAGGTTCACATAAAATATAAAAGTTTCTCAGAAAAATGAGTAGAATCTAATAAAAATAAAGTTGAAGCCTGATTCTGATTGTAATTCGAAAAGTAATGGAAGATATCAACTTTAATGTATTAATGTTTCAAGAAACCTATTTTGATATGATTAAAGTGATTAGTAGGGTTTAATAGATGATTGTAATTGATATTAGTCTGTTATTGATAAAAAGGAACATTAGGAAGAAAAAGGATGAACCTTGTACATAATTAATTAATTTAGAGTTTCTTGTGCATAAATATCTTTAATGGGCCTTGAAACCCTAATAAAACCCTAATTATGGTTAAAACCCTAAAAAGGGGTAAATAACCTAAGAAACAACTAGGATGAATGGATCAAGATGATGAATTTAATGATAAAGAAATTGGATGTCTTTTTCAGGAATAATTTTGTGTGTGCTTGCTTGAATCTTGGTTGATTGGTTATTTCTGCATTCAAATCTACTTAACAGGTATGTGGTTAATTATGAATAACCACTTTAGTTTCTCGATGGATTCCCGGATGTTTAATCGCATTGAATGCAACTAAACTATTTGTATGTTCATATTGCAATTATAAAGTGACTATGACTATCACCATTTAATATAAATGTGTAAATCCTGCACCTACATGCCACCCTGATGGAAGATGACATAAAGTCAGGCCCAGGAGGGTAGACTAATGGGCACCATGAGAGGTGACCCTAGACACCAAGCTCGGGAATGAGAAGGTGGTCGATGAGGCAAGACTAAGGAGCACCATGAGAGGTGACTCCCAAGCACCAAGCTCGAGATTGAGAAGGTGGCCTTAAGTCAAATCCAGGGTTAGGGCAAAAGCGGTGAGGATTGTTACATGGAAAATGTAAATTGACTTGTTAATTACTTTGATTGCAATACTTAAATTGTTAGACTTAATTGTGAAATTTTGGTTGCCTCCACATACCAGCAATTGCTGATCGATGTTTTGTTTGTCGGCGTTTTAGGTAACATCTTGAAAAACACAAACAGTAAAGTGGCACATCGTGAAATTAAGAAATAAAGTGCAAGGAGGATTAGATAGAGTATTTCAAGCTGTGGATAGTTAGATTTCCAAGTTTTATAAAGGTAAGTAAAAGTTTTAATTTTTGTACCCAATTGCAGTCTAGTTAGTAGAATTTTATAATTATTGTTGATTATATGATGAACCTTTGATCCTGTAAATTGATTAATGGCTCTGACCTTCAGGTCTCCCTTAATTGGGGGTTACCGGGAGTCGGGGTCGTTACAATTGGTATCAGAGCGTAGGTTCTCCATCTAATCATCAATAATTATTAAATTTAACAAATTCCATTGAACCGAGGGAGTTATTAGAGGAGTGTCCGAAAGACTGAGGTGTCTAGAAAAGGATCACTTCCGAGGGCTGGCAATATTTTTCTCCGCACCGCTAGTCGGAATACGAGGACTCCCGAATTGTGTGACTGCCTGGCCGATGTCTTAGGGTATGACTCGAAATAAGATACCTTTAGGACTCTCTCATCTTGTTCATCCCTTCTCAACTCCAATTCTGTTAAGGACCTTAAGGATTAGGGTTTCCCTCTCTTCTCCTCACCCTCTTGAGGTATGGGTAAGGTTGATAAGGATTAAGGAATCCTCCACCAAATTAATAAAAAGCATGTAAATAAGATCTCATGGACATAAGCTTAATAGAGTAAGCGTAACGGAATAGATACATGCTTAGGTCGTATGACACGAGTTGTCATTGCCTTCAGGAGAGACCTGAGGATAGACCTCCTTGTCAGGAGGATGTGTAGAGAGAGTTAGTCTTAGAGGAAGAGACCTCCATTGAAGGTAGAGACCTAACACATCCCTTGAGGAGGATGTTAACCCTAACCCTATAGAGAAGGTTAGAGAGAGAGACATGATGAGATTAGATATCATGCCTATGGTTTGTCATATGAGCCATGAGAGGATAGATGGCCTAGCACCTTTGGCACCCTAACCCTGAGAAGGATCATGCATGTTAGAGCAAAGAGTAGCTCCTTCATGGATGAAGTTAGTGAAGGACATCTAGAAACCCTATGGCTTATGAAAGTAAGGCATATCATGACCCTAGAGTACGTCAGTGGTACAGTAGTAGGATGAAACCCTGGACAGGAATAATAATGGGTGGCTTATGAGATAAGCATAGGGGTTATGGATAATCTTGGGTAAACATAAGTTCAAGCATAGGCTTCACTCAAGTAGGGGCATGCTTATGAACTTGATCGTTCATGAAGAAAGGACCTCCTATAGAGGGGTTGGTTGTAGGATTAGCTCTAGAGAGAGAGAGCCGACCTCGGGCAAGGAGGTTGGAAGCCCAAAACCCCGAAACTTGAGGAACAGTGGGGAGTTGAGGATGACGTGACCTACGTGGATGATAATGGTTGCCTTATGCGTGACCCCTGGAGGCTGATGATATCTTGGTTGCCTTTAGAGGAACCAAACCTTAGAGAGAGGACGATGCTTCTAGTACCCATGGTATAAGTGGTTACCTACTGGATGAGATAAAGAGTGTTTTAGACCCTGAGGAGGTTTAAGTAACCAGTGGTGAGGCTTTATACCTAGTTGGTTGTCTTGGTAGAGGTCTCAACTCCGAAGCGTTGCCCGAGTAGAAAGATCATGGAGGTACATGACATACCTTGGACATGCTTGATTCGTGGTTAAGAGGTTGAGCATGTAGTTGGAAAACCTAGGGTTCCTATGCCTAGGAGGGGAAGTAGAGTACCCGATGCTCCTGATGAGATTTGAGCCTCTATAGTTTCGAGCATGGTACTCCTCATGTGTAGAGGTGAAGGAAATCCCTTACGTTAAGGGTATGTTTGTTGAACCCCTCACAACTAAGTTGGTGTAATGTTGAGGATGAGAACAAGTGCGACCTAGCATGGTTTTGTAGGTACGCTTGTGCCTTAGTAATTGTTAGTTTAAGCATGCTCATATGGATGTAACCCTAAGGATGCTTGTGACCTTTGCTATAAAAGTGTAGTTTCCTCCTATCCTGGGAGAGGGACCCTTTAGTAGGGAGTTTACCAGTTTGGTTGGTTTTAAGGTAACCTAAGGAGGTTTCATAGGATCTTGAGAAGCTAAGTGAAGAGTGCATGGCATGAAAATGAATCTATAGACCCATCGGTAACCATCTCTATGAGCATGTGGATGTGTTACCATGGAGGTAACTGGCATGGGGCTCGACCAAGGTAGGTAGGTCTCCATGACCCTTTTGAAAGGATAAAAGATAGCCCAAGAATGCAGAGAGAGATGATGAAGGATTAGGTAGGCTTCTGAGTTGAACATGTACTATGATAGAATCATAAGTCTATCCAAGGTTCAGGTAGGGATAAGACCGATGAAAGACGGAGTTGCCTAATTCCCTAGTTGCACATGACCATAGGGTCGGGAGGTAACAACTATCATTGTTTGAGGGCCATGGGTTAGGAGATTGATCACCTTCATGAACTCATGGGACCCAAAGGGCAGATGAGTAGGGCACTCTCTGGATGCATAAGGGAAGAGGGATGACCCCAAAAGTGTCGGCACCCTACAGACCTAGAGGAGATGACCAAGGATTGTGCTTGGACCAAGTAAGTTCGAGACTAGTTTTCCATGGAAGTAATTTTGATATCATTATGGTTGTGATGTAGAGACATATGTGGCACGTTTCAACTTAGATTTGAAAGTGTATTGGTGAGGTGGGCTGTACCATCTCTACTCTTGGAACAGGAAGAACTCTGTATTTGGACTGCAACCAAATGCTTATTTCTTCTTGTTATGGGAGTGAGAGATAGGATAGTACGCATGCCTTACACCAAGGATAAAGATGATGTAAGTTGGAATGTTGCTACAAGGTATGAGGTTAGAGATGATAACATACCTTTGTGGAGAGAATAATACATGGATGGTTTACAAACACTAAGAGTATTAAGGAAATCATCTTGTGAGGATGTTTTATCATGAGCTATGTGGAATTTGCAAGTTAACCAAGGTCGAGTTCGATCACAATGAGGATGAGCTCAGAGCTTCTTGATGAAGATAGACTTAGAGTTTGAGATGAGATGATAAGTATAATACATGAAGGTGTATGTTACCTAACACTTAAGGATGAGAGGTGGTAATGAATGCTCTGGTTGAGATCTAGCTACCTAATTGAGGCTAGAAGAAGTTGAGGTTGTTTGGCTAAACCTAAGTTTGAGAAGAAGATGTGTTTTGGCTAACACTCGGATGTAATAAGATATGTTGAAAAAGTTAATGGTTGTTTGGGTAGCCATTTTAGTCCTTGATGTAGTAAAAGGATGGTGATAGAACCTCAGATACACTTCTTTGGATAGGAAGGTAATAAAACCCTTTTGAGAGTGGTTTAGGGTTTCTGAGGTATCAAGCTTGAGGAATCATAACAATACAGGAGGTCATGATATACCTTGGTACTACAAAGATAGTAAGTGATGGTAGCACTCTCGATGTTTAAAACAAAGTTGCATGTAGCATGTGGCCACAAGCCAGGAGGTGAAGGACGAACACCATTAACCCGGTGCATGGATATAAAGTATAAAGAGTTCCCAAGAGGGAATGGGAGTTCATCATCATGGATGTTGTAAGTCTCTACTAGACCAAGAAGGTTAAGATACAATGTGGGTTATGGTAGATCGCCTTACCTAGATGACATGAGAAAGGAAGAGTTCTATCAAGGGACAAATCTGGTTGAACTACATATGAAAAGAGATGGTTCAACTACACCTTGATGCGAATTCAAAGGTTCTTGATGTAACCTAAAGGTTCACTTCCATGAGGAGGAAGTAGATACATGAAGAGCTCAGTGGTTGTACAGTTTATCACCCCATACTAATGGGTAGTATGATCTGGGCTAGAGGGTCTGATGAGAGCATGTGTGCTCACTCAGGGTGATACATAGAGATAGTTCTTAAAATGTGATGTTAGCCACGATAGCCTTTATCGGGATGGAAGAAGTCTTATAGGGAGGTTGTGTCGGTTGCCACTTCATTATGACGATGATGGTGAAGGAGGCCTCACGAAGGTCATAAAAGAACAACAGTATGTGTAGATGAAGTCACTTGATCGTGCAATGGATGAGAGAGAGCCCAGTGGTGACATGAGTCACAAGTTGATGCAAAGCAGACTGACATGCAGTTCTCTATGGGAGAATATGTGATGTGAAAATCCGACCCCTCTAAGCTATAGCTGAGAAAGCCAAGTCCCCGATATATGGGTCCTTTTGAGATAGAGTGGTAGAGATGGTAGTGTTAACCTTACCCCTCAAGATAAAATGATGTGTTGCATGAGTCTGATCTAGAGCACTATGTGAGGTACCCAAGCCAGGTGTTGTGCCCTGAACCTATTCAGCTTTTGAAAGGCTAAAAAGTCCTGAGTCACCTATGAGGGTACGATATACCAAGGTAAGAAAGAACTCAGATGGAGGAAAATGAGATAATGAAGGTTCTTGGGAAACACCATGGAAAGGGTGAAGCCACATGGGAGCCCTGATGGACATAAGAAGACTTATCCTTTTTGTTTGCTTGCTTGATGTAATTTTGAGGGCAAAATTCTCATAAGAGGGGAAGGATGTTAAAACCCCAAATTTTGGGTTCCTTTGGTGAGAAATGTAATTTCTCATATTAAAGATATTTGGAAAAATAATATAATTTGTTGTGAATAAATGGATTTCATTTTGTTGTTTGATTTGTGGGCTTTATTGGGTATTGGGCCCAATAACAAGGAAATTCAATTAATTAATGAATAATAGAATATTTGAGAAAAGAAAGAGGTAGAAACCTCTAGAAGGAAAATTGAAGAAGGGATTTCATGCCTCTTGGGTTCCGTGGGTACCAAGGAGTCCAAAGTTGCAAAGAAAAGCAATAAGAAAAGAAAAGATTAATAGAGTATTTCTTTATTAAGAAAGATATTGAAAATATTGATGAAATGTGGAAATAAGTAAAAAGAGGTATAATTAAGTGATCCTTGGTGGAATTTCGTATCCCAAGGATTTCTTATGATAAAAGGAATATCAATGAGGAAAATAAAAGGGAAATAAAGAGAAATCCTCAAAAATAACTATTTTAATAAGAAGTAAACAAGATAATGGGATATAGTGGAGAATAATGCATATGGATGCATCTAGAAGGATAATAAGTAACCTCATGAAGGAATTTCTAAATATTAGAGTTTCTTGGGATCCAAGGAATCCCAATGAAGAAAGAGGAAAGAGAAAATATCAATGAAGCAAAATAAGAGAATAATGTAATACATTATTAATGAATTAAGAAGATATTGTTAAAAAGGTAGTATTCATTACTTAAGGAAATATATTTTCATGGCCAATATCTTAAAAGGCATGCATAAAGAATAAAGAAGAGGAAAATTCGAATTCCTAGTTATCCATGCAATAAAGATGTATGGAGGAGAGAGAATTGTCCTTCTCCTTGAAGGAAATCACATTCCTAATAGGAAAGGGGCTTTGCTATTTGTGGATGAACGTCCTTAGGCGTGGATAACCACCCCTATATAAGGGGGAAAGCCTCTGGATCAGTTCAGAGAGAGATCCCATGAAATCCTCTCTTCTTCATCTTCTTTTTCTTTTGTGAAAACCCTAATCGAGAGAGTAGTCCACCCCCTAGGACACGAGGAGCCACGGGCGGAAGTCTAGTGGAAACAAGATGCTTCCACCACGCCACGAAGAGCGCAGCCATCTCCCTCACACTCTGGAGCTTGCTCGGCAGCCGTTGCATGGCTGTAGGTCGGCCATGAGAGGCGGAGCATAGCTGGACGATACGGTCACTCAATCAGCAACCTGAGGGGTCTCCCGCGTGCGCCAAGATGGGGCAGAGCTGGGGCGGCCATGGGCGGTCACCCCCGAGCCCTGAGGAGGGACGGAAGGAGCCCACGTCGTGCTGCAACCAGCTGCTAGGGCAACGTAGTAGGTCTGTGTGAGGAAGAAGGAGGAGGAGAAAGCATTAGACAGTTTTTCCCTTCGCGGGAAGGAGCAGCGGATGACTTAACCAGGGGTATTCCCGTAATCTGGTTATAAAACTTAAGGCAAGCCGCATAGGGTGACGTGACATATCCGTATTGGCCCAAGTGAGGTAATTTTGCTAAATTCATAACTAAATATCCATAGCTCAGATAGGTTCACATAAAATATGAAAGTTGCTCAGAAAAATGAGTAGAATCTAATAAAAATAAAATTGAAGCCTGATTCTGATTGCAATTCGAAAAGTAATGGAAGATATCAACTTTAATGTATTAATGTTTAAAAAACCCTATTTTGATATGATTAAAGTGATTAGTAGGGTTTAATAGATGATTAAAGTTGATATTAGGCTGTTAATGATAAAAAGGAACATTAGTAAGAAAAAGGATGAACCTTGTACATAATTAATTAATTTAGAGTTTCTTGTGCATAAATATCTTTAATGGGCCTTGAAACCCTAATAAAACCCTAATTATGGTTAAAACCCTAAAAAGGGGTAAATAACCTAGGCAACAACTAGGATGAATGGATCAAGATGATGAATTTAATGATAAAGAAATTGGATGCCTTTTTCAGGAATAATTGTGTGTGCGCTTGCTTGAATCTTGGTTGATTGGTTATTTCTGCATTCAAATCTGCTTAACAGGTATGTGGTTAATTATGAATAACCACTTTAGTTTCCCGATGGATTCCCGGATGTTTAATCGCATTGACTGCAACTAAACTATTTGGATGTTCATATTGCAATTATAAAGTGACTATGACTATCACCATTTAATATAAATGTGTAAATCCTGCACCTACATGCCACCCTGATGGAAGATGCCATAAAGTCAGGCCCAGGAGGGTAGACTAATGGGCACCATGAGAGGTGACCCTAGACATCAAGCTCGGGAATGAGAAGGTGGTCGATGAGGCAAGACTAAGGAGCACCATGAGAGGTGACTCCCAGGCACCAAGCTCGGGATTGAGAAGGTGGCCTTAAGTCAAATCTAGGGTTAGGGAAAAAGCGGTGAGGATTGTCACATGGAAAATGTAAATTGACTTGTTAATTACTTTGATTGCAATACTTAAATTGTTAGACTTAATTGTGAAATTTTGGTTGCCTCCACATACCAGCAATTGCTGATCGATGTTTTGTTTGTCGGCATTTTAGGTAACATCCTGAAAAACACAAACAGTAAAGTGGCACATCGTGAAATTAAGAAATAAAGTGCAAGGAGGATTAGATAGAGTATTTCAAACTGTGGATAGTTAGATTTCCAAGTTTTATAAAGGTAAGTAAAAGTTATAATTTTTGTACCCAATTGCAGTCTAGTTAGTAGAATTTTATAATTATTGTTGATTATATGTTGAACCTTTGATCCTGTAAATTGATTAATGGCTCTGACCTTCGGGTCTCCCTTAATTGGGGGTTACCGGGAGTCGGGGTCGTTACAATTGGTATCAGAGCGTAGGTTCTCCATCTAATCATCAATAATTATTAAATTTTACAAATTCCATTGAACCGAGGGAGTTATTAGAGGAGTGTCCGAAAGACTGAGGTGTCTAGAAAAGGATCACTTCCGAGGGCTGGTAATATTTTCCTCCGCACTGCTAGTTGAAATACGAGGACTCCTCGATTGTGTGACTGCATGGCCGATGTCTTAGGGTATGACTCAAAATAAGATACCTTTAGGACTCTCTCATCTTGTTCATCCCTTCTCAACTCCAATTCTGTTAAGGACCTTAAGGATTAGGGTTTCCCTCTCTTCTCCTCACCCTCTTGAGGTATGGTTAAGGTTGATAAGGATTAAGGAATCCTCCACCAAATTAATAAAAAGCATGTAAATAAGATGTCATGGACATAGGCTTAATAGAGTAAGCGTAAAGGAATAGATACATGCTTAGGTCGTATGACACGAGTTGTCATTGCCTTCAGGAGAGACCTGAGGATAGACCTCTTTGTCAGGAGGATGTGTAGAGAGAGATAGTCTTGAAGGAAGAGACCTCCATTGAAGGTAGAGACCTAACACATCCCTTGAGGAGGATGTTAACCCTAACCCTATAGAGAAGGTTAGAGAGAGATACATGATGAGATTAGATATCATGCCTATGGTTTGTCATATGAGCCATGAGAGGTTAGATGGCCTAGCACCTTTGGCACCCTAACCTTGAGAAGGATCATGCATGTTAGAGCAAAGAGTAGCTCCTTCATGGATGAAGTTAGTGAAGGACCTCTAGAAACCCTATGGCTTATGCAAGTAAGGGATATCATGCTCCCAGAGTACGTCAGTGGTACAGTAGTAGGATGAAACATGTTGTGTGATTGTGGTCTATTACAACAGGTAACTATTACAATAGGTGAAAGCCTATTGTGTAATTATAGTATACTACAATGGGTTATAGTATGTTCTGTAATGATGGTCTATTACAACGAGGTAACATATGTGACTATTACAACGGGTAGAGCATGTTGTGTAATTATGATCTTTTACAATGGGTTAGAGTATGTTGGGTAATGATGGTCTATTAGAACGGGTTAACATACGTGACTATTACAATGGTTTAGAGCATGTTGTGTAATTATGATCTTTTACAATGGTTTAGAGTATGTTGTGTAACGATGATCTATTACAACAAGTTAGCATACGTGACTATTACAACTGGTTAAAGCATGTTGTGTAATTATGGTCTTTTACAACGGGTTTGAGTATGTTGTGATATTACAGTCTATTAAAACAATTTAGCACATGTTGTAGTATCACCTATACTACAACGAGTTTGGCCCATTGTATATAACTTGTGTTGTATAAAATATATAATTCACAACACACAAATAGACTTGTTGTAAAAGATATGTTAACTACAACACAACCAACAGAACTGTTGTGTTTTTCCCGTTGTAAAAAACATTTTCTGTAGTAGTGGTTTGATTTGCAATTTAGAGCTCTACGACATTATATATACTAGATATACAAAATATCATAGTGATGAGGTTCATTTTATACTGTAATATGGTGACATGTTAAGGAATGATACGAGTTCAAAAGTGCAAATTAAAGTCACACACATTGGGGAATTGATTATCAATGTCATAAAATTAGAGCATCACATTATTTCAAAAATAAAATTAATATTCTCTTGAGTCAATTGAGTAACAATAGAGAGAGGAAAAGTACATGAGAGGAGTAAGAAAACCCAAGTTGTCACATCCTTCCTTCCTTAAAAGAAATTTTGTCCCCGAAATTCATCCAAGATCATAGGCGAGGGTCAAAGTTTCATGTACATCATGTTTAAATTAACCACTTAATAAGTGTCAACGCATCTCCCATCATGGGGTGCACATGTAGGTTATCATTGTCAAGGGGGTACTTTTCCCAATCATGCATGTTACTTGGTGTTTTATGTTCCATCATGATATGACATCATCTAGGCATTAGGGTTCCAAAACCCTTTTCCCAATTATAATAGGTTTTTTTACCTCATGTACACATACAAGCTCAAGGTGTGTTGTCAACATCTATGTTATTAGTTTATGAAGAGAACGTGTTCATCATCAAAACTTTCAAAGTAGTCATCATTGAATGTGTATATTTCATCATTATACTGGATTTCATGCATATTTTAGTTTTCCCTCAAAATTCTATCAACCATCCCCAAAATGTTCATCATTTCTAATTTTGGATATGAAATTAAGCAATTTATTCATCATGTGTATTTTAGTTATGACTCTAAGAGCATCATCCTATCGAGATAATCATTTTTTTCTATTTGAGTATGAGATCAGGCATGTCACCCCTAGTTATTCAAGCTAAGTGCTCCAGACATTATTGTATTGAGTTCATGGTTTCAAATCTACATCTTTTATACTAGGTATGATTTAGTATTAAGTTTAGATTAAGACAATGGCTCATCTTACATATATAAAATTTTCCACTACTGTGAGATTATTTCATACATCATGCATTTTTGGAGGAACAATGTTATCACCAACATCAAGGTTTCATAGTCATCTCACTTATATCTCAAAGGAGATCCATAAGCTCATGCCACTCAAGGTAAGACCTAACTATGTCTAGTAAGACATGCTAACCACAATCATCTACCCATAACACATTTCTGCCCAACCATGAAAATCAAGGGCAACCACTAGATTCCTTTACTTACAACCACTACCCCGAGTATGAGGCTCATCATGGATATCACACATCATGTACATCATCTTAGGAGCTTGGGACATATCCCTCACCTATATAGCAAGCATCACATATTCAATTTCCTCTTTCTCTAGGGTTAAATCATTTCATAGGAAGTCTAGGGTTCAACATTTTCCAGGGACTCCAAACTAGGTGGCTCAACTCATATACTTAGGAAGTATTTTAGATAGGGACTCATCATCATGTATTTCATCATACATATTTTTCAACTTTTCACATATTTTGGAGTTTAGGTACTCTGACCTTCTCCCGTGGTGGGTCGACTCATATCAAGAGGTCACCCTATTCGGGTGTCCCATGCTAGAGGTCCTTGCTTATAAAGAGATTGAGGCCTAAGTTGGTCTCGAACTATATGTCACATATCATATCTTGAACTATACAAGACTAGGCATAAGCAAGCATGCCAACTTACTAGCTATGTTTAACACATAAACCAAGTCACATGTATCGTACAAGATGCTAGGTTTAGCTAGGATTGCATGGTTCAACTCATCTCATATCGTCAAACATACTTAACCCTCTCAAAGAGAAACTTGGGTCATATCGACATCATCATCATCATCATCATCATCATCATCATCATCATCCTCTTCGTCGTCGTCATCATCGTCATCATCATCATCATCATCATCATCATCATCATCATCATCATCATCATCATCATCATCATCATCATCATCATCATCATCATCATCATCATCATCATCTTCATCATCATCATCATCATCATCATCATCATCATCATCATCATCATCATCATCATCATCATCATCATCATCATCATCATCATCATCATCATCATTGTAACAACAGTCTCCAAACTGACAGACAAATCGTTACTAATTAAGCAGAATTAAACATAAACAATGGATTAACAAAAATCACTAAAAATTAAAACCATTTTACAAAGAGATCCATTTCTAGGAAAACTCTTACTAAAAGATCCAAACCTTATATACATAATTGTTCACATTGTACATACACTATACCATCTCTTCTCGAGGGTAACATATAACAATTGTTCTATCAAAACACATACTGGAGCAACATAAAACCTCAAGGCATCCAAGCCAAAATCTCAGATCATTCATGAAACCAGTACAAACTAACTCTAAGGACCTGAGAGTACAAAGACAACACATGACTTCTATCTTCATGACACGACATATAGTACACTCAACCTGAGCTGGCACTGCTACCTCAGCTGTTGTTCCTCCTCTGCAGAAAGATTTTCACCACCTTGTTCATGTCCACTGAAAAAATAGGTGGATCCCATGGGGTGAGACAATTGTCCTAGCGAGAGATATAACTCTCCACCGACCATATTATTATCCCAGATCAAGCATTTATAAACTAAGCATAGATTCTTTTTATATTAGAAGGCAGGATAATTCACTGTATGAATAGAATGAAGTAATCTCCTTTCTTAAGTAGAACATTGCATCTACCCATGGTATAGTTATAAATCATCTATTTGTATTGTAAGGAATGTAAAGAGCATAAATAACATCTATCAACTAAGATTTATAATTGAATTATGCATCAATCAATGTTTTCCATATTCGATCCTTAAGAAGATATGCTACATGGTTGATTACATTTTACAATCACACTTATTCCCTGAGGAGATGAGATATACCACTCATACTCCAACCGACCATGATGGCGTAAATCATCGGTACCATACAAGGTCAATGATAGAGCCGGGTGCCAAGACCTCCCTTGTCTCAGTCAGTACGAGACCACATGCAGGACATCTTGTGTCACTGCTAAATAGCTTTTCAGGGTATACTGGTAACTTTGTTATAGAGTTGTAGGGGAAACTGCACTCTCTTCAGAATCAAGAGATTTTATGTTTATCTCCACATGAATCCAACATTCATCATCATCGGGAGATTTGTGATACATCCATCCCGACACATATAATGAAGGATTGAGAGATCTCATGTTTATCTCACGTCAATACCACATTAGGGTGTAAGGATATTCACACCCATCACCCCCACATATTAAAAAATATGTGTTCATTGGGTTATGCTGCGGAGCAACCTTTTTAACAATTCAACAAATCCTGATGTTGATGGATCTATGCTCAGGGCACTACATGATGAGATTCCACTTGGTTAATTAGGTACATTACTATATTCTTTTAGCATCAGTTAAGTTTTCAAACATGAATTATTATGACAAATGAATACATCTATCAAGTACTTTTCAAATCTTTAGAACACATATAACATTTAGGATCTCAATCCCTTATCACATTATTCATAATTTCTTATCTCTTAACATTATAATCATCATGATTACTAGATTTGGGTATTCAAACCCTGAGTTCATCACAGAACACTGTTAATACCTCTAGGTCCTCAGACCAGGGTATACATGATACTTGTTATACAAGCATCTCACATGGCTCACAAGGCCCATTAAACATCTTGTCACCTCTAAATAGGCAACAAATTATCACATGGCTCACAAGGCCATTACACATCTTGTCACCTCTCACTAGGCAACAACTTATTCACATGGCTCACAAGGCCATTGCACATCTTGTTACCTCTCACTAGGAAATAACTTATTCACATGGCTCACAAGGCCATTGATCATTATAATTTTTATACAAGTATTTTACATTCCTTACAAGGCTTATGCAATAAGAGAATTACAACATTCCCATCATTAGGGTTAGGGTTTTCCTTTATAGTTGAACAGGGTTTCATGTTCATATTATTAATCCAACCCTAATTCATTGCTCCACACATCTGGAGCATACTTTTTTGTCATAAGTATTCAATCATACTTATTTATTCTCATCTTTTATCATTAAATGATAATCAACACAAGGTATGAGTTTCTCTCTCATCCTTTCCAGAATATGATTACAATACTTCATTGACTTGGTTAAACCCTTTCTCAAGGTATATAGCCTATGCTTATCAAAGTGTATTTAACTTATTACATCTTGATGTAATAATTGACATGACACCCTTCATGTGATACTCATCCAAGTATATTGGATTTGAGGTACATCAAGGTATATTAAATTTGAGGTACTGGATGTGATATTAATCATGTCTTGATCTATCACTTCCCTCATCACAGTTAACTTATTTAAGTTCGTCAATTATCTTTTATTAGGGTATTTCCCATACTAATACTTTAGGCACTAACTCATCACATTTATCATGTAGTGTATTGGTCATAAGTCACACATTTCAATTGTCCAACCATCATCAATTGATATGGACTTATCTAAGCTTGAAGCATTGTTGATATAAAGTTGTCCATTATCAATCACTTTAGGTGTTTCACCTATCAAGGTATTAGCGACACCATTACTTGGTATTATACTCATCACTCCTAAGAGTGTTTTTCCCTCACCTTTACAATGTGTCTCAGGTTGGAGGTGTGCATATATTAACCATATTGGGTTGTAGGTGTATAGACACCACCATATCAGGTTGGAGGTGTATGAGCACTCACCATATCGGGTTAGATATGTATGAACCCCATCCATATTGGGATATAGGTGTTTGTATGTGTGACCCATATTGTGCATGAGGTATTACACCATCACCATGTCATGCTAGAGGTGCATTCAATCACCATATCAGGTGGCTCACCATCTAGGGTTGGCTGTGACAGGTTAGGGTTTGCCATATCAGGTTCAACCCAATATATTCATCTTATTTCCCCCTTCAAGGGTACCATCCTATCTTAAGGATGAGTAATAGGTTAAACAATTGGTTAACTCTTCTGAACCCATTACACAAGTCGATAGGAGTGAAGGACACCAAGCCATGTCAGGCTACACCATCCCATGTTGGGTTATAACACCCATGTCGGGTTACACCATCCCATGTTGGGTTGAATCACCCATGTCGGGTTACAACATCCCATGTTGGGTTGCATCACCCATGTCGGGTTACACCATCCCATGTTGGGTTGCATCACCCATGTCAGGTTAGGGTTGGTCGCGATGGGAACATGGTACATGTATGTATCGCCCATGATGTTTAAGAGGTATCATCTCATCATCATGTCGGGGTAGACATCAACTAGGGGTGGCCGTGAAGGTCTACATGTCATCTCAAGTTGTGTATCGGGCTACCATATTGTGTAATAGCACTTACTACTCTTCACTCATATTGGGATACCCAAATTAGGGTTCCATATCAACTTACAAGTATACATTAAACCTTGTATCGTGCATGGAGTCTATACTTGACTTCCTATCATGCAAGCATCTTGTGCAAGCATATCGTGTAAGCATCTTGGGCAAGACATATCGAGCAAGACATACCCATATCATGTTAGAGCTACTTGTGTATATGCTTGAACCCGATATCACTTTTGCAAAGTGATACCATCTTCTTTAAGCTCTAGACCTCCATTATAACAATTATAATTCATGATAATAGGTCTAAGAAACTACTAGAACTCATAATTTCATCAACTATTTCAGTAAATTTCAGAAATAAAAGTAGTGCATTAAGTATAGAAATTTAGGTGAGGAATAATAACATCGTTGAGTTCAAGTTATATAACCTGCCTTAGGAACAAATTCAAAGCTCCAAGATCCAAATCTCCATGTTCCCAAGGTTGAGAATGAACTTCTCAACTCCTCTAAATACAAGAAATCACCATGGATAAGCAATTGGTGAAGAAGAGAAGAAAGGTAGATCATAACCTTAATTATGTGCTTCAATTCAAGCTTGAAGACGACTATGGCTTACCTTAGGGTTATGATTTGGGCTCCTACCACTCTTGGGTAATATGGACTTCCTCTTGGCCGATACAACTTTGCTTGTGGCTGATATCTCACCCTTATGGACGATATCACCCTTCTTGGTAGATACCACCTTGCTTGGCCGATATCACTTTGTCTTTGTCAATACCACCTTGTCTTGGCCGATACCTCAAGCACTATGGACGATATCACTTTTCCTATGGATGATAAAACAACTCTATGTATGTTATGGGAGAGAATGGAGGTGGTAAATTTCAAAAAGGTTCACTAGAAAGTGAAGAGAGGGGTATTTATACTTGAAGTCCATGAAAAAGTATGTAATGAGGTGTCTCCTTCTTAAGCTACTTGTTGCCACATGTCCATGCAAGCTTGCCATGTGTCCATGCATGTAAGCATAATTATCTTGAAATGCAAAAATGTTGATAATTATCTTTTCATCAAATTTCTTCCATCACTTATCTATTTGCATAAGTCATCTAGGTTTAATTACTATTTTAAGTCAAACTGATACACTTTTTCTAAGGAAACTTGTAGGCCGTCACACCTCACCTCCTTGAGGTGCTTAGCCCGTCATGGGCAAGGATAAAAGATCACAAATTGATATCGGCCTCCCCCCATGGGTTCTTGGCTGATATGGCTACTCATATCAAGTCTACAAGCCGATACAAGTTCAAATTAGGGTTGCAATTTAACCCTTACATGGTTTTTTCATTACCAAAAGTACTATCACTTCAATATGACTCAAACATGGCGCCCACTTCTTTCTATTTCCTCTAAATGATACCAAGAGGAAGTAGGGACACTCTAGAGGTGGTAATTTTCATATCAACACCACATTTTGGGTAAATTGCAAATTGTACCAAAATTGGTGTATTCAACACAAGTATTATTCCAACAAGTTTCAACTTGCAATTGGGGCTCTCCACAAACTGCCCCTTAGCACCATTGTATCTCTCATGATGCCAAAAAACATAAGGCACATTTAACATGTGTCAATTTGCGACATAACCCCTCATATTGGCTAAATTGCACTTTTTATCCAAACTATCAAATAATGCACAAACAACTTGCAAATATGCTCAAACTTGAAAATTAAACCCTAAAAGAGTCTTAGTTACTTTTCAAAATATTGCATCAAGTTTGTAAACAAATTACTTAAGCAAAAATTCTAGGGTTAATCCATAACCCAAGTCAGGGTCATTACAAGCTATAAACCCCTAACAAGGATTTCGTCCCCGAAATCCCAAATAAAGGAAGACAATTGTTATTCATGCTTCATGTCATCAAATCTCCACATAACATCTTGATGTCATGGAGATGCCATAGAAATTTGACCAGTACAAAGTCCTTCCACTCATGGCTATCATTTGAATCTATCATACAAGACATATTTTCAACTGCCCTTTTCATTATTGACATACAATATGTATACTGTGTCAGGAAACACCCTCTATATCAAAGAAGTGTTATTCATATTTTGAATAATTCAAGTGTCAAACCCTACTTACTTTTAACATTTATCTTCATGGAGAGATTATAGTTATGTTTTTTCACCCACATGGAACTACAGGTCTTATCATACATTTGTAGCTTTGCTAAGATTTTTGTCAAATGATTCTACAATTATTCCTTCAATTAATATATATTTATCAAAGTTATGTTTATGCAAAGCATAAACCCCTAACATATGATGTCCATACTATTTTATGTAACTAGACTAATTTCACATTTGGCCATTCCTATTAACCAACATAAATCATCTGATTAGGAGTTATGTTTTTACTTTCCCATACCACCTGATACTTCTTAGATACCAAAATTCCTTACCTTGGTATCTGTCACATGTGTTGAAAACACATCACATCCTCATCATTTCCATTTCTCTGTCATTATTACCAAGGCCACACATATAAAATTATCTTTCTTTCATCTTTGAGACATTATTTATTACACATATCATTATCTTGGAACCAAAGTCCAAGATGAACTGATACTTTTCTAAGTATCCATCGATGGATTATTTTTAATCCATGCACATCAAGTGTCATAGTACTCACTTGATTGTCATGTCCCTAAAATGAAAAAACAACAAAGAAACATATTCTTCTTATTACCCCATCATCACCCAGGGTTGTTTATCAAAGAGAAGAGATTATCATCTCCTCTAATAATTGCATGAACTTTCAACTATTCATGAGTATTCTGTGATTTTATCACATTTCCCATTTCCACATTATGGAAAAAGATCTTTACTATTCACACAAACTTTATCAAACATGGATAACCTCCCTTGTTCTCATTCTCATTCCATGAGGATTATACTCTTTATTTCCTAATACACACAGATTGATCTGAGATCATCTCAGATTCCATTTTATTGCACTTAGAATGTGATAAAAATATCCATGCCATATTTCTAGTTTTGTTATGCTCACTAGATTGTCTCAAACTAATTACTTGATCAGGGTAATTAGAAAGATAACAATGTAAGAGTTCCATACGCACCTTATCTTCAATAGTTGAATACCTGGACAGGGTATACAACTACTAAGATTAGGTAGTATGCACTTTGTTTACTACCATTTTCCTTACTTTTGTATCATCACAAACACATGATTTAACATTCCTAGATTTTTGCCAAGCATCACATGTATACCTTATCCTTTTTCACATAGATAAGAGCAATCATAAAGCATTTAAAGGAATACTGAGCAAAATATAAGTCATCATATTCCTTGTGTCCTCATAGGACTAGTCAAAGGAAGCTCAATAACAACTACTTTCTTATATTTAACACATAAAATCAAGAAATGTTATATCCGAATGATACTGTTTCATCTGACCTGTCTCATCTTGCGGTTTGTTTACTGCCTCAGGCTGATTCTTTTCATAGAATCTTTTCATTGCCTGATTTCAATGTCGTACTCTAATGCTCGGTGTAGATGGACCTACTTGGGACATCTATCTACGGCCTCGAATGCCATTACTATGTTGGATAAATGGGAATCATTTAACTCCCTTTGTTTTGATAATGACAAACATTTCATTCTTGTGGATCTAACGTGCTACTTGAGTGTTGTAGGAACTAGGTGGATAACAAACCTTTGGAAGATCTATATGCTCAAATGCCTTAATTTCATGATTGTAATAAAATGTAAAAACTTGTACAAGTATATAATGTAGAAGTACTTAGATATCATGTAAATCAAGCATTTAGATCTTCCCTAGCAAATCACAACACTTAGATAGGTCATCCCCTACAATTGTGTCACAACTGCACACTGATACACACACTTAGTACATAGTTTAAAACATTGAAATAGAGTCATTCTCGGTCGAAAAACTTCTCGACTGAGACACTCTCGGTCGACCAATTCCTCGACCGAGAATGACCCAAGTAGCCATTAGATACAGCAGACAAGGTAGTTGGGAGTTGGAATCGAACGTTATACACACTTGCTCCAGACAGTTCCTCAGTCGACAAAAACTTCGACCGACTGGGCACTCGGTTGACAATTCCTCGATCGAGACTGTCTCTGTCTGCACTTTTCAGAGTTAATTAACTAGTAGTTGCTAAAGCAATTAGTGGACAACTAACGACTAGTTAAGTAATAAGAACCCCCCTAGAAAGTGTCTAGAACGTCCTTAAGCACTCATAGGCCATTCCTATAAATAGGACATGCCTTAGGACACCCAATACATACTTATGAAATACTTGAGCTAACATACTTGCAATTGGCAATCCTTTCTTGAGAGCAATTGAGCAACTCCAAAATTTGCTATTTGTTTCCACTACTCCAAATTCGTGTCCTATAGGCTATCATCTCCTACCCACTACACTTACACTTCCATACACATTGGTTAGGAGATCAAAACACTTGATATAGGAAATCAAGCCTTGTGCTACAACGGTAATTGTAATTTCCTTTTTCCCTTCTTGTTCATTCTTATTTCTTGTAATCTCCTTGCTACACCTTGGGTTGGAGGCTGCGAATTGAAGAGGGTTTGATCTTCTTGATGGAAAAGAAGGACTTTGGACTACTTCAAGAAGGCTGTCTCAAAGGGAAGCTACTTCAAAAGGAAGGCTACTTCAAGGGGGAGCTTGAAGTTACTTCAAGGAAGGCTGCTTTGAGGTTGGTGGGACTACTTCAAGGTGAAGGCTGTCCAAAGGGTGGTGAAAGTATTTGTAATTTTATGTAACATCCTTGCGAGGTAATAAAATTTAAATACTTTCAAAATCCCAATTGGAAACAATTGGGTAGTGGACTGACTCCTTTAGTTTCTGCTAAAGGTGGAACCACTCTAAGCACCTTGCGTCCTTCTTATTATCTCAATTGTGGTTGCTTGAGTTAAATTATTGTTAAAATATTTACAAAACCCTATTCACCCCCCCTAGTGGTTTTTCATTTGGTATTAGAGCAGGCTTCAAGGGGCTCTAATCGAGTATTAAAGAATGAAGGGTGGTGGTGTCTACAACTGCAAACAAAGGAGAAGCATTGACAAATCTTCAACAAGTTGTAATTGGTGCTTAGGAACAAGGCACACAACACCTAGATGTCCATGGAGGTTAAAGAAGTAAGATCTACATAAAGAATGCCTTATTGCTACAATAAGTGAAGAAGAAGAAGAGGTAAGCCTTTTTGATTTATCTAAAGAAGAATTAATTGCTAGCCTTCAAGAGACACATGATAAGTATATTGAGTGCAAGAAGAAATTAAAGAAATATAATAAAGCAAATGATGAGTTACATGCTAATCTTCTTACTCTCACATCTGAAAATGAAGATCTTAAGGAGACATTAAACTTAACTATCAAAGACCATGATTGTAACATCCCCGACCTGGGTTATGAACTAACCCTAGGTGTTTTGCCTAATTAAGTAATTAGATGCTTGTGTTTATCTTTTGAAATGTAATTAAGACTCTTGAGGAACTTATATTTCATTTTCAGTCCTTTTTGTATAATGTTGAAACATTGTTTTGTTAAATAATGGACTAAAGTGCAAATTACCCAATTAGAGGGGTTAACTTGCAAATTTCACATGTTAAGATGTTCCTATGATGATGATACATCATAAGAATGAATATGATGTAGTGGTATGGATTATCCAAGCTTGAGCACCAAGATATAGCTTGTGGAGCAATGCTTGTGCTTTAAAACCTAGTTTTGGTGTAAAGTGCAATTTACCCAAAACATAGGGTGCAACATGTAAAATATATCCTCTAGAGTATCTCTCATGTTTCTTGGCATCAAGTAGAGAAAAGAAAATGAGAAGGGAGCCTCATTTGAATGACCAAGAAAGAAAGGTAATCTTGATATTAAAATAATCAAGACTTAAGCAAATGGCCCTTTAATAAATATATAACTTAATAAGATAATTGGTTTCTTTTCCTTTTAACCTTGGATAAGGGAGGAGTTTTGCATGTGATTAGGAGGAAGAGACGTGGCCAAGGATGATGCAAGCCTTGGTGGATATGTTTAAGAAATAAAAGAAATTACAATCTTTATCTTTGCTTTGAAAATATCCAAAAATATATAAGGATCCTTATCAACAAAGCAAGGGATCGTTTCCCTTAGTCCTATTCTCATCTTCTTGCCTTGGCCGACCAAAGGATAGCTCTGGAGTAGGAGGAGGATGACCAAGTTGGTCTGGTAAGTAGGGATCACCATCTACCTCGAATTCATGGTAGGAACCCTAAAACAAGGTTGGTTTCTTAGTTTTCTTCACACAATTCTTCTTTCTAGCCATCTTCTCCATCCAAAACTTGAAGAAAGGACCTCGGGCAACCACTGGAACTTAATCCACCATTAAAGCTATGAATCTTGGAGCTCTAGATCAGATCTAAAGGTAGGTTTTATAATTCTAACCCTTAAGCTTTATTATTGCATCCTTCTTTCTTAGAAACGTTGCTTATTCTTCTTCTTTAGACACTTTTGTGTGTTCTTGCAAGTGTTTCCATAAAGAACAACCCCTGTTCTTGAGGTAGAAGATGATGACGTTAATACCAATGTTTATCCAAAAAGTTTCTTTATCAAACGGTCTCTAACATTGCTCAAACAATTTCAAACTGTTTGAATGCAAACGGTTTCACTATACCGCATAGAAGAAAACGGTCCAAGACCATTTGGATGCGTTGACTAGGCATTGACCATTTGGATGTCTGTTGAAAATAATGTCGACTAATCTCCTATCAAAAATCATCCATTAATTCCAAGTAAATCACCAATTGAAGGCACATCAATCATCTAAACCCTGATCGGGTGAATTACTGATTTCAATAATTGAACTAAGTTGAAGTTTGGGTTGAGTGGCCCAAATGGTTTCAAAACCATTTGGGGATCACCCAAATGGTCTCAAGACCGTTTGGTGATCACCCAAGACCGTTTCAAGGTCTAGGGTTAAGTAGGGTTGACCAATTGAGGGTCCAATGATATCAAGTTGATGAGCAATTAAGTGATGTTTTGGTGACCAAACCTAGGGTTCAAACCTTAAGTGAATGACTCGGTTTTTGATGAAATAATGGGAAAACGGTCTCAAGACCATTTGTAGGATATCCAAATGATCCCAAAACCGTTTGGGGGTCACCCAAGACCATTTGGAGGTCTAGGGTTGACTATGGTTAAGTGGTTGAAGATTGAAAGGCAATAAGTTGAAGTACAATTAATTGTTGACCTAGTGATCAATCTTATGAGCCAAACCTTAATTAGTTGAGTTAGTTTTTGGTGTTGACTTGAGAAAACGGTCTCAAAACCGTTTGGAGGTCATCCAAGCGATCCCAAGACCGTTTGGGGTCAGGTCATAACCAAATTGAATGATGGTTCAATGGTTTTAAATCGATTAGACTCATGTTGAAACATGTTGAAGAGTAACTGATTCCAAATCCTAATCCAATTAATCCAAGCCCTAGTTGATGATCAATTGAGGGTCATTTGAGTGTCAAATCAGTTGAGGGTTGACCTAATTGACTCAATTGATGAGTGGCTAACAAGTTCATGATCGATTGAGGCGTTCAACACTGGAAACCCTAACTCAATTGAAGTGGTTGAGACAGTTTTTGGTCCATGCGTTTTTGAGGTGGTCTGGACTAAACGGTCTTAGGACCGTTTGGGACCAAACGATCTCAAACTGTTTGATCTCATGTGGTTTCAAGATCGGTTATGTCCATGCGGTTTCAAAGTCAAACTTAGTCAATCGGTCTTCATGACCAAATGGTCTTCACCCCATCTTGGGCAAACGGTCTTGAGTGTGCACTTTACCAAATGATTTCAAATGTCAACAACACCAAATGGTTTCAAGGTTTGTCCAAGACCGTTTGGGGGTTTAGTGTGCAAGATCGTTTGAGGTCTAAAAAGGTCAAGGTCTTTTGATGCCTTAGTGATCAAGATGGTTTAGTGATTGGTTAACCTAAACCATATAGATACCTAAAGTGATTAAGGGACCAAGTAATTAGTTGATTAATGTATGTTTTAATCAGTGGTGATCACAACAAAGGTACCTTGGTGGGACAGAATGACCAATAACCTTTGATCAAGTAAGCCTTAATGACCACAATAGTAATGACACAATCCATGATGTCAGTATTGAATTGACTTAGCCTAATTAAGGGTAATGTAAACATCATCTTATAGAAAGAGGAAAGAGAAGACTCTTTATATGAATGAGAATCATGTAACAAACTTCCAATATGTATGAATATATCTAATTAGGGTATGATCCTTCATAGTGAGATCATGAAAACGCTAATTATGATGGTTAATGAATCTTAACCTAATTTGAGAGCATTAATGGAAGTAATCATCATACATGATGATGGTATAATCTTAATTCATTGTAAATTGAATAATGAACCCTAATCTAGGGTAATGTGATGAAATATGAAGAGTAAATCCTAATCTAGGGAAATGTTATGATATGAACAGTAAACCCTAATTTGGGTTATGCTTTTAAGCATGAAACTCTATACTTGAAATATTAAATGAGGAATCATTATTCCTTTTTAAGCTGAAGGGGTTAAATAACCTAACTGAATTGAATAGGTAAAACCCTAACCCTAGAAACCAGTTGTGGTGATGTAATACGATCATGGTATATCTTCTATAGCACGACCGTGCAAGATAGCACGGCCGTGGTGTTCTATATTTGACTTGGAAATAAATTGTAATGTGTTGATATAGAGATAATATGCATGTTATCAATTGTGTTAGTCATGCAGGTCTTTATAAAGAAGTGATCATAGCCATGTAAGGGTTATGATGTCATATTCATTGAAAGCACTTTATAAGTTTTGAAAGTAATGACATGTTATGTTGCCTAGTAAGAGGTAACATATGAGATTGATGGGTTGTATGAGCAATGATAAATGTTTGTATTGCCATCAAGTCATCAATATGTTACTTGGTAACAAATGTTTTGATGATCTAAGGGTTTGAATACCCATATTCCTGAATCATAATGATGAGATGGTTAGGGATTGATATCCCAATGATAACTAGATATGAAATGAACTTGATACAATTAGTACTCTTTCTTTATAGCAATTGTTTTAATGGTTTATGTTTGAAAACATGCCTGATGCTAAAAGAATGTCATAATATACTTAAATAATCAAGTTTAATGATATCATGTAGAGCCCTGACCATAGATCCATCATTGTCAGAAGTTAAATGATGGTGAAACAGGTTTTCCTAAGGGAACTCATGGAGAGCATACTTTTGAGTATGTGGGGGTTATGGATGCAAATATCCTTACGTCCTAATGGAGGAATTGATGTGAGATAAACATCAAATATCTCAATCCTTCATTATATGTTATGTCGGGATGATGTATCACTAATCTCCCGATGATGTTGTTAATGCCACATCGATGAGAGATAAATAAGAAATCCCTCGATGGCGAAGAGAGTACAACATGCCACTGTAACTCTAATAGCGAAGTTGCCAGAATACCCTGGAAAGCTATTTAAGAAGAGACACAAGATGTCCTGCATTTTGTACCTCACACTGATTGAGGAAGATAGGGTCATAGAAATCTGGCTCTTCTGATGACCTATGTATGGTACCGATTGCAATTTCATAATGGTCGTTTGGAGTATGAGCAGTATATCTCATCTCCTCAGGGCATAAATATGTTTGAAAAATGTAATCAGCCGTATAGCATAATTGCTTAGGTTGAACTACGAGAAACAATGATTGATGGTACTTTTTTATAGTGCTCTAGTTGAATAACTAGTATTCATGTTCTTCATATTCTTTATTGATATAAGTCTTGTCATTCAATCAAGATATAATTGAAATGATTGCTTAAAGATTATTGATCTACTTAGCTTATTCAATGAATTGCCTGATGTTGAATAGTTATAGTTCCTCTGCTCATTGTTATTTTAATATTCGCAATAACAATGCTTCTGGCGGAGAGTTATAACTCTCATTGGGACAATTATTCAATTGTCTCACCCCTATGGGATTCAACTTTTTAGGTAGACGCCGAGGACGAAGGAACCCATCAGTGGGTGAGCAGCAGCAACAACAACAACATCAGGGACAATAGTGATCTTTAGGTGGAGACACTGTCTGTCAAATCTTGTAGATAGAATGTCCTATGTGTCGTCTCTTTACTCTCTGGTCCTAGGAGTCAGTAGATGGTTTAATATAGATATGAGATTTTTGGCGTAATGCCTCGAGATTTTTGTATACTTCTCATGTATAGTTCAATAGGGCACTCAGTGTTATGACTCTCGAGATGTGATATTATAGGGATGTAGTGATGGATCAGTTTGTAAATAACTTATCTTGTTTCTTTATGAAAGAGTTTTACCATTTGAGGTTCTCTTTACAAAAAGTTTTAATTTTTAGTGATTTTTAATAATTCTGTTGCTAGTTAATCGCTTCCGCATTCGTTAATCTTATTTTTGCAAGACGGACGTCACAATTTAGTGGTATCAGAGCTCTAGGTTCGCTGAGTCTACAGAGACATAGGACTTAGCTTGTTGAGTCTGTTCTTGTGTCTTCTAGTATGTCTGATAGTGTCTTCTGCTCATTTAGGAGGAGAAGATAAAACTACGGATGTCTGGACCACACGAAGAACACGTTACAGAGAGTAGTGATGCTGCACCCAGAAGAGGTGCAAGAAACCCAGAAAGAGAAGAACCTATGCCTGAACCACCCCAGTTCAATCCAACTGACATGGGGAACCCAGCCGTCCAAGCTATGTTTGGGCAGTTCATGACTTCCATGAGACATATGACTGATAAGATGACTATACATGCACCTACGACACCTACCCATCCTGAAGGACAAGGAGCCGGAAAGACGTTTGAACGACTTCGCCGAGTTGGAGCCACAGAGTATGCTGGAACAGCTGACCCATTACATGCTGACTTGTGGTTAACTGAACTAGAGAAGGCCTTTAGAATCCTGAACATCCCAGAAGCTGAAAAGGTTAAACATGATGTGTATCTTCTCAAGGAGAGTGTTGGTCATTGGTGGACCATGGAAGAACAGAAAAGGCCAGGTGTGGAGATTGCATGGGAAGTTTTCCGACGGGAATTTATCAATAGATACTTCCCTAAGATGTTTCTGGATGAGAAAATCTCTCAGTTTGAGAGGTTAAGATAAGGACCGATGAACATTAGCGAATACGAGGCTAAGTTCATGGAGTTGTTGCAGTTCTGTTCACACATGGCAACCATAGATGAAGAAAGGATTAGGCGTTTTGAGAAAGGGTTAAACGCTGAGTTGACTACTCATGTGTCTGCTCTGGAGAATAGGGAAAGGTTTGCTACCTTCATGGATTCTGTCATAAGGGTAGAAAGGTCTGTGGTAGAGAAGAGACAGACCAAGAACAAGAGGATGTATCCCCAGTTCCAAGGATATTCATCTAAAGATTTCAAGAAACCTAGGTTTTCTGTACCTACACCACCACCTAGATTTAGTACCCATACGTAATGGACATCAAATAGGGGTAGAGGATGAAGCCTACCTCTTGAAGGAGCTCGTAGTTAAACATCTATGTCAGTTACAGGACCACCCAGACCACAACAACTAAACAAAAGTTGTTACATATGTGAAAAAATGGGACATCTGACGAAGGATTGTAGAGCCAGAGAAGTGAGTTTGACTCAACCTCAAAGGCAGAGTCAGCAAGGATCTCAAAGATGACAGTTTCCAGGTAATGTTAGAGGACGTGGACAAGCATCCCAAGCTGGATCATCGACACCTAGTCATCGAGCACTGAATCAACCACAGGCAACAACAAGATTCTACGAAATGTACCCACCTGATGTAGTGATCAACCCTCGGGTTGTGGCAGGTTAGATGGAGTTGTTCTATTCTGATATGTCTACATCTCGCATTGTATCTATTTTAATTGATCTGGGTGTTGCACACTCCTTTATCACTCGAAGAGTGATTCTTGATTGCAATATGACTATAAGTCATAGAGTAGATAGTTTGTTGTTAGAAACTCCGTTGATGGAATCTGCTGTGTTGCAGAAGGTATGTTCTTCCTGCATTCTTTTCTTTTCTGAACATTGCATTCAAGTGGATCTTATACCACTTGAGATGCATGGATTCAATGTAATCCTTGGGATGGATACCTTATAAAGGTATAAGGTTGTCTTGGATTGTGAGTCCAAGTAAGCTGTGTTCACTGATGAGAATGACACGTGGATCTTTCAAGGAGATAGAAAGATTCTACCAACCTGTCTTGTGTCATCTATGGTTGCTGAGAAGCTGATGAGGCAAGGATGATATGCATTCTTGGCCCATGTGGTAGATACTAACATGGATAATCTTAACCCTATCGAAGTTCCTGTAGTCAGGTAATTTGAAGATGTATTTCCTGAAGAACTTCCAGGTGTGCCACCGCCTCGGGAGATTGATTTTGAAATCAATTTAATCCTGGATACGCAACCTATAGAACAAACACCATATAGGATGGCACCTGCTGAGATGGCAGAACTCAAGAAACAGCTACAAGAGTTGCTTGAGAAGGGTTTCATCTGACCGAGTACTTCACCTTGGGGTGCTCCGGTCCTCTTTGTTAAAAAGAAAGATGGGACAATGCGGTTATGCATTGATTACAAATAGTTAAATAAAGTAACAATAAAGAATAAGTATCCTCTACCGAGGATTTATGATATCTTTGACCAGTTGTGTGGTGCAATCGTCTTCTCAAAGATAGATTTAAGGTCGTGATATCACCAGCTGCGTATTAAGGATGGTGACATACCTAAGTCTGCCTTTAGGACAAGGTATGGTCACTATGAGTTCACAGTTATGTCGTTTGGACTAACTAATGCACCAGCTGCATTTATGGAACTCATGAATAGAATCTTCTGACCTTTTCTCGATCAGTGTGTTGTTGTCTTCATAGATGACATTCTGATCTACAGCAGAGATTCTCAGCAGCATGAACAACATCTTCGTCAGACACTAACTTTGCTAAGAGAACACAAGTTATATGCTAAGTTTAGCAAATGTGAGTTTTGGTTACCAGAAGTTTCTTTCCTTGGACACATAATATCTGCCTCAAGTATACGTGTTGACCCTAAAAAGGTAGAATCTATTCTGCTATGGGAGCAGTCGAAGACACTGACAGAAATTCGAAGCTTCTTAGGATTGGCAGGCTATTACCAAAGGTTCATTAAGAACTTTAGCTCTATATCTTTACCCTTGACTAAGTTGACCAGGAAGGATGTTCCTTTTGTCTGGAGTAATAAGTGTCAACAATCATTCCAGTTGTTGAAGGAAAGGTTGACAAGTGCACCTGTGTTGGTGTTACCTGAACAAGGAAAAGGATATATAGTTTTCTATGATGCCTCTAAGAATGGATTAGGATGTGTGTTGATGCAGAATAAACAAGTGATTTCTTTTGCTTCCCGACAACTTAAGAAACACGAGGAGAATTATCCAACACATGACCTAGAACTAGCTGCTGTAGTTCATGCCTTGAAAATCTGGAGACATTATCTTTATGGAGAGACATTTCAGATTTTCACAGACCATAATAACCTTAAGTATATCTTTTCTCAGCATGAGCTTAACATGAGGCAACGCCACTGGATGGAGTTAATCAAGGACTATGATTGTATGATTCATTACCATCTAGGGAAAGCCAATGTGGTTGCTGATGCTTTGAGTAGGAAATCAGCAACACCAGCCTTAGACATAGCACAGTTGAATTCTTTGATGTGCCCCAGGAGAGATATGATTATCTCTTTAAGGCAGGATAATGTACAATTAAGAGTATCGTTGTTATCAGGGTTGTTAGCTGAGATGCATATAAAACCTACTTTGAGACAACAAATTAATGAAGCACAACAAGTTGATGAAGTAGTTCAGCAGATTAGATTGGAGTATGGTAATGAAAAAATGAGATGGCTTCCATGACTCAGATGATCAAGTAGCCTGTTATCATGGTAGGATGATAGTACCGAATTAGGATAACTTGAGGAAGTTATTCCTGGAAGAAACTCATTCTTAAATGTATGCTATACATCCAGGGAGCACCAAGATGTATCGAAACTTGAAAGATATGTATTGGTGGCATGGTTTGAAGAAGGACATTGTTGATTTTGTTATGCGGTGTCCTGTGTGTCAGCAAGTTAAAGCTAAACACCAGAAGCCTGCAGGAACAATGCAACCTTTACCCATACCACAATGGAAGTGGGATCATGTGACCATGGATTTTGTGGCTGGTTTACCTAGAACAACCAAAGGTCGTGATTCCATCTGGGTTATAGTTGATAGGTTAACAAAGACAACACATTTCTTACTGGTCAAAACAACCTATTCTGCCGAGAAGTTGGCACAGCTATATTTAGATGAGATAGTGCGACTACATGGAGTCCCAGTTACCATTGTTTCTGACAGAGGTCCCCAGTTTACGAGTCATTTTTGGGAGCGACTTCATAAAGCCTTAGGCACACAATTAAGGTTTAGTACAACCTTTCATCCACAGACTGATGGACAATCAGAAAGGACTATACAAACCTTGGAGGACTTGCTTAGAGAATGGGTTCTTCAGTTTATAGGGAGTTGGGATCTGCACTTAAGCTTGATAGAGTTTTCCTATAATAACAACTATCAACATAGCATTGACATGGCACCTTATGAAGCTTTGTATGGTAGACGTTGTAGATCACCCCTATGTTGGTATAAAACTGGTGAATATCAACTTTTAGGTCCTGATCTTGTGCAGCAGACCACCGAGAAGATTAAAGTAATACAACAACAAATAAAGACTACACAGGATAGACAAAAATCTTACGCTGATAAACGTCATAAACCTTTAGAATTCCTGGATGGAGACAGAGTGTACCTCAAGGTCTCACCTTGGAAGGGAGTTCTTAGATTTGGAAGGAAAGGAAAGTTAGCTCCTAGGTTTATGGGACCTTATCCAATCATTGAAAAAATTGGAAAGGTAGCATATAAGCTAGAGTTACCATCAGAGTTGCAAAAGTTACACCCAATGTTACACATTTCCATGTTAAGGAAATGTCATCCTGATATAGAATTAGTTCTGCAACCTATGGAAATAGAGTTGAATGATGATCTATCTTATGAAGAAGGACCTGTATCGATCCTTGACAATAGAATTAAAAAGCTGAAAAAGAAAGACATAAGTCTTGTGAAAGTCCTCTGGAATCACCGTGGTGTTGAAGAAGCCGCGTGGGAACTAGAGGAAGAGATGAAGAGAAAATACCCTACTCTTTTCTCTTAATATGTTTTTGTAATGATTTCGGGGATGAAATCCTTGTAAGGGGTGGATAATTTGTAACATCCCTGACCTGGCTTACGAACTAACCCTAGGTGTTTTGCCTAATTAAGTAATTAGATGCTTGTGTTTATCTTTTGAAATGTAATTAAGACTATTGAGGAACTTATATTTCATTTTTAGTCCTTTTTGTATAATGTTGAAACATTGTTTTGTTAAATTATGGAATAAAGTGCAAATTACCCAATTAGAGGGGTTAACTTGCAAATTGCACATATGAAGATGTTCCTCTGATGATGAGACATCATAAGAATGAATATGATGTAGTGGTATGGATCCTCCATGCTTGAGCACCAAGATATAGCTTGTGGAGCAATCCTTGTGCTTTAAAACCTAGTTTTGGTTTAAAGTGCAATTTACCCAAAACATAGGGTGCAACATGTAAAATATATCCTCTAGATTATCTCTCATGTTTCTTGTCATCAATTAGAGAAAAGAAAATGAGAAGGGAGCCTCATTTGAATGACCAAGAAGGAAAGGTAATCTTGATATTAAAATAATCAAGACTTGAGCAAATGGCCCATTTTTTTTGGTCGATGAAAAAACGTGTTACTATTAATAAATCCAAAACTTTGGGTACAAGACTATGTACCCCATACAACCAGGATAGAATACATAGAGACCAAGGTCCAACAAGTGGACCTCTCAGACAAGAAAAGGAAAAAAAACGTACATGAAAGCCAGGTTATCCTATACTAACCAACCTAATAACATCAGCCCTGTTAACATGAAGCCAGGGAAGCAACTATCAATAACACCACCTTCAAAATGTGAACCCTAGCCTCACGAACCAGGCGTAGACTACTAGTCTAGCTAGAAAAGCACACCAAAGCAAACATCCAGATCCTCCTTACTGATCCAGGTGCTTCCAAGCTGCAAAACTCCAAAACAAAAGCCATCAATGACATCGATAACAAACCCATAATTAGGGGCATGAGAACCTTTCTGTCATGCTTATGCATTATAACCAAAACCTGAAAGAAAGGATTCAACAAAGGCTTCATATCCATGCTCACAGATCAGCTCAAAGCATCATCATAACTTTTGAACAAGTGTAAGCCTCTGAGAAGCGAACCACTGATCCAAGGCTTGCAAACTGCATGCTCCAGATCAAGTTGAAGACGCCAGACAGGAACCTACTGCCAATGCCGGAGCGCATGTGTCATGGAAGATAGAGTTGTTGTTTACACAACAACAATACATAGAACCACCAGAGGGATACCTCCGGCCAGACAAATCATCGAGCACCATGTGGGCATACCCACACGTAACAACAGGGTACAACAAGGAATAACCCAGCAGCCAACAGAACCACCGTCCGCCTTCGTGTCCAACTAGGGAACTCACTAGCGAAGCAGAAGACCAGGAAGTGGAGCTGAACGGTCACGAACCTGAACCCCAGAAGGGGGTGCCGCAAACACCACAGAGATGGGAAACATCACCGACCAAGCCAGGGGGATCGGGAAAGGGGCCCACCATCGCCGAGGAGCACCGGGTGTAGGAACACACGGAACCCACCCAACCATGGCTCCTTCATCCAGTTGAACCAAGAGAGTCAAGGAAGAAAGTCGAGGGTGAAAGTCGAGGAAGAAATCCGGCAAAGCCCTGAGGCTAGATCACCGCACGGCAGCCGGGCGAGTAGGAGCAGAGGTGGAGGTGAGACCCCTACCCTGCGGTGATGGAGCAGCACACTTGATCTCAGGATGGAAGGGTACCACTCCTCTCCTTCTGCCACTCATGGGCGAGTAGGAGTCGACTATGTCAATTTGCTGAAGCCATAGATCCATCCGTTACTCCAGCGGCGCAACCCATCCCTGCTCGTTCGCTACCATGGAGAGCCCATCGTTGCGCCGACCTTCCGCCTAACGACTCCAGAAGACGCCACCGAGACCGTTGGAGACCAGGTGGAGGAAGTACCAAGGAGGCACTCCCTCCCCCCAGCGGTAACCACTAGGGTGGTAGAGAGAAGGGAGAGTTGTGAACCCTAGAGAGAGAGCAGCCGAACCCTATTCTTCTCCCAATTAGCTAGCAAATGGCCCTTTAATAAATATATAACATAATAAGATAATTGATTTCTTTTCCTTTTAACCTTGGATAAAGGAGTAGTTTTGCATGTGATTAGTAGGAAGAGATGTGGCCAAGGATGATGCAAGCCTTGGTGGATATGTTTAAGAAATAAAAGAAATAACAATCTTTTTCTTTGCTTTGAAAATATCCAAAAATATATAAGGATCCTTATCAACAAAGCAAGGGATCGTTTCCCTTAGTCCTTTTCTCATCTTATTTTGTTGGCCGACCAAAGGATAGCTCTGGAGTAAGAGGAGGATGGCCAAGTTGGTTTGGTAAGTAGGGATCACCATCTACCTTGAATTCATGGTAGAAACCCAAAAACAAGGTTGGTTTCTTAGTTTTCTTCACACAATTCTTCTTTTTAGCCATCTTCTCCATCCAAAACTTGAAGAACGGACCTCTGGCAACCACTGGAACTTCATCAACCATTAAAGAGACAAAGCTTGGAGCTCTAGATTAGATCTAAAGGTGTGTTTTATAATTCTAACCCTTAAGCTTTGTTAGTGCATCCTTCTTTCTTAGAAACATTGCTTATTCTTCTTCTTTAGACACTTTTGTGTGTTCTTGCAAGTGTTTCCATAAATAACAACCTATGTTCTTGAGGTAGAAGATGATGACGTTAATAGCAATGTTTATCCAAAAACTTGCTTTATCAAATGGTCTCTAACCTTGCTCAAACGGTTTCCCAAACCGTTTGGGAGCAAACAGTTTCAAACCGTTTGAATGCAAACGGTTTCACTAGACCACATAGAAGAAAACAGTCCAAGACCGTTTGGATGCGTTGAGTAGGTGTTGAAAATTTGGAAGTCTATTGAAAATAATGTGGATTAATCTCTTATAAAAAATCATACAGTAATTCTAAGTAAATCACCAATTGAAGGCGCATCAATCATCTAAACCCTAATCGGGTTAATTGCTGATTTCAATAATTGAACTAAGTTGAAGTTTGGGTTGAGTGGCCCAAACGGTTTCAAAACCGTTTGGGGATCACCCAAATAGTACCCAAACAGTATCAAGACCATTTGGTGATCAGCCAAGACCGTTTTAAGGTCTAGGGTTAAGTAGGGTTGACCAATTGAGGGTCCAATGATATCAAGTTGATGAGCAATTAAGTGGTGTTTTGGTGACCAAACCTAGGGTTCAAACCTTAAGTGAATGACTTGGTTTTTGATGAAATAATGGGCAAACAGTCTCAAGACCGTTTGGACGATATCCAAATGATCCCAAGACCATTTGGGGGTCACCCAAGACCATTTGGAGGTCTAGGGTTGACTATGGTGAAGTGGTTGAAGATTGAAAGGCAATAAGTTGAAGTACAATTAATTATTGACCTAGTGGTCAATCTTATGAGCCAAACCTTAATTAGTTGAGTTAGTTTTTGGTGTTGACTTGAGAAAACGGTCTTAAGACCATTTGGAGGTCATCCAAATGATCCCAAGACCGTTTGGGGTCAGGTCATAACCAAATTGAATGATGGTTCAATAGTTTTAAATCGATTAGACTCATGTTAAAACATGTTGAAGAGTAATTGATTCCAAACCCTAATCCAATTGATCCAAGCCCTAATTTATGATCAATTGAGGGTCAATTAAGTGTCAAATAAGTTGAGGGTTGACCTAATTGACTCAATTGATGAGTGGCTAACATGTGCATGATCGATTGAGGGGTTCAACATTGGAAACCCTAACTCAATTGAAGTGGTTGAGACACTTTTTGGTCAATGTGGTTTTGAGGTGGTTTGGACCAAATGGTCTCAAGACCATTTGGGTCCAAACGGTGTCAAGACCTTTTGAGTCCAAATAGTCTCAAGATTGTTTGGGACGAAATGGTCTCCAGACCATTTGGGACCAAATGATCTCAAACCGTTTGATCTCATGCGGTTTCAAGATCGGTTATGTCCATGCGGTTTCAAAGTCAAACTTAGCCAAGCGGTCTTCATGACCAAACAATCTTCACCCCATCTTGGACAAACGGTCTTGAGTGTGTACTTTACCAAACGATTTCAAAAGTCAACAACACCAAATGGTTTCAAGGTCTGTCCAAGACCGTTTGGGGGTTTAGTGTGGAAGATCGTTTGAGGTCTAAAAAGGTCAAGATCATTTGATGCCTTAGTTATCAAGATGGTTTAGTGATTGGTTAACCTAAACCTTATAGATACCTAAAGTGATTAAGGGACCAAGTAATTAGTTGATTAATTTTTTCTTAATCAGTGGTGATCACAACAAAGTTACATTGGTGGGATAGAATGACCAATAACCTTTGATCAAGTAAGCCTTAATGACCACAATAGTAATGACACAATCCATGATGTCAGTATTGAATTGACTTAGCCTAATTAAGGGTAATGTAAACATCATCTTATAGAAAGAGGAAAGAGAAGACTCTTTATATGAATGAGAATCAAGTAACAAACTTCCAATATGTATGAATATATCTAATTAGGGTATGATCCTTCATAGTGAGATCATGAAAACCCTAATGATGATGGTTAATAAATCTTAACCTAATTTGAGAGCATTAATGGAAGTAATCCTCATACATGATGATGGTATAATCTTAATTCATTGTAAATTGAATAATGAACCCTAATCTAGGGTAATGTGATGAAATATGAATAGTAAATCCTAATCTAGGGAAATGTTATGATATGAATAGTAAACCCTAATTCGGGTTATGCTTTTAAGCATGAAACTCTATATTTGAAATATAAAATGAGGAATCATTATTCCTTTTTAAGCTGAAGGGGTTAAATAACCTAATTGAATTGAATAGGGAAATTCTAACCCTAGAAACCAGTCGTGGTGATGTAAAACGGTCGTGGTATATCTTTTGTAGCACGACCGTGCAAGATAGCATGGCCGTGGTGATCTATATTTGACTTGGAAATAAATTGTAATGTGCTGATATAGAGATAATATACATGTTATCAATTGTGTTAGTCATGCAAGTCTTTATAAAGAAGTGATCGTAGCCAGGTAAGGGTTATGATGTCATATTCATTGAAAGCACTTTATATGTTTTGAAAGTAATGACATGTTATGTTGCCTACTAAGAGGTAACATATGAGATTGATGGGTTGTATGAGCCATGTGAAATGTCTGTATTGCCATGAAGTCATCAATATGTTACTTGGTAACAAGTGTTTTGACGATCTAAGGGTTTGAATACCCATATTCCTGAATCATAATGATGCGATGGTTAGGGATTAATATCCCAATGATAACTAGATATGAAATGAACTTGATACAATTAGTACTCTTTCTTTATAGCAATTGCTTTAATGGTTTATGTTTGAAAACATGCCTGATGCTAAAAGAATGTCATAATATACTTAAATAATCAAGTTGAATGATATCATGTAGAGCCCTGACCATAGATCCATCATTGTCAGAAGGTAAATGATGGTGAAACAAGTTTTCCTAAGGGAACTCCTAGAGAGCATACTTTTGAGTATGTGGGGGTTATGGACGCGAATATCATTATATCCAAATGGAGGAATGGATGTGTGATAAACATCAAATCTCTTAATCCTTCATTATATGTTATGTCAGGATGATGTATCACTAATCTCCCAATGATGTTGTTAATGCCGCATCGATGAGAGATAAACAACAAATCCCTCGATGGCGAAGAGAGTAAAACATGCCACTGTAACTCTAATAGCGAAGTTGCCAGAATACCCTAGAAATCTATTTAAGTAGAGACACGAGATGTCCTACATGTTGTACCTCACACTGACTGAGGAAGATGAGGTCAAAGAAATCTGACTCTTCTGATGACCTATGTATGGTACCGATTGCGATTTTGTAATGGTCGGTTGGAGTATGAGCGGTATATCTCATCTCCTTAGGGCATAAATATGTTTTAAAAATGTAATCAGCCGTATAGCATAATTACTTAGGTTGAACTACGAGAAACAATGATTGATGGTACATTGTTTATGGTGCTCTAGTTGAATAACTAGTATACATGTTCTTCACATTCTTTATTGATATAAGTCTTGTCATTCAATCAAGATATAATTGAAATGATTGCATAAAGATTATTGATCTACTTAGATTATGCAAAGAATTGCCTGCTGTTGAATAATTATAGTTCCTCTGCTCATTGTTATTTTAATATTTGCAATGACAATGCTTCTAGCGGAGAGTTATAACTCTCGCTGGGACAATTATTCAATTGTCTCACCCCCGCAGGATTCAACTTCTTAGGTAGATGCCGAGAACGAAGGAACTCATCAGTGAGTGAGCAGCAGCAGTAGAAACAACATCAGGGACAACAATGATCTTCAGGTGGAGACACTGTCTGTCAAGTCTTGTAGTTAGAATGTCCTATGTGTCGTATCTGTACTCTCATGTCCTAGGAGTCAGTAGATGGTTTAATATAGATCTGAGATTTTCGGCATAATGCCTCGAGATTTTTGTATACTGCTCATGTATAGTTCAACAGGGCAGTCAGTGTTATGACTCTCGAGATGTGATATTACAGGGACGTAGTGATGGATCAGTTTGTAAATAACTTATCTTGTTTCTTTATGAAAGATTTTTACCTTTTGAGGTTCTCTTTACAAAAAGTTTTAATTTTTAGTGATTTTTAATAATTCCGCTGCTAGTTAATCTCTTCCACATTCGTTAATCTTGTTTTCGTGAGACGGACGTCACAATGCTATTAAGCTGAAATCAATAGAGGCAAATTTCAATCTTCTCTCTCTAGAAAAGATAAACTTGCAAGCCCAAATTAATGATCTTCAAAACAACCAATCCTATGCAATCATCTAGATTATGATACTATTGTGAAAAAAAGAGATTCTTTATTATCTAATCTAGATCAAGCAAAGTTAGATATCAAAAAGAGAATGGATGAGATTGCTAAGTTACTACAAGATGTTAGTAGCTTAAGAAACAATGATGTTCTTGATAAGATCTAAAATGATTCTCGTGGTCAAATTGGAAGGAGAGGACTAGGTTACAAGCCTAAAGGAAAATCCTATCAAAAACCTAGTGGGGGAAGGACTCAAGTGCCAAAGACTCAATCTATGTATGTACCTAAAGGCAAGTATACATTTGTACCCAAGAACAATCTAGATCAAAAACATATAAAGATAGATGAGATTGATTCCATATGTTGCCATTATTGTTTGCATCTTGGACATTATTCCTTCTCATGTCCTTAGAAGAAAAAGGATGTTGAGTTGGTATGGGTTCCAAAACCCCCAAACTAAATAGATTAAATTAAGTTGAGATACAACCACAGACTCTAAATTGTATATCTTCATGTCTATCTCAACTTAACATAATGAGATAACAAATTTATTCAAGTAATTAAAATTTATAACTTGAAAATACACATTTTTATATAAACATGCAGAAACACATCTTTAATAACTTGTTTTAGTTTAAGTTCCTAAAACCTAGAGATTTGAATATGATTAGTTGAGATTTGACTAAATTGTTACTTTGATACTTAAATGTTTTATCTCAACTAAACTGAGTTTTTAATTACATAATTGAATTGAAAGTGATCTATGTTTTACTTGCAAATAATTACTGAAAAATGATACATAAACATTATCAGTCGAGAAAATGTTCGATCGAGAACACTGTCGATCGAGAATTAGTCGACCGAGTAGGTTACTATTTTTAAAGCTTGCAACAATCTGATAAAACCTGTACAAACAGTAGCATACTCGGTCGAGAAAAACTTTGACCGAGATAAATTCGATCAAAGAATAATTCGACCGAATCAAGTTCTGTTGAACTTGTTTAATTGATCCAGTTTGCTATCAATTTTCTACAAATGATTGATTTAATTTGCAAATTAATAATGAATCTAGGAGATAAACTCTTTAAATATTTTGATAAGCTTGCATTATGACTTATTGAATATACTTTTATCAAACTTATATGCCTTCTTGCAAAATGAATCAATATAGATATAATATAGATTGCAATTGCTATAATCTCCTACATGGTTTGGCTTAAAACTGAAAATATGAACCATGATCGGTCTAATCGAGGAAATTATTGTTTTATCACAATCCACATGGTTTGTCCTAAGTCTATCTATTAAAACCCTATGTCTTGAAATTTGCTTTTAAATGATCATAATCATTGCATTTAAAGGATGTGCTTCTGTTGTTCTATCATAATCATGAATATGCCTTTACTGTTTCACCATGATCATTGTGTCTTCATCTTGTACTTGTTTTGCCTAAAATAATCCTTGATCTATATATACAAACCATGAATGGATATTGCTTTCAAAATGATCATTGTGATTCAGCTCATTACATAATAAGATGAATCTCTATGGCACAAATGCATCTTGACATACTAGTTAAATGAAGCCAAGGAAGTAGTAAGAAATAAAGCTAGGTTGGTAGAACAAGGGTATAATCAACAAGAAGGAATAGACTTTGATGAAACTTATGCACCAGTGGCACGACTTGAAGCCATTAGAATGCTACTAGCTATAGCTTCCCACAAAAACGTCAAACTATTCCAAATGGATGTCAAAAGTGCATTTCTAAATGGCATAATACAAGAGGAAGTATATGTTGCCCAATCACCTGGTTTTGAAATACCGGAAAAAGGTGATTATGTATACAAACTTAAGAAAGAACTTTATGGTTTAAAACAAGCTCCTAGAAATTGGTATGAAAGACTAAAAAACTATCTCTTTGATAATAACTTTTCAATTGGAAATTCAGATTCTACTTTATTTTTCAAAACATATGAATCTGACTTTCTAGTTGTTCAAATTTATGTTGATGATATTATCTTCGGTGCATCAAATGAATCTTTATGTAAACAATTTAGTGATATTATGCAAAAGGAATTTGGAATGAGTCTCATGGGAGAATTGACTTTCTTTCTTGGTTTTCAAGTAAAGTAAACACCCACTGGGATTTTTATAAGCCTAGAGAAGTATACAAATGAACTTTAATGTTTCGGGATGGAACAATGCAAACATGCTACCACTCCAATGGCTACCTCTACTAAAATTGATAAGGATGAAAATGGGGAACCTATTGATGATTCCTTATATAGGGCCATAATTGGTAGTTTTCTTTACTTAACCGCTTCTAGACCGGACATCATGTTTTCCATTGGACTTTGTGCTAGATTTCAATCACAACCTATGCAAACTCATTTTCAAGCTGTCAAATGGATTTTAAGATATTTAGATGACACTACAAATTATGGTCTATGGTATCCTAAAGGACAATATTTGTACTTTAAAGCTTATATTGATGCCGATTGTGTTGGTTGTCGAATTGATTGAAAGATCACAAGAGGAAGTTGTTTCTTGTTAGGAAGATCCTTGGTATCTTGGTTTAGCAAGAAACAAAACACGGTTGCCCTCTCTACAACTGAAGTTGGATATATGGCAGCCGGATCTTGTTGTGCTCAAGTGCTTTATATGCAACAAGTTTTTAATGATTATGGATTTACTTTTTCATCCATGCCTATCTTTTGTGATAATAAAAGTGCTATAAATTTAGCACATAATCCTATTTTACATACCCGTGCCAAACATATTGAAATCCATCATCATTTTCTAAGGGATCATATCTCTAAAAACCATGTATCCCTTCATCATGTTGATACGGAAGATCAATTGGATGATATTTTCACAAAACTACTTCCATTAGATCAATTCAATAAAATAAGGAAGCAACTACTCATTACTCACTTAGAAGATGTTTTCTTTGACACTTGTGCTTCTTAAAATGGTTAGTTTTTCTGATCCTTACATTTTGGCTTCAAATGGACATCTTTTCAAATGATTTGATGGTTATCTTTTTTAAGGGGAGATCAAATTAAGGGGGAGTTTGAACACATGATTTTAATGGATATCTTTTTGAAATGACAAAGGGGGAGAAATAATGTAAATCTTAAATAGTTGCAAATCTTAAATACTCAATCAATGAGTTTCATAATCTCTTGGCTTTACATTAAAAGTTTTTATATTCACCAAGAGTTGGATTTTATGTTCCATACTTCTTTGGGAATAATAAGCACACATTTCATAAACAAGAGAAGGAATACATAAGGTAAATCTCAGGTATGAAACTCAACTCAATTTAAAGATTGTTTGATTTATATTTTGGAAGTGTTTGTCATCTTCAAAAGGGGGAGATTGTTGGCTAAATGGACATCATTTAACTCCCTTTGTTTTGATAATGACAATCATTTCATTCTTGTGGATCTAACGTGCTACTTGAGTGTTGCAAGAACTAGATGGATGGCAAACCTTTGGAAGATCTATATGCTCAAATGCCTTAATTTTATGATTGTAATCAAATGTAAAAACTTGTACAAGTATATAATGTATAAGTACTTAGATATCATGTAAATCAAGCATTTATATCTTCCCTAGCCAATCACAACACCTGGATAGGTCATCCCCTCCAATAGTATCACAACTGCACACTGATACACACACATAGTACATAGTTTAAAACATTGAAATAGAGTCATTCTCAGTCGACAAACTTCTCGACCGAGACACTCTCGGTCGACCAATTCCTCGACCGAGAATGACCCAAGTAGCCATTAGATACAACATACAAGGTAGTTGGGAGTTGGAATCGAATGTTATACACACTTTCTCTAGACAGTCCCTCGGTCGACAAAAACTTCGACCGACTGGGCACTCAGTTGACAATTCCTCGACCGAGACTGTCTCTGTCTGCACTTTTTAGAGTTAATTAACCAGTCGTTGCTAAAGTAATTAGTGGACTACTAACGAGTATTTAAGCACTAAGAACCCCCTAGAAAGTGTCTAAAACGTCCTTTAGCACTCGTAGACCATTCCTATAAATAGGACATGCCTTAGGACACCCAATACACACTTGTGCAATACTTGAGCTTACAAACTTGCAATTGGCAAACCTTTCTTGAGAGCAATTGAGCAACTCCAACATTTTCTATTTGTTTCCACTAATCCAAATTCATGTCATATAGGCTAGCATCTCCTACCCACTGCACTTACACTTCCATACACATTGGTTAGGAGATTAAAACGCTTGATATAGGAAATCAAGCCTTGTGCTATAGCGGTAATTGTAATTTCCTTTTTCCCTTCTTGTTCATTCTTATTGCTTGTACTCTCCTTGCTACTACTAAGGTTGGAGGTTGCGGATTGGAGAGGGTTTGATCTTCTTGGTGGAAAAGGATGACTTTGGACTACTTCCAGAAGGCTATCTCAATGGGAAGCTACTTCTAGAGGAAGGCTACTTCAAGGGGGAGCTTGAAGTTACTTCAGGGAAGCCTGCTTGGAGGTTGGCGGGACTACCTCAAGGTGAAGGTTGTCTAAAGGGTGGTGAAAGTATTTGTAATTTTATGTAACATCCTTGTGAGGTAATAAAATTTAAATACTTTCAAAATCCCAAATGGAAACAATTGGGTAGTGGACTGACTCCTTTAGTTTTTGCTAAAGGTGGAACCACTCTAAACACCTTGCCTCCTTCTTATTATCTCAATTGTGGTTGCTTGAGTTAAATTATTGTTAAAATATTTATAAAACCCTATTCACCCCCCCTCTAGTGGTTTTTCATTTGGTATCAGAGTAGGATTCAAGAAACTCTAATTGAGTCTTAAAGAATGAAGGGTGGTGGTGTCTACAACTGGAAACAATGGAGAAGCATGGACAAATCTTCAACAAGCTGTAATTGGTGCTTAGGAACAAGGCACACAACACCTAGATGTCCATGGAGGTTAAAGAAGGAAGATGAGAATAAAGAATGCCTTATTGCTACAATAAGTGAAGAATAAGAAGAGGTAAGCCTTTTTATGTATATAAAGAAGAATTAATTGCTAGCCTTCAAGAGATACATGATAAGTATATTGAGTGCAAGAAGAAATTAAAGAAATCTAATAAAGCAAATGATGAGTTACATGCTAATCTTCTTGCTCTCACATCTGAAAATGAAGATCTTAAGAAGACATTAAACTTAACTATCAAAGACCTTGATATTAAACTGAAATCAATAGAGGCAAATTGCAATCTTCTCTCTCTAGAAAAGATAAACTTGCAAGACCAAATTAATGATCTCCAAAAACAACCAATCCTATGCAATCATCTAGATTATGATACTATTGTGAAAAAAGAGATTATTTATTATCTAATCTAGATCAAGCAAAGTTAGATATCAAAAAGAGAATGGATGAGTTTTCTAAGTAAAAACTAGAAGTTAGTAGCTTAAGAAACAATGATGTTCTTGATAAGATCTTAAATGAGTCTCATGGTCAAATTGGAAGGAGAGGACTAGGTTACAAGCCTAAAGGAAAATCCTATGAAAAACCTAGTGGGGAAAGGACTCAAGTGCCAAAAACTCAATCTATGTATGTACCTAAAGGCAAGTATACATATGTACCCAAGAACAATCCAGATCAAACTCATAAAAAGAGAAATGAGATTGATTCTATATGTTGCCATTATTGTTTGTGTCTTGCACATTATTCCTTCTCATGTCCTTACAAGAAAAAGGATGTTGAGTTGGTATGGGCTCCAAGACCCCCAAACTAAATAGACTAAATTAAGTTGAGATACTACCACAGACTCTAAATTGTATATCTTCATGTCTATCTCAACTTAACATAATGAGATAACAAATTGATTCAAGTAATTAAAATTTCTAACTTGAAAATACACTTTTTTATATAAACCTACAGAGACACATCTTTAATAACTTGTTTTAGTTTAAGTTCTTAAAACCTAGATATTTGAATATGATTGGTTGAGATTTGACTAAAATGTTACTTTGATACTTAAATGTTTTATCTCAACTAAACTAACTTTTTAATTGCTAAATTGAATTGAAAGTGATCTATGTTTTACTTGCAAATAATTACTAAAAAATGATATAGAAACATTATCGGTCGAGAAAATGTTCGAGCGAGAACATTGTCGGTCGAGAATTAGTCGACCGAGCAGGTTACTATTTTTAAAGCTTGCAACAATCTTTTAAAACCTTTACAAACAGCAGCATTCTCGGTCAAGAAACACTTCGACTGAGATAAATTCGATCGAAGAATAATTCGATTGAATCAAGTTCTGCTAAATCTGTTTGATTGATCCAATTTGCTATCAATTTGCTATAAATGATTGATTTAATTTGCAAATTAAGAATGGATATTGGAGATAAATTCTTTAAACATTTTGATAAGCTTGCATTATGACTTATTAAATATACTTTTATCAAAATGAATCAATATAGATATAATATAGATTGCAATTGCTATAATCTCCTACATGATTTGGCTTAAAACTGAAAATTTGAACCATGATCAGTCTAATCGAGGAAATTACTATTTTATCACAATCCACATGGTTTGTACTAAGTCTATCTATAAAAACTCTGTGTCTTGAAATTTGCTTTTAAATGATCATAATCATTGCATTTAATGGATATGCTTCTATTGTCCTATCATAATCATGAATATGCCTTTACTGTTTCACCATGATCATTGTGTCTTCATCTTTTACTTGGTTTGCCTAAAATAATCCTTGATATATATATACAAACCATGAATGGATATTGCTTTCAAAATGATCAAAATACACATTTTTATATAAACCTTCAAGGACACATCTTTAATAACTTGTTTTGGATTAAGTTCCTAAAACCTAGAGATTTGAATATGATTGGTTGAGATTTGACAAAAATATTACTTTGATAGTTAAGTGTTTGATCTCAACTAAACTGAGTTTTTAATTGCATAGATGAATTGAAAGTGATCTATGTTTTACTTGCAAATAATTGCTGAAAAATGATACAGAAACATTATCGGTCGAGAAAATGTTCGACCGAGAACACTGTTGGTCGAGAATTAGTCGACCGAGCAGGTTACTATTTTTAAAGCTTGCAACAATGTGATAAAGTGGATTTTAGCAAAATAATGAGATAATTACTCTTTTGCCCTCATTATACCTACTAATGGTCCCAAATTATTTTTCTTGTCTTCATAATCATATTTGAGACTCAAATCCAAGATATGGTGACCAATATAGTTTTTATACACATTATAACACTTCAAATTGGATTCATTCATCACTTTGTCCAAAGAATCTAATTGGTCAATTAAACTTTGTCTTTTGGTTCTCAAACTTTTTTATATATTATACACATTTTTGTGAAGCTTTGGTCCAAATTTGAGAACAATTGGACATTCCTACGATTTTCTATGAATTCTTGAAGTTTAGGTGTTGAAAACCCTTCATTTGCCAATTTAATTGATTTTTTCCACATCAGCTATCCAGGGCAAAGCATCGGGGATGTGTTTTGGCCCTTGGATCTGCCTCTTGTGGATCCAGGCCAGATCTGATGGTCACTCTATCATCTTCAACCTCTCACTGATTTTTGGGAGGTATTAATGCTACCAAAACCAACAATTTAGCGAACTTAACCTCGATTTGAAAATCTGAGCAGACAAAAACATCCACCTCATGATTTCAAACTGATCTAGCCCTACTTTGACTGGGTTTCTCACCTTTTTGTGCTGCCAAAATGAACCCTCGCCTCCCATTCTCATCCTTGCGGCCATGGTTGCTGCTATGGGTCCTCTACCTTAAAATCCTAGCCCCGAGGCTATAAAAGGCTCCCAATGACTCGCAGATACCTCACCTTGCTCGAGAAATCCCCATTGCTTGCTGTTTAATCCCCGAGCACCCCTTATCTTCCCTAACTTCACCTCCTATCGCCATGGAACCACCTCCGCATAGGACCTCTAGGCGTCTGCTTTCCTCACCATATCACCTCAATCTGTCACCGCCATCCAACTCGTGAAGCCTCGGCGATCAGATACGGCATGATTGCGGCCTCCATCAGCCTCCCCTGCCCCTAACTCCCCTCCACGCCGATGAACCTGCACCTCCTCATTTCTGGGCTCGCGAGGACCTGCACGATGAAGAGAGGATGTCGGAGCGGCTGGTCCAGGATGGAGAGCCCCGATCCAATCGCTAGTTGAACCAAGGTCTGAAACGAGAAATCAAGTGTGAACTGGCCAATCACAGGCCTGAACCAAATCCCAAACCAAGTGAGCCACCCTACCTATGTGGCTCCATCTTGGCCATTCCTGGTGCATCTAACGACCATCCCTTTTTCAAAATAAGGTATTTTACCTCCCTCTCGACTCGAAAAACAATAAATCGTCTTGATCTTACTTAAATCATATCTAATGCATCTGAACTCCAAAAATTACAAATAAGTAGTCAATATTGATCAGACAAATCTAGTGCATCGTTTAAAAATACTTTTGAGACTAGATTACAAATGTTGTTTGTTTATATCCATATATTTGATCTCTTACTTATTTCATTTATTAAATGGCTCTATAATGATGTTAATTCTTAGAAAACCTAATATCTGACTCTAATGATTACCTTGAAATACAAATATAGATCCAATCTAGTTGACTCTTGAAAATGAATCATTAGTGATCTTGATCTATTTTGATTCAATCTTAATTATAATGGATAATGAGTAAATCTTGATATTGATCTTAATCATGCAAAACCCTTGATATAGTTTTGACCCAGCAATCTGATCGTGAATACAAATGATGTTAGAACAACATAATGATCTAAAGATTTGATGATGACTTGGATAGTGATCATAAATTAGGGTTAACACATGTACCTAGAAAACCTAGGTAGGTCATTCACACTCGAAATACTTGACATGGGAAATAATGTTGGATATATTGAAATATTGGTTGATTATAAGTGAATGACCCAACCCTAAGGTTGACATAGGAAAAGTGTAACCCTAATGTCAAATATTAAACATGATATCAAATATCTTGATTGTAACCCTTGATCCTATCTTGATGATTTAGGATCTGAATCTAAGGGTCTACCTATTATTTGTTGATTATACTCGAAATCCTCAGTGAAAGGTACGCTATTTATATATCTCCTCCTTGATTGTATTGAAGATACTTTTATGTATCTCTTGACTGTATGCTTGTCTATTTACTTGGATGAACTATTGTTCCCTATGATTAGTCTTTTGTTTTTCTATAAAATATTTTGAAAAACATGAAAACATAAATTGCATGCCCATTATGACTGCCCGTATATTGATAATGATGATGATATTGATAATGTTGATAATGTTGATATTGAGTGCAACAACCCCCTCCTTTGGAGGTGGGACTTGTACATTGGCCTCCTATGTTCCTATGGTGAGAAGGAGCCTAGTGACCTTCCCCATCGCGATGGGGTAATAGAGTCACACAAATTATATAAGCATGCTTATCGAATTACAGTATAATGTGAATTCGTAATAAAATTCAAATTGCTTGAAAAACTTGTCGAATAAATGGTGGTTTTTCAAATTGCTTGTTATTCTTTGAATATAAGTCCTGCCAAGTATACTATTTTGTTATAAATCGTTTTACTTGATTTTGATAGCGTACCGTGCAATTGCATGATTGTGTCTTGATTTTCTTGATTTTAGGCAATACAAATGGAATATTGAATAAGATCGCTTCCACACTCATACACTCTGATGACAAAGATAAATCGGTTATATCTCCATATTGGGTTAGTTTGTTATTCATTTATCCAGTTTTGAGTTATTTATTTCTTATTGTATATGCCAGTGTGATTGATCCTATTGGGCCACTCAGGGATGGGCGCTTCAATCCTTTTTCTACTGTCTAGGCAGTAGGATTGGGATTGGGGTAAGAATGGTTCCGTGATAGTTGGTATCAGAGCTTACACACACTCATATACCTTAAGTAAATAATTTCTCAAGTCTCTTACACCCAAGAAATCCTAAAGTCCATAATGGTGAAAATTGAGGTGTCTAGGCTCGGGGTCCTGACATAATTTCTCCTATCTGTTTTCACAGTGGTTGAGATCCCCCGCTCTACATGGCCTTAATTGATCCAGAATTGGACCTAAAGGTTCTCTTGTGAAACCCTAGAGAGTTTTCTAGCATCTCATCTCTTCTTTAAGCACAATCCTAAGCCACCCATGTAGATGAAGATTAGGTAGTCTTCTCATCTCATCATGTGGTCCTTTTCATGACCTTTCACCACATGATGTCTCGATTATGGGTAGCTTATGAATGGGAAAAGTAAATATTGCTAAATCTTGAAAGGTGATACCATGATCTGACTTTAATGTGAAAACTTGATCAATTCAGCTTGAAAATCAAATACTCACGTATGACTCCTGATATCATGAACACTAAATTTAGCCAAAATGTGACTACATGTTTGCTATGTTTGAGGTCAATATTAATAATCTTGATTTGGTGAAATAAGAATGACTTATACCTTATTGTTGATAAGGTCCCTATTTGACTAAACCCATATTGCCCTATTGTTGATTAAACCTCAAACATAGTTAAGTAATCTCGTATCCTATTTTTTTATACATATCTTGACCATGCTATCAAGTTATTAAGCCTTAGACTCACAAAATTAAGGTGTAAGACCTATGATGCAAAAAGCAATTTTCCTATTGACTATTGATGCTTTTTGTAATCTTGATTTTAATATTCTGATTATGGACCTAGATTTTGCACTATTATGTTCTAAATTCTTGATTTATAAATTATAACACTACCTTGATCATGAAAGGAAAGAATTGCAAATCTTGACACTATTGCCCTATTATCTTGAATTTTGATCTTATACGATTTAATCATGGATAATCTCCCTATTTGAATAAGCTCAATTGATAATGATTAATGTTGGTAATGTGCTAGATTAGGGTGGTAGTTGACTCATGACTCCCCTAACCTAGGTCACATCACTATTTCGACTACCTCTAAATTTTCGTATTGTTGATTATTTAGAGTTTGAAAGGTTTCCCCTTTCACCCGATTTTGATTGATTGACCTAAGCCTAATAGGTTAAAACCATGGTTGATACTCGATCTTGAATATTGATTTGATAATGACCTTGATATATGACAATGTCGACTATAGGTGGTGGTTAACTTCCTAGATAGACCTAGTTCTAGATCATTCATCAAACTTGGAAACCATGATAATGAAATCTTGACATGTTGATCAAATATTGCTTGAATATTATTGCTAGAAATTGAATATAGATGAGTGATCTCCCCTAAGGTCTAAACAGGAATATAAACTCGAGATTTGAAATATATATACATATGATCAAGACCTATAACTTTTGGTGTCTAAAATCTCGACTCTTGATATTGATTAATGGACTTGTGACTCATGATTATCAATCTCAATAATGATACAAAGCCTATGTTCACATTATTTGGATCTACAAATCATACTAGATATATGACTAATGACTTCAAAATCCCAAATTTTGAAATTTTCAAAATGATGACTATTTTGACTTCTCAATTTATGACTTAGGGTTTAGCTCTCATTAGGACTACGATGGGACCTCCCAGTAATTTTTAGCCTGAAAATCATGATATTGAAAGTATGATGTGGTCTTGAAATTTTGAAATCTGAAATCTCAAATCATGGATGTATAACCCCACCTAAGCCCAATGTAGAGTCTAAGACCCTGAGATACTGGGATTGAAAATCACATTATACACTTGAACTCTATTTGTTTGACCTAAAATATGATCTCTCCAAATTTGTGATCAATATGATATTCCATATTTGTGACTCATATAATGACTTTGGACAATATATGTGTTGATTTTGATACTCAATTGCTTGATGATGAAATAATGTTAGTACCAAGTTGATTATGATAAAGAACATGGAATCCCAATTATGATTTTTGGATCACTTGAAATTTGAGGACATGATTGTGACTATATAATTGAGGATACTCTAGTATTTGAGGATATGATCTGGATTTTGATGGTCCCAATTTTGAGGATGTTTTTGATTTTTGGGGACAAAATTCCTTTTTAAGGAGGGAAGGATGTGATAAAGTGGATTTTAGCAAAATAATGAGATAATTACTCTTTTGCCCTCATTATACCTGCTAATGGTCCCAAATTATTTTTCTTGTCTTCATAATCATATTTGAGACTCAAATCCAAGATATGGTGACCAATATAGTTTTTATACACATTATAACACTTCAAATTGGATTCATTCATCACTTTGTCCAAAGAATCTAATTGGTCAACTAAACTTTGTGTTTTGGTTCTCAAATTTTTTCTATATATTATACACGTTTTTGTGAATCTTTGGTCCAAATTTGATAATAATTGGACATTACTACGATTTTCTATGAATTCTTGAAGTTTAGGTGTTGAAAACCCTTCATTTGCCATTTTAATTGATTTTTTCCACATCAGCTATCCAGGGCAAAGCATCGGGGATGTGTTTTGGCCCTTGGATCTACCTCTCATAGATCCAGGCCAGATCTGATGGTCGCTATATCATCTTCAACCTCCCGCTGATTGCGGGGAGGTATTAATGCTACCAAAACCAACAATTTAGCGATCTTGACCTCGATTTGAAAATTTGAGCGGACAAAAACACCCACTTCATGATTTCAAACTGATCTAGCCCTACTTTGACTGGGTTTCTCGCCTTTTTGTGCCGCCAAAATGACCCCTCGCCTACCATTCTCATCCTTGCGGCCATGATTGCTGCTCTGGGTCCTCTACCCTAAAATCCTAGCCCCGAGGCTATAAAAAGGCTCCCAATGACTCGCAGATAGCTCACCTTGCTCGAGAAATCCCCATTGCTTGCTTTTTAATCCCCGAGAACCCCTTATCTTCCCTAACTTCACCTCCTACTACCATGGCACCACCACCGCATAGGACCTCTAGGCGTCTGCTTTCCTCACCATATCACCTCAATCCGTCGTCGCCATCCAACTCGTGAAGCCTCGGCGATCAGATACGACATGATTGCGGCCTCCATCAGCCTCTCCTGCCCCTAACTCCCCTCCATGCCGACGACCCTGCTCCTCCTCATTTCTGGGCTCATGAGGACCTGCATGAGGAAGAGAGGATCTCGGACCGGCTGGTCCAAGAAGGAGAGCCCCGGTCCAATCGCTAGTTGAACCAAGGTCTGAAATGAGAAATCAAGTGTGAACCGGCCAATCAAAGGCCTGAACCAAATCCAAAACCAAGTGAGCCACCCCGCCAATGTGGCTCCATCTTGGCCATTCATGGCACATCTGACGGCCATCCCTTTTTCAATATAAGGTATTTTACCTCCCTCTCTACTCGAAAAACAATAAATCGTCTTGATCTTGCTTAAATCATATCTAATGCATCTGAACTCCAAACATTACAAATAAGTAGTCAATATTGATCAGAAAAATATAGTGCATCGTTTAAAAATACTTTTGAGACCAGATTCCAAATTTTGTTTTTTGATATCCCTATATTTGATCTCTTACTTATTTCATTTATTAAATGGCTCTATAATGATGTTAATTCTTGGAAAACCTAATATCTGACTCTAATGATTACCTTGAAATACAAATCTAGATCCAATCTAGTTGACTCTTGAAAATGAATCATTAGTGATCTTGATCTATTTTGATTCAATCTTAATTATAATGGATAATGAGTAAATCTTGATATTGATCTTAATCTTGCAAAACCCTTGATATAGTTTTGACCCAGCAATCTGATCTTGAATACAAATGACGTTAGAACAACATAATGATCTAAAGATTTGATGATGACTTGGATAGTGGTCATAAATTAGGGTTAACACATGTACCTAGAAAACCTAGGTAGGTCATTCACACTCGAAATACTTGACAAGGGAAATAATGTCGGATATATTGAAATATTGGTTGATTATAAGTGAATGACCCAACCCTAAGGTTGACATAGGAAAAGTGTAACCCTAATATCGAATATTAAACATGATATCAAATATCTTGATCTTAACCCTTGATCCTATCTTGATGATTTAGGATCTGACTTGAAGGGTCTACCTATTATTTGTTGATTATACTCGAAATCCTCGGTGAAAGGTATGCTATTTATATAACTCCTCCTTGATTGTATTGAAGATACTTTTATGTATCTCTTGACTGTATGCTTGGCTATTTACTTGGATGAACTACTGTTCGCAATGATTAGTCTTCTGTTTTTCTATACAATATTTTGAAAAACATGAAAACATAAATTGCATGCCCATTGTGACTACCCGTATATTGATAATGATGATGATATTGATAATGTTGATAATGTTGATATTGAGTGCAACAACCCCCTCATTTGTAGGTGGGACTTGTACATTGGCCTCCTATATTCCTATAGTGAGAAGGAGCCTAGTGACCTCCCCATCATGTTGGGGTAATAGAGTCACACAAATTATATAAGCATGCTTCTCGAATTACAGCATAATGGGAATTCGTAATAAAATTTGAATTGCTTGAAAAACTTGTCGAATAAATGTTGGTTTTGCAAATTTCTTGTTACTCTTTGAATATAAGTCATGCCAAGTATACTATTTTGTTATAAATTGTTTTACTTGATTTTGATAGCGTACCGTGCAATTGCATGATTGTGTCTTGATTTTCTTGATTTTAGGCAATACAAATGGAATATTGAATAAGATCGCTTTCGCACTCATACACTCTGATGACAAAGATAAATTAGTTATATCTCCATATTGGGTTAGTTTGTTATTCATTTATCCAGTTTTGAGTTATTTATTTCATATTGTATATGCCAGTGTGATTGATCCTATTGGGCCGCTCAGGGACGGGCGCTTCAATCCTTTTTCTACTGTCTAGGCAGTGGGATTGGGATTGGGGTAAGAACGGTTCTGTGACAAACAATCTGATAAAACCTGTACAAATTGGAGCATACTCGGTCAAGAAAAACTTCGACTGAGATAAATTTGATCGAAGAATAATTCGACCGAATCAAGTTCTGCTGAACCTATTTAATTGATCCAGTTTGCTATCAATTTGCTATAAATGATTGATTTAATTTGCAAATTAAGAATGAATCTTGGGGATCAATTCTTTAAACATTTTGATAAGCTTGCATTATGACTTATTAAATATACTTTTATCAAACTTATATACCTTCTTACAAAATGAATCAATATAGATATAGTATAGATTGCAATTGCTATAATCTCCTACATGGTTTTGCTTAAAACTGAAAATATGAACCATGATCGGTCTAATCAAGGAAATTACTATTTTATCACAATCCACATGGTTTGTCCTAAGTCTATCTATAAAAACCCTTTGTCTTAAAATATGCTTTTAAATGATCATAATCATTGCATTTAATGGATATGCTTCTATTATCCTATCATAATCATGAATATGCCTTTACTATTTCACCATGATCATTGTGTCTTCATCTTTTACTTGGTTTGCCTAAAATAATCCTTGATCTATATATACAAACCATGAATGGATATTTCTTTCAAAATGATCATTGTCATTCAGCTCCTTACATATTAAGATGAATCTCTATGGAACAAATGCATCTTGACATACTAGATAAATGAAGTCGGGGAAGTAGTAAGAAATAAATCTAGGTTGGTAGCACAAGGGTATAATCAACAAGAAGGAATAGACTATGATGAAACTTATGCACCAGTGGTATGACTTGAAGCCATTAGAATGCTACTAGCTATAGCTTCCCATAAAAACGTCAAACTATTCCAAATGGATGTCAAAAGTGCATTTCTAAATGGCATAATACAAGAGGAAGTATATGTTTCCCAACCACCTGGTTTTGAAATACCAGAAAAAGGTGATTATGTCTACAAACTTAAGAAAGCACTTTATGGTTTAAAACAAGAACCTAGAAATTGGTATGAAAGACTTAAAAACTATCTCTTTCATAACAGCTTTTGAATTGGAAATTCAGATTCTACTTTATTTTTCAAAACATACGAATCTTACTTTCTAGTTGTTCAAATTTATGTTGATGATATTATCATTGGTGCATCAAATGAATCTTTATGTAAAAAATTTAGTGATATTATGCAAAAGGAATTTGAAATGAGTCTCATGGGAGAATTGACTTTCTTTCTTGGTTTTCAAATAAAGTAAACACCCTCTAGGATTTTTATAAGCCTAGAGAAGTATACAAATGAACTTTTAAAATGTTTCCGGATGGAACAATGCAAACATGCTACTACTCTAATGGCTACCACTACTAAAATTGATAAGGATGAAAATGGGGAACCTATTGATGATTCCTTATATAGGACCATAATTGGTAGTTTTCTTTAATTAACCGCTTCTAGATCGGACATCATGCTTTTTGTTGGACTTTGTGCTAGATTTCAATCACAACCTATGCAAACTCATTTGCAAGTCGTCAAATGGATTTTACGATATTTAGCTGAGACTACTAGTTATGGTCTATGGTATCCAAAAGGACAATCTTTGTACTTTAAATCTTATACCGATGCTGATTATGTTGGTTGTCGAATTGATCGAAAGAGCACAAGCGGAAGTTATTTATTGTTAGGAAGAGCCTTAGTATCTTGGTTTAGCAAGAAACAAAACATGGTATCCCTCTCCACAACTGAAGCTGAATATATGGCAGCCAAATCTTGTTGTGCTCAAGTGATTTATATGCAACAAGTTTTAAATGATTATGGCTTTACTTTTTCATCCACACCTATCTTTTGTGATAATACAAGTGCTATAAATTTAGCACATAATCCTATTTTACACAGCCATTCCAAACATATTGAAATCCGTCATCATTTTCTAAGGGATCATATCTATAAAAACGATGTATCCCTTCATCATGTTGATACAAAAGATCAATTGGCTGATATTTTCACAAAACTGCTTTTATTAGATCAATTCAATAAAATAAGGAAGCAACTACCCATTACTCCCTTCAAATGGACATCTTTTCAAATGATTTGATGGTTATCTTTTTTAAGGGGAGAACAAATTAAGGGGGAGTTTTAACTCATGATTTTAACGGATATCTTTTTGAAATGACAAAGTGGGAGAAATAATGTAAATCTTAAACAGTTGCAAATCTTAAATACTCAATCAATGAGTTTCATAATCTCTTGGCTTTACATTAAAAGTTGCTATATTCCCCAAGAGTTTGATTTTATGTTCCATACTTCTTTGGGAATAATAAGCACACATTTCATAAACAAGAGAAGGAAGACACAAGGTAAATCTCAGGTATGAAACTCAACTTATTTTAAAGATTGTTTGATTTATAGTTTGGAAATGTTTGTCATCTTCAGAAAGGGGGAGATTGTTGGCTAAATGGACATCATTTGACTCCCTTTGTTTTGATAATGACAAACATTTCATTCTTGTGGATCTAACGTGCTACTTGAGTGTTGTAGGAACTAGGTGGATGACAAACCTTTGGAAGACCTATATTCTCAAATGTCTTAATTTCATGATTGTAATCAAATGTAAAAACTTGTACAAGTATATAATGTACACATACTTATATATCATGTAAATCAAGTGTTTAGATCTTCCCAAGCCAATCACAACACTTAGATAGGACATCCCTTACAATAGTGTCACAACTGCACACTGATACACACACTTAGTACATAGTTTAAAACATTGAAATAGAGTTATTCTCAGTCAATAAACTTCTCGACTGAGACACTCTCGGTCGACCAATTCCTCGACCGAGAATGACCCAAGTAGTAATTATATACAGCAGACAAGGTAGTTGGGAGTTGGAATCAAACGTTATACACACTTGCTCCTGACAGTCCCTCGGTCGACAAAACCTTCGACCGACTGGGTACTCGGTCGATAATTCCTCGACCGAGATTATCTCTGTCTGCACTTTTTAGAGTTAATTAACTAGCTGTTGCTAAAGAAATTAGTGGACAACTAACGGCTAGTTAAGCACTAAGAACCCCCTATAAGTGTCTAGAATGTCCTTAAGCACTCATAGGCCATTCCTATAAATAGGACATGCCTTAGGACACCCAATACACACTTGTGCATTACTTGAGCTTACATACTTGCAATTGGCAATCCTTTCTTGAGAGCAATTGAGCAACTCCAACATTTGCTATTTGTTTCCAGTGCTCCAAATTCGTGTCATGTAGGCTAGCATCTCCTACCCACTGCACTTACACTTCCATACACATTGGTTAGGAGATAAAAATGCTTGATATAGGAAATCAAGCCTTATGCTACAACGGTAATTGTAATTTCCTTTTTCCCTTCTTGTTCATTCTTATTGCTTGTACTCTCCTTGCTACTCCTAGAGTTGGAGGTTGCGGATTGGAGAGGGTTTGATCTTCTCAGTGGAGAAGGAGGACTTTGGACTACTTCAAGAAGGCTATCTCAATGGGAAGCTACTTTAAGAGGAAGGCTACTTCAAGGGGGAGCTTGAAGTTACTTAAAGGAAGGATGATTCGATGTTGGTGGGACTACTTCAAGGTGAAGGCTATCCAAAGGGTGGTGAAAGTATTTGTAATTTTATGTAGCATCCTTGCGAGGTAATAAAATTAAAATACTTTCAAAATCCCACTTGGAAACAATTGGGTAGTGGACTGACTCCTTTAGTTTTTGCTAAAGGTGGAACCACTCTAAACACCTTGCCTCCTTCTTATTATCTCAATTGTGGTTGCTTGAGTTAAATTATTGTTAAAATATTTATAAAACCCTATTCTCCCCCCTCTAGTGGTTTTTCATACTAGACCACTACCCTTTAGGGTCTTGCTGTCTCTATCTCAGCAGTTGGGTCATTTCCTCCTCCTTTTTGGGACAAGAGAATCTAATGTGCCCAATCTATTTACATTTATAACACATCATATAAGCATTCCCCTATTTTTTCAGCCTTACAATCGATCTAGAGGCCAAACTAAGAGTTCTAACTGGTGGAACATTAGGTCCTTTACCCTTTCTGGGTAGCCATTTCCCTAGTGTACTAGACATTGGTTGTATTAGTGGTACTAAAAACTTCCCCTTTTTTGAGCTACTAGGCCTCTGTTCCTAAATTTGGACAGGCCTTTTCTTAATTCTTTCCCCATTATCCATTTTTGGACAATCTCTTCTGATATGTCTAGGCTACGTACACCTATAGAAAACCCTGATTTTGGGTTGTAACCTATTTCTTTTAACATTTTCCATTGCTACAACATGCCGATGTTGATCAAGAATCCTGTTGGAGTCCAAAACTTCATCATTAGGGGCTGCTAATCTGGGTTGTGTTGCTAATACCCAGTCCACTATACGCATCATAGCTTTCCTAACATGCCCAACAGTGATATCAAAAGAATGATTCCTTATCATAGTTGGATCATCTTTGGGATTCTCAGGAAGTCGTTCTTCTCTCGCCTGGTCCCTTGCACCTTATGTTGGTGCAGCAACATTGCTTTCAGCAATGTACTCCTTGGGTTCTCCAGACATCTTAAAGCTTTACTCTATCTTCTACATAAGTATAACTCACTATAAGATATGCTGGAGGACACTAGAATAGACTCAACACCTTAGTACTATGTCTCACTAGACTTAGCACACATTAAGCTCTGATACCAAAACATTGTAACGACAGTCGCCAAACTGACAGACAAATCGTTCCTAATTAAGCGGAATTAAACATAAACAACGGCTTAACAAAAATCACTAAAAATTAAAACCATTTTATAAAGAGATCCATTTCTAGGAAAACTCTTACTGAAAGACCCAAAACCTTATATACATCATTGTTCACATTGTACATACACTATACCATCTCTTCTCGAGAGTAACATATAACAGTTGTTCTATCAAAACACATACTGGATCAACATAAAATCTCGAGGCGTTCAAGCCAAAATCTCAGATCATTCATCAAACCATTACGAACCAACTCCAAGGACCTGAGAGTACAAAGACAACACATAGGACTTCTATCTTCAAGACATGGCAGATAGTACACGCAACTTGAGCTATCACTACTGCCTCAACTGTTGTTCCTCCTCTGCAAAAAGATTTTCGCCACCTTGTGCATGTCCACCTAAAAAAATGTGGATCCCATGAGGTGAGACAATTATCCCAGCGAGAAATATAACTCTCCACTGACCATATAATTATCCCAGATTAAACATTTATAAACCCAGCAAAGGTTCTTTTTATTTAAACAGGAAGGATAATTCACTATATGAATAGAATGAAGTAATCTCCTTTCTTAAGGATAACACTGCATCTACCCATGGTAGAGTTATAAATCATCTATCTTCTTTGCAAGGAATATAAAGAGCATAAATAACATCTATCAACTAAGATGTATAACTGAAGCACGCATCAATCAATGTTTTCCATATTCGATCCTTAAGCATATATGCTACACGGTTGATTACATTTTACAATCACACTTATTCCTTGAGGAGATGAGATATACCGCTCATACTCCAACCAACCACGATGGCGTAAAGCATCAGCACCATACAAGGTCAATGACAGAGTCAGCTGCCAAGACCTCCCTTATCTCAGTCAGTAGAAGACCACATGCAGGACATCTTGTGTCACTGCTAAATAGCTTTCCAGGGTATACTAGCAACTTTGCTATAGAATTGCAGGGGCAACTGCACTCTATTCGGAATCAAGAGATTTTATGTTTATCTCCACACAAATCTGACATTAATCATCATCGAGAGATTTGTGATACATCCATCCCGACACATATAATGAAGGATTGAGAGATCTCATGTTTATCTCACGTCAATCTCATATTAGGGTGTAAGGATATTCATGCCCATCACCCCCACATATTCAAAAATATGCATTCATCAGGTTATGCCACAGAGCAACCTGTTTCACCATTCAGCAAATCCTGACGCTGATGGATCTATGGTCAGGGCACTACATGATGAGATTCCACTTGGTTAATTAGGTACATTACTATATTCTTTTAGCATCAATCAAGTTTCTAAACATGAATTATTATGACAAATGCTTCAAAGAAAATATTAATACATCTATCAAGTACTTTTCAAATCTTCAGAACACATATAACATTTAGGATCTCAATCCCTTATCACATTATTGAGAATTTCTGATCTCTTAACATTATTATCATCATGATTACTAGATCTGGGTATTGAAACCCTGAGTTCATCATAGAACATTGTTAATACCTCTAGGTCCTCATAGCAAGGTATACATTATACTTGTTATATAAGCATCTCACATGGCTCACAAGGCCCATTCAACATCTTGTCGCCTCTCACTAGGCAAAAAATTATCACATGGCTCACAAGGCCATTACACATCTTGTCACCTTTCACTAGGCAACAACTTATTCACATGGCTCACAAGGCCATTGCACATCTTGTTACCTATCACTAGGCAACAACTTATTCACATGGCTCACTAGGCCATTGCTCATTATACTTTTTATACAAGTATTTAACATGCCTTACAAGGCTTATGCAATAAGAGAATTACAACCTTCCCATCATTAGGGTTAGGGTTTTCCTTTATAGCTGAATAGGGTTTCATGTTCATTTTATTAATCCAACCCTAATTCATTGCTCTACACATCTGGAGCATACTTTGATGTCATAAGTATTTAATCATACTTATTTATTCTCATCTTTTATCATTAAATGATAATCAACACAAGGTATGAGTTTCTCTCTCATCCTTACTAGAATATGATTACATCATACTTCATTAACTTGGATTAACCCTTTCTCAAGGTATATAGCCTACTCTTATCAAAGTGTATTTAACTTATTACATTTTGATGTAATAATTGACATGACACCCTTCATTTGATACCAATCCAAGTATATTGGATTTGAGGTACATCAAGGTATATTAACTTTGAGGTACTGGATGTAATATTAATCATGTCTTGATCTATCACTTCCCTCATCACATAACTTACTTAAGTTCATCAATTATCTTGTATTAGGGTATTTCCCATCCTAATACTTTAGGCACTAACTCATCACATTTATCATGTAGTGTATTGGTCATAAATCACACATTTGAATTGTCTAACCATCATCAATTGATATGGACTTATCTCAGGTTGAAGCATTATTGATATAACGTTGTCAATTATCAATCACTTTAGGTGTTTCACCTATCAAGGTATTATCCACACCATTACTTGGTATTATACTCATCACTCCTAAGAGTGTTTTTCCCTCACCTTTAAAAAGTGTCTCAGGTTGGAGGTGTGCATATATTCACCATATTGGGTTGTAGGTGTATAGATACCACCATATCGGGTTGGAGGTGTATGAGCACTCACCATATCGGGTTAGAGATGTATGAACACCATCCATATTAGGTTATATGTGTTTGTATGTGTGACACATATCATGCAGAGGTATTACACCATCACCATGTCGGGCTAGAGGTGCATTCAATCACCATGTCATGTGGCTCACCATCTAAGGCTGGCCGTGACGAGTTAGGGTTTTCCATATCGGGCTCAACCCAATATATTCATCTTATTTCCTCCTTTAATGGTACCATCCTATATTAAGGATGATTAATATGTTAAACAATTGGTTAAACGCTTCTCAACCCATTATACAAGTCGATAGGAGTGACAGACACCAAGCTATGTTGGGCTACACCATCCCATGTTGGGTTATAACACCCATGTCGGTTTATAACACCCATGTCGGGTTACACCATCCCATGTTGGGTTGAATCACCCATGTCGGGTTACACCATCCCTTGTTGGGTTGCATCACCCATTTAGGGTTACACCATCCCATGTTGGGTTGCATCACCCATGTCGAGTTAGGGTTGGTCGTGACGGGCACATGGTACATGTATGTATCGCCCATGATGTTTAAGAGGTATCATCTCATCATCATGTTGGGCTAGACATCAACTAGGGCTGGCCGTGATGGTCTCCATGTCATCTCGAGTTGTGTATCGGGATACCATATCGTGCAATAACACTTACTACTCTTCACTCATATCGGGATACCCAAGTTAGAGTTTCATATCAACATACAAGTGTACATTTAACCTTGTATCATGCATGGAGTCTATACTTGACTTCCTATTGTGCAAGCATATCGTGCAAGCATCTTGGGCAAGACATACCCATATCGGGTTAGAGCTACTTGTGTATATGCTTGAACTCGATATCACTTTTACAAAGTGATACCATCTTCTTTAAGCTCTATACCTCTATTCTAATAGTTATAATTCATGATGACAGGTCTAAGAAACTACTAGAACTCATAATTTCATCAACTATTTCAGTAAATTTCAGAATTAAAAGTAGTTCATTAAGTATAGCAATTTAGGTGATGAATAATAACATGGTTGAGTTCAAGTTATATAACCCACCTTAAGAACAACTTCAAAGCTCCAAGATCGAAAGATCCATGTTCCCAAGGTTGAGGATGAACTTCTCAACTACTCTAAATACAAGAAATCACTATGGATAAGTAATTGGTGAAGAGGATAAGAAAGGTAGCTCATAACCCTAATTTCGTGCTTCAATTCAAGCTTGAAGACGACTATGGCTTACCTTAGGGTTAACATTTGGGCTCCTTAGAACCTTGGCCGACACCCTACCACTCTTGGGCGATATGGACTTCCTCTTGGCCGATACAACTTTGCTTGTGGCCGATATCTCACCCTTATGGCCGATATCACCCTTCTTGGCTGATACCACCTTGCTTGGCCGATATCACTTTGTCTTGGCTGATACCACATTGTCTTGGCCGATACCCAAAGCTCTATGGCTGATATCACTTTGCCTATGGAATACACAAAAACTATATGGCTGATATGGGAGATAATGGTGGTCATAAATTTTGAAAAGGTTCACTAGCAAGTGAAGAGAGGGGTATTTATACTTGAAGTCCATGAAAAAGTATGTAATGAGGTGTCTCCTTCTTAAGCTACTTATTGCCACGTGTCCATGCATGCTTTCCAGATGTCCATGCATGTATGCATAATTATCTTGACATGCAAAAATGTTGATAATTATCTTTTCATCAAACTTCGTCCATCACTTATCTATTTGGATAAGTCATCTAGGTTTAATTACTATTTTAAGTCAAACTGATACACTTTTTCTAAGGAAACTTGTAGGCCAACACACCTCACCTCCTTGAGGTGATTAGCCCATCATGGGCAAGGCTAAAAGATCAAAAACCGATATCGGCCTCCCCCAATGGGCTCTTGCCCGATATGGCTAGTCATATCAAGTCTACAAGCCGATACAAGTTCAAATTAGGGTTTCAATTCAACCCTTACATGGTCTTTTCATTACCAAAAGTACTATCACTTCAATGTGACTCAAACATGGCGCCCCCTTATTTCTCTTTCCTCTAAATGATACCAAGAGGAAGTAGAGACACTCTAGAGATGGTAATTTGCACATCAACACCACATTTTAGGTAAATTTCAAATTGTACCAAAATTGGTGTATTCAACACAATTATTATTCCAACAAGTTTCAACTTGCAATTGGGGCTCTCCACAAACCTCCCCTTAGCACCATTTTATCTCTCATGATTCCAAAACACATAAGGAAAATTCAACATGTGTCAATTTGCAACATAACCCCTCATATTGGGTAAATTGAACTTTTTACCCCAACTATCAAATAATGCACAAACAACTTGCAAATAAGTTCAAACCTGAAAATTAAACCCTATAAGAGTCTTAATTACTTTTCAAAATATTGCATCAAGTTTTTAAAAAACTTACTTAAGCAAAACTTCTAGGGTTAAGCCATAACCTAGGTCAAGGTCATTACAATCATCATCATCATCATCATCATCAATGTAGGTCATCTAGGCTACTTACTAGCCTAACCTTTATCATGGCTTTAGACAGACAAAAACTAGCATCTAAACAATCCCATCTAGACTTGACATTACATCTCTTTCTCTTATGTCACATGGATCCTCACCACCTTTCTACGTGTGGTAACATATTCATATGTATATATACTAATACTTGAAATAGGTTTTCTACAACGTTGAAAGAAGTGATGAAAACCGCCATACTCTATTCGATCAAAACCAAAACCAAAATGAGTTAACACACTCATGAGGTAGTCTAGTACCATGACACCTAGAGAACTAGAAAGAACACAATGCGCACATGTGTAGCTATCCTAAGCACATGCTGCAAACATATATCTAGGGTGGTAGTAAGAACTCCCTTTTCTCACCCTCTTGAATCTAGAACTCATACTACATGATAGAAGGAGGAGAAATGAAAGGATCTAGGGATTACACAAGTCTACACCTAGTTCTAGAACATCCAGGTTCTGACCTGGAGGATAACTCAAATCAGTCAATAAAGGACAACTCATTAAGATTCTAAGTTTGAGATGTAAGGTTTTGTTTATTTTGCATTTCACGTGAGAAATGTTGGTGTAGTTATTATTCATGCTTTGATACCATCGGTAACAGAACCAGAATCCCAGTCCCATGAACCAAACAAATACTAAAGACAACATGCGGAAGTGTGAAATGCTTATCATACATGAACAAATAATAAGATAAAGGCACCATTCATAATCTCATCAATCTACAATATATATTAAGCAACATTGTTTATTACAAGCTTTTAATTACATACTCAAGAGTGCGATTGTTCAATTGTGCTCATGTACACTATGGATCTAACAACAAAAACACATGGCATAGCTCACCAAGCCCACCAACTTCTAGCCATCTCTAAACCTATAAAACACGTGAAACAAGGCATGTGAAGCACATGAGGTGCCGAGTACAGGGCTAAAAGATACATATACATAAGCTTTGCATACTTTGAAAACATTTGCATAAGTAATGAACAAGAGATAAACAAGTTAAGTATTTAGAAAAATGAGAGCCCATGTTTTATGTCATTTCACTCCAATTATACCATCATTTCATGCATTCATCAATATCATGTATTCGTAAGGCCTTTTATGGACAACTTCTTACTGGAAGAGTTTACGAGGGTGCTCAAGATTAGCAACGATCTACCCTACATTGATAACTCAAGTAGGATGCCCATCCTCATGTCCTTACCGCAAAACTTCAGGCAGGTGCATGAGTTTTGTATAATAGAGTTTCCATATTATGTTTGCAAGTTATAAAACATAGTACAAGACAAACATTGAGTACAATACTAGAGTACTACATGGAAATATTTGAGCAAGTAAATAAACACAAATATGTATCACATTCAAGCAAGAAAGCCATAGCCCTATAATTATTAAAGCACGTACCTAGTTCAGAAGTTTACAACCTAACACATCCTTGACCATCTAGATCTCAAACAACACCTGGTTAATTAAAACATTACATGCATTCATTAGATTCTAATCATTAACCCTAACTAGATTCAGTTTAGGGTTAATGTTAAACATTGATTATTGGTGCATTTGATAACCTTTTACTGATTTAAGGTCCATCATGGTGGTGTGATTCAAGTCTCATGACATATCAAGGTTCCATGGATTTTATATGATCATTACACGATTCATGTTCCACAAGTACATAACTACGTCATGAGACTCATAATAGAGAAACAAGGAAAACGTTCATCAAGTTGAAGGGTCCGACCATAAAAGATGATTTAGATCAGAAAGATATAGACAAAAGGATTATATTTAAGAATAATTGGATGTCCTCAAGTCTAGGCATCATAGGATTCCACATTGTCAGCATGCATTCCAAAAGCCAACACATAAGACATAGGTCATCAGATTCAATCTTATGGGATATATGGGACATCCATATCATGGGGATCGTAATGTATAAATCATCTTTAATTTAGAGAGTAAAGAGGAGAGGTTAAGATCCAAATCAAATTTGGAGTGAAAACTAGACAAATAGACCATGAGTGTCAAACTAGGTAATCACTAGTGGACTTAGGATTTCAAACATCAACATGGGGCATGGGGTTGATCTTAGCATTAAACTCACATAATCACAAGATCCCATATTTAAGAGATCTGAAAGATTTGTATGTATATAAAGGCCAAGATTCAACCATTGATTAGAGTATACTCATGCATCACCACAAAGGGGTCACTTCCATGCATCAGGCATGATATGGGGTGGACAAGCAAGAAATAGAGTAATCATGGACATGCATGCTATATAGAATCAAAAGGTTATTGAAAATTGACATTTTAATGAGTTTCATATATCAATGGATCAATATTATAGAATGTTCAAAGTTCTAGGGTTAAAGTTCACATACATGTCACATTAGTGCATCATAGTCAATTTAGGATCAAGGATGGTGATTATGTAATGCCCCACCTCCCGGTAACCCCCTATTAAGGGAGACTCGAAGGTCATAGCCGTTATACCAATTAACAGGATCAAAGGTTTGAAAAATAATCAGTAATAATTATAAAATTTTAACAAACTATACTGAAAGCTGGAATAAAATAAAAATTTGCATACCTTTTTCAAAAACTTGGATATCTAACTCCTATCCACATCTGGACTCCATTCTAACTAATCCTCCTTGCACTTTATTTCTTAATTTCACAATATGCCACTTTACTGTTTGTCCTTTTCAATTTGTACCTAAAATGTCGACAAATAAAACGTCGGTTAGCATATAGTAATATGACGGTATGTGGAGACAACCAGAATTTTGCAGATATGGCTAACAATCTAAATATCACAATCAAGTTAATTAACAAGCCAAATTACGCTTTCAGTGTGACATTCTCCACCTCTTTTACCCTAACCCTAGCATACTCACCTTAGGGTTTCTTTTTTTCCAATGACTGAAGGCCACCTTCTCAATCCCAAGCTTGGTGCTAGGGGTCACCTTTCATAGTGCCCATTCGTCATTCTATAAATACCACCTTCTCAATCCCGAGCTTGGTGTCTGGGGTCACCACCCATGGTGCCCATTGGTCTTCCCTCCTAGGCTTGACCTTTTGGAATAATCCATCAGGATGGCATGTAGGTGCAATAATACACACTTCTATTATTATTGTGATAATCATAGTGACTTTATGATTTGCAAGTATGAATATCCAAACTGATAGGTTGCATTCAATGCAATGAATCATCCAAAAAATCTTCAGGAAACTAATGTGATTAACCAAAATTAGCGACATACCTATCAATCTGATTTGAGGCAGAATTAATCCAATCAATGCAGGAAATCCAATAGGCAAGCAAGCACACACAGAGATCTTAAAATATGCATACAATTTCCTATCATTGATCATGCCATCAAGATCTATTAAACCTAGCTCGCTTCCTAGGGTTTCCATTGAAATTAGGGTTTCACTTCATTTATACTATTTTAAACCCTAATTTTATGCAATTACTCACAAACCCCAATTATCTCATCTATTCCTCATGAAATATATTAAGACTACCTTTTAACAACATATACCTTAATTTCAAATTAAATGCATAATTAAACATCAATTAAGTCCATTATGCCCCTTTTACATTAAAACTACCATTTTTATCCATTTCATTCATGACAATATCATTAGGCGCAATTATCATCTTTGGTTCCTTCAAGATTAACAACTCATAATTCATTATGGTCTAATTCACATATGAACTCTTTTTATCATTAATTCCACCTTTATCCATTAGAAAAACCTAATTACCATATTAAGTGTATTTATCCACAATTAGGAATTTTTATACTCGAAATAGCTTAGAACCATCATATCTCAATTTTATTGATGAATTTGAACAATTAAAGCCATTAAGAGTCACAATTACTAACATTAGGGTTTCAAGGCCCATTAAAGCTCATTTATGTACATGGAACTCTAAATTAAATCAATTACATGCAAAGTTCATCCTTTTTGTTATTAATGTACCTTTTTATAATTAACAGGCTAATATCAACTTTAATCATCAATAAAACCCTTCTAAATACATTAATCGTCTCAAATTAGGGTTTCTTAAACATTAAAGCATTAAAATTGATAACTTCCACTATTTTTCGAATTGCAAGAGGAATTAGCTTCAAAATATATTTTTAATGGATTCCTTACATTTTTCTGAGCAAGATTCATATTTTATACACTTCCATCCGAGCTACCAATAAAAAGATATGAATTTTGCATTATTTACTTGGGCCAATCACTCGACGCCACGTCACCACTTGCATGCAACGTTGTTTGTTTTGGAAACATAACAAACTATGGTTATACCCTCACATAAGTCATTGGTCCTTCAGCCCACAGAGGGGTAAAAGTGTCCAACTCCACCCACGCTTCTTCTTCCTCGTGAAAACCTAGCGCTGCCACCTACATCGGCTCGGGGGAGGGTTTCCTCCCTCCTTCCTTGGTTCCTCAGGCACCAATGAAGGCCCCATCGCCTCCGCCACACTCCATCACACCTGTGGAGATCCCCAGTTACGGCCAGGGTGGTCGGAGACAGGCTCATCAACCTACTCATGCGGCCAACTCTTGCAGCCACGTTGTGGCTGTAACGTCTGGCTAGAGCAAAGCGATGACCGCTAAGCTTCCTTCCAGTGGTGTGGGAGCATCAAGCTTCCAACAAGACCACTCCATGTCCCTCATTTGCTCCACGGGTTGGACTACCCCCCTTGGTTAGGGTTTGCATGGAAAGAATAAGAAGAAGAGAGAGACTTCTGTGGGATCTCTCTTGAACTCGAACTAGAGGCTCTACCCTTTTTATGGGGGAGGGTATCCACGCCCTAAGGTGTTCATCCACGAGTTAATAAGTTATTTTCCCAATAGGAACCCAACTTCGTTCATTAGGAAACAAGCTTCTCTCTCCTAATTATCTTCTTAAAAAACCATATTTACTGGATATTTAGAAATTCGAAAATTCTCTCTCTTATTCGCTTTATGCTTGCCTTTTAATCCATTGGAACGAATTTATATTTTCTTTTAGTAGAAAATACCTCCTTTTTAACAATGCCACCAAATCCATTAATTACGCATCACATTATTCTATTATTTTTTATTATATGTATTTTCTCTTTCTTTTTATTCATTAGGACTCCTTGGACCCCAAGAAACTCTAATATTTCGAAATCCTTTTTAGTGGATACTTATTATCCTTCTAGATGCATCTATATCCATTATTTCACATTATCTCACATATTTCTTTATTAAAATATATATTTTTGAGAATTTCTCTTTATCTCTCTTTTTATTTCCTTATTGGAATTCCTTTTAACATTAGGAACCTTATGGTTATAATGTACCACCAAAGATAACTCAATTATACCTCTTTCCACTTATTTCCCACATTTTATCATTGTTTTCAATTTTTTTCTTAATAAAGAAATATTTAATTGATCTTTTCTTTTCTTGTTGCAATATTTTTGCAACTTTGGACTCCTTGGAACCCAAGGAACCCAAGAGGCATGAAATCCACTTTTGGATTAAATTCCTTTGCCTTCTATAGGTTTCTACATCTTTCTTTTCTCCATTTTCTTATTTACTCATTTAGTAATGGAATTTCCTTCATCTTTTCCTTATTATTGGGCCCAATAGCCAATAAAGCCCACAAAACAATCAACAAGGCTATTGTAAACGAAATCCATTTATTCAAAACAAATTTTATCATTATTTGTTAAAATATCTTTACTATGAGAAATTACATTTCTCACCCAAGGAACCCAAAATTTGGGGTTGTAACATCCTTCCTCTCTTATAGAAATTTTTTCCAAAAAATTCCACTAGGCACACAAACAAACATGATAAGCCTTTCCTATGTCCGTCATGGCTCCCATGTGGCCTCACCCTTTCCATGGTGCTTCCCAAGAACCTTCATCATCTCATGTTCTTCCATATGAGTTCTCTTTCACCTAGGCATATCGTACCCTCATAGGTGAATCATGACATTTTAGCCTCTCATAAAGATGAATAGGTTCATGGATCAGCACATGGCTTGGGGTACCTCACATAGTGATCTAGATCGGACTAATGGAACACATTATTCATCATGTTATCCTGAGGGGTAAGGCTAAACACAACCATCTCCACTAATCCATCTCAAATGGACCATGCAGCCGAGACTCAGCTCTCTTAGCTATAACTTAGAGGGGTCGGATTTTCAGATCACATACTCTCACACAGTGAACTGTGTGTCAGTCTGCTTTGCATTAGATCATGACTCATGTCGCCCCTAGGCTCTCTTTCAACCATTGCACGATCAATGCAACTTCATCTGCACACACTCTGGTCCTTTTCCTAACCTTCACGAGGTCCCTTCACCAACATCATCTTAATGAAGTGGTGACTGACACAACCTCCCTTACAGAGCATCTTTACATCCTAATACTGGATATGGTGGTTATCATCACATATTATAGAAGACAAGAACTGTCTGCATGTATCACCTTGAACAAGCACACATGCTCTTAGCAGACCCTCTAGTCTGGATTATACTAACCATTTGTTGGGGGTGATAAATCGTACTAACATTGAGTTCTTCATGTACCTACTTCCACTGCATGGAATTTAATTTTTAGGTTATACTCAAGAACTTTTGAATTCGCATCATGGTGTAGTTGAACCATCTTTCTCATATGTAGTTCAACTAGATCTGTCCCTTGATAGTATTCTTTCTTTCTCATGTCATCTAGGCAAGGTGATCTACCATAACCCATATCGCATCTTGACCTTCCTTGGTCTAGGGGAGACTTATCACAACATCCATAGTGATGAACTCCCATTCCCTATCAAGGATTCTTCATCTGCTATACCCACACTGGGTTACTGGTGTTCGTCCTTCACCTTCTAGCTTGCATGGAGACAAGCCACATGCAACTTCATCTTAAGCATTCAAAGTACTATTGTCACTTACTATCTTTTTAGTACCATGATGTATGATGAACTTAAAATCATGATCTCCTGTATGTCATGATTCCTCAAGATTGATTCTTTGGAAACCCTAAACCACTCTAGTCGGGGTTTCATCACCTTCTTTTCCAGAGAAGTGCATCTGAGGTTCTAAAACCATCCTTTTATTGCATTAAGGCCTAGGCTGGCTAACCAAACAACTACTAACTTGTTCAATAGATCTTGTTACATTCGAGTGTTATCCCAAACATATCTCCTTTTTCAAACTTAGGGTTAACCTAATAACCTCTTCTAGCCTCTAGCTAACTAGGCAGCTGCATCTCAATCATAGTATCCATTATCATCTCACATCCTTCTATGTTGAAAACATACACCTCCATATATTCCACTTATCATCTCATCTCAGACTCTAAGTCTATCTTTATCAAAAAACTTTGAGCTCGTCCTCTTCGTTTTCAAACTCAACCTTGTATAACTCATAGCTCATGATAAAAACATCCTCATAAGATGACTACCTTATTCCTCTTATTGTTTGTAAACCATCCACATATTGTTCACTCCATAAGGGTATGTTATCATCTCTGTCCTCATACCTCATAGCAACATTCCAACTCACATCATCTTTATCCTTGGTGTATGGCATGCGTACTGTCCTATCTCTCACTCCAATAACAAGAGGAAATAAGCATTTGGCTGCAGTCTAAATGCAAAGTTCTTCCTATTCCAAGAGTAGAGATGGAACATCCCACCTTTCCAGTAGACCTTCAAATCTAAGTTGAAACATGCAACTTATGTCTCAACATCACAATCATCTTGATATCAAAGTTACTTCCATGGAAAACTGATCTCGAACCTACTTAGGTCCACACACAATCCTTGGTCATCTCCTCTAGGTCTATAGGGTTCCAACACTTTTGGGGTCATCCCTCTTCCCTTATGCATCCAGAGAGTGCCCTACTCATCTGCCCTTTGGGTCCCATGAGTTCATGAAGGTGATCAATCTCCTAACCCATGGCCCTCAAACAATGATAGTTGTTACCTCCTGACTCTATGGTCATGTGCAACAAGGGAATTAGGCAACTCCTACTTCCATTGGTCTTATCCCTACTGACCCTCAGATAGACTTAGGATTCTAATATAGTACATGTCCAACTTAGAACCCTTACCCAAGTCTCCATAATCTCTCTCTACATTCCTAGGCTGACTTTCATCCTTTCATACGGGTCATGGCGACCTGCCTACCTTGGTCGGGCCCCATACTGGTTACCTCCATGGCAACACACCCACATGAACTTAGAGATGGTTATCTATGGGTCTACATGTTCAATCTCTTACTATGTACTTTTCACTTAGCTTCTCAAGATCCTATTGAGACCTCTTTAGGTTACCTCAAAACCAACAAAACTGGTATACACCCTACAAAAGGGTCCCTCTCCCTGGATGGGAGGAAACTACACCTTCATAACAAAGGTCACAAACATGATTATGTCTAGGGTTTACATCCACATGAGCATGCTTAACCCTAGAAAGACACTAAGGCACAAGTAGACCACCAACTAAACCATGCTAGGTCATACTTGTTCTCATTCCTCAACATTGAACCAAGAACATACCTTCCCATGTCACCAAATTAGCTATGAGGGGTTCACCAAACATACCTTAAACTTAAGGCCCCTTTCCTCTAAACATGAGGAGTACCGTGCTTGAATATATAAAAACTCAAATCTTATCATGAACATCAGGTACACCACTTTCCCTCTTAGGCCTAGGAACCCTAGGTTCACCTTTCTGATGTCCAATTGTCTTCTCAACTTTTTAACCACGAGCCAAACATGTATAGGGTATGACATGCACTTCCCATGATCCTTCTACTAGAACAACACTTCAGAGTGGAGTCCTCCTCAAGGAAAACCAACAAGGTATAAGGCCTCACAACCTATAACTAAGACTCTTCAGGGTCTAAGGAACTCTTCTTCCCATCTCAGAAGCTAAACACCTATACCATAGGCACATAGCAGTCTCATCCTCCCTCTAGGGTTTGGTTCCTCTAAAGGCAACCAAGATACCATCATCCTCCAGGAAACATGCATGAGGCAACTGCAACCATCCACTTAGGTCGCATCATCCTCAACTCCCCACTGTTCCTCATATCTCGGAGTCTAAGATTCCAACCTTCTTGCTTGGGTCCTGCTCTCTTTCTCAAGAGCTAACTCCACAACCGGCCTTACTACCAGACGTCCTCTCCCCATGAAGGATCAAACTCACAACATACCCCTACATGGGTGAATCCTATGTTCAAACTTACGTTCGTTCAAGATTATCCAGAGCTCCTCATGCTTATCTCATAAGCCATGCAACATACTCTCCTTGCCAGAGTTTCAACCTATTGCCCGCACTACTGACGTACTCTGGGTGCATATTATGCCCTACTCACATAATCCCATAGGGTTTCTATAGGTTCTTCAGCAACCTCATCATCGAAGGAGCTATCCTTCACTCTGACATGCATGATTCTTTCCAGGGTTGGGTTGCTAAAGGTACTAGGTCATCCAACCTCACATGGCTCATATCATCAGGGGTATCCAAAAGCAAGTCCACACCCTTGGTCTATCATGACATCTAACTCCTCATGCCATCTCTCTCTCTAACTACCACTTAGGGTTAGGATTAGCATCATCCTCAAAGGATGTTCCAGGTCTCAACTTATAATGGAGGTCTCTACCTCCAAGCCTAACTTTCTCCACTCATCCTCCTGATAAGGAGGTCTAGCCTCAGGTCTCTACTGAGGGCATGACAACATATGTCATCTGACATAAGCATACATCTATTCTTTAGTTTACGCTTAAACTATTAAGCTTATGTCCATGACATCTTATTCACATGCTTTTCATTAATTTGGTGGAGGATTCCTTAAACCCTATCAACTTTAAACATACCTCAAGAGGGTGAGGAAAAGAGAGAAAACCCTAATTCTTATAATTCTTAACAACATTTGAGTTGAGAAGGGATGAATAAGATGAGAGAGTCCTAAAGGTATCTTATTTCGAGTCAGATCCTGAGACATTGGCCAAGCAATCACACAGATCCAGGAGTCCTTGTATTCTAACTAGCGGTGCAGAGGAAAATCTTGCTAGCCCTCGGACGTGATCCTTTTGTAGACACCTCTGTCTTACGAAAAATCCTCTAATAACTCCCTTGGGTTCTATAAAGTTTGTAAAATTTAATAATGATTAAAGATTAAATGAGGAACCTATGCTCTGATACCAAATGTAATGACCCCACCTCCCGGTAACCCCCAATTAAGGGAGACCCAAAGGTCAGAGCCATTATCCCAATTAACAGGATCAAAGGTTCGTCAAATAATTAGTAATAATTATAAAATTCTACCAAACTATACTGAAAGATGGAATAAAATAAAACTTTGCATACCTTTTTCAAAAATGAGGATATCTAACTCCTATCCACATATGGACTCTAATCTAACTAATACTCCTTGCACTTTATTTCTTAATTTCACAATATGCCACTTTACTGTTTGTCCTTTTCAATTTGTACCTAAAATGCCAACAAACAAAATGTTGGTCAGCATATAGGAATATGTCGATATGTGGGGACAACCAAAATTTTGCAGATATGGCTAACAATCTAAATATCACAATCAAGTTAATTAACAAACCAAATTACGCTTTTAGTGTGACATTCTCCACCGCTTTTGCCCTAATCCTGGCATAACCACCTTAGGGTTTCTCTTTTGCCAATGACTGAAGGCCACCTTCTCAATCCTGAGCTTGGTGCCTGGGGTCACCTCTCATAGTGCCCATTAGTCATTCTATAAAGACCACCTTCTCAACCCCAAGCTTGGTGTATGGGGTCACCACTCCTGGTGCCCATTGGTCTTCCCTCCTGGGCTTGACCTTTTGGCATCATCCATCAGGGTGGCATGTAGGTGTGAGAAATACACACTTCCATTATTATTTTGATAATCATAGTGACTTTATGATTTGCAAGTATGAACATCCAAACTGATAGGTTGCATTCAATGTGATGAATCATCCGAAAAATCTTCGGGAAATTAATGCGATTAACCATAATTAACCACATACCTATTAGGCTGATTTGAGACAAAATTAATCCAATCAATGCAAGAAATCCAATAGGCAAGCAAGCAAATAAAGAGATCCTGAAATATGCATATAATTTCCTATCAATGATCATGCCATCAAGATCTATTAAACCTAGCTCACTTCCTAGGGTTTCTAGTCCACTATTAGGGTTTCCATTGCAATTAGGGCTTCACTTCATTTATACTATTTTAAACCCTAATTTTATGCAATTACTCACAAACCCTAATTACCTCATCTATTCCTCATGAAAGATATTAAGGCTACCTTTTAACAACATGTAACCTTAATTTCGTATTAAAGGCACAATTAAACATCAATTAAGTCCATTATGCCCCTTTTGCATTAAAACTACCATTTTTATCCTTTTAATTCATGACAATATCATTAGGACCAATTATCATCTTTGGTTCCTTCTGAATTAACAACTCATAGTTCATTATGGTCTAATTCACATATGAACTCTTTTTATCATTAATTCCACCTTTATCCATTAGAAAACTCTAATTAACATATTAAGGGTATTTATACACAATTAGGAACTTTTATACTCAAAATAGCTTAGAACCATCATATCTCAATTTTATTCATGAATTTGAACAATCAAAGCCATTAAGAGTCATAATTACTAACATTAGGGTTTGAAGGCCCATTAAAGCTCACTTATGTACATGGAACTCTAAATTAAACCAATTGCATGCAAAGTTAATCCTTTTTATTATTAATGTACCTTTTTATAATTAACAGGCTGATATCGACTTTAATCATCCAAAAAACCCTTCTAAATACATTAATCATCTCAAATTAGGGTTTCTTAAACATTAAAGCATTAAAGTTGATAACTTCCATTACTTTTCGAATTTCAAGAGGAACTAGGTTCTGAATATATCTTTATGGATTCCTCACATTTTTCTGAGCAAGATTCATATTTTATACGCATCCATCTGAGCTACCAATAAAAAGATATGAATTTTGCATTATTTACTTATTTGGGCCAATCACTGAGTGTCACGTCACCACTTGCATGCAATGTTGTTTGTTTTGGAAAAATAAACGAATTATGATTATACCCTAATGTAAGTCGCTGGTCCTTCATCCTGTGGAGGGGTAAAAGCATCCAACTCCACCCTCGCTTCTTCTTCCTCGCGAAAACCTAGTGCTGCCACCTTCAGCAGCTCGGGGGAGGGTTTCCTCCCTCCATCCTTGGTTTCTCAGGCACCCGCAAAGGCCCCATTGCCTCTGCCACCCTCCACCGCACCTACGAAGGTCCCCAATTGCAACCAGGGTGGTCAGAGTGACGCTCATCAGTCTGCTAATGTGGCTGATACTTGCAACCATGTTGCGACTATAACGTCGGGCTAGAGCAAAGTGATGACCGCTAAGCTTCCTTCCGGTGATGTGGGAGCATCGAGCTTCCAACAAGACCACACCATGTCCCTCAATTCCTCTAGGGGTTGGAGTACCCCCCTTGATTAGGGTTTTCATAGAAAGAACAAGAAGAAGAGAGAGAGTTGCGTGGCATATCTCTTAAACTCAAACCTGAGGCTCTACCCTTTATATAGGGGAGGGTATCATGCCCTAAGGTGTTCATCCACAAGTTAATAAGTTCTTTTCCAAAGAGGAACCCAAGTTACTTCATTAGGAAGCAAGCTTACCTCTCCTAATTATTTTCTTAATAAACCATATTTACTAGATATTTAGAAATTTGAAAATTCTCTCTCTTATTCTCTTTATGCTTGGCTTTTAATCCATTGACATGAATTTATATTTTCTTTTATTAGAAAATACCTCCTTTTTAAAAATGCCACCAAATCCATTAATTATGCATCACATTATCCTCTTATTTTTTATTATTTGTATTTTCTCTTTCTTTTTAATCATTGGGGCTCCTTGGACCCCCAGAAACTCTAATATTTCGAAATCCTTTTTAGTGGATACTCATTATCCTTCTAGATGCATCTATATCCATTATTTCTCATTATCTTAGTTATTTCTTTATTAAAATATGTCTTTTTGAGGATTTATCTTTATCTCTCTTTTTATTTTCCTTATTGGAATTCCTTTTAACATTAGGAACCTTATGGATACGAATATCCACCAAAGATAACTCAATTATACCTCTTTCTACTTATTTCCCACATTTTATCATTGTTTTCAATTTCTTTCTTAATAGAGAAATATTTAATTCATCTTTTCTTTTCTTGTTGCATTATCTTTGCAACTTTGGACTCCTTAGAACCCAAGGAACCCAAGAGGCACGAAATCCACTTTTGGATTATATTCCTTTGCTTTCTAGAGGTTTCTACATCTTTCTTTTCTCCATTTTCTTATTTACTCATTTAAAATGGAGTTTCCTTCGTCTTTTCCTTATTATTGAGCCCAATAGCCAATAAAGCCCACAAAACAACCAACAAGGCTATTGTAAAGGAAATCCATTTATTCAAAACAAATTATATCATTATTTGTTCAAATATCTTTAATAGGAGAAATTACATTTCTCGCCGAAAGAACCCAAAATTTGGGGTTGTAACATCCTTCCCTCTTATAGGAATTTTGCCCACAAAATTCCATCAGGAAAACAAGCAAACAGGATAAGTCTTTCCTATGTCCATCATGTCTCCCATGTGGCCTCACCCTTTCCATGGTGCTTCCCAAGAACCTTCATCATCTCATATTCTTCCATCTGAGTTCTCTCTCACCTAGGCATATTGTACCCTCATAGGTGACTCAGGACATTTCAGCCTCCCATAAAGCTGAATAGGTTCATGGCTCAACACATGGCTTGGGGTACCTCACATAGTGCTCTAGAACGGACTCATGGAACACATTATTCATCATGTTATCCTGAGGGGTAAGGATAAATACAACCATCTCCACTAATCAATCTCAAATGAACCATGTAGTCGAGACTCATCTCTCTTAGCTATAACTTAGAGGGGTCAGATTTTCACATCACATACTCTCCCATAGTGAACTGTATGTCAGTCTTCTTTGCATCATCTCACTACTCATGTCGCCCCTGGGCTCTCTTTCAACCATTGCACGATCAAAGCGACTTCATCTGCAATCACTGTGGTCCTTTTCCTGACCTTCTTAAGGTCCCTTCACCAACATCATCTTATTGAAGTGGTGACTGACACAACCTCCCTTACAAAGATTCTTTACATCCCGATACTGGCTATGGTGGTTATCATCACATCTTACAGAAGACAAGAACTGTCTCCATGTATCACCCTGAACAAGGACACATGCTCTTAGCAGACCCTCTAGTCTTGATTATACTAACCATTAGTTAGGGGTGATAAATTGTACTAACATTGAGTTCTTCATGTACCTACTTCCACCGCATGGAAGTGAATCTTTAGGTTATACTCAAGAAATTTTGAACTCGCATCATGGTGTAGTTGAACCATCTTTCTCATATGTAGTTCGACTGAATCCATCTCTTGACAATATTCTTTCTTTCTCATGTCATCTTGGTAAGGAGATCTACCATAACCCATATTGCATCTTGACCTTCCTTGGTGACAAGTCACATGCGAATTCATCTTAAGCATCCAAAGTACTATTTTCACTTACTATCTTTGTATTACCACGGTGTATGATGAACTTAAAATCATGATCTCCTATATGTCATGATTCCTCAAGATTGATTCATTAGAAACCCTAAACCACTCTAGTCGGGGTTTCATCACCTTCTTTTCCAGAGAAGTGCGTTTGAGGTTCTACAACCATCCTTTTATTGCATCAAGGCCTAGGCTGGCTAACCAAACAACTACTAACTTGTTCAATAGATCTTGTTACATCTGAGTGTTAGCCCAAACATATCTCCTTTTTCAAACTTAGGGCTAACCTAACAGCCTCTTCTAGCCTCTTGCTAACTAGGCAGCTGCATCTCAACTAGAGCATCCATTATCACTTCACATCCTTTTGTATTGAAAACATACACCTCCATGTATTCCACTTATAATCTCATCTCAGACTCTAAGTCTATCTGCATCAAGAAACTCTAAGCTCATCTTCTTGGTTTTCGAACTCAACCTTGTATAACTCATAGCTCATGATAAAAACATCCTCATAAGATGACTACCTTATTTCTCTTACTGTTTGTAAACCATCCACATATCGTTCACTCTACAAGGGTATGTTATCATCGCTGTCCTCATACCTCATAGCAACGTTCCAACTCACATCATCTTTATCCTTGGTGTATGGCATGCATACTGTTCTATCTCTCACTCCCATAACAATAGGAAATAAGCATTTGGTTGTAGTCCAAATACAAAGTTCTTCCTGTTCCAAGAGTAGAGATTGTACATCCCACCTTTCCAGTACACCTTCAAATCTAAGTTGAAATGTGGAACTTATGTCTTAACATCACAATCATCTCGATATCAAAGTTACTTCCATGGAAAACTGATCTCGAACCTACTTGGGTCCACACACAATCCTTGGTCATCTCCTCTAGGTCTGTAGGTTGGCGACACTTTTGGGGTCATCCCTCTTCCCTTATGCATCCAGAGAGTGCCCTACTCATCTGCCCTTTGGGTCCCATGACTTCATGAAGGTGATCAATCTCCTAACCCATGGCCCTCAGACAATGATAGTTGTTACCTCCCGACCCTATGGTCAAGTGCAACTAGGGAATTAGGCAACTCCTACTTCGATCGGTCTTATCCCTACTGACCCTCAGATAAACTTAGGATTCTAATATAGTACATGTCCAACTTAGAACCTTACCCAAGTCTCCATCATCTCTCTTTGCATTCTTAGGATGACTTTGAACCTTTATAGGGGTCATGGCGACCTGTCTACCTTTTTCGGGCCCCATACCAGTAACCTCCATGGTAACACACCCACATGCACTTAGCGATGGTAATCTATGGGTCTACATGTTCATTCTCTTACTATGTACTTTTCACTTAGCTGCTCAAGATCCTATTGAGACCTCTTTAGGTTACCTCAAAACCAACAAAACTGGTATACACCCTACAAAAGGGTCCCTCTCCCAGGATGGGAGGAAACTACACCTTGATAACAAATGTCAAAAACGTGCTTATGTCTACGGTTTACATCCACATGAGCATGCTTAACCCTAGCAAGCTACTAAGGTACAAGCAGACCACCTACTAAACCATGCTAGGTCATACTTGTTCTCATTCCTCAACATTGGACCAAGAATATACCTTCCCATGTCACCGACTTAGCTGTGAGGGGTTCACCAAACATACCTTGGACTTAAGGGGGTTCCCTTTCCTCTAAACATGAGTAGTACCATGCTCAAATCTATAAAAACTCAAATCTCATCATGTGCACCCAAGAAATAAAAAAATGGTGGAATTAAAAAAATTCATATGAAATTCGACCAATCTTCAATGGTTCATAACTTGAGCACTGAAGGTGAGATTGTGGTGATTTTATCCATTGGATTTGCAATTGAGAGCTCTATGCCATTATGCATACTAGAAAGACAAAAGATCATAGTGATGAGGTTCATTTTATACTGTAAGATGGTGACATGTTAAGGAATGACACTAGTTCAAAAGTGCAAAATAAAGTCACACACATTGGGGAATTGATCATCTATGTTACAAAATTAGAGCATAACATTATTTCAACAATCAAATTAATATGTACTTGACTCATTTGATTTGCAATAGAGAGAGAAAAAGTCCATGATAGGAGTGAGAAAACTCAGGTTGTCACACATATGCATAATGAAAATAAAATTATGCTAATCAACTCAATCAAACATGCCATAATTTAGTGTAAACATTATTTAAATAACATTTGATTCAATTACTAATATACAGTAACAACACAATCGGGATAGCATGTTCATTAATGATTATCAGGGTGCAATAAGAGTATCGTAATAGAATACTTTAAAGGTATAAAAAAATGAATTAATCTCATCTCTAGGGAATTGCACACAGAGAATGATGTTCTTGTCTAATTTAAAGTATACAATCAACATACCCTAATTGGATGAAAATACTAAATTTTAAGTATTTATACATATAGGTTTTAGAGTCATAAGAATCCCATAATGTTGATATAAGATGGGTGAAATATTATTTAATGTGAAATACTAAAAGTTTATTTTCACATTCGATCCGTTGAACTCATGAAATACATTGTAGTTGATAAGGATAAATGTCTTCATGAAACCAATTTGACCTTATCATAACAATATATAAATAACCAAACATAAAAAGATTAATCTATTTATTAAAAAATATTTATAAAAGTATTTGGTATTTTCCTAGGCACCCCACATCGTGCATTAAAACATAGAGTCATGATGGGGTACTGAGGCAGTTTACCAGAAACAAAATATATGCACCTAAGTAACATAACTCGGAAAAATATTACCTATTTACCAATGAATCCATATCGTATATGACATCAATGCAAGGGAATATATGTAAAATGCTACCTTGTCACCTTATTCATTTAGATCTAGAATATAAAACTCTCAATATGGGATTTTCATAGGCTCCTTAGTGTCTTCAAATTTGGAAACTAATCCCATCAACTCTATCATGATATCTTAGTTTCGACAAACCTTGTTGGTGTCAAACAAGAGGTAGGATCCTTTATTGACCATCCCATCATTATTAATAGTGGATAAGGAGAATGAGGAAGAAAGTTAAGAGAAACAAAGCCCAAATTGATATCAAAGATGTTTTTGTGAGATTCGAGTGAGGACAGTTAAATAATCGCATAATGAATATAGAAAAAACTCCTAAGAACCAAAACCAAAACCAAAATTTAATAAAATATCTTACATTAAAAACAATAACCACCATTCTAAGTTGTATGAAACGAGGGGTAGTTAAAATATTCACAACATTTACATGAACCTATGAAAAAGAATCATTTAGTAAAGGGGATAATGGAACTCCACGACATTGGTCTCCCCCAATATCAGAAACATTAAGTATCATATAACACTATGATAGATTACATGAATCAAGATAAATTGTACAAGAAAGATAATATAAAAAACAATCACCAGAAAAATTGCAATGAGATGATTTAAGAATATAATTGAGATTTAATATGAAGTTCAACTTTTGTAAAAAAACACATGATGACTTGGGATGAATTTACATAAGGAAACAACTTCAATGTAGGATCATGTACTCATAGAAGGGTCAGACTATAGGAAAAGTACCTTTCTAAACTAGGATAAGAAAACTGTGTATTAGGTGAACAAATAGTCTTCACTTGATTTTGGTGTTTCCTTCATTTGTTAATATGAATTCAAAGTATAGGATTGTTATACATGTCTGGTAAGAAATAGAAACTTGTTTCCAATGAAATCTCATGACAAGAAAAATAACATGAAAAATTAGTCAAAATAATGGATGGGTGCTATTTACATCTTGAGATGGTACCCTATGTCAGGTGTGATATGACCAACATGCCCTAGTATTGGAATCGGGTTATTCAAGTAAACATCAACTTAGATAAATTTGTTTATTGTTCACATTAAAGCTTACTTGTAGGAAAATGATATAAAACCAGATTTCATACATTTTAAATATAGTTTGGATTGCATATTTCCTATTCATATTCCTTCATTTAACTGTGTAGTTTACAACTACCAGTCCGTAGTGAAATAATGAATTTTAAAAAGCTTCACCAATAGAATATGATTTTGAGGTTAGGTTCCATTTTTAGGATGTATCTTAATTATTTCACAAACTGGGGATGAAATCAACTGCTAACTAAATTCATTAACCACAAAATAGGAATTCTAATATGTATGTTGTAGTTTTAATAAATGTTATTTATTCATAGTAAAATCTATATAGAAACATTTCTCATATAACGTATACTCTTAAAAGAAAAACTACTCATACCCCAACTAGAACTATAATTTCTCCTATGACATTAACAACATGTAATAATGAGTAGTTACTAGATCAAATACCTCCCTAAGGTTCACATGTCTTATATTAGTGTCAAGATAATTTAAACTAATCGAGGTATATAATTGTTCTAGTAATGTAAGTATAATTGTAGGAATAAGGGTCATACTTAGATTTCAGAATGCTACATCATTATGGACCATACAAGTCCAATATGCATTTTGTTCATAGAAGGTGTTGAAGATCAGAGTAATATTGCGTTAGAAGTGATAATGGATGATAATTGTAATATTGACTACGTTTTCAGGAAGGATTATGTAATGCTTGATTTGTTAGTAGAAAAATTATCTTTTAGAGCTTCTAAAAATACACTACTATGGTATTCTTCAGCACGTAATCGAAAATATTAGATGATATCCCTTAGATATATGAATGTCCATATGGACATACCTCTATTAGGAGGTTTGTTAGCTAAATCATACACATCAAATCAAATATAATTAGAAAACACATGAAATGGTACATATTATGTTTTCAATGATTGGAGATGGAAAGAAAGAAGGATTACATGCAAAAAATGATGATAGAATGTGCTTCTAGAATATATGTTTAATATATAAGAAGGTAGTCTGATTATAATCATGTTAGAGGAGAAACATTCGTCAATAATTTCTTTGCCCTCAAAATTACTAAGATGCATACAATTCCAAAACACTTGTACTGGTTGCCAAGAATGAATCATGACAATGAAAAGATCTTTCTTAGATGCACAATTTGTTTACATGTCAAACAACAACATTAGGAACCTACATGGATTGTAGACAAATTACCTATACAAGAATGGAACAAAAATCATATAATTACAATTTTTTTATTTGAATGTTGAAGACAACAAAAGGATGTCATTATATTGGGTTAGTTTTATGTATTACAGAAGTGTATACACTTAATGACAACCTAATGTACCTACTTACCTAACAAGTTAGAAGAAAACACATGAATGTGATAATTAATTAATGTTGAGTTCACTATTTGTAGTGTCAATAGAGGACTGCAACTGACTAACACATTTTTGATGAAATTTCATGAATTTATGGTAATAGAATTAATGTATAGTGAAGTTTTTTACCAGAGACAAATAGGAATCTTAAAATACTATACACAGTGTACAAAAAGTATTTTTAGATCATATGAATTATGGTTCCTTAGTACTTGAGAATTACACATGAGTTTAGTGGAGTTTTCATACAATGACAACTTTAAAAAGGGACTATATAGTTGACACAATACAAGGATCTTTCTGGGAGACATTATAGATCACCATTTGACTGATATGAGGACCCAAAAACGAAAATTGTGACGTAGTGATATCATTAAATATAAATACACATATACATATATATGGATACATATATATAAATAAAATAACTAAAACCAAAACAAGATAGTTAGAAATTATATGTTGATAGGAATAGAAGATTTATTAAATTACTGATAAAAAAAGATTTATTAAATTATATTTAGGATACTAAGTATTTTTTTGTCTTGCATAATAAAGTATATCTTTTTTCTGGTCTCATATACAATAGGTAGGATACTAAGTATATCTGAAAGTGTCCCAATAAAAAGAAGGGTTGAGGTTAGAAAAGGAGTGTAACTTTGATTATAGGTATAAATGACCTTACTGAATTTCATAATGAGTTATACAAGTGACTTACAAGTTATAGTCACTGATAGAGTTGGGTATATTTGAGAATGTGTTTGATGTATCAATGTTGAGAATGTGATGTCATGTTATGTAAAATAATTTAAATAAAATTGATATCTAATTATCTATGTGGTGTTGATATGAGAGGTGTTATTTCTATATATATATATATATATATATATATATATATATATAACTTAGTGAAGCATGATATACAATTTATTTATGTGTTCTACAATCACTATTATGTAAAGGAAACCACATGGGAAAAATTGAATAAGAGAAATATGATTGTTATCCATCCACTTATAGGATTCCAGGGTTGAATGCTGAAATTAGGGGTGAACAATGAGATTCTATTTATCTCTAATTTACAAATACTTGGTTATGGATGATACTTTTTCATAGGTTCTGGTTAGTTGAAATCCTGACTTTATTATATATAGTTTCAGATGGATCTTAGATATTGTCAAATGAGAGTAATCATATGTTGCAAGGTAACATTCCTATAAGTTTGATGAATGTTGTGAAACTATTTTCTATCAAATTGAACCCTTATTGGGGGTTAAAAACCAGTAGCTAATTAGTGCACCCTTTGTTGTTATTATCATTGAAAAAAATCAGAATTGTCTAAGTACAACCATTTATTTAGCCTTTCTAGGACAAGTATGCTTCCTTCCCATCTATAAAATTAAAGCATTAGTACTACAAAATCCCTTCTATTATATGTTAGTTGGACTATCTAGGTTGGTAGTCTTTTGAGATAATGAGTATTTTAGTATAGATTACATGGGTTGTTAACAATCCATTTTGCATCAGAACAAGTAGGGGGTCACTACCAAATTAGGATGTTGTCAAATTCACTTAATGCTAATTCACCTGAACACTTCTTTTACAAACAAAAATTTAGAAGTGCACAAAAATGTAACTTTCCCTAGAACCTAACCCCTACATAAAACCTAATTTAAACTATAGACTTTATATATCACCATTATACAACTCTAAGCTCAACTCTAATGGAGAATAAAGGTTTTCAAGGGGATCTTGCAAATATGGATAACTTCAGGATAAATATATAGTTCCAAAATGAATTGGGGGCCATCCTTTTATTTGTTCTTGTCTCTTATATTCATCTTCCCATTTTCCCATCTTCTACCCTTCTTGCTAAATTTAACTAGTGTTACCATGGGAAACCCTTGTTCATTCTCTTTCAATCCTTATTTTGCCTATAATTAAGGCTTGTTTATGGACTTTGTTGATATAATTCTCTTTTGGGGAAATTTGTATATATGATTCTACTTCACGTTATAGAAATAAAATAGTTGGGTATAAGTGAGTGATATAACCCAAGTTTAGGGGTTTTTACTTCAAAAAAATCTACCTAATATAATTAAATTTATATTATTCAAAGTGAGTTTGAGCTAAAATTGGAATTTAGTTTTAATTTATTAATGGGCTAAAAAATCATGAGTATCCTATCTTTACTAAATAACTTTTAGGTTATGCAAACAATGATAGTTATCATGTATTCTGCATGACTTTTCATAAATGATATTGAAACCATCCATATTGCTATTTTAGGGACAAGACACGTGTTTGAATAAATTTTAGATCAAACAATGCTCATTCATTATGATAGTTTATAGATTTCTTTATCATAAACTTAACATGATATTAGGGTATTTGTGAAAGTTTGTAGTCTTATACAAGTAAGGAGTTACACATCTGAGAAACAACCAATCATGAGTAAGATGGAAAAGGATGAATGTTTTGAAATTCAAAAAAGGTTTTTCTTTGAAATTCAATTCGTAATCTAGCTATGTATATGACCGAACAAATACAATAATTCCATATTGAAGATGAGTAAATGGACTATGATGGAAGCATTTGTTGCCCAAATCCTAACTCCAAATCACTATATATTCAATGCCAATAGATCTAGGCATCCATCACTAGCATGGTATTATCAAAGTGTGAACATGGAAGTGTAAAGCTTTGCATACAAGAATAGATAAAAGGATACAAACACCAATCATGATCTCAACATTCTACCTGATATAATAAGCAACATTATTTTATTATAAGAGTTCATATATATTCAAGAGTACATTTTTACATGTCTTGATCATCTATAATAGGGTTCTTACAAGAAGTACACCTGACCTAGCTTACCAATCTCATTAACTACTATCCATCTCTACACCTATAATATATGTGAAACAAGGTAGGTCAAGCACATGAAGTGTTGATTATAGGGTTAAAAGATACATATACATAAGATTTTGCATAATTTAAAAATAGTTGTATAAGTAATGAATGAGAAGAAATGAGTTAAGTATTTAACAAAGAGATATCTTGTATTTTATGTCATTTTATTCCATATATACCAACAAAATCATATATCATAAGGCCTTTGACCAACTTCCCATCAGAAGGGTCTTTAAGGGTGCTTAAGATTAGCTAACCCTTTTATCGACATGGCATGCCCTATCTTGAGAACCCAAGTAGGACGCCTAGCCTCATGTCCTTACCCTGAGAATACAGGCAAATGCACAACGTGTGTATAATGGATTCTCTATATTATGTTTGCAAGTTACAAAATTACGACACGAAACAAACATTGAGTACAATACTAGAGTATACATGGCAATATTTGAGTAAGTAAACAAGCATACACATGTATCACATTTAAAGAAAGAAAGTGTAACATCCCATGATTTGAGGCCTTAGATAACATTATCTTAAAAGGAATGATTAGACTACCCATATCACCAATGTGCGCCACCTTTTTCGGAAGCCCATCACTAAAGAACTCAATAGTTAAGTGTGTTCAACTTGGATTATTACTAGGATGGGTGACTAGTAGAAAAGTTGACCGCGGCTTGCGTGTGAGTGAGTATAAAATGCACAGTTAAGGCTAGTGTGGTTTTTAGGGCCATTCATCATTCCTAAAACTCAACTAGAGCCTAGGGCAGTGAGCGTAGGTGTTACAAATTGTAACTGAGCCAATTTACCTATAGTAAGTGGGGCCCACATGGGTCAGTAGCATGCCAGTCTTTGAGTTGTGCGGTACACGCATGTTGGAAAGGGCTATCTGAGTTGATGGAGATGCCCATGCATTGGTAGTGTTAAGGCATGTTCGAAAGGGCTATCTGAGTTTATGGAGCCACCCTTGCGTTGCTAGTGTTCAGATATGTTGGAAAGGGATGTCGTAGTTGATGGAACCACTCTTGCACTGGTAGCCATGGTCGGGAGATGGGTGTACATGGGTCATTTGGGTCTATAGTGAAATGGAAAAAAGATTATGAGGCCATATAGTTGTGCCTTGACGAGGACTTCAAGAGTCTAAGTGGGAGAGATTGTAACTATTGACCTAGAGGTTATACATTGTCCATATTTTGATAATGAATCAACCATTCCTTTCATATGCATCTAATATGTGTGTTCAAGATTGATCTCAGGTATTAGGTACATGAAAAGGATCAATATACACAAGCCCTAGCTTGTCAAAGATCAAGTCAAAAGCAATGCAAGTGTGCTAATAAGGACATCTCTTCATATGACCTTAGCAAAATTTTGTAATCACTTGTATTGATGATATGACTTGTAACTAAGATGAGAAAATATGTGGGACACTTAGTACCAAGTTTTAATCACTTTTTAATCCATTAGAAAATTGATCACAGACTACTGATCGGTCAAGTTGTGCATTCACATACTCGGCCGAACGACTTATTGACCAAATATGATTTTGGCTGATCGGTCGAGTTTCCCAGGACAAACTCGACTGATAGTTTGAAAGTTGGGTTTGCATCTTAATTGTTCGATCGAGTTATCTGTATTGAAACTCGACCGAATGCACTGTACGAAAAATGTAGAAAAAGTGATTCTAACCGTTAGTGACATGTTTGGACAAAAATGGATCCGTTGTTTTGAGAAACCATGGCTATATTTTGGCCCTAAGTGTTCCCCAACTCAAGGAAGTACCCCCATCTATAAATAGGACCCCTTAGAGTTCATTCCAAGTTTTCTTATTCACTACATTCAAGGTCCTTGCTATAGTTGAGTGTGCTACTACTCCTTGAGCCCTTTTCTCTCTGGTTTACACTTCATTTCATGACTTGTGAGTGATCTAGGATTATTGTAAGAGAGATCCACCTTTGTGCATGTAAAGCTGTCAAATCTTCCACTACTTCCATATCCCCTTCTCTCATAAAGAAAAGCTGAAGCAAGATCCATCGAGTGAAGGAGTTGTAGATGGTCCTCTTCAAGGATATTGAAGAGGTGGTGATCTTATCCAAGTGAAAGAGAAGGAAAAGGCTGAAGATCCAAGAGGAGAAGGTCCTTTAAGACAGAAGACTTGAGCTTGAGTGGGTAAGACCTAGGTGAAGGATGAAGACTCAAGATAAGTGGGTAAGTTCCTTGGTAAGGTGGAGATCTCCTTGTGGTTGGATGGGTAAGTCCTTTGTTGGTCTATTTCTATAAATCTCTGTGGTAATATAATAGAGAAAAGAACTTGCAAAGTCCTAGAGGTTGACCTCTCTAGGTAGGGGACTGACTCACTTCTAGTTTGAAGTGTAGAACCACTCTACATCCCTTTGTTAAGTGCTTGCTATCAATCTCTCTCATCCTTGCTATGCTTGTTAGATAGGACTTCAAATTTCAATTAATTTTTTTCTCCTAATTAATCTAATTTGAAGGTCTAATATATTTTGTGAGAAATTTTGTATCTCTATCACCCCCTCTAGAGCCCTTAGATCCAACAGTAACATCTCAGGATTTGAGTCCTTGAATAACACGATCTTAAAAGCAATGATTGGAATACCCATTTCACCAAGGTGCACCTCCTTTTTCCAGAGCCTGTCACTATCGAACTCCATAGTTAAGTGTGCTTAACTTGGAGTAGTACTAGGATGGGTGCCCAATTGGGAAGTTGACCCCAGATTGCACATGAGTGAAGACAAAATGTGCAGTTAATGTTAGTGGTGGTCTTTTCCTAAAACTATAATAGAGCCTACAACAATGGGCTTAGGCGTTACAGAATGCATAATAATATAATTATTAAAGGCTATGCCTAATTCATAGGGTCTTAGCATAACTTATCCTTGACCAAATAGCCATAAGCAACATCTGATTAAGCACACAATTTCATACATATATTAGATTCTCATCATTAACCATAATTACTTCCATTTTAGGGTATTGGCCTAGTTTGGTTCAAATTTTATGATTAGTACATTTGATGATCTTTTTCTGATTTAGATCCCATCATGAAGGTATGGTTCAATATTCATCCCATTTTGAGGTTCCATTCATTCTATATGGATATCACAAGATTCAAGTCACTTACTTGCATTTTAGGGTCAAAAGACTCATAATAGGGAATACACCACCAATTAATTAGATTCAAGCACAAAGTATGATCTAGATCAGAAAGATTAGGAAATAAGAAGCACTAACAAAATTGGGTATATCTCCCTTACGGTCGAGGCATCATAATCCCAAACTAGGGTATCAAAATTTCAACCTACATACATGCATCAACGTAGTCCATATGCCATTGGGGATCAATATGACTTGGGTGAGCATCCACAACAAGGTGATCAAGAACAGAAGAATCAACTCTAAGTAAAGAGGGAAGAGCATAATAGTAGGATTCCTATCGAGATTAGGGCATAAGCAAGGCAAACAAGTCATATGTTTCAACTAGGTCACCACTAGTGGACTTAGAGTCACATCTAACATCATAACATAAAATAGGGAGATCATGAACATTAGTATCTTCAAACATCATATGGACAATTATTTCAAGGTTATATTTTGATGTCTTAGAATACCAAGGTTTCACATTATAACCATGCATAAACGTAAATGAGCCATATACATGCATTGTTACCATAAAGATCAAACATGGAAAGAGGATATGAGGGGTGGGTATTAGGGTAATGGAGTAGAAAAAACTTACTAGTTTCCAAGGCTAGGGCAATTCATCACGTCGATTAGCATATGAGATTAGCAATCTTGGGTAAAGTACATCATTAAAGTCCCATAAAAGCCCTAGTCATGAAATTGAGTCATCCAAGAAACATGGGTAATTAGGAGCTCAAAAACATTCAAAGGTACTAATAGGTTACTAATTTAATTACTAGTAGGTAGACTAAACAATAAAGGTACATATTTTATCATCAATAAGCACCCAATATAGTCAACATGGACAACAATCTCATTTTTAGCAAAACAAAAGAGTATGAACGTGTTTGAAGGTCTAAAAGTATGCCCAACTCATATATCTCGTCGATCTGAAAGATTTGGTATATAATTTTGCTATATTTGGCCTTAAGATGATCTAGTTATTGATTTTAGAACATTATTATTGAATCTTTAGTAGGAGGGACTAGGCATTACTGTTGAATTATGCAGTCAATCCTAACCCTAGGATGTTGATTGGGTGGTGCACGTTCATTTTGAACATTTTCCCACATGCTAGGTCCTCCGTGGACACGTGACGCTTGTACATTCGTTCGCTTGAGCTATAAGTATGGTGTGTGGTTGCCCCCAACACTGATCCAACTATCAGTTATAGTTATAGGCCTCACGCCTCCGTCGCCCCTCCCTCCCCACCACGTCTAGGTCATGTGTGTAGCTTGTATGTCACTTAGATGCACAATCAACGTCTCTACACCATGTGGTCGGATGTTGTTTCTTTGACCACAACTCAACATCACGCTGACTAACCCATGCCCGTACCACTCCTGCTCAAACAATCACTGATCCAAGTTGTCTGCATGTGGATCTACAATTTGCAGATTGTCACTCCCGTTAGAGTGTAGCCCGCGTGCAGCATGGCCCGACTATGGCAGTTGTGTCTAGTGGAGAACACCGGAGGTAAATAAGGGGAAAAAGAAGAGGGTAAATGACCCTTAAAACCCACCACCCATGATAAGGGAGGGCATGTGGATGTGTTTCCACAATTATCCCTACACAAAGAAGTGAGCAGAAGAGAAGCCCAAAATAGGATTCCCTGGCGGAGCCATGACCATGAGAGACAAAGGCAGAAGAAGGTTGGCATAGGGGTGTGCGAATGAGCAAACGAGATAGGAAAATGAGAGAGGGAAACAAGAAATAGTGTTTGGGGGTTTTAATTTCTTGAAAAGATCAAGGGTATAAGCTTATTGGCAGAGGTAATGGAACCCTGTTGCAGAAGTTGCTATAGTACAGACCAAGGAGGGTGAAGGGTTGCAGACTGTTAAATCTCAGATCCAGTATCCAACGAATTAGGATGGGGGCGCCTAGGATTTTTTGAAAGGAGGGAGGTGGCTGGGCCACCCCAAATCTGGCCCAACAAGGCTCAAGTCAAGTTAATTTCATGATATTCAAGTATAATTTGAGCTAACTTTGAAATGTCATAACTTGGACTACATAGATTGGATTGAGGTGATATTTCCATTGTTAACTTCATAGCTGTGATGTCCTCTGATCTAGGGTTCTACTGAGGCGGCGGCCGCGGGGGGAACTTTGGCGGCGGTCGGGGACGAGGCCACACTGATCGACCGCCTGATCATACCATGGGTATCCAGGAGAACGTGCGTTCTGAGCAACGAACCACTAATGTAACCGGAGAGGCTATCCATACCACCCCATCTGAAGATGCAACAATGGAAACTGACGTGCATATGTGTGCCGATGCCAGTGCAAAGCCATCATACGTGGAAAAGGTCTCTAGACGACCGATTGACATGCTTACTTATGAAAACCTGATATCACCAGATCTGTTATGCGAGTCGGACATCACCGTCGACCTCGGTGGGGTTCTTCCATCCTTTTCGGTCCACAACGAGGCGCTTCAACTATTGTTGGAGCCGTGGAAGCTTGCCATCGTAGTTAAAGCGATCAGAATCACTGTGGGCTTCAAGGCCCTGATCAACAAGATATACACCATCTGGAAGCCTCAACAGGAGTTCTGTGTTATTGATATGGAAAATGGCTATTACATCATGCAATTCTCGGGGCATGATGACTATCTGAACGCCATGACAGGGGGTCCCTGGACGATCTTTGGCAATTATTTGTCCGTTCAGTCGTGGTCGCCAGCCTTCCGTCCCTCTGATCTGATCTCAAAGAAGCTTGTCATCTAGGTGAGAATCCCAGAAATGCATGTTTTCCTCTTCCAAAACCAGCTGCTAACCTCAATAGGCAACTCGGTTGGGAAGACAATCAAGGTCGACGACCATACTCTCCAGGGCCACCGCGGGAAGTTTGCAAGGATCTTCGTCGAAGTGGATACCTCCAAACCCCTTCTGTCGGCTGTCTTCATCAATAGGGAGCATTATCGGCTTGAATATGAGAACCTCCCAGTGGTTTGCATGCAGTGCAGGTGGGTTGGTCATGCAGACAAAGACTGTCAGCAAGAAACACACACCGAGACCATTGGAGCATCCACATCCGTCCCGATTCCTTTGCCTCGTGTCACATACACCATGGCAATCCATGCTAAGAAGCCAGAACCGAGGAAACCAACGCCAAAAAAAATAGCCACCACGACACCCTCCGCCAAGGCTACAGAGAAGCCCATCCAAGTCGCAGAATCGGACGCCGAGGTTGACGAGGAGGGCTTCACTAAAGTAATAAGCAAGAAACAAAAACAAAAGCAAAAGAAAGCGACAACAACCTCTTCCGGCCAAGCTGCACCCTTACCCAAGGAGACTGACAACTCTGTCGTGCACCTGGTAGGAAATGAAACCAGTATTGGTCGTTCCCACCAGGCCGATGAGGGACAAAAGTTCCAGTTCCAATCTTCTTCTCACACCCAAGGGCAAAATCCTCGCAAACCCTTTAGCAAGAAAGGGCGTGACAATAGCAATGGCTTTGTCATACTGCGACATCGTAAGATTGTCTACCAAACTGTGGTTAGCCCAGATAGGGTCTGTAAAAAAGGCAGAACGAATTCTTGTGAAGTTGAACCACCGGACGAGACATATGGAGATTTCGTCAATGCCCCTCATTCTAAGAAAACTCTTGTGTTTGGCGACAAATAGAACAAGAGTGACATCGACAATCAAATGCATGACAGTAATGAGGAGCAATCTGAAGGATTTCTCGCTACAATCTGAAGCAGCAACCTCTTTTCCCCTCACTTGTTTTAATGTTTTGTTGTTGGAACATTCAAGGCTCCTGTAAGAGCAAGAAGATTTGGCATATCAATGCAATGAAACATGCTTACAACCTGCAATTCTTAGCTATCGTTGAGCCACGATGCAGTGGTGACAATGCTTCTAACATCATCCGTCAACTGGGCTTCTCCTCCTCCCACAGAGTTGAAGCAATAGGTTTCTCGGGTGGTATTTGGATCCTTTGGGATCATCGCAAATGTGACGTCGAGGTCCTCCTCAATCATAGACAGTTCATCCATCTGAAAATAACCAATAGTTGGTTCCTTACCATTGTCTATGGCAGCCCCAATTCGACGGTCAGGAATCATCTTTGGGACCAACTTGAGTCTGTTTCTCCTACTATGAAATCCGGGTGGATGTCATGGGTGACTTCAACACCATGCTCCATACTTCGGAGAAGAAGGGCGGCAAATACTTCGATAAAAGATCGTGTGCTTGCTTCAATGAAATCCTTATGAACACCGGTCTATCTGATCTTAGAACCCAAGGCAACCTGTACACCTTCAGACGAGGCACTCTTTTTGAAAGGCTTGATAGAGCTATAGCTAATAATGACTGGCTCAACCTCTTCAGTGAGGCTATTGTGACCGTTCTACCTCGGCTACTCTCTGATCACAGCCCATTACTCCTACGCCTCCACAGCCCTAAAAAGAAACATTGCAAACATTTCAAGACAAAGGCCAGCTGGTCACTGAATTCAGATTTCCGGACCACTGTGTTGCCTCAACGGGACTCATCCCTTCCGTTTCAAGATGCCATCACTGCGTTCCAAAAGCCTGCCTTGAAATGGGACCATAACCATATGAAAGCATCGAACAAAGAAAAGAATAAGCTACTCGCCAACATACACTGTGTTCAGGTACAAGCAGAACTAACCCCTGATGCATCTCCTAATCTTCTTGACATTGAGTTGTAGGAAAAATACAACCAGCTTCTCCTTAGCGAAGAGATTGACTGGAAGCAAAGAGCACATATTGATTGGCTCCACCATGGTGATAGTAATACAAAATTCTTCCAATCCTTTATTAAGGCACAAATCCACCACAATAAAATTACGCAGCTGAAGAATGAGGAGGGGGTATGGGATACCGACCCCGGTGCCCTTTGCAAGCACGTGCACGACTACTTTGTAGATCTTATGTCTTGCTCCTTTCAACCTGACATTAGGACGATTCAGCAATATCCTGCGGTGTTCGAGCAGCTCACTGATGAGGACCGCATCCACATTCAACTGACACCCAATCCACGAGAAATTCGAGATGGTATGTTTATGATGGCACCATCCAAGGTGCCTGGTCCAGACGGGGTGTACAACGAATTCATACACACTAACTGGGCCACGATTGGTCCTTCCTTGATTAAGACAATCATCAACACTTATGAATCAGGTGTCGTCGACGCTTCCACAGCCAACTCTCATCTCGTGCTCATTCCTAAAGTTAAAGCTCCCACGTCCTGCAATGATTTGAGGCCCATATCCTTAAACAATGGTTGCTTCAAATTGCTCTCCAAAATTATGGTGGAACGAATCAAGTCGTACCTGAACACATGGATTTCACCCCAGCTATCCAGCTTCATCCCTGGTCGCAAAATTAGGGACAATGTGCTTCTAGTGCAGGTTATAATACACTCAATGAAAGCAAGGAATGTCAAAAAGAAATGGATGTGCATCAAGCTCAACCTCGCCAAATCTTTTGATAGAATGAATTAGCGTTTTGTAAATGATACTTTGGTAAAAACTGGTATCCCTGACAAAATTATCAATATTATCATGCAGATTATCACTGTTGGGGAATCTTCTATCCTCTGGGAGGGTCAGCCGCTGCCGCCCTTCAAAGCTACACATGGTGTTCGCCAAGGCGATCCTATAAGCCCTTATTTGTTCGTTTTCTATATGGAGCGACTCACTCAAGATATCACCAATGCAGTTAGGACTGGTTCCTAGAAACTGATCCAACTCACCCGAGGAGGAACGCCAGTGTGGCATGTCTACTTTGCGGATGACATCCTTCTCTTTGCAGAAGCAACTGTCAGCCAGGCTCGTTGTATCAACAAGGTCTTGGAAGCTTTCTCTGTTGTCTCAAGACAGATCGTCTCCAGTGCAAAGTCCAAATGCTATTTCTCTAGCAATGTTACTAACACTGAACGCAAGCAAGTGAGTGACAAGTTGGGGTTCCCTTGGACTTCTGACCTTGGATAATACCTCGGGATCCATGTTATTCATAACAGGGTTAATAAGCGAATGCATAGCCACATTACCACCCTTCTCAAGAGTCGTCTCAATGGTTGGGCGATGCGACACCTTTCTATGGTTGGCCGCATCACTTTAGCCAAGAGCACTCTACAAGATTTGCCTACTTATACCATGCAAACTGTGAAGATTTCACCAGCTCTATGTGATGACATTAATAAACATATTCGCACCTTCATCTGATCTGGTTCAGGAGATAGGAAAGCCCCCTTGATTGCGTGGAGAAAGATCACAACACGCAAAGATAAGGGAGTTCTTGGTATCAAGGATGCTAGAGACCAAAACACGTCTCTAATGATGAAAAATGTATGGTCTTTTCTCAATGACCATGATAAACCCTGGGTTACAGTTCTCAAAGAAAAGTACATGTCCAATGGCAGAATTCTGAAGAAGCCTGGCTCGCCTACCTGGCGCTTCATAAAAAGCAAGCTAGCTGATATCCGTCCACTTTGTGGGAAGATTATAAATAATGGCCTATCTACCAATGTGTGTCACGATAAATGGCTAAACAATTGGTCGATCAATGATATTGTTCCCGATTGGAACATTCCTCCTTCTTTGGAGACTCTGCAAGCGAGCTCGATGGCCCTTGACAATGGTGAATGGGATTGGGGTTTCATCCAGGCATTCCTACATAGGAAGATGTGGGATATAATCGCAACCATCCCGCCTCCTTGCCCCTATGGTGGCGTGGATCAATGGTCTTGGCCCCTGGAGATTTTTGGCGAGCTGAGCAGTCGGTCAACCTACCAGTTTCTATGTTCTACTACTACTTGTCACTCTCCTGGCAACTGGAGACTATTTTGGAAAACCAGAATTCTGGAATGACTTCGTGTCTTCCTCTAGTTGTTGCAACATAAAGCTCTACTTACTAACGCAGAAAGGATTCGCCGCCATATGGACGTTGATCCCCTCTGTCTGGTGTGCAATAATGCGGATGAGACTCTTCTTCATGCCCTATGTGACTGCCCACAATGAAAGAAGACATGGAAGAAGCTTGTTGTGGATAATTCACATTTCGACTTATCTGAAAATGATTGGATAGCTTTCTGTATCTCTTTGTCATCATGCGACACTCCAGATGCGCTTGTCTTTGAAGTTACTTGCTGGCACAACTGGACCTTAAGGAACAAATTCATCCATGAACATACTGTTGTCCCAATTTCCAGTCGGGTCAAGTTCATCCAAGAACGCTCCCTTTCGATTCAGAAAGCGGGGACTATCCAGAACCAACCAAGACTACTAAGAGAGATTGCTGCCATCCCACCGCAGAGATACATGGCAATGGTCGATGCATCTTACCAGGCCCACTCTGGTCACTCTGGGCTTGGTGTCTTCATAAGTGACCCTGGGGGACAACACACTCTCTTTGTAGGTCTTCCCTCGGTAAGCTGCTCTAGCTTAGAAGCTGAGGTCCATGTGATCATTCATGTTGTGCACATCTGAACCTCAAAGAACATAGAAGACTATGTCATCCTATCGGACTCCCAACTGGCCGTAGGTTGTCTGACAGGAAGTAGCAAAGGTGAAGGCAGATTTATACCCCTGATCCGGAGGTACCGTGATCTCGGAAGACAAGATTGGGGCAAGATTGTTTTCATCCCTATAAATCACAATGTAATTGTGGATAGCATAGCAAAAAATGTTCTAAGAACTAGGCGCTCCCTTTCCTCATCGTTGCATCCTCCCTGGCTCAGTTGTAATATTCAAGCAACAACTATGTTTATTTCCTCCTGTACTAGGGCACAAGATCAATAAATAAAAGGCCTTGGTTCTAAAAAAAAGGAGTAGCAAGATCTTGTTTATGAGGTTTAATTTCAATTTGAAAAATGGTGAGTCACTAAAGCATTGCATTTAGATCAAAATGCAAATTAATGTCACACTTTTCGAAAATAATTATCGATGTGACCAAGATGAAGTATCACTACATTCAAACTATGGATTTAACATCTCATTGAGTCATAAGGTCACTTGATGGGAGAGAAAGAGTATAAAAGAGGAGAGAGAAAAAGTTAGTTTGACAAATCCTTCCATCCTTAATGAAATTCCATCCTCAAAATTTATCCAAGATCAAAATCAAGGGTCAAAGTCCAATATTCACCATGTTTATATAACCACCCTATGGGCGTTAAAACATCCCACATCATGGGGTGCACACAGAGGTTTCTATCTTCAAAGTTGTACCCATTCCAATTATACATATTATTGTGTGTTTTGGCATACCAAGACATCATCTTGTCATTAGGGTTTCATAACACTTACTTCTATGTTCATGTAATAATATGTGGTCAAGGTGTTCTATCAAGATATTGATTACCAATATATCAAATGTATATGTTGTCCATCATGACTTTTAATTAGGGTTAACATTTCCCTTATATTTTGTTGAGTTACAAATTGCATGCATGGTTCAGTTTTCCCCAAGGTTCTACCTCTATCCCCAAAACTCTACTATGTTCATTACTTTTTATCTTGGGTATGAATTTAAGAATTTATATATCATGACTACTTCAAGATATATAAAAATCATCTCACTTAAGTGATTTATCATACATATATTAAATTTTAACTTAAGTGAGATTATTTTCATATATCATGGTTTATTTAATGAACACATTATCCTCAAGATCAAGGTTTCATAATCATCTCACTTGTACTCCTAAGGAGCTCCATAATCTAAATATACTCATGCTAAGACCTATTTATGTCCAATTAGACATGTTAACAACAACATCTACCCATAATAAAATTTTCTACCCAACTTTCAACAAAAAGGGCAACTAGTAGATTCCTTTGCATACTACCACTAAACAGAGTAAGAGCCTCATCATGGACATTACACATCATGTACTTCGTCTTGGGGTCTTGGGACATCTCCCTCACATATACAATAAGCACCATACATTCAATTGCCTCTTCCTCTACGGTTAGATATGGAAATCTTGGGTTCAACATTTTCAACGGAACCACACATTAGGTGACTCAACTCATACACATATTTTGGAGTTTACATGCTTTGACCTTCTCCCGTAGCAGGTTGACTTGTATGAAGAGGTCACTCTTTTCGTATGTCCCATGCTAGAGGTCCTCCTTTAAAAAGAGATTGTTGCATGTGTTGGTCTAAAACTATATATTACATTTCATTTCTCAATATGTACAAGACTAGGCAAAAGAAATCATGCCAACCCACTAGCTATGTTTAACACATTATCCAAGTCATATGTACTATACATGGTGCTAGGTCTAACTGGGGTTCCATGATTAAACTCTTCTCATATCATCAAATGTAACTTCAATCATCTTGAATATCTCATAACATCACACCACCATCATCATCATCACCATCATCATCATCATCATCATCATCATCATCATCATCATCATCATCATCATCATCATCATCATCATCATCATCATCATCATCATCATCATCATCATCATCATCATCATCATCATCATCATCATCATCATCATCATCATCATCATCATCATCATCATCATCATCATCATCATTGTTGTCTTCATCATCATCAAAGTAGGTCATCTAGGCTACATACTAGCCTAACCTTTATAATGGATCTAGAAAACTATAGAAACAAAAACTATCATCTAAACACTCTCGTCTAGACTCAATGTTACATCTCTTTCTATTAGGTACATTAACACTCACTGCCTTTCTATGTGTGGTTACATTTTTCATATATACATATACTTGAAATAAGTTTTCTCCAACATTGAAATAGGTGATGGAAACCAACATAATCCATTTGATCCAAACCAAAAAGAAAATGAGTTAACACACTCATTAGGTAGTGTAGTGTTGTGAAACTTAGACAACTAGCAATAACATGGTGCAAACCTGTGTAGCCACCCAAAGAACATGCCAAGAACATATATCTAGGGTGGTAATAAGAACTCCCTTCTCTCACCCTCCTGAACCTACAACCCATACTATAGGACAAAAGGAGGAGAAAAGAAAGGGTCCTATGGATTACACAAGTATGCAACTAGTTCTAGATCATCTACTTTCTACACTATAGGCTAGGTCAACTTAGTCCACTAAGGACAACTCATTAAGTTTCTGGAGTTGAGATGTAAGGTGAGTTTAGTTTGTGTTTGATGTGAGTAATGTTTGGTGTAGTTATTGTTCATGCTTTGATACCATCTATCATAGAACCATTTGTTACCCAAATCCTAACTCCAAATGACTATAAAGTAAATGATGATAGGACCTAGGCATCCATCCCTAGCATGTTATTATCAAATTGCAAATTTCGAAGCGTAAAGCTTTGCATACTTGAACCGATAACATGATACAAACACCAATAATGATCTCAAAATTTGACAGGATATATTATGCAACATTATTTTATTACAAGATTTGATATACGTATTATAGAGTACATTTTTACAAGTCTGCTCATGTATACTAGGGATCTTACAATGAGTACACCTGACATAGCTCACAAAGACCATCAACTGCTAGCCATCTCTGAACCTATAAAGTATGTGAAATAAGGTGCTGAGTACAGGGCTAATAGATACATATACATAAGTTGTTGCATTATTTAAAAAGAATTATAGGAGTAACAAATAAGAAGAAGTGAGTTAAATATTTAACAAAGTAAGATACCATACTTTATGTCATTTTACTACAATTATACCAAAAGTATCATATACGATAAGTCCTTTGACCAACTTCCCATCATAAGGGTCTGTAAAGGTGCACAAGATTAGCTAACCATTTTATCGACATGGTCCTCTCTATCTTGAAAACTCAAGTAGGATGCCTAATATCACGTCAATACCCTGAAAATATAGGAAGGTGCAAGAGGTTTGTATAATGCAGTCTCGATATTATGTTTGCAAGTTATAAAACAACAACATGAGACAAACATCAAGTAGAATACTAGAGTATTACATGGAAATATTTGAGCAAGTAAATAAGCATACATATGTATCACATTTCAAGCAAGAAATCCATAGTCGTATAATTATTAAAGCCCATACATGATTCATTGGTTCTTAAATTAACTTATCATTGACCATCTAGACATAACAAACACCTGATTAAGCACAAGATTGCATATATGTATTAGATTCTAATCATTTACCCTAATTACTTCCATTTTAGGGTTTCTGGCCAAGTTAGGTTCAAAGTTTCCTATTAGTACATTTGATGATCTTTTATTGATTAGATTCCGTCATGAAGGTGTGGTTCAAGTTTCATGTCATTCCAAGGATCCATTCATTCTATATGGATATCAAAAGATTCAAGTCAGTTACTTGCATTTTTGGGTCAAAAGTCATATAATAGGGCATACAAGACCATGATCCACCAAGTCATGAGATCCAAGCACAACGTATGATTTAGATAAGAAAGATTAGGAAATTGGAAGCATTAACAAAGTTGGGTAGATGTCCATTAGGGTGTAAGTGTTATAATCCCAACCTAGGGTATTAACAATTTCAACATAGTCCATATGCCTTTAGGGGTCAACATAAGACTTGGGTGAGCATCCACAACAAGGTTATCAAGAATATAATAATAAAATATAATTAAATAGGGAAGAGGATAACAACATGACTCGTATCCAGATTAGGGCACAAGGAAGGCAAACAAGTCATGTGTCACACTAGCTAACAACTAGAAGACTTAGAGTCACATGTAATGTCATAACATAACATAGGGAGATCATGAACATTAGTATCTTCAAACATCATAGGGATGTTTATTTCAAGGATATAAGAGGTTTTAATGTCTCAGATTACCGAGGTTCCACATTATAACCATGCATCACCATAAAGGAGTCATATACATGCATTTGTTACCATAAAGATCAAACATAGCAAAAGGATATGAGGGTCTGATATTAGGGTCATAGTAGTAAAAAGTTATTTATCTCCAAGGATAGGGTGATTATAGACGTTGATTAGAAAATGAGATCAGCAATCTAGAATAAAGTACATCATTAAAGTCACATAAAATCACGAGTCATGCAATTGAGTCATCCAAGAGAAACATGGGTAATTAGGAGCTAAAAAACACTCAAAGGTACTGATAAATTAATGATTTAGTTACTAGAAGGTAGGATGTGAAAGATCTAGAGGGGGTGAATAGAGTTTTTTAATGATTTAAAATTTAATTAAATCACTCAACCAAAGAATGAGGAAACAAGGAAGACACTTGTGTTTAGAGTGGTTCCAACCTTAGAATTCAAAGGTTGTCATTCCACTACCCAACTGTCTCCAATTGGGATTTTGAAAGTGATTACCTTGAAAGGATGTTACATAAAATACAATCACCTTCCTTGAAGTAGCCTTCACTTAAAAGTAGCCTCAACCTCATTTAAGAAGTCTTCTTTGAAGTAAATCCAAGCCCTTGGAACAACCTTCTCTTGCTAGAAGTAGCTCCACCACCTTGAGGTAGCCTTCATTTAGAAGTAGCCTAAACCTCCCTTAAAGCAGCCTTCCTGAATTAATCTCAAGATCCTCTTGAAGCAGCCTTCTCCACCAAGAAGTAGCTTCAACCAAACTCCCGTAGGCAACCTGCACAATCTTGGAGTAGCCAAGGAGCAAAAGTAGCTTGTACCTATGACGGGCGATTGGAAGAAGGAAATACAAAAATTGAGTATAGTGATTTGATCCTATATAAAGCATTTGGATCTCCTATTCACTTAATATGGACGTGGCTATATGTGGTGTCTAGGAGATTGTAGCTATATGACAACTCTAGAGCACAAGGAAGAAGATGGAAAGTGAATTATAACATTGTTTCTCTCAATAGTGAATACTCAAGTGTATCTTAGATGCTTTAGGTGTCCTAATATCTCTCCCATTTATAGGAATGGTTTGCAAGTGTCTAGGGACGTTCTAGGGAGTGTCTAGAGTGTTCTTAGTTCTTAACTAGACATTAGGTGTACATTAGTTGGCTAGAAATTGCTAATTTGTTCGTGCTTGAAAAGAACAATCCAGAACCCTACTCGCTCAACAAGTTTGTCGACTGAATTTTGTCTTGGTCAAGAATTTATCGACCGAGCCTGGGTTTTAGGAAAAAGTGTTACGGCATCTATTTCCATCTCCCAACTACCAACCTCTCAGTCTAACGGTCGCAAGCTTTAGACTGAAGCTTACTCGATTGAGATTATTTTCAACCGCAGACTATTTTAGAGCACAATTGTGTAAGTTGTTAAATAGTGCTCACATTTTCGACTGCGGTGGTTCTCGGTCGACAAAACTTTGACCGAGTGTGTACCTATTTTAGACTTTTAAATCACCTACTATGTGTGTGTTTCAATGAGTGATGGTGACTCTAATATTTGGGGGAAACCTATCTATGGGTTATGGGTGGATAGGGAAGATCTAACACTTGATTTACATGATATCTAAGTACTTGTACATTATATCTTTGTACAAGTATTTACATTTGGGTACAATCATAAAAACATGAGGAATGAACGTATTTGATCTTCAATTATCCACTTAGTCTAATCTCCTTATTTCCTTGAACCCTAAAATACTAAAGTAGCATGTTAGATCCACAAGAATGAAATGTTTGTCATCATAAAAATAAAGGGTATGCTAATGTCCAATTTAACCAATAGACTAGACAACAAAGGTACACCTTTTATCATCAATATGCACCCAACATGGTCAACATAGACAAAAATCTCATTTTTAGTAAAAAAATAAGAGTGTGCCGGGTTTTAAGGTCTTAAACTATTCCCAAGTCATACGTATCATCCAAATTATTGATTTGGTATAGAATTTTGCTATATGTGGCCTTAAGATGAGGGAGTTATTGATTTAAGAAAATTTTCATGAAAACTTTAGTAGGAGGGACTAGGCATTACCATTGAATTATGTAGGCGATCTTGATCCTAGGATATGGATATGGTGGTGCGCATCCATTGCACACATGTTCCCGCAAACACAATCTTCCCTGGACACGTGACACTTGGACATTCATTTTCTTGAGTTGTCCCTATAGTGCGTGGCCTCTACCAACACTTATCCAACCACCAGTTGTGGTTGCAGTCCTAACGCCACCGCTATCCCTCTCTCCCCATGAAGTCTAGGTTATGCATGTTGCTCGCTTGGCCCTTGGATGCACGATAGGCACATCCACACCACACACTTCACAACTGTTGCTTTGGGCCATGATTAGACATCGTGTTAACCAGACCATCCCCCACCACTCTCGCTCAAACAACCATTGATCCAAGCCATCTATTAGTGGATCCACAATCTGTAGATTTGTACAATGACTGAGTGCAACCCGTGCATATCATGGCCCGACCATGGTGGATGTGTCCAGTGGTGCGTGTCAGAGCTGAAGAAGGGGAAAGAGAAGAGGGTAAAGGACACTCGAAACCCACCACACATGCTAAGGGAGGGCACACAAACTCGTTTCCATAGTTATCTCTCCCCAAAGAAGTGAGGAGAAGAGAAGCCCAAAATAGGGTTCCCTGGTGGCGCCATGACCATGAGAGACAAAGGGAGGAAGAAGGTAGGCAGTGAGGTGTTTGGATGAGAAAAAAACATAGGAAATAGAGAGATAGAGAAACAAGACATAGAATTTGGGGGTTCTAATTTCTCTAAAAGATTAGTGGTAGAAGCTTATTGGAGGAGGCAAAGGAACCCTACTATAGTAGATGCTACAGTATGGACCAAGGAGGGTGAAGGGTCACAAACCATTATATCTGGGATATGCTATCAAATGTCTTAGTATGGAGGGGGGGGCTAGGGTTTTCCCAAGGGAGGGAGGCGGCTAGGCAACCCCAAATCAGGCCCAATTAGGCTCAAGTCAAGTTAATTTGATGAAATTCAAGTAAAATTTAAGTTGAATTTGAAAGGTTGAAACTTGGACTACATAGATCAAATTGAGGTGATTTTTCCACTGTTGGCTTCATAACTGAGAGATCGACTAAGTGAAATACAATAACAAGTAAGAAGATCTTGTTTATGAGGTTTAATTGTAATGGGAAGAATGGTGAGTCACTAAATCATAGAATTTAGATCAAAATGCAAATTAATGTCACACATCACAAAAATAATCATCAATGTGGCAAAGATGAAGCATCCTACATTCAAACTGTGCAGTTGACCTCTAATTGAGTCATCAGGTCACTTGATCGGAGAGAAAGAGTATAAAAGAGGAGAGAGAAAAAGTTAGGTTTTCACATGGACCTTATATCAAAATAACTATAATTCAATAAAGTTAACATTTTGAGGGCACCGTAGAACTTCCTAGTGTAGTATATTTTCTGAAGTTTAACTTGATTTATTTTATATATAGAAAATACCTTAGAGTCAATTACTATTTACAATTTGAGTGAAATGATAATCCTAAACAAGGGCGTTCCCTTAGCTTCTTGAGATCACCTATACATTGGTCTATGTCACGTGTTTATACACTATTCCCATAAGTAAAACATTTTATAGGCAATGGGATGTTTAGTCAAATTAAATGAGTTTAATGAATCTGGGTGAGTTATAGTTTACATATATATCCATCAATATTTGAAAAATGATATAAAAAGGATTAGGTAGCTTAGTAACTATGATAAGACCTAATTCTATATTGGTTGTAGGAAGATGATCCTATAGAATGTTTATACTACAAATTGAGGTATGAAGAGGTCTGTTGGGACTAGTAATACCAAGTTCTTGCATAGAAGGATATGTGGATTCAATTATTTAGTCATATCATGGCATGTCCACTGCAAGTTATGACTGACCATGTAAATAAATGTTAAACGTACAAGAATAGCCATTGTGGATATTTTACTTTTCATATTACTTGAAAATTTGTGTTTTATACTAATATCCTAAAATATATTATCTTATTGTTTAATTACCAAAGTTAATGATTAATATATGTATATATATACTTTGTCTATTTGAAGGAGTTTCCTCTCTTGCTAGGATTTTGTTTTATGCTATATTTTTTTAGTATTTTAGGATCTTAACCATTCTAATTAGATCACCTAGATGATTGAGTCATCGTCCAAGTAGCACCAATAGAGGAAAAATGGATTGAGGTATGATATGGTGTTTTGGAAAAATGAAGTAAAATCATCCATGTATGCTCGATTCCAAGGGAGGATGATAACAAAAAATTATATCTTCTATCATTGTATTATAAAGGATGCAAGGAAGAGAAATGTTGTGTATAAAATAAGCATTTAGTTTGTGGTATGACTTTTGACACATTTGTATGAATATTAGTTTATGTTTTGAAATTTTGGTAAAAATCACTTCTCTTAATATGTTGATCTAGCTCTTAATAGGAAATAATGTAGTCTCTTTTTATCTTAATTATAAGAAATTAATGCTTGATGTTTAAGATCGGGTTTAGTTTTAATGTTGGTCTATTATGTAACCTCATTTTCTAGATTAGAGATCACAATTTCAGACAAGATTTTATATGCCCTACGATTCAATGTCATAAACAGACTCATTGGCCCACTAGTGGCCCATCACATAGCTCCAGATCTGTAGTAGTTCCTATTGGATCTAGCATATTTGACATGAGGATGGTATCATCATCACCATTGTTGTCAATTAAAATCATCCTTAGATTCTCCTTCTTCATCAAAGAGCTTTCTAATTACCCTTCAAGGGATGCGACTAGTTGAGAGAGTTTTGTTTTCCATTCAACAATCATCATCCCCATGTCATCAATTTGCTCCTATCTGTATCGGGCATGCTACTTAGTAGTCGCAGTCACTCCTACCTCAACCACTATGACCTCTCTCTATATGGAAAGAGCATGCTCTATCTAATGGTTGGCCTCTTCCTCACCTACAATGTGTGATGCCTTATAGAATCCAAAATTTTGTTGGCTGGAATCTGCTTCACATCTCTGCATGGGGGTCTAATATTATGTGTGAGGTAGAAACGCCACATGTTTACTTTGTGTAAAGACATATTAGGGAACTCCCATATATCATGATTGAAGGAGCCACATCGCCCATCTAAGAGATTTTGTGGTGTCAACCACTCTATTTGAAATGAATGTCTGAAAAATAAAAAATGTGACTAAAATAAATTATGGAATAAAGCTCAAAATAAAAAAACTAAGAAATTTAAAAACAAAATAAAATATTAAATTTAAATAAAAGTATAAAATGAAACTAAAAATAATAAATCATAATTATTATAGAAAAGGGGTTCGAAAGCAACTCCATTATCACTATAAACAATTCCAAAAATTTGATGTGTATTGATTACACAACAAATTCACTAGTGAAATTCTCTAGAGAGTTGAATGTTTAAATGACAAATACCCACATGTAAACAAACAAGTAAATTGTTAGTATAGAAAGACATTGGTCCCAAGGACTTAATAATCTAGATGGGACTAGATTGATATTTGTTAAATTTTGTGTTTTTGTCGATCTTGCTTTCTAAGGTAACCGATGCATGTTGATTACACAACAAATTCACTGGAGAAATTATCCTTAGAATTTAAGTTTTTAGCAAAAAATGACCCACTTGTAAACAAGAAAGTAAATTCTTAGTGTAGAAAGGTAGAATTCCAAGGAATAATGGTTTTAAGACATGTAATCAAACTATTTTCTATGAATAATATTATGAATATGATATGAATAAAATTAGTAAACCAAAATAGAATCATGAATTTTAGAAGAAGAAAGGATAATCAAATCTAAGATTTAATCAATCTAAAGAGATACTAGGGGTCTGGGTGTCAGCACGATAGACCGTGCATTAATCTTAACTTATTTTACTCCATAGTTTTTATTTATAAGATTACAACTATGAACATTTGTTTCCTCACAAGAACAAAAACCTAGGAAAGATTGGATTTCTCTCAAACTTGAGGATTTTGTATTTTGAAGGATCATTGTACAAACATCCCTTAAGGTTCTCTTAGAGATTTTGTCAAGATATTGCATGTTCCATCCTAGGTTAAAATGCATGGGTTAACTTATTTTCATCGCCACAAATTGTAACATTCAAGAACAACAAGCAATGGATTAATTAGTCTAGTAACATTATTAGATGAAAAGACATCTATAAATATCAACTTTAGAGTCATATAAAACTAAGATAGAATACACACTATGGGGATATTTCCCAAGCCCCGGTATAGATGGAATTACTCCACCATGGTAAAAAAAGAAAAGATAAGGGAAGGAATCATGTTGCTTAAGGATCTAGAAACTTTGATGGCCTCTGTAAGGAACACACCAGCTCCTCCACTCTTCCTTTCTTTTTGCACATGAGGGAGTCTCTGGAATGATATGACATGAGATAGTCCTTTATTCTTGGACTTCCTCTCCTTTAATAGGGGGGGAATGAGAGGTGAAATACTAAAAATGGCTCCTGATGGTAGCTGGATAGACTTGGTTTGCAATTCCTATCGGTCAATTGGAAGTCTAGTTGGTCAGTTGGCTTAAATGTTTGTTGTGGCCTAAAGACAAGTCCCTCAATCAGTTGGTGATCAAATGGTCTGTTCATTTTTAATAGTGAGCCTTCTCAATTATGACTTTGGTTGGGTCTTGCTGGCGATTTGATCAATTGGGATATCAATCGATTGGTTGAAGTTTCTAGACGAGATCATTATTTTCATGTGAGTCGAACGATTGTGTGTGTCAATTGATTGGCTAGAAAGTCTTGATGATTGAATGTACAACTAAAGCCTCTGATCTTGGGTCTTTTGGGGCTTTGAAGTGATTGGTCCATTTTACTATACGAAACCCATAGAAATTTTTGTAAAAACTCCAATTATAGAGAGAAAGGCTAAACAAAGACAGTTAACTTTAAACTCGGGAATAATCAACATAGTGATCCTAAGCAATGGTAAAAAATATGCAAATAAATATATAAATATGAATTTATCAGTAAAAAAAATAGGGAATGTAATGCGTTTAAAAATAAACCACTGCCCTTTGTTGGTAAGGTTCCATATGATTTGGAATTGCATTCCTTGGTTCATCACTAGAGCTTCTTGGCAAGAGGCAGGAAGCTTCAAGGAAATGCTTGCAACAAATTGTAGCACAAATATGAACTTCAATGAGGCTCTCAAGGAAGCTCGAAGATCTATAGTGGAGTGGAACAAAATATCTGTCACGAAACCGGAATCCCAGTCCCATGAATCAAACATATACCAAAGGCGAAATGTGGAAGTGTAAAGCTTAGCACACATGAACAAATAACAAGATACAAGCACCAACATAATCGCAACAATCAACAAGATATATTAAGCAACATTATTATATTACACAATTTGAATTACATATTCAAGAGTCACTTTGGACAAGTCTGCTCATGTATACTATATCTGGATCTTACAACAAGTACACCTAGCAAAGCTCACCAAGCCCAACCACCTTCTAGCCATCTCTGGACCTAAAAACAAAATACGAGAAATGGGTCAACACACGAGGTGTTGAGTATGGGGCAGAAAGATACATATATGTATAACCTTTGTATAACTTTGAAAAGATTTCAAGACTAAACGAACAAGAATAAACATGTTAATTGTTTAACAAATGCGATACCATATTTTATGTCATTTCACTCCATTATACCAACAATATCAAGCATGTTTAAGGCCTTTGACCATCTTCCCGTCGGAAGGGTCTGTAAGGGTGCTCAAGCTTAGCTAACCCTTTTATACGAGAGGGACCTCAAGGATGTAACAAAGAGTTAACCCTTTATCAACAATATTATAATGGAGTTCTATCTACATATGTGTTCAAGTTATAAAACTGACGAGGCAAACATCGAGTAAGACATAGCAATACTACATGGCAATATTTGAGAAAATAGACAAACAAGCATATAATATATGTCTTTTCAAGAAAGAAACCGATAGTCATATAACTATACAAGGACCATACCTGATTCAGAGATTCTTAACTTAACATATCCTTCGCCATCTAGCCACATGCCAAACCTGATTAACAACAAGATTACATATATACATTAGATTCTCATCATTAACCCCAATTAGATGTATTTTAGGGTTTTGTCCAAGTTGGTTTCAAGGTTGGTTATTAGTATGTTAGATGATCTCATAATGATCTAGGGTCCATCATAAGTGTGTGGTTCAAGTTTCATATCATTTCGAGGTTTCATGGATTACTTATGACCATTTCAAGGTTCAAGTTCCTTAAGTATATTAAAGGGTCAAAGAATCATAATAGAGAAATCAAGGTCAAAGATTATCAATTCAAGGGGACCAAGCATCAAGGATGGTCAAAATCAACAACATAAAGACATAGAGACATGCATAGGTTAGGTCATCCCAACATTGGTTCAAAGTATAATCAAACATTCACATAATAGGGGCATATACATGCATTAGATGTCAAAAGAAAAAAACATAGCAAGGAGGATGCTAGAGGTTGATATTAAGGTCAAGTAGAGACATATATTACTTCTTTGGGGTTGATTAGACTTTATTTCATCATTAAGTAGCTAGATTATCAATTTAGGGCAGGGTACATCATTAGAATCTCAACACTAGTATATATCTACAACTAGAGTAATGTATAAGAAATAGGGATGATGATGACTCCCATTAAACTCAACATGTACAAAAGTTATTGACTTCAAGGTTAGGAGGATAGGTATACATCAAGTATTCAAGATTCATCACAATTATGCATTAAGCATGGTCAAAGAAGTCACAGTTCACATATCTAGCATTATCAAATACTTATAAAAAGATTCAGGGTTTGAAACCATTCTCATCTTGTAGATCTTTTCGAGAGCATCAAAAATATATATTGGTTCATTATATTTGGCCAAGGGAATTAAGAGTTATGGATTTTAGAAGATTATAAGTCAAACTATAGATAAACCAAGAAGCATACCCTTGAATATTTCCCTTGGGACAAGGGTCCTTGGATCAGGGATCGGCGGCTGCGGTCAAGGCCGCTCATCTCCACACCACCTTCAGATCTGGTCCTACTCGCGCTTGCTATTCACCGCTCCAGGTTGTTGGCCTAGCGATCTCCATCGGCCAAGCACTGCTCTAAGACGCTGCCAACCTTCCAACGAGAGGTCGTGGACCCTCGCTCACCACCGCCGCCTACCCCTTATGATCCCGCTCGAGATTGCTCTGTTCGTTCCGTGGAACAGGGGAGGAATAGGGGTTCCATGCTCCAACTCAAAACCATGGCCATCACGACCGCTTGGCCTGGGGAAGAAGCAACAAGGCTGCTGGAGGTTCTAGGTACACCGACTGCTTGGTATCCGGTTGTGTGTGCTGCTGTGGTGGTGTGCGAGGGGGCTGGCTGCCTTAGCCGCCAACCTTGGGCCAACACGTCACCTGGGAAAACTGGCGCATGGAGGAATGAGAAGGGAGAAGGGGGTCTAGGGTTAGAGCTCGAGGGGTTTATAAAGCAACAAAGAATGCTAGGGTTTATGTTCCTTTCATTCATCGTGGGGTTTGATAGCTTTCCTGATCCGGATAGAGGAGGGGGAAGCCTCCAGTCAACCGCTTCCTTCTGTTTTGGGAAGAAGGAAGACAACTATTTAAATGGGTCAAGCATCCGATATTGGGCCCAATAAGGATTGAAACTCAACAAGAATAATTAAAATGTGTACAATATGAGTCAATATTCAAATACCCATAACTTGGGCTAGGATGGTCCAAATGAGGTGATTTTTGTGTCATTGAATTCATAATTGAGTCCACTAAAATGTGGTGCAAATTAGAAAGACAAAAGATCATAGAGTTGAGGTTCAAAATTAGATGCAAGAAGGTGACGTGCTATAGCAAGATACTGAGTTTAAAAGTACAAAATAAAATTACACATTGTAAAATTGACCATTGTAGTTGCCAAAATGGAACATCACAACTACCCAATTATAAAATTAATATCAAATTGAGTAAGATACACTTGATGAGAGAGAAGGAGTAGTACAATAGAAGAGAGATAAAATCAGGTAGTCACAATATCAGACGGGAGAAAAGGAGGAAAAAGGATCAGCTAATCAGAAATATTAGCCGGCTCCAAATAGATTTGGTGAATCAATACAAAGAAGTTTCAGATGCACTGTGCTTGGACTTCCAGGTGGAATTGGATGGTATCCTGAGACTCGAGGAAGAGGACTTGAAACACAAGAGTCACATTAACTGGATTAAAGAGGGAGATAAAAATACTAGGTACTACCAAAACTACATCAGCCAAAGACAAAGGAGAAATACTATCATTATTCTGAAAAATGAGCAGGGCAAATAGGTTACTCAGGAGCCAAATATTATGGAACTCATTACCAAAAATTTGGAAAAGGTTCTCATGGACCCCACACTAAACAGTCGACCAAAATACATAGAGTGTCCCAAAATATTCAAAGCCCTTTCTGCAGAATAGCTTGCCAAGATGGGTGCAAAGCCAACAAATGTAGAAGTAAAATCCATTGTGATGTCATTGGACAATGTGAAGGATGATGAACCAGACAGGGTAAATGGAAGCTTTGTTCAGAAGAACTGGAACATAGTAGGCAATGGCATTGTCAACACGGTCCAAGAGGCAATCACCAGAGCAAACATTTTAGAATACTTGTGTAATTCCACCATAGTCCTCATACCCAAAGTTCTTGTTCTAGAAAGATGTGAACACTTAAGACCCATTTCGCTAAACAATGTGACAATGAAGATCATTTGAAAAGTGGTAGTTGAACGGATGAAGCCGCACATATCCAAATGGGTCTCCAAGTCCCAAAGCATTTTTGTACATGGACATTGCATCACATACAATATTGTACTGGTCTAAGAGCTCATACATCAGATGAAGAGGAAGAAAGGGGAAAAACCCTTGGCGATAAAGGTGGTCGTTACTAAAGCGTATGACCAAATGTCTTGGGAGTTCAATGAGGATACGATTCAACACACAGGTATACCCCCTAACATTACATGCTATATTATATCCTCCATAACCAAAGGTGAAATAAGAATTATGTGGGATGGAAAAATGACTCAGCCCTTTAAAGCTAGTAGGGGCCTTAGGCTGGGCGATCGTCTCTCTCCATATATTTTTTTCCTATGTCCAGAGAGACTTAGCCAATTGATACAACAAAAAGTAGATGAAGGCAACTGGTAACCAGTGAAGATGGATGCCAAGGGACCTAAGGTCTCACATGTCAGCTTTGTTGATGACTTAATTATGTTTGCATAGGTCGGTGTCTCCTAGTTCAAAACTATTAACGAATGCTTCTGACTATTATGCAAAACCTCTGGCCAGTCTGTTTCTATCACAAAGATGAAGATTTTCTTCTCTGCTAGTGTTGATTGACCCCTAAGAAGACAAATTAGTGAGTTAAGCGGCTACAGAGCGCCACATACTTGGGAAAATATCTTGGAGTCCTGATTATCCATAAATGAGTTAAGAAACATACCTATAGTGAGATTCTGGAGAATGTTAATGGAAGGATACCAGCGTAGTCTGCTAGAATCCTCTCCTTTGCAGGAAGGATCAACCTTGCCAAAGAGACACTTGCAGCCATGCCTACGTATGCTATGCAGATGGCAGTGCTACTACTCAAGCTCTGTGACAGAATTGATGATTCTGTCAGAAGATTCATTTGGGGCGGAAACCACAAATCTCACCCAATGGCTCTAGTCGCTTGGGATAAAATCACCTTCCACAAGAATGAGGGTGGCCTGGGGTTGAAAACTATGAGGGACTGGAACTTAGTGCTATTGTACAAACATGCCTGGGGACTAAGAAACAATTGTGACTCAATCTAACACAGGCATGATGCAACATTACATTAGCAGTCATGCCAGGAAGAAGCATAATGCCTTGAGGCTGGTGAATGCAACCATTTCTGGAAAGACCTTCATCGAAGAGAACTCTTATGTTATCCCCATGAATGGAAAAAATATGAACATATGGGCTGATAGGTTGTGGACAAATGGGCCCCTTCTAAAGGACTAGGCACTTTAACGAATCCCTCACGAGCTTATGGACCTAAAGGTGGCAAGCAAGATCAATCTTGAAGGTGACTAGGATACATGCTTCCTTAAGGAATGGCTTTTGAACCATGTCATAGATGATATCAAACATATTCAACCCCTGTCGGAAAGGAATGGAGATGATGTTAGAGTCTGGAACCATACCAAGAGCGGACCGTACACCACAAAATCAGCCTATGCCCACCTCAGGGACGGCAAGGGAACCAGGGTTGTAAGAAAATGGAGAACATTGTGGGACAAGAAGGTGTCAGCCCGAATCAAAAATTTTATCTGGCTTGTGATGTACGAGGCACTCTTAACGAACAGAAGGAGGGCCCAATGTAGGAGGACCAAGAATCACATGTTCCCTAAGTGTCATGAAGATGAGGAGACAACCTTACATGCATTATGAGACTATAAGCATGCTACTAACGTCTGGAACATTGTGTTAATAGAAGGTATACATCATAATTTTACATCTACAAAAACCATCAAGCAGTGGGTGAACCAACAATTATGCAAAGCCAATGATGTTGCAATCACCTTCCTAATAACATGTTGGCACATATGGAACATCAAGAACAAAGAGGTTTTTGAGAAAAGATGATCTCACACTATGCAGCAAGTGTGGTACATAATGAGCGAGGTTAGTTCCCAACTAACAGCTTTGGTAGTAACCAATATTATAACAGATGCCTGACACAATGAAGTAAGTAGATGGATGAGACCAGACCCACACAGCCTAAAGATAAATATGGAGGCAACTGTAAAAAAATCAAAAAGTAGCATGTGCAATTGTTATTAAAGATGAACCTGGTCGGTGGGTTAGAGGAGCCGCCATGGCTCTACATTCAACTGATGTCATTGAAGCTGAGCTTGAGGGCATCAAACTTGATATCGAAACAGTGGTTGTTAATAACTGGGAAGCAGTATGCATTGAGTCTGACTCCCAGATAGCTACCAATATGATAAGACAACATGAACAAAACAATCCTAGATATGCACAGAAACTACGGAGAATCCATACCCTCATAAAATCTAGTTGGAGTATGAAGTATATCTGAAGAGAGGTCAATGCTACAATGGATGGATTAGCTAAAGCAACCCTTAAAAACCCAATGTCAAACTCTAAGTATGTCCACCCCTAGGGAGGTCCATGACCTTATTATTAAGGATCTCTATAATGGTAGTAGTACTACCACGTTTCCTTTATCCAATTTAATTAGTGAGTGTATTCCAAACCTAGTTTTTGCTCGCATGGGGAGGGCAAGATGAATAAGATAACCTCTCGAATTACCTAAAAAATGTGTTTAAAAATAATTTAATTGTATTTTATTTTTTTCCTTCAAAAGGCACATAGTGGCCCGCTATTTAGGTTGTGAGATGAGAAAAGGGAGAGACCAAATTAGTGCGGTCCAAATATTATCTTCCACCTCTTCACTCTGAGAGTGCTGAACTCCGCTAAAGATCTCATGAATTTATTAGTTTCCAATCTAATATTGATTAGAAGATGTTTCCTAATGGTTTCCCAATACCAAAGAAAACATATTTATACCTAGAATTAACATTAACTCCAAATCCCTCTTTGCAATATCCCCAAACCAACACCTCTCTTCTTCCATGGTGCCTACTACATATGGTGGTTTAGAGCTTCACATCAGTAACTAAAGGACCAGAAAGCTTCTATAGCAGTCTAGGAACCATCGATACTACCAATATTGATTGGTTCTCCCTGAAACCTTGAAGAGGACTCACTCTTCATATTCAGCAATGATGACTTGGTCTGCTCATCTCTAGCCATCTTTGAGCAATTGGGCTTGGGGTAAGTTTCTTATACCCACTGTTGGTCTTGTTTCTTTACAAGTTGGTTATGTGATTATCTGAACTATTCCACCCTAGAGTGCAAATGTTGACCATTGGTGTCGTTCATCGTTGGGCCACCTCTAGGACTATTTTTCCTCAGGTTTTTAGGTGACACCTCAAGTGTGTCATGTCAGGACTTCTTGCATCTTTATTTCATATCATTCTTTGCTCAAGTGCCATTTCCTAGTTTTGACCATCGTTGCTTTATTCCACCCATGACAATGGCTTAATATTAAAGATCCAGGGCTATAGGGATCCATTATAAAGGATTTGCGAGTTTGCGTAAGCTTCAGGGATCCTTGTCATTGTGTTTTACTGTGTTGGTCTCAATGAGCCTCAATTTATAGGGAGCTCCTAGATCCATGCCTGAGTGACTCACACCATCAATGGAAGCGATGCCATGGAATCAGGGGTGAGGGAGAGAGGGATCCTATTCTTCATGTGTATTTAGTTCTGTATTCCGTGTTTATGTGTGGTTAAACATAGGTTTTTAGCGTGTTTTATTATCTGATTTGTAGTTTTTGATGAAGGTGTTGTTATAATCAAGCCCCCTATCACACATATGCTCAATATTTAAGTAAAGGAGTTTTTTTGTATCCAATCCAGTAATAGGATAAATGGACTTATCTTACTTCTTCTTGGATGATACATGAAAATTCATATCTTTTTATTGGTTAGTCCAATGAGGCCAATTCATATGGTTTTTGATCTATTTTTTATATGATGACAATGATCTAGGTCATGACTCTTGTATCTGACTTTACTTTTACAAAATATAGGAATTTATCTAGTTAGGGTTTATAACATGTGTATTAAGGTTTGGGTTATAATGATCGGAGATTAAAGTGTTGAGATCAAGATATTCTAGGAGAAATTGCTCCTATGAAAATAAGATACGGGGTTCATGCCTTTAATTACATTGTGTTGCATCATGTAATTTTATTCGAATTATCATGTCTAAATTTTTATAGTATGCATGCTATCATGTGAACACTTCAATGATTTAAGAGTTATTTACTATATCTATATCTTGTTTAGATTTACTGCATACATGTTTATCTGATAAGATTAGATAAAGTAAGAATTATACCTCTTCATTTTTAAGATTAGTAAAGCAATTATGGGTGAAAAACTAAGTATGGTAAGATCAGATTAGATCAATATAAGAATTTAGTATTAGGCCCTATGTCGTGTATATTTTATGGAAGGTTGGTGCCTGATGAGCCCCTTTCAGTGATGGGTTTAAGTCACCTTGAATGTTTTTTATGTTAATTTTTTTGGGTTCAAGCCCAAGTCTTAGCACTATGTGTGTGTTTAGTGAGATCATAGAAGATAAGGATCATTGAGTAGGCAACGTAACAAGAATGCTAAATTAAGTTAAGAATGCATCCAAAAACATTAATGTTTATGCATGATCATATCAGTTTCAAGCTTTAAGTTAAGTTATGATCCTATTATTACTAAAACCCAACCACTGAAAATTGGTTTGTTAAATGCATAGCTATTTGTGCATGCACATAACTATTGGAAATTGTCAGTAGTTTCATCAAATGAAGTAGTTGTGTGGAGTGTAGTTCATGATGATTTTGCATCCTTCACTGATGGGGTGTCATTTTAGAGTGTTCCTCTTGTTTATCTTTGTGTTATGCTTATGCGATGGTGACATTATAGGATACAAATACATGCAGATTAAATGTTATTTTCTTGGATGCAACTTTGCTTGTTTGATTGGATGATATGCTTAAAGTATTGGAATCATGATTGAATGGTATGCATGGTTCTACATCGAGGTAAGTGGTTATGATTATGAATACTCGTATTATCAACTGTTGATGTTTTCTGAGGATTTCTTAAGGATGGATGAAACAAATTGTTGTATGTTTATTTACATTCCTTTCAATTGTAATGCCACTAATAGTATCACCAAAAGTAAGATAACAAATTATGAACACTAGGATGACATGTATCAAGGGGTGATACACATGAGCATTAGGAGAGATAGTAATTACGCCCTTGATAGCTAATCAATTGTGGTCTAGAATATGTAATGAAAAAGCCAATTTCTTATTTGAAAGTAATTACTTATTGAGTTATTATATTACTTGCACACTTTTGTGTGAACCCCACTTATACAATATAGCAAGATGCCGATCTGTGTTAAGTTTGTCAGTGTTTTAATGTGACTACAATATATGAATATATCAAGACATGGTGATGCAGATGAAATTAATTGAAGACATTAAAGCTATGTCAAGAAGAATTGGTTATATACTTCTTCTCATATGTATTCTTATGTTGGAAATTAATGTATCACCTTAGAGGAACATTATTATACATATTTTAAAAAATATTTGTTAAATAGTGGAAATAATTTTCTATTAGTTATTATAAGTTGGATTGGATCTTTTGAAATTCAACTAATGGATCTCAACTTTAAGGTCCTTTCTAAATTGGAGGACATTGATCAGAGACCCTAATTCATTATAGTATGATTATTGATCTATAAATCCTAAATATCTATCATCATTATTGTTATCATCTTGGATTCTCATAATATTCAACAATAAAAGATTATAAAATGAACTAAATCCTTTAATGTATCCAACACTTTAATATCCAAATCTTGGATTTCCATGTATTAATCACCACTTTATAATGTATTCACCTTTCTTTAGGAATTATGATCCGAATTAGGTTTCAAACATATTTTATCTAGTATCTTCTCATTTTTCAATCAATCTGATATATACTTTCTCTATAATGTGGTCTACAACCTATTTACTAGAATTATTACAAGATAAAGTCAAACGAACAAATCTTGGCATGATGTGTCAGAAAAAATATGATATCCACTCTATTGCCGTTCCGAGCCCTGGCCAATGAGTGTTGCCCATATCAATGACTACTCAGCATGGATCGGCCCCTAATCCAGAGGTAGAAAGGCCCTACATCCCTTTTGTAGTGACATAATTTGTCACGAAAATTGAAGGTGGATTTGTAAAACTGCAAAGGGGATTCTCCCCCTTCTATCATATTCATGAGGTAGAAGCCATGTAGGTGAACTCCACAATTTACTCCTAATGTTGGATATAAAGGGAAACTATACAATGACAATTTACCTCTTCCCAACCTTAAAAAAGACATCAAACCTATTTTCAAGATGCGTAGTGGACTGTGTCGGTATCTGGGGTTTGATTTTTTAGGGAAATACTAGAGAAGAGAGGGTGAAGGTGTACCTCATTTTTTGATGAACCAAGCATCATGGAGGATGTTTGAGAGTCAGATGAAGCTTTTCCCATTATTTTTCCTACCTGCAATGACTCAAGGTAGGCTTGAAAAAAAAATTGACAGTGACCTGCTTTACAACAATGGAGGCTAGACTCAGGGAAGGGAATCCAATAGCCCTCACACCTCCTTGAAGATTGGAATACCTTTGGGGCCTCCATGCGCATCTTCATGTTAGGTTAGTTGTCTAGAGGTGCCCTTTCTTCCTAGGTCAAGGTCAAGTTTGTCGGTGATGGTGATGGAGTAGGTTGGCTGCATCAAGGTAGCCTTAGGAGCAATTGATGGAAGAGTAGAGATCTTGGGTTCTCTCCCAAACTCGTAGATGACTTATATAGGCAAGTGGTTGAGGGAAGTGATTGTTGTATTTCATCTAGAAAATTATGACTTATCTAAGATTGGGCCTATTCTAGAACATTGATATTAGCAACAAAGTAAGGGCTAAAAGGATTCATAGTCATCTTGTAATTCCAAAAATTCTAGTTTTTTGGGGTTTGGTGAAGGGGAGACAGAAAATCAAGAGGCCAAGGGATCATGTATGAACATGGTACTTTCCCAAATAGGTTCACAGTAAGAGACAATCTGCCAACTGATCCTTGATCTAATGATTAGTGTGTTGTATCCGATGGGTGAAATTTGGATTATCTAAAGTTTGATTCCTTTGATCTTTTTCCAAAAATAGAGTCACATGCAATAATTACAAATATTCCCCTCTCATTCACAATTTTGCATATTCCACTAGGAGCATCGTATGGATATGAAACTTGGAGGGAATCTCATTAATAACTTTCCCAACTTATTTCAAAATTTTGGGATTTATTAAGGTAACTCTCACATCTAATACTTGTCTTGTATGTATTTCTTCAAAATAATTATCCACATCACACGAAAAATCCTTTTTATTTAAAATTCTAAACTTCTCTTGGTGTTGTTATCATCTTCAAGTATACAAAACATCATATCAAAATATCCTTATTTTATTCCCACACTAGTGTTGTAGGACATGGCTAGATAATTACTCCATTAATTATTGAAATTAGACATTGCCATAAAATATTTTGGAAACTAGTCTATTATTCTATATTTCAATTATCAAACAAACCATAGAGTCATCATCCTTTATTTATGCATGCATTACTTTTATTTCTTGAACTTGTGCCACAAGGACCTATTTGTAAAGATAATAGCCTCATGGGCCTTACTTGGTCCATGGGTTGCACCCATGGCACAAACTAGATAGCTTTATTATTCTATCAATTATAATTAGGAAATTTTCTAAACAAATAAGGCCTTATATTCATATAATTCAAATTTACAAAATTCACATATCTTACATTCACCCCTCCTTAAAAGGTATTTTCACCCTTAAATTCAAACCCAGTTAGGCTAGGTGAATGATAACTCACTTAGACTCAAACCTTGGGGTTAACATTCCTTCTTGGATATATTAAACATCTTTTATTGATATGAAAATTTCTACATTAATGTGGTTGGAACCCAAATTCAATTATAGGGTATTTCTACGTCCTCATTTTATTGCATGATATTATCACTTGGTGATTACATATGTGATTCTAATTCCACATGGTAACTACATTTTCGTTTTTTATTTCAGTTTCACTTTGTGACTATCCGTTTCACCTAGATTTCCAACCTATTATTCATTTATTTTTACATAAGGATGAGGTAACACCTCAAATCCTAGATTATGTCATTCAATTTCAACTGAGGTATTCATTCTATATGTTATTTTTTCATCATAACATTTGTCAACCCAATATCTCTCACTCATAATAATTTGAAATAAACATTTGGTTGTAGCCCAAATACAAAGTTCATCCCATACCAAGAGAAGAGATCGTTTATCCACACATTATCTCCTAATTTCACATTTTTCTTGAATTATCTTTAAAAATAATTCCAAACCCTGAATACTTTTTGATTCCACAATATTATATATTTCATGGAGTCTAATGCCTTTATCACTCTTGATTTTGTGCATAACTCCCTTTGAAGTTTTATTTAAACACTATGTCTCCTTGTATTTTTTATATTTACATCTCATGCCAAATTAGTGTTAGTAATTTCCTTAAGGTCTATAGGGATACATGTACCTTAGGAGTGATCTCTTCTTGACCTCATGGTCCTTATGCACTTATCGAGTGCCTCTCACATTTATCCATTGGGCCTCATCAACTCATGAAGGTGGCCGATCTCTAAACCCCATGAGCCTCAGGAAAACATGGATGCCTATGTCATGACCCCATGGTCTTATGCACTTACGGCATGATCACCTCTTAACCTTAAAGGTCTTGTATACCTTTAATCATGCCTGCTTGACCTTAGGATTGATTTAGGTCTCTACCCTACCTAGGATTTATTGAGATTTCATAAATTTATTCCACATTTTTTCCTGAGTTTTTTCTAACAATTTTTTAGCAAATTATTTTTTTATGTGATTCTTTAACCCAAATTTCTACCATCTCTTTGGGTACACATTATTTATTTTTCCCTACACTAGGCTTGAGCAACCTTCCCTTTTGGGGGCTTGGTGCCATGTTGTCCTTCCATTCTAGGGATTTACCTCTTTGTACCTTCCATGTGGGGGAATGATCATAGTCATCTCCATATTGGACTTAGGAAACCTTCACTTATTGAGACTTGGTGCCATGTCAACCTTCCCTTCTGGGGCTTGACCGCTTTGTGACCTTCTCTACTGGGGCTTGGTCATAGTCATCTCCACAGTGGACTTGGGCAACCATTCCTTTTTGGGGATTGGTGCCATCTTGGCCTTCCCTTGTGGGACGTGACCACTTTGTGATCTTCCTTATTGGGGCTTCATCTTTATGGTTTCCTTCCTTTCTGGGCTTGGCCTCTCAGTCAGCCACTTCCTTAGTGAATTTTCTTTGTATCCCTCAGAGATGGCATACTTAGGTTCAAAGGATGTATATGGTTTCATATATCCTTCACACTATAGGTGTCATTCTAGGTCACCCTAATTCTTAAACTAATTTATACTCATCCTTCAATGTAAGTTCCTAATCTAGGGTGCCTAGTTGACTCACAGGAGGGGATTAGGATCTCTAGCCACAACCTGACACACGGGTTACTAGTTTTGCCTACCCCATAGGTGCTTTACCATTCTTGGGTTGACCCACCCTAGGATGGTATTCCAATCATAAAACTTGAATTGAGGTAACATATTTTCATTTTATGTAAACCATTGGTTGCTTATGTTTCTTAAAATCCCTCCACATGAATAATAAATTCCTTTACCCATGAACATGCATGCATGTGAGACCTAAAATCATTTGGATTTTATTATTCATTTTACCTTTATTAGGGTTTATATGGTTAGGGTTAAAATTTCACCCACACCATTCCCCAGGATTAGGGTTTAGGGTTCGGGTTAGGGATTATTCCTTCACCATAGGGTTTTATGATTTTTTTTACCATGTAAGGGTTTTATTAAACTAACCATATGTCCATATAGGGTTTACCATTGCAAGGAGGATTAAAAAACATACAACATTTTTCTTTACTTTATCATTATTTCCACATTACAAGTACAATATTTGGAGGAGGATTTATTAATCCTACTTCATCTAAAAAACCCTAACATGAGATGAGAAGGTAAGTATATTTTAGGGTTTATTAATCAAGAGGATGTGAAGTGGACGAAATTGATGATGAGAATATTTAGAGGAAATATTACATTAGGAAAACCCTAGATTTTGTCCAGGCATGTATCACATTGGCTAAGGAAGTCCTCATATACCAATGTAATGGTGTAGAGGAAAATATTGCCATCCCCCAAAGCCATGATCATTTCTAAACACCATTACCCTTAGGTTATGTCCTAATAACTATCCTTATATTTTTACATATTACTTTAAATTATCAAGTATTTGATAGTATTTGAAAAATCTAGAGCTCTGATACCAAATATAATGACATCACTTTTCAGTATCCCCTACTTAGAAAACGACCTCAAAGTCGAGTGTCATTACCTAAATTCCAAAGGATCTAGATTCAATAAATAACAAATAATACCAAATAATTTCCATTACTTCACAAATATTATTTATAAGATTTATAATAATGCTCCACAGATGTGTTACATGAATTTCCAACATGGGAGTAATACATATGAGAAGAAGTATCTAACTAATCATGTGATTCCCATCTCCACAAAAAGTGAGATTACTAAAAACAAGTGCAAAACTAACACTAATAATCTAGATTACCTGAAAACATGGTAAATTCAAACTAATCACATTAAAACATCTGAAGCTGAAACATATCACATCGAAGTCCATAAACATTGACACCTATATTACATTACATGTCATATGATGTACACATCACTGTTCAATGGCCATCATGCCACAAACCTATTACATATAACAACATGTTCACATATACAAGCCATATTTGTACAACCATGGCCTACAACCAAAACTCGTGTCGATATACACGTTCTACATAACACATCCAAGGATGTGAGAGTATAGGTATGCCACATAGGAGTCTACTACTAAACACCAGCAACATATCCAACCTTCAACAACTACTTCTCCTTTTTCTGCTCAGCCTTAAGTGCACAATCTCCATCTCGTTGTGCATGACCGCCTAAAAGATGTGGAAATCCACGGAGTGAGACCAACATCCCAGTGATAGATATAACTCTCTGCTAACATCTATTATAAGAAAAAATAGGTAAAAGAAACAAGATAGCACATATTACCAAGATGATCATATTCAGTTCAATATTATGAATAAAGAAGTTACCATTGTTTAAGAAATTTAGGAATCTACATCTGAGCACTAGAACATCTTATACTTTTAAGAAGGAATATGAAGAACATGTATAATAGTTTATTTTTCTTACCACATTATAATACAAGAAATTAGTACAAGTGATAAGGAAGAGGGTCATCCAATGTGAGTCATGTTTAACCCTAAGCACATATACCACATGGTTGTACTACATCTTTTATTATACCTTAATCAGATGAGGTATACCACTCTTACTCCAACTTACCACTACTAAATCAAAATCAATACTATAAAAGATCTAGGATGAGTCTGACTCCTAAGATCTCCCACACCCTTGCTCAGTCAGAGTTTGTTGTAGTGATATATAAGGTCAACTACAAAGCAACCTAGTCTATCACAGTATATAAACATATCACTAGTGAAAATTGAGTTACGACTGCATCCACACTCCTGTATAGTTATGACTGAAGCCATCCTCTATTTATATCATATATGTATCATGAATCACATCACTAAGATACAACCTTGACCGTTATCTTGTCAGGGTATGACCGTAGTCAATCCTATGAAATGCATATACTCAACATGATATAACTCCGAGCTTCCACTAAGGGAGAACCCATTTCACCATCCAACAACTACTTGATTAGTTAATCCAATTGGGTATCTCTTCACATAAATCAAGTTACAATGTATAAACCTTAAACCAATTCTACAAAGATAAGGGTACATTACAACTCCAGAAGATTTGAATTGTATGAAGGATAAACTTGACACATCATCACTTGATGACACTACCATACAAGACCATCAAAATCATCACATCATTAGGGAATAGAAATCCGTCATCTCATACTAGAGGATATCACCTATCATTTAGGCATTAAGCCTCTTCTAGGTTATAAGGCCTAAAACGAATTATTATTATCTCATCATGCCTTAACAAGGCTCATAACCATTCACCTTGTGTCACATCAATCACACCATAACATTCTCTAACTATGTTATTTATATCCACCTCCAAATTAGAGTTACAAAATTAGGAGAGAGAAAAGAACATCTCATGCTAATCACTCAAGCTAGATCAATAATTATAATATACATTTGACAGTTAGGGTTAGGGTTTTCCCATGTAGATAATCAACATATAACCCTAGATACACCATTTTCCACTTTATTGGACTACATTAGGTTATAACATTACTATATTAAACATGTAAATGTTATCATGTAAATTGAAACATGCATCGACCACTAGGGTAATTCCATGTACTATACATCACCCATGCATGTGTAGAGACCACCATGGGTGACACCTTGTAGCGAGCCACTAGGTGAGAACTTTAGTTGCAACTGAAACACATCACAACCATGTAGCGACCCACTACACATCACCATATATGCCTTAACAAAAATCAATTCAAGGCTCATGTTGCAACCAAAATCAACACAAAGAGTAGCCAAAGAAAAAATAGGCATTGCAACTAGCATAGTAGAAGTATAGTGACCCGTGACACAAAGATCATGTGTTGTGACCAAGCACAAAATGTGTAGCAACCATCCAACTAGCATATGTGTTTCAACCAAAACAAAAGACCAAGCATAGAGACCATCAACTAAGATCAAGGTGTATCGACTGAAAGAAGCTCAAAGGTGTAACGACCAACAAAGATACAAGGAGTAATGGCCAAGGGTGATTAGGGTCAACAATGTAGCACCTGTAAGACCTATAAACATGTAGTAAACTTGACCTTCAAGATAAGTGGAACAAACATCAAGGTCAAGCTATGCCCAACAACACATCATCAACTCCAACATAGAACTAAGCTTTGATCAAAATAGATAATGAACATCAAGAAACATTAGAGGAGGAAAACTCCATTTGAGGTTGGACATCAAAACCCTAAAACCAAACGTCACCAAAGCACATAAGGGAAATCAATATAGGAGGAAGACCAATTGTCAAACTCTTGTAATTAGAAATCAAAACCTCCAACATCACTTAACATGGTGATAACACCCAAAGATCATATGCATGTAAGGATCATCAATTCCTACATAACTTACAAATTGGGTGCATGAAAAATTAGGGTATAGGAAAGAGAGTAATCCATGAGAGAATACTACAAAATCATAAATCCTAGATCATGATAACATCATCTAGCATCTTTAATTCACATTTTAGAGAGTAGAATAGCAACATGAAAACATGATTAAGGTGCAATAATTGAAAAATGGAAAGTTATATTGTTGGTAAAGTATGCCCATAGAACCAATCGTATGATGATTGACATGGCATAATTACCTAAAAGGATTTGATTAATAATAATAACATAAATGAAGGAAAGCTTTCAATTCATATGTTTCACTCAATTACGAGATAATGAGGATACAAAGTGAATGTCTTTAGAATAATGTTACTCAATGATGCATGTCTTCAAGTACATGACTTGGAAGAGATGAGATCGTATGAATTTTAAGAGTACACATTTACATTCTCATTATGTCCATGATCAGTTGTTTTTCTTGAAGGTTGATAGACAACAATAACACATACGATCAGAGTGTCAGTTGGTTGATGACTAAATCTCATTAGTCATGATATGACAATACCAAACCAAGCACAAATACATGTTAGATAATACTATATCAGACAAATCCACCTTGAGAGTGACACATGGTTTTATGGTCACAATCATCTTTCATAGTGAAGGTGGTGATTGTGATTCTTAGACCTAAAATCACTACACTCAACACATGTCATTGGGACTGCTTTGACATCATCAAACACAGTCTTGAAACATGGGTTGTTATAACAGTGATAATTGGGTGACTTTGACACATGGGGATAGACTATGAGTGACAGATATGGGATCTATCCCTCCCACAGGAGTATGATATCTTGGCCACTTGATTAGAGAGACAGAGAAATGCATGAACATGCACATGTGAATCAATATATGATATTGAGGTCACAATATCCCAGACAGTCTGCTCTTGGTTCAAGAAACATAGATTGAACATCGAGAGGATGACCAATCATGCCTGAAGTTCATCTTGGATATCAAAGACAAAGTTTATATACAAGCACTGCTACACCTTACACAGATTGTAGGTTGAAGTTTTTCTCTAATTTTCCATTTTACTTGGGTAGCCTGATGTGCGACTAGGCACCACTCTTTTCTTGTGATGTCATAAGCTAGTTATGGACATTCATTGCTAAAGTGACATGGGACCTATAGGGTGACACACATCAGAACTCATCTAGAAGAGGAGTTTGATCTTCAATGACAATTGAATTGATTACGAAAGTGTTTAGGTATTCAATTCACACAACTAATTGCTTGATTGGCTTACGAAGACTGCCAAACAACAATCTCACTAAGTGAGACAATCGTTTGGGCAGCCAGACGGGCATCTCATGTAGTTGAGATGGTCATTTGGGGGTCATGTTGATTGGAGATCAATTTGGCTAAGTTAAACCCTTGAACTGACTGATTCAATATGATTGAATCAATCGACACATCTCAACTCACAAGATAACTATCTGGGTGAGTGAGATGGACATTTTTCTTGGGTGAGACATCTTGGTTGGGTTGAATGAAGGTTCAAGATGTTTCCTGAATAGTTTCGACTGTTCTTTACTTGAGGAACAAGGAAATTAATATAAGATATTAATTGGATTTGAAATAGCCAAATTCGATTCAGATTTGAAACTGCCAAATGGCCGTTTGGTAGTGTGAGATGACTGTCTCATGCACCCGATGACTATCTGGGTGTGTAAAATGGTCGTTTCAGCTGTAACAGATTGCAAATTGTTGCAAAAAATCAAGATCTCTTAGTCCTTTCCACTCCCACTTTTAATCCCACATTGGTTGGGGATTGGGAACCTTGACCCTAACCCCTCCTATATATAAAGGGGTATTGGAGGCTTCCTAAGACACAACAAATACACAAAAAATAGAAAATCAGTTACTCTGACAAATGTTGTCCTCTCTGGTTGTGGAAACCAGGAGACCCAGGCAAGTCCTACCTGACCAGGGAGGGATAGCCACGGGAGAGAATAATTGAGGGTTTTTGTAGTGGGAAAGTAGGTTGGTGACTACTACACCAACGGGGAGGACAACTCCTTCTTGTCTGTTCATGGTGAACGACATGAGTTCTACTTGATCCATATGGACTACTCTAGAAATAGGAGTCCTTTGGATGCTGCTCGGAGAGCATAGTCAACTACAGTCTGTGGCGAGACCACAGGAGATGTTGTAGAGGTTGCGTAGAAAGATGTTCGTGGTGAAGGCCAAGAGCTGTACAACCACCATCCAAGAGCAACTTATCAACATTTGCAAAGAAGCAAGTTTTGTCACTAGACTTGCTCCAGGACTAGGTATAACTTGCTAAAATCATCCTTCCTATTTCATAGTAGTTGAAACGATCTTACTGTATTGAGGAATACAGATAGATATTTTTTTTGTTTCCACTGCTATACTCTGTGCCCATGTTTCCCAACAGTGGTATCAAAGCAACATCAATTTACTATGTTTTAGGATAATTGATATGATTGGATTTTTGATTTTATAAATTTTTTTGGAAAATTGATAAATATATTCCAAAAACCACCGGGAAAGGGGGACAAAGTACAAGCCACACCCTTACATGTGACTACAAACTCCTAGGAAATTGGTTACAAAAAATCCAAATTCCTAGCTATCATAGGAGAGATAACAAGACAAGTTTTAAATGTGGAATACATTCTCTTAATCTCTAAAGCAAGATGGTTGAAGATGCCAACAAAGTTAGAAGCGCCACGATTATGCAGCCTTTTGTTACGTTCCTTCCAAATGAAGTGGACAATGCTAGTGATGGCCCAAAGCTCTATGATTCTGGAGTGTTTAGACCTGTTACCAAGATCCGTGAGGCAACCATGAAGAGAATAAGAGGATCTGATGTAGATCTTAAGCTAAGCTCAACCCCATATATACTTCCAATATTTGCATCTCCCGAAAAGATGAGCAACCGAGTCATTGTGTTGGCCACACAACAAGCATTCAGAGACAAGAGCCCCAGACCAGGAGCTGATCTTTTCCAAAGTAGGAAGGACATTAATGAGAGCTCTAAATGTAGTGAGACTCCATCTAGGATAGTTCTTAGATAACCAAAGATTACCATAAGCTTTGTCAATAGGATGCTTTTGCCTGGTGTTATCCCAAAGATCCTTGTCCTCCCACATAGAGAAGGAAGACCAAAGAGCAGTCATATGCTTATGACAAGTAGAACTATTCTTGGTGATAGTAGTCAAGGAATTTCCATACCTACAAGAAAGCCATGAGCTCCATATGCATGGAACTTGAGTGAACCTTTTAATACGACATAAAGTATAGAAATCAACAAGCTCATCAAGTCTCTTTAGACCAAGACCTCCTTCACAAAGCGGGTAGGCAAGTCGTGCCCAACAAGAAGGATGCATCGAACTGCCCCATAAGAAATCTGAAAGTAACTACTCCATTCTACGTAGAACAACTGCAGTAATGTCACCCATACGTAGCCAGTAGCCAATCAAGCCCATAGCACAGTGCTTGATAAGAACAAGGTGACTAGCCATAGAAATTTTAGAACCCGACCATCTCTAGATCATGTCCCTAAGTTTGTCCAAGCATTCATGGAAGTGGCGCCTCCTGAGATTGCCACCTGCCACAGGAAATCCAAGATACTTCGTGGGCCAAGAGCCATGTTGAATACCTAAGCAACCAATAAAGGAATATTTGTTGTGGCAAGATGAAGATAGAAAAATATGAGTCTTGTTAGGATTGAAATTCATTCCAGAGATAGAACTAAAATCAAGCAAAACCTGTTTAAGCTTGATAAGATTACGCAAGCGCCCCTCAGAGAAAATAAGAACATCGTCCATTAAAAGAAGGTGACTAAGATCCTTGGTCCTTTTGATAGGGAAGCTTCTAATGAGTTTGTTCTCATACGCTTTCTCCAGACATCTACTGAAACCTTCCATAGCAAGAACAAATATTAAGGGAGATAAGGGATCACCTTGTCGAAGGCCATTAGAACTTTTGAAGAAGCCAACCGAAGAGCCATTCAACAAGACAAAAAAGGATGGGGTCTCCACACATTGTTTAAGTATGGAGATAAACCTGTCATTGAAGCTGAGGCCAGTAAGACAATCCCATAAATAAGGCCAACGAACAGAGTCAATAGCCTTGGTGATGTCCAACTTGGTGCAACCTGTAGGAGGGCTAGATTTCCGGTTGAATTTGAGAGTAAACTTAGCCGTAAGAAGAGAGAAATCCTCAATACTCCTACCTTTAACAAAAGCACGTTGATAAGGAGAAATAATTTTCTGCAGAAGAGTGCATAATATCCTTGAAATGACTTTGGCAATGATTTTATAAAGCATTGAGCACCAGGAAATGGGCCTAAAATCAATAGGAGATGAAATAATGTCCTTCTTAGGAATAAGAGCAAGAAAAACATGATTAACTTGTCTAACTATGTTACCACCTTCAAAAATTGACTGGACAACCTTAAGAAGATCATCACATATGACATTCCAATTTTCCCTATTGAAATAGCCATTGAAACCATTTGGACCCAGGATTTTGTGAGGCTCTATGCTCCAAACAACATCATGAACTTCCTTCAAATTCAAAATAGAACACAACATTGCATTGTCATTCATAGAGACAAGAGGAGACCAATCTGAAAAGCAAGAACTTTTTGCAACATGAGATTGATTATAAAGTTTCTCAAAGAACTAAATAGTGTCATTTGCAATAGTATTATTGTCCTACAAAAGATCTCCATTAGAGTCAAAAAGTTTAGTTATGGAATTAATACCATCCCTTCTCTTCACAATGGTATAATAAACACTAGTGTTCCTATCACCATTGGAAAGCCACTCCATCCTACTGTGCTTCCAGAAAGAGACCTCCTCAGCCTCAAGAAGCATGTCCAAGCTCTGAAGGGTTTGTTTTTCAGCATGAATGAGATCAGAATCAAGAGGGCATCTATGGATCACAGTTGAGATGTCATCAAGCTCCATCCTTTCTCTAGCAATAAGATTCTTGAGATTGCAGTATTGTTTGGACCAAGTTTTCAATTTATCCTTAATAACCATGAGTTTATGGAAGAACTGAAAGAGTGGGTTGCATTTAATATCAGTATCCCATGCATCTTTAATAATGTCACGACATCCCTCCTAGTCCATCTAGTAGTTGATAAATTTGAAAGGTTTCTTCTTGAAAGATATATGCTTCATATTAATGTTAAGAGCATAATGATCAGAATAATTGCAAGTAATGAACTTTGTTTTGGAACCATGAAATTTAGACAGCCAATCATCATTAACAAAGGTTCTATTAGGCTTGCAAGCAACCCTTTTAGCAACACCTTGTTTGTTATGCCAAGTGTAAACCTCTTTACCGATGACAGGTAATTCAGTAAGACCAGCATTATTAAGTGCAGCATTAAAAGAGCTAAGTATAGTAGAGGGAACCTCACGACCCCCTGCCTTCTCCTCTTGCTTCTTGATATTATTGAAATCACCTGTGATAAGCCAAGCATCATCTATACTAGCAGCAATCCTCTCCAAGGTATTCCACAGGACAGAATGGTCAGCCACAGAGGTTCTAGCGTATATAGTCGTAACATAGATCGTGCGAGCACCTTTGTTATTGCATCTAATAGTAACTTGTTGATCATCCATCTCAGTCACAGTAGTAATCCAACAATTTGGATTCCATCAAATATAGATACGACCATTAGGATCATGCAAGCGATTAGAAACCCATAGCCAGCCATTACAAAACATACGAATAGACATGTGAGACATATGGGACTTGATTTTAGATTCAACAAGAATCACCATGGTAGCTTTGTTCTCAAGGATAGTTCTCCTCACTTCTTTCTTTTTACGTGGCTTTCTGAAGACACAAACATTTGTCATGAGGAAGGTCATTAATGACCTCTAGATACAGAACGAGTCTTACGTGACCCATCACCCTTGGAAGTCATTGACACTTTGGAAGATGAAGAAGTTGAGGCACTCGAGGATTGTTTAGCTGTTGAGCTAAAGATCTCGACGGCGTTAGCACCAGCCTGCAAGTTATCATCATTTGCCCCACCATTAGCACCCAGCAATGAGGTGTCAGCGTTAGATCTAGCCCGTGACGCATCGTTAGCAGCGCTAACATCCGACGCAACGTTAATAACATCACCATCCGACACATCGTTAACAACACCTCCACCCGACTCAGCGTTAGCAACACCTCCACCCATCGCTACGTTAGCAACGCCTGTCTCTGACACCGCGTTAGCAACGCCAGCCCCCGACGTAGCGCCGCAGCACAGTTCAACATCGTCCACCCTCAGAATAGCGTCGTCGCCTGAGGAAGGAGTTCCGTCTGCCCATGACCCAATAGGGGCGTCGACCCTCTCAATAGTGGCACCATGAGAAGAAGACCCATCACCGGTAGCACCATCATCACAACCAACACCAACACCAGCATCAGCAATGCCTCCACCCGAGCATGCACCATCAACATCAGCAACAACAACTTTACCCTTCCTACCAACAACCATCCATGTTTGTTTAATCTTTGGAGCAGGGACCTCCTCATTGACTTGTAATCAATCCTGAGGAGATGCCCAACACCACTAGACGCAATACCAACAGCCCTAGGGGACCAATTGCGACCCATACTAGGGATACTAATCCAGACTGAAATCGAATTGAAGAAATCTTTCATCAAATCATCCCCCATCTTGTAATCTTTGATGACTACCAATCGATTATCAAACCAATGAAGGCCATTGTTGATGATGTTCTTCTTGTCCTCAGCTGAGTTGAAATGGAGAAGAAAGAACTTATCTAGTTTAGAAAACAAGTCGAAGCCACCCTTGGGTTTCCAAACACGACGTATCCATGCAAGAAGATGGTAATAATATTGACGTTTACCCATCACATACAGGATCGCAATGTTTTCCCAACACTTCTCCATGGCATCATACATGGGTTCATCAATGGTAACAAAGCATTTACCATAAATCTTCTCGGGAGGGCTAAAGGAGTGCTTTTCGGCAGCAAGATCTCCACCGGCCAGGACCTGGTTCCAAGCACGCCTAGAGATGGGGCGTTCAGTAGCAGTAGAGGGGACATCGCCAGATGGGACCTCCACAGCCATGGCACCAGAGAGAAGGGAGGAACGCCCCCCTATGGGAGGAAGGGAGGGAACTCCTCAGACCGCCCTACCGTCGTACAGGCAACACAAACCCTAGAGCACGTGGCCTATCTAAGATGTATTCATTACATTGGAAATTGATTTTACCATTTATTTATTGCATATGATGCAAATATTTAAAATACTATCGTATTTGTATCTGATCAAAGACCACATAATCCCAAACTAATATATATATATATATATATGTATATATGTATGCATATATATATATATATGATGTGATATAAATACAATTTATAGGCATTTCCCTAAAAGAAGTTTTGATGGTGGATGGGTAGCATGTTTATGGCCTTAACCCTAAATAAGTATGTGGTTGGATTGTTTGTTTCTTGTTTATTCAGTCTGCATATCGAGCCTCTACCTCCTTCCTCCCTATGTAAAGTTAATGCTTTCCTATCTATGCTCTCCTCAAATGTAACACAAGGTTTCTCTTATTCAATGTAATAAAGTAGCAATAGGATAGTTTCTTTTCATACAACAATGATGAAGATGTTCATTGCTGGTTGAGACAACCAGTTCATAAGATGAGTCGATTGTCTAGAGGATCATGGAAAGATGACTGAACCAAACAACCACTGGGTAGGCCCAACTGACCGTCTGGAAGGAGTCCAGACATCAATTGGATAGGAAGCCAGACGACTGTCCCTGGAGACCCGACTAATCATTTAGAAGTATTCCAAACATCGGTTGGATAGGAGGACCAACCGACCAACCAAGAGGTGATATGATCATGATGTGATGATTGACCTAGGTGATAGTAATTCCTTGTGGCTCCAAGGAATTACAAGTAGACACAGACATAACCATTGCTTTTTTTATATTGCATGTTTATGTTGTGGGATATAACATGTATATGATATGTACTATATATGTGGTGATTGGATACAATATATGTATATATATGATATATATATATAAAACCCCACAACAAACATATTAAGTCTAAGATGATTTCTAATAGCAATACAAATGATAAACTTGACCGACCAAGCATCGATTTGCACAAAGCATGGTGTGTATCTATCATATTGGCTATTGCATCAGACTTAACTAGTGACCTATTGAGCCCAGGCCCAAAGACATGTAGATGATAATGTCAAGGTGTTGTGCATACCATCTATCCAAGAATTGCATATGACGTAATTGTCTAGTTGGCCCACCTAAACAGTAGATTGTGGGTAATCAGCAAAAGATGACACATGAGTTGATGAAATATGGATCTTGGCTCATTAGAAAATTGTTCATTGTAATTTTCCGAATTTATACTTGAGGGTTGTCAATTTGAACAAATAATGAGAACAATTACTTATTTAAGACCTAATTGTTATTAGTTAGATTTTAATCAAATCAAATAAAAATGAGTTTTTGACAAATTTGCATATTCTTTTGTAGAATCAAATGACCACACCAAAGAATCAATTTTCTCTACGATCGGTCCTTGAGAAGGACAAACATCTTGGAAACAACTTCCATGACTGGTTTAGGACACTGATAATTGTTCTCACGTAGGAGCGGAAGCTCTATGTCTTGGAAATACCAGAACCAGAGGAACCACCTCAAAATGCTCCAAGGGATGATAAGGATGCTTACAAGAAGCATATTGAAGACGTCATGGATGTCAAGTGTATGATGCTTTATTCAATGAACCATGAGTTGCAAAGGTAGCATGAAAACATCGAGGTGATTGAGATGGTCACACATCTCAAGAACATATATGAAGATCATGCTAGATAAGAGAGGTTCGATATCACCAAAGCACTGTTCAAATGTCACATAGAAGAAGGAGATCCAGTAGGTCCTCATGTGCTCAAGATGATTGGGTATGTGAGGAAGCTAACTAGACTAGGATTCCCCTTGGGCAAGAGTTGACCAATGATGTGATTATATAGTCTCTTCCAGAGTATATAGTCAGTTTATCATGAACTGCAACATGAACGACTTTGACAAGCCGTTGACAGAGTTGTTGGGCATGTTGAGAACAATTGAGATGCAAATGAAGAAGGACAAGCCCAAGTCTGTGATGATGATCAACAAGACAAAGGGGAAGTCAAATGGAAAAGGAAAAGCTAATAAGGTTCGAAATCTAGCCAGAAGCCCAAGTCTTCAGATCTCAAGGCAAAGGTGGAGTAAAGAAACAAAAAGGCAATTGTCACCATTGTCACCAGCCTAGACATTGGAAGAGAAATTTCCCACTCTAGTTAGAGGAACTAAAGAAGAAGAAGGATGACATTGAGGCCTCCAATTTAAGTATACACAACATATAATAAATTTATTACTTTTTCATTTTGGTATGTGATACCCAATATAGATCTGACATACTGATGTACATGATCTGACAAGAAGTAAAGGCCTTCATGGAAGGATGAACACGGGCAAGGAGGAGCAAATGTTGTGGAAGCTAGAGTCTGCATTTAAATTTATCTTAGCTCAACGGTCATGCAATAGAGTTACTAGAACTTCTATTTCATTATTCTATTAGAATAGAAACATTTTCTTTATGCATCTTGTATGGACAAGGATGATTATGGTATTAAGAGAGAAAGATTTCTCCCCCTTCTCCCATGCCTGTGGTGGAGGCCGAATGCCCAGGAGGGTGGTAAATCAAGGCAGAAAATGGGATTCGAACCTGGGTCCCTTCATGAGGAGGCACCGTGCTTGATCACTTGAGCCACTCCTTGTCGGCAACAAGGATGATTATCAATAAAGAGTTGTTGGTGTTTCTATTTCAAAGATATGTTCTTACATGGAGTTGGTTCAAAAATGTCTTGTGATATTTATGTGAAATGATTTCAAGATGAATGTTTATACCAAAGGAATATAATTGATAACTCAATATTATCATTAGCATTAGTCATATTGTATGTACACCTAAGAAATGCATACCTAGAATACATATTGATATTGATCTAGATTCCCTTTGCTACTGAACCTAAGGAAACATGCAAGTCTTATTCACACACTGTATGACATGACATCCTTCACTAAATGTAGTGGGAGCATAAAGCTTTCATTAGACCTTATACATATGATGCATGCAAATCTTATGGAATGAATGCTATAGAAAATTAATACTTCATTTTCATTTACTAGAAATATGATGATATGTTCCAAATGAAATGCAAGAATTAACCTCTTGAGACTGTTCAAGAAGATTATAAATGAAGTATACCGTTAATGAAAGTATTAAGATACTTTGATATGATTAAATGTTGAAATACTTTATATTAATACCTTGAGTACCTTTAGGAATGAAGTGTGATAATGTATCACATAAGAATTTGTTTGAACATGATGATGTGTCAAAATGAAAGATTTATACCATGATGAGTCATGATATAATTATCAATTGATCTAATCTTCTTACATCCTCAAAAATATATATACCTATCACTAAATAATGTACCATATGAATGGTTTAAAAGGACATCATATATGATATGATTTGGGAATGTCCCAATAGGTATAAAGGATTCAAATCCACCTTGAGAAAGTATTTTCTTGAGAAGGTTTATCTATAAACTATGATAGTTGAACATTACCATTAATCTCAATCCAGTAACAAAATTGTCTTGTTAATAGGATAACTAAGTTCTTACAGATTCAGTAGGAGTAAAAGTAATACTCAAAGTGTTTGAGATCAACAATATGGGTGCAATAAGAACAATGAGAATCACAAGTTGTTGTGGAATCTCAATTTCATCATATAACATAGAACAAAATATTCTAGTAGAACACATATGAGATTGGATGATTATGAATCCAACGATTCCGATGGGTTAGTCATACAAGATGAGCCAACTACTCAACTAGAAGCTATTTCTGAGTAATATGGGATCCATGTAAGCTAACAAGGTATGACCTTGATAGTACCACCTTAAAGGTTAACACCTAAAGGGTGCAATAGGGTCTTGTTGAAAAGACCTACATGGATAACATGAAAGGACAATTTGGTTGAATAAATTAACTTTAATATGTTGAACATGATAGAAATTCCTTTACCAATTGTCATACTTGTTGTTGTAGTTAGAATGGACTATGATATTTTGCATATGAAAATGGTAACTGGATTTCCTAAGGGAATACATTAGAGGATGTGTACTTGACACAACCTAAAAGGTTTCATAACTTCATGAATGCAAATTAAGTCGATAAACTACAAAGTTCAATCTGGGATTGAAACAAGGATCTTAGAATTGGGATCTATTGACTTGACAAGATAGTCAAAGAGTTTGACTTGAATCAAGAGAAAAGAAGAAATATGTGTTTCCAAAAGATTTAGTGGCATCATATATGAATATTCCACATATGATTAGTAATAACATATCAATATTGTGAATATTGAGAACTGGCATGAAAAACACCTTTAGCAATGAAGGATTAAGTGAAACATCTTATGAGATAAGGATCAAGACCTACGAGATAGTTCTTGAAGGTTTGAGAATGGAAGTTGAAGCACATACAATAGCAATGTGTTGAAAGAGTTCAACATGAAAGGATTCAATGAGTGAGAATTCAAATTAGTCTCTCATGAACCCTATATTCCAATTCTTGTGAATAATGGAAGTATCATGAATTAGATTCCATGGGCCAGCCCAATAGTGGATCTATCATGTAAGTTATTAATAAGATTATCCCATATAATCTTGTATGTATTACACGTGACAAGATGATATAAATTCCAATAAGGGTTATTTGAAAGTCATTAAAGATATCCATTAATACTTGAGAAGTGTGACTAAGGATATATTTCTAGTCAATGATGACAAAAAAAGGAAGAGTTGGATGGAAAGAGTTATATCGATGCAAACTTCCATAAATGACAAAAGTGATTGAAAATTTAAAAATATGTTTGATTTAAAAGAATAAGTTATGATTAGTTGGAAAAGTTATGAACTAATAAGACATTAATGATAATTTACAATAGAAGTTGAGTATACTTGTGTTGAGAATGCAATGTGATACTGTATGGATCTAAAAAGTTTATATGATGAATTTATAGATATTTCAACCATTGATGACTCAGTAGAGATGATGTGACAACAATGGAGCTAATTGTTAGACATGGATTATCAGATACCATACTATTGTGGTTTCATCTCAGAGTGAAGAGATAAGAAACATGCAATATACCAACTATAAGAAAAGTGTTTCTAACCCACTAAATCATCACTAGAGCATCAGAAGCATGTTGGACATGTTTAGATTACTAAGGATGAGCTATGTTTGTGATTGGCTCTAAGTGCAAGTGGGAGTCTGTTGGTAAAGTTTGACCATAGAGACTATGATATGATGATTGACATGGCATAATTACCTAAAAGGATTTGATTAATAATAATAACATAAATGAAGGCAAGCTTCCAATTCAGCTGTTTCACTATGTTATAAGATAATGAGGATACACCGTGAATGTCTATAGAATAATGTTACTCAATGACGTATGTCTTCAAGTGCGTGACTTGGAAGAGATGAGATCATACGAATGTTAAGAGTACATATTTACATTATCATTATGTCCATGATTAGTTGTTATTGTGGAAGGTTAATAGTCAACAATAACACATAAGATCAGAGTGTGAGTTGGTTGATGACTAAATCTCATTAGTCATGATATGGCAATATCAATCCAAGCACATAGATACATGTTAGAGAATAGTGTATAGGACAGACTAACCTTGAGAGAGACACATAGTTTTGTGGTCATAGTCATCTCTCATAGTGAAGGTGGTGATGTTGATTCTTAGACATGAAATCACTGCACTCATCACATGTCGTTGGGTATGCTTTGACATCATCAAACATAATCCTGAAACATGGGTTGTTATAACAGTGATGATTGCATGACTTTGACACATGGGGATATACTGTGAGTGATAGATATGGGATTCGTCCCTCCCATAGGAGTACAATATCCTGGCCACTTGATTAGCGAGATCAAGAAATGCATGCACATGCACATGTGAATCAATACATGATGTTGAGGTCACATTATCTCAGACAGTCTGCTATTGGTTCAAAAAACATGGATTGAACATTGAGAGGATGATCAACCATGACTCAAGTTCATCTTGGATATCAAATACAAATGAATTATACAATCACTGCAACACCTTACATAGATTGTAGGTTGAATTTGTTCTTCGAATTTTCATTTCACTTGGGTAGCATTGATATGGGATTAGGCACCACTTTTTTCTTATGATGTCATAAGCTAGTTATGGACATTCTGTAACATCCCAGGATTTGAGGCCTCAGATATAATGATCTTATAAGGAATGATTGGACTACCCATATGACAAGTTGCACCTCCTTTTCAGGGAGCCCATCACTAAAGAACTCCATAGTTAAGCGTACTCATCTTGGAGAAGTACTAGGATGGGTGACCAGTCGGGAAGTTGACCCCAACTTGCACGTGAGTGAGGAAAAAGCACACAGTTAAGGGTAGTGGTGGTCTGTGGGGCTAGTTGTCATTACTGAAACTCTACTAGAGCCTAGGGTTGTGGGCCCGAATGTTACAAATGGTATTAGAGCCATAACCCCTCCAGTAGGAGAGGCCCACATTGGCATGAGACATGCCAGTTTTGAGCCGTACGGTCGAGGCATGTAGGAAAGGGATATCCATGGTTGACGTAACCACCCTTGTGTTGGTATTCTGTGATCGGGAGCTGGGTGTCCATGGGACATTCTAGGTCTGCACTGAAATGGGGCAATGTTATGAGGCCTTATAGTTGAGCCTTGACGAGGACATCAAGAGTGTAAGTGGGGGAGATTGTAACGTCCCATGATTTGAGGCCTCAGATATAATGATCTTATAAGGAATGATTGGACTAACCATATCACCAAGGTGCACCTCCTTTTTAGGGAGCCCATTACTAAAGAACTCCATAGTTAAGCATGCTCAGCTTGGAGTAGTACTAGGATGGGTGACCAGTCAGGAATTTGACCCCAGCTTGTGCGCGAGTGAGGAACAAACACACAAATAAGTCTAGTGGTGGTCTGTGGGGCCAGTCATCATTCTTGAAACTCTACTAGAGCCTAGGGAAGTGGGCTCAGATGTTACACATTCACTACCAATGTGACATGGGACCTATAGGGTCACACACATAGGAACTCATCTTGAAGAGGAGTTTGATCTTGAATGACAATTGAATTCATTACTAAAGTATTTAGGTATTCAGTTCACACAACTGATTACTTGATTGGTTGACCAGGACTGCCAAACAACCATCTCACTGAGTGAGACGACTGTTTGGGCAGCCAGGTGGGTGTCTCTTGTAGTTGAGATGACCATTTGGGGGTCAAGTTGATCGGAGATCGATTTGGCTAAGTTTAACCCTTGAACCAACCAGTTCAAAGTGATTGAACTGATTGGCTCATCTTTACTCACTAGATGACTGTCTGGGTGAGTGAGCAGGGTGTCTCGCTTAGGTGAGATGTTCTGGTTGGGTCAAATGAAGGTTTGTGATGTTTCCCAAATAGTTTTGGTTTTTCTTTAGTTGAGGGACAAGGAAATTAATATGAGATATTAATTGGATTCAAAATAACCAAATTTGATTCAGATTGGAAACTACCAATCAACCATTTGGCAGTGTGAGACTTTCATCTCTCACACCAAACCCTTGAACCAACCAGTTCAAAGTGATTGAACGGATTGTCTCATCTTAACTCACTAGATGACCATTTGGGTGAATGAGCCAAGTGACTCGCTTAGGTGAGATGTTCCAGTTGGGTCAAATAAAGGTTTGTGATGTTTCCCAAATAGTTTTGGTTTTTCTTTAGTTGAGGAACCAGGAAATTAATATGAGATATTAATTGGATTCAAAATAGCCAAATTTGATTCAGATTGGAAACTACCAATCAACCATTTGGCAGTGTGAGACATCCATCTCTCGCACCAGACGACCATTGAGGTGTGTGAAACAAACATTTCAGATGTCGTAGATTGCAAACTATTATGAAAAATCAAGATCTCTTAGTCCTTTCCACTCCCAATTTTAGTCCTGCATTGGTTGGGTATGGGGAACCTTGACCCTAACTCCTCTTATATATATAGGGGTATTGGGGGCTTACTAAGACACAACAACTACACAGACAATAGATAATGAGTTTCTCTATCAAGTGTTTCCCTCTCTGGTTGTGGAAACCAGGAGAGCCTAGGCAAGTTCTACCCGACTAGGGTGGGATAACCACAGGAGAGTACAATTGAGGGTTGTTGTTGTGGGAGTGCATGTTGGTGACTAGTACACCAATGGGGAGGAGAACTCCTTCCTATCTGTTCTTGGTGAATGACATGCATTCAAGTTGGTCCGTGTGGACTACTCTAGAGGTAGGAGTCCATTTGATGCTTCTCTGAAAGCAAACTCTACCTACAATCCATGGTGAGACCACATGAGACGTTGTAGAGGTAGTGTAGACATCTATTCATGGTGAAGACCAGGAGCTAAACAACCACCGTCCAAGAGAAACTTATCAACAGTTGCAAAGAAGCAAGTTTTATTGCTGGACTTGCTCCAGGACCAGGTATAACTTGCTAAAACCATCCTTCCTATTTCATTGTAGTCGAAGCGATGTTGTTGTATTAGGGAATACTGATAGATAATTTTTTTTGTTTCCACCGCTATACTTTATGCCCATATTTCTGAGCATATATAACCCACCTTATGAAGAAGATCAACCTCCAAAACCACATGCTCCAAGAGTGAAAAGAAGACCCAACTTGAGTCAACTCCTCAACCACAAGATCACCTCTATAAGAGAAGAATGCAATTGTCAAATAAAAACTCAAGAAAGAGGGTGAAACACCTAAGCCAAATAAGAAGAAGAAAGAAGAGAGCTTCTTCTCACATAGGTACCACTATGGTCAAACCATAGTCTCCAACCCTTATGAAGAGAAGATCTTCAATATATCCACCATGGTTTTGCCATAGTATCATGGCCAAGAGGGGAATAAGAAAGATTAGGTTACAAAACAAAACATGATCAACGGTGTAGAACCACATACCAAAAAGGAAGATCACCAGGAATCACCACCAAGAAGATGATCAAGTTGAAGATCATCACATGCAAGGATGATCGACCACCAAAGCACCAAGATCATGCTTCTCTAGCTCTAACAATCTTCAAGTCCAAACCCAAGGAGAAGAGAGGAAGAAAAGAGAGATAAAAGGACTACTTTCATATTGAGGAGACAACTCATATACACATGAGGTAGGAGGGAGATAAAGATATGAGGAGTTAAAACATAAGAGCACTAAAAGGACACTTGTCCCACAAAGAATTTGTGATGAAACCACTCCCACAAGACATGCAACATAGTATGATAAGAACAAGGAAGTGTAACAACCATTAGGGTCCACTACACTCCTTTGGACGAAGCAAGGATAGGAGAGGGTATTGTAGTGACCACTACACCATGACACTTAACCCAAACGATTGAAAAACTAAAAAACAACCCAACCCTAGATACCGAAGATAAGGGAAAATCATCTAGGTTGAAGGAAACCATCCAAAACACGATCCTTTGGTCGAAGCACAACCAAAGCACAAAGCCCATTGGCCGCTACACTTAAAGAATACATCATGGTCGAAATCAACACTCAAGTGAAACCATGCAAACCCTAGCTCAACTCTCATGTTTCCACATCATCATATATGGACCAACAAGAAGCCATGTAGAATCATCCTCTTTGTCATCATGTTAATCCATAGGTTGCACAACCTACATGAGACAAATTGTATTATAAAACCTCAACATGGGAAATTACAACTTGGTCCAAAACAAGCATATATAGCTCAGACATCAAGAACACAAGACCAAACTAAAAACATAAGATTTTTACATGTTATTAAGGCATCTCAAGAGATTAGGTTAGGGTTCAAGCATCTTATTAAGAAAATAAAGACCAACCAAGCACTAAGATAGGTCAAGTGTCTTACAAATCCTTCTTTACTTAGCTTTAATCTCTTCAATTAAATTCATCTACTTCACCACATCTTGATATTTTCATATATTGTAGTTACCTAAAACACTAAAAAATAAAAATGTGGATCGGTATATTGCTATATTGTGTTTTTGGGGTGCATAAAAAGTGTGAAAATAATATAAAAACATATAAGCAATCAATTATTTGCACATATGAAATGTCATTTTCATTGCATATTCTAACCCATACTTTGTGTGCAATCACTATCCCTTCTAGGGCCCATGTGCATCACCCCTTGGTACATGTCATCTTAGGGTTTAGTATATCATATCGTACTTTAGGTGATACTCATAATGACATCACAATTTAACAAGATGTAAATAAACATCTAACAAATTATTTCATCAATCCTTGAGAAATCCTAGACAAACATCAATAGTCGATAATGTGATTATTCATAATCATAACCATGTACCTTAATGTAGAACCATGTATACCAAGCAATCATACATCAAGTACATTAAACATATCATCTTATCAAGCAAGAAACGTTGAATCCAAGCAATTGACACTTAATCTGCATGTATGTATACCCTAAAGTGGCACTGTCATATTATTTATATTAAACCCTTCTCAGATCAAAATCTAGGGTTTAGGGTTGTCTGTTTGGGAAAGGAATAAGGCTACGAACCCTGATTTCATTGCATATTAAACATATAGTGACACCTTAATTATTAGATCTATCATATACTTGCATTATGAATGCTTAGATTTGATTATATGCATTAATATTATAGGAAGTTATGATCTATTGTCTCAAAACTCTAATTCATTACAAGAATGATTGTTGATGTAGAAACCTTAAATATCCATCACCATTATCATTATCATCTTAGATTCTCATAATATTCAACACTATCAAATTATAACATGAACTAAAAGCCTTTAATATATTCAACATTTCAATATCCAAATCAAGGGTGTATTAGTCACCACATAATAATGTAATAACCCTACTTTTAAATTATGATCAGAATTGGGTCTTACACATATTTTAACTAGGTTCTACTCATTCATTTATCAAATTCGATATATACTTTTGCTTTAATATGATGCAACAATTATTTACTAGAAATATTGCAAGATAAAGGTAAACGTACCAATCCTGGCATTACATGTCAGAAATAATGCATTGTCCACTATGTCATGGGTATGGGCCCTAGACAATGAGATTTGTCCATATCATCATCTACTATGAGATGACCCCTGATTTAGAGGCAAAAAGACCCTATTGCCCTTTTATAGTGACATAATTTGTCACATGATTTGAGAGTGAATTCGTAAAACTACAAAGGGGATTGTTCCCATTCCACCCTACTTGTGAGATATTAGCCTTGGAAAAGTTGGGGCACAAGGGAAACTGTGTAATTACCTCCTTCCAACCCCAACAAAGATATTGAGCTTACTGTCAAGATGTGTGGTGGTCTGTGTCGGTCTCTAGGGTTTGATATTTTAGGGAAAGACTGGAGAAGAAAGGGTGAAGGCTTACCTCATTTTGTGATGAACCATGGAATGGAGTATGTTCAAGAGTCAAAAAAAGCTTTTGTTATTGTTTGTCCAACTCATGTTGACTGGAGGAAGTCTTTACAACGAACTCATAGTGACCTACTATATGGTAATTGAGGCTAGACTCAGGGAAGGAACTCTAGTAGTACTCAAACCTTCTTGAATATCAGAATACCTTCAAGGCCTCCATACACATTGATAGGCCATGCTAATTTTCTGGAGGATCTCTAGCTGGCTAGATCAAGGTCAAGGTCAAGGTCATTCGTGATGGTGATGGAGTATGTTGGTGGAATCAAGGAAGCCTTAGAAGCAACTAATGGAAGAGGAGAGATTTTAGGGTATCACCCAAACATTCACATGCCTTATATAGGCATGTGGTTGAGGAAAGCGGTGACTATATCTCATCTCAGAAACTAGGTCTTATCTAAGATTAGACATTATCCAAAACAGTGACATTAGCAACAAAGTAGGGTCTAGAAAGATTTGTATTCATCTCTTAATTCCAATGAATCCATTTTTGTGGGGTTTGGTGAAGGAGAGAGAGAGAATCAGTGGCCAAGGGATCAAGTATGAACAATGTCCTCTCCCAAATAGGCTCAATGTAGGAGACATCATTCCAATTGCTAATCCCCGATATAGCTATTAAGTTTAGTGTGATGTATCTGGTGGGATGGTGAGGTTTGGATTACCTAAAGTCTGTCATTTAATCACTTTCTAAAATTAGTCACATGTAATTATGGAAAATAGGCTCCTCTCTCTTCACAATATTCCATGTGCCACTATGAGTATTCAATGGATATGAAACTTGACGAGAAACTCATTAATATTGTTTCCAACTTATATCTAATTTTTGGGATTTGCTGGGATGATTATCATAATTAAAATTGTCCCTTTATGTTTTTTCCTTACCACATCATGTACTTTTTATCCTTGCATCATCTAATCACCTCGAGTCAAAAGGGCCTATGTATGGTCACTATGGTGGTCAGTGATCTTGCCCAAAAAGGATAATGACCTCGGGCAGAGGCCTATGTATGATTGCCAATGTAGTGATAGGTGATTGGGCCATGACTTATGTATGATGTCTACTGTAGGGACTTCCCCTAGAAAGAGGGTTCCCCACATGAATACTCCAGAGTGAGAGTGTGATGGAGCCTCCAGTTATGTGGAGTTGTGTGCACCACTAAAAATCCTAGATATAGTATGTTTCTAAGTTTAGCCTTGTGTATGCTAAAATAAGATCTCCACACACATATGTTAATATATGTGGAAGTCTTATCGTAGTATAGTTAAGGGTCGAATCCACAAGACAACGGTCTTGTTAAGAGTTAACAAGATGGAAAATGTAATACTTCTACTCATCTACTCAAAAGTTGATATTTAGATCAAAGAGTTGGTTTGATGATTATACTAATGTGCGGAGAAAGTAAATAGCAAGAAAGTAAACTTAAGGTTGTAAACAATAATTGGAAACCACTAGGATGTGATTGAGTTTCACCACCACTACGCATGGATAAAAACATACATCATAATAACATGGCTTGCAAAGAAGAGAGTCTAAATAGTTAGTATCTTTATAGACTTAGCTTCCTTTCAGATAACTAACTATGAGAAACATGGAAGTGTTGCAATTCCATCCATCCCCAAATGAACGGTCACTTACTTTGCATCACTCCTCTTACAAAGTATGTTCCTCGACATGTCAAGGTTGTACTTCCATACATCAACTGATTCCATTTCATAGTATGAATGTACAACGATGGAGGTAAGTTTACTCCACTCCTTGAGAAATGCTCCTAGATACTGAACCAAGCATATGGTGACTACATACAATCTGGAACCAACAAGCAGTCGATATTCGAATCTAGAAGTACAAACATAGACAATTTGCGCTAATAGATAACAGACAACACAGGTTGGTGATCAAGCAACTAGCATTCATTAAACAATTGATGTTAAACTGAAATGATATCATTTTTCTATTGCAAACTCATGATTTACAATGTATGAAATGAAAACATGGGTAGCGGGGCTACTCCCCGCACCCTAGTGTATGGGACTACTCGCTCTTGTCAAGAACAAAGAAGGAGGAAGGAAGAGAGAAAGAAAGCATCATCTCCACATAGGAGGGAGGAAGGTCGACCCCTTGGAGTAGAGAGTGACTATCTTCACACCACTTGGTTGACTTGATGAAGACTTCTTCATTTCCCACCTTCTATGTCGATGCGATAGAAAGCAACTTGGGGATGAAGTGTGAATCTTGGACCGACACCCTTGGGGTTTAGGATTGAAGATGAAACAACTCTCGAATGGTTGGGGCAGCCTTTGGGCGTCCAAGAATTCGATACATTGTGAAAACCCCTTGGGTCCTATTTATAGGCTTTGAGTGAATCTTGAATGGTTTGAGTTATGTGGGTCCAAACGGTCGTGGAGATTGTTTGGGCTCTTTTAGTTTGGAGACAGTTTGAACTCTCTGCGTTTGGAGACCGTTTGAGTCCTCATGGTTTGGAGACCGTTTGCGTTCATACGGTCTTGGGACTGTTTGGCTTCATGCGGGCTCGGGACCATTTGGCTTTCACACGGTCGGGACCATTTTTCTTCATGTGTTCTCGGGACCATTTGGCTTTCACATGGTCTTGGGACCATTTAGCTTCATGCGGTCTTGGGACCCTTTGTCTTCATGCAGTCTCAAAACTGTTTGGCTTCATGCGCTCTCAGGACCATTTCACTTTTATTCGGTCTGTGGACCAGTTGGTCTTCATACGGTCTTGGGACCGTATTGCTTCACACGGTCTTGGGACTATTTGGCATCGCATAGTCTTGGGACCGTTTGGCCTCCATTCGATCTTGCGACCGTACAGCTTCACACGGTCTTGGGACCGTTTGTCTTCCATTCGGTCTTGGGACCATTTGAAGTTTTTGTAAACTTTTTTTTTGTGTTTTTCTATAAGAAGAAAAGGAGAAAAGTTAGTCTAATGGTATATTCATAATACAGTAGAAAGTTAAAGATTCTATCTAATTTATCTAAGAAAGAGTATGGAAAACTAAGAAAAACTAGTAAGACAACATCACAAAATGCTAACTTAGAGTCTAGCTTGTCCTCAAGTTAGATAGAGCTAAGGCACGTAGTGGCAAGGCAATTTTATTTACTGAAGATTTCTATACTCTTTCTTCAATTCTAAACCAGAGATCTCCTAGATTTTTATTGAGGCTTCCTCTTGCACTAACTCTTTCAGGTATCGAGAGTTGTGTGGATCTCAGGCTTCTTCCATATCGTGTAACTTACATTGGGACCACCTTTTCCTTTATCGTATTCTATGCATGTCTTCGACTCTAAGAAGTTTTATACTTGTTTGAAATTCCTACCAGAAGCTAAGATAGGTTTGAGGGTTTGCTAAAGGTGGTTGTGTAACTCCCCCTTTAATTGAGGGAGGGTTTATCTAAACTTTTAGGATCTCACTACCGGGCACGACACATCTACCTTTGTGAGGGAAGCTAAATGTACCGGTCGGTTGAGTCCTTTATCAACTTTTTTATATACTTGGAGACCTTAGGATCTCACTACCGGGCATGACACATATGCCTTTGTGAGGGAAGCTGAATGTACCGGCCGGGAAAGACCTTTATTGGCTTTTCGTGTAAGTCCTTATGCATGGCACAACTCTTATGTTATTATTCAACACTCAAGCTTTTATTCATATGCTCACAAGATTAGGAATTGGGTATTTAGGATTTTATTTGGGCTGCCAAGACTCTTTTTGAGAAGAAGAAAACTATTTCTTAGGGTTTCCTGACATGCACTTATTACAGTTTCATACTTGGTGGTCCACTTGTGAGGTTCCTTGATTTGGATTTTTCTTGGTTCCCTCCCGTCCATGAGAGTGTTTAGCTTGTTTTGGCCAAGATGTTAACCTGTGGAGAGTCTGATGCAGAATTGAAGCAAAAGCATAAGAATCAAGTATGAAAGTGATTTTTTAATTTTCCATTACATGCCTAAACACTACTTATTGAGGACTACTTTATCTCTAGTTTATCTAGGGGTGACTCTTTTCCAAAGCGAAAGTTATTTTATATGCAAGAGTTATTTTATCAAAGAAATTACGGAAAAATCTAAATGTCAAAGGAAAGGAAAAATTTGTATAGAAGAACATAGGTGAAAGAAAGAGTAGAGAGCAAAGGGTTTGAATATGATACCTCGCCCTTGCCCAGTGTACCCACCTAACTTATCACTCACTTTGTCCTTAGGGTGTCAAAGTGATAGGTTGATAAGTACATGGGCAAGGGTATTAATGTTCTATTAATCCTTTGTTTGCTCCATGAGATCGTAGGAGATTAGTTGTGAATTTTCTACATAAATCTTGATAATCCACATCCTTCATGTCCTCCACTTGTTTTCCAAGAATAATGATGGTATACATCCAGTATAGGATGTGAAAGCCGCAATCATTCGATTTTCTGATCTACTAGGGACATCTGTGGCTAAAGGTTGGGAGATGGAAATGTTCTTTTTCATATGCCTTTGTGTGTTTGCCCAGGAGATCGTGTAGTGATTCAACACAATCCTTTGCCTTTTCCTTCATCGGTGTCTTTGTTGTTACATCATACTGTCTTTGGTTTGGATCAAACTGGTTGTCCAAAGTATTGTAAATGATTGTAGTTCCCTCATGGAAATTTGTTGCCAGTAGCATCCAGTGCTTAGAGTGAAGAAAAGGAAACATAATGAACTTCGGAGTCGTGTTTTAAATATGTGAGATAAGGTCCTCTGTGGTTTCGAAGTTCTTGGATCCAAGAAAATCGTCCTTCATGTATGACGAAGCCATATAAACCGTAGGCAGGTCACGTGCTAGAAGAAATTGGTAGGCAGTCATCAAGCTCACGGATAAAGAACTTTTGGTTTGTACAGTTTCTCGGAGAGAATCTGCCATTATTAGGATGTTTCCATGCATGAAAACAAGCTCATATTTCTCTACGTAAAGCCTAGACATGATGAGTCTGAGTTCATTATTAGAAAGGTTTTTGCATGCGGCAAGGTCAAATTTTGGAAACGTTGGTTCTATGGAAGATAGAGGTACCATTGGTTGAAATGATCTATTGATGGTGGCCCCTATTATCAAATCGATGTTCCCCTTATCATCTGCCATATCAAAAGTATAAGGGTCCCATTGGCATTGTTCTGGGGCCTTGGCAGTCTATTGTTGCTTTTTCTCCAACTCCTTTAGGATTGTTCTGTATGGACACTTTTGTAGACGTTGGATAGTGAAGAAAAGGTATCGAGGTACATCATTTGGTGCCATTGTTGGGTCCCTGAAGAACCGTCTGTCATAGATAAGCTCCATGGTGTAATGTCGTCGTAGGGAGTGTATATCTTCTGTGGCTAGCTCGATGAAGGGGATTTGTCTATTGAGTGCTTCTATGAATCGTATTGTACAGAAAGCACAATCCCCTGAACCAACTAAAGTTTGGACTATTGGGTTGATGATTTGGAACCAGGGTTGGCTCCAACCATGTTGTAGAGATGGGCAAGCAACCCATATTATTTTGAGAAGACAGAAAGGTATGCATCATGCTTCCCTAGCTTCCAATCCAGCAAAATTTATTTTTTCGGCCTTTAGCTCACTGGCGCATAAGTTGTACACCTTGGCGTCATGGGCCTTGGTGTCGACAATCATGAGAAGCTAGTGGTTCGAAACTATGAAGGGAACAGAAATGTAGTGTATCTTTCGTGCAACGCCAGTTCACAACCACTCAATGGACTTTGCTCGGAAGTCCTTATCTAATAAGCTTAAGGATCGAGAAGGTGAATCATTGAAGATAGGCTGCAACTTTTTTGGGCTCATGAATTCCTCAATAGAGTTGGCAAGGAAGACACGGAAGATAGCCATCTTCACCGTCGATTGTGGTCGAAGGATGATATGGAAGTCTTCTCATGTCAACTTGCACTTTGTCTGTGTTGTTGTAGATGATGTCCCCCCCATTTTTAGCATCGTCTACGATAGTGTTCATGATGAAGATGACCTGGACATCTAATGTAGAGATGGACGCCATGTCCAAGTCATGCATTTTATGAGGTAGTGGTGGCAGCGAGGGAAGGTCTTGTGGTGGAGGAATTGAAGTCTGCTCATTGTCATCTAGAAAAAATGGCAGATCTTCATCTTTATTGGAGTCAGAATCAGATTCGAGTCTATCATATGTGTATAGACTCACTCTATCAGAGTCTTCCTGCTCTGGGGGGGGGAAGGTGCAGGTTTCTCCGGAGCAGAGTATTGGTGAATGATTGTTGTGGGTGGGCTAATACTGGTTCCTAGTATGCATTGTTGGAACTCAGCAAAAGATGTGTATTTGGCAGCGTCCCCCAGGGATCCCATAGATGAAAAGTTAAAGAACTGGTCCCCATATGACATTGTGACATTGTCATTATTGTCAGGTGACTTGGGATCCAGAGTGTTTCGTCCATTTCTAGATCAGTTTGTTGTAGTCTTTATAGATGACATATTGATCTATAGCCGGGACAGGAAAGAACATGAGCGACATCTTTGACTAGTGTTGACTCTTCTTCGCCAACATCAGTTGTATGCCAAGTTTAGTAAATGTGAGTTCTGGTTGGAAGAAGTGACTTTCTTGGGTCATCTGATATCTGCAGAAGGAGTCAAAATGGACCCGAAGAAGGTGGAGTCCGTTACAGAATGGGAACAACCGAAGATGCCGACAGAGGTTCGTAGTTTTCTGGGTTTAGCAGGGTACTACAGGAGGTTTATCAAGGACTTCAGTGCAATTGTGTTTCCGATGACGAAGTTGACTAGGAAGGATGTACCTTTTGTCTGGGATGATCGTTGTCAGCGAGCTTTCCAAAGTTTGAAGGAGAAGCTGACTAGTGCTCCAGTGCTAATCCTACCAGAGCTTGGGAAGAGCTATGCTGTTTTCTGCGATGCTTCCAAGAAAGGTTTAGGTTGTGTGCTGATGCAGGAAGATCATGTGGTTTCTTTTTCCTTGCGACAATTTAAGAAACACGAGGAGAACTATCCAACTCATGATTTGGAGTTGGCAGCAGTGGTTCATGCGTTAAAGATTTGGAGACACTACCTTTACGGGGAAATGTGTCAGATCTTTACGGATCATAAGAATCTAAAGTATATCTTTTCGCAACATGAGTTAAACATGCGACAACGTCGATGGATGGAGTTAATCAAGGATTACGATTCCAGCTGGTGATAAAGCTTTGCACCCAACAAAGTATGTCTACTCAAACACACTGAAGAGGATGGGGGTTGATGACAGAGTTCTTTCCTTGCTGACAATATGAATCTTTCCAAACTCTATTTTGTCGTAGAAACCTCTTATGTTGAGCCCACGATAGAGTTCTTAACATACTTCAACAAAGAAATTGTGGACGCAAAGGATAAATGGAAAGACGGAGGTGACCATAGGCTGGTCACCTCACTTTTTTGAAACAAGGTTGTCTTAACTGAGAACATGCTGAATGAGATCTTCATCGACAACCAGGATCAGCTAAAAAAGGCTAAAGTTGTGGGCCTGGACAACTCCCAATTCAACAAGCACACCTTTTGGAAGTCCTTAACGGGGATTCCAACTTACGAGGCAAAGACTTGCAAGGCCTCCAACATACATTCGAGCATGGTGCGCACACAACACAAAATTATTACATGCACCCTTTTCCCAAGGACAGAGAGTGAAAATGTTATTATTTCAGATCTCTTTATCATATGGTCCATTATCAAAGGGTAGCCGATCAACATAGGTTGGCACTTCATTCAAAAACACACAACTTATGCCCTCGGGAATGAAATCTATATAGGTGGTCATATTACATCAATTCTGAAATATCTTAAGATGGATAGACTACTTCCTAAGTGCACAGTAATAAAGGGTGACATCCTAATCAATGAGCAGAGTCTAAGAAACACATATATCATAAAGGAGAAAGATGCCAAGCTGCATTATATTTTTTGTCCAACCGTCAAAGCATCCAGAATGCTGCTACCTCTTCAAGAACTGGCTGACTATGACAAAGAAAAGCTTATCTTCACTGATGACAAGATTGCCAATCTCATAGCCTCAGTCACATCAAAAGAGAAACAAGCAAAAGAAGGGCAGACAAATCATAGTGTCAATGCCCCAACAATAGGGCCAAAGAAACATCCAATCACACATGCATCTAAACTACGTGCATAAAAACAACAGCAATCGGGGACACCCACATCAAAGATCAACTCAGAGGCAGAACTCCCACACAATGTAGCGAACGTTGTGGATCCAACACCAGAACCATTCATTTTTTATCTGGATGTTGGGTTTCCCTCTACAACCACCCCTACCACACTCTCGTCTCCCACTCTTCCACCATTTTCCACAAACATACACACCAATATCCCTTCCTCCACATCCACAACTTCACCTACATCATCCGCTCCACTCATATTCTCTTTGGGCATTCCATTTTCCACCTTGACGCCCGATATCACCTTCACTTCCACCTTCACTTCAACCACTTTTCCCTCAACATTCCCAGCTTCGCCCTTTTCAGATGGGATGTCACCACCATTCTCATCTACCACCCCGATATCGCTAGTGACTCCATCTACAGTCACCACACAATTCACATGTCCATCAATCATGTCTCTTTTGCAAGGCACTACCACCCTTCCACCCCGTCCCCATCCATCTCACCCATTTGTCTCTGGGGTCCCCTTTTCACAAGTCAGTGAGGAATTTGGATGGCAATTTGATGCTATTCGAAACCTCCTCATCGACCCCTCTAACATACTATAATCAATTTTTTCTTGCATGCAGGGAATTGCTACACATATTTCCAAGATTGATGAATAGAACAACGCCTTACCGGGCATCCTCTCTAGCATTCAACAGTGGCAGGATGTAGCGGCCCAGCAAGTCAACCGCATCGACGACCACCTACAACACCTGCCACAGTTGGTTTTCGAGATGAAAGGACATCAAGAAGTGTTGGCCTAGCAAGTCGATAGGGTCTCTAAGCAAACTCAAACTTTTCTTGAGACCCTTCACGAGCTTCAGCAGCAACAAACTACCCTTAGCGCGTGCTTGGACGACATCAACAACAACCTTGCATAACTTATCTACTGCTAAGAGAAGCACTCTGATGATGAACTCAATCAACTACGTGCACAAGTAACCGATCTATCATCATGACTCCTCTCTGTCGATGCAATATATATGGATCTCAAAGAGAGACACGACGCACTGCTCAAAACCCACGAGCATGTGCAAGTGGCACTCGATGAAATACAAGCCATTCATTGGCAGTGCAAGAAAACGTCAACCAAGAAAACAATAGATAAGGCAGTGGATGATGATGAAGATGAAAGTGAAGATGACGATGAGGATTTTGATTCCTCAACTGACTCCAACAATGACAACTCCTCCCCAGACAATCAACCCGATGACCCAGGAAATGCTGGGGAGGGCACCAACCGAGGGACAAAACCTACAAAGAAAGGAGATGATAAATACCACCAAGAGGGTGGACACATTGGACCCGCAAACCATGGATCGGGCGATCTTGGTTTTTCTAAAAATAGCAAGAAAATCAATATAAAAGGGTTTTCCTTGATAAAATCATATCTTGAGCTAGAAAATTCGGATGAGGAAAGTTAATACATGGAAAATGATTAGAAAATTACGAGGGATACGAAAAAATGGGTTTGAACACCTAAATCAGTATATTTTTGCAAAAGTGCATATTTTGATGGAAAAGAAGTGTTAATTTGTGATTAGAAAACCTAATTGTTGATAAAAATCTTGTAAATAAGTTAATTCAGGAATTATTAACTTGATTAATGATCAAGATGGATTTTAACCTATTTGATGATGGGATTGCAAATTTTAGGGTTTTAAACCTAATATGTTGATTAATATGCTTAGAAACCCTAAATTAGGAGAAAAGGAAGGAAAATTACTTATAATCTGAAATTAGGGTTTCTTGTTGTTAGAAGATGAACTTAGAATCTTTTGTGAAAGAAAGATGAAATAATTAGGGTTGTAAAGTAATTTTAAAAAATTAGGGTTTAAAGCAATAAAAATGAAGTGGAACCCTAATTATGCTCAAAACCCTGAAAAGGACAAATAACCCTAGAAAACAACTTGGATTAATAGATCATGATGACATGATTAATGATAGAGAAATTGGATGCCTTCTTAGGATCAACATGTGTGTACTTGCTTGATTTCTTGATTGGTTGAGTTATTTCTGCATTCAAGTCTGCTTAACAGGTATGTGGTTAATTATGGATAATCACATTAGTTTCCTGAGGGTTTTTCAAATGTTTCCTCATATTGAATGCAACCAAAACAGTTGGATGTTCATACTTGTAAAATTATAAAGTCACTATGGTTATTAAAATTATAAAGAAATGTGTATTCTCACACCTACATGCCACCCTGATGGATGATGCCAAAGGTCAGGCCTAGGATGGGTAGACCCATGGGCAGCATGAGTGGTGACCCCAGGCACCAAGCTCGGGAATGAGAAGGTGGCCTATGATATTGCGGATGTACATGTCAATAGGTGTTGGTTTTGTGGTGGTAGTAGCTTGAAAGGCAACAATAGGGGTGTCATATCCTATCATGACTTGTTCCCTAGCAGTGGAGGGTCAGACTTGCTTCCGTGCCTATTTTTTGTTGATTGCTCTACGGTGACTTCTTGGGTTTTCCTTTTCCCCTTGGACATAGTGAATGGGGATTCCCCCTCGGAATTGGGGGCGTATTCCAAATCTTCATCTGTTGAGGATATGTATTCAACTTCTTCACTTGGATCTTCTACTAAACATTTGTTGACTCGCTCAAGGTCGTGGATGACCTTGGGCAAGTCAACCTTTGATGGAACCCTTCTAGTCTTTTCACATATATCGAGAATGCATTGAAGTTTCAAGCGGCGCGCTAGGAGCTCTTCTCTGGTCCATTGGGTGTCAACAAGCTCCTTTGCAGGTGATGCCATTCTGAAGAATTGACAAGAAATGATGTATTTAGAAAAGATTGATGTTTTAGTAAAAATGGAATTATGAAATAAAGGAATGTAACATTGTATAAATGGAATTGTTGTTTTTAGATTTTTGAAGGAATCAAATGGTTTGCAAGATTGTTTGGGTCCAAATGGTTTTGTAGACCGTTTGGTTTCAAACGGTCTCACGACCATTTGGGCACAAACAGTTTCAAGACAAACTTTTTTTTAGTTCACGACCGTTTGGGTCCAAACGGTTTCAAGACCGTTTTGGTCCAAACGGTTTCACTCCAAACGGTTTCACTCTAGACAGTTTGGTGACCGTTTGGGTCCAAGCGGTTTCAAGACCGTTTGGATCAAATGGTCTTATGACCATTTGAGTCGAAACCATTAGGAAGATGAAGCTACAGGGGCGACGATCAATGACAAGCGGAAACGACAAAAACAACGTAAAATGGGGAAAATGGCGTCGACGACGGAGGCGATGGTGGTAGAGATAGCGACAGGAAAGGCAAAGGTCACATTTGCGGTTGGAAGGCGGTGACAGTGGCGGTGATGGAGATGGTCGCAGCAGTCTACCTCATTGTCTGAGGGTGAAAAAGAGTGTGGCGATAAAAACATCAGAGAAGGGCACATGACGGAACGGTGGAGCAGCTTCCTTGGATGCGCACAGAGATGACAGAGCTGATTTCAAAATGGAGCAGCGAGGGAGGGGGTGTGGGCGGGTCGCACGGGAGCAGAGGACTGAGGGAATGGAACAAGGATTTCACACGAAAGAGAAAATTTGAGAAACCGAAGGAAAGAAAATGGGAGGGGATGAAGTGATATTTATAGAGAAAGGAGGGGCGACGTTACAAATTCTCAAGGGCGAACAGTTTCAAGACTGTTTGGATTCAAATGGTTTCGTGACTGTATGGAGCCAAACGGTTTCGAGACTGTAAGGATCCAAATGGTTTCGAGACCGTAAGGATCCAAACGGTTTTGAGACCGTGTGGATCCAAATGGTTTTGAGATCGTGTGGATCCAAATGGTTTCAGAACCGTTAGGATAGGATTAAAAAGGTTTTTGGTTTTTATATTTTTATGTTTGTTTTGGATGCTATGATAGGTCTAAAATAAGCAATCCGAAATTAGAAAATTATCAAAACCAAGTAAAATTAAATGAAAGATTATACTCAGTTCTTTGGTTGCCTCCCAAGTAGCGCCTTGGTTTTACGTCACTGGCTCGACGAAGTTCCGACTTAGTTAGATCGATGTAGCAGGATCATGAATTTTAATAGTTTGTCTTGGAATTTTATCAACTGGAGTATAGTATTTCTTTAGTCTATGACCATTAACAGTTCTCTCTCCTCCATTGTCATCAATAATGATGATGGCTCCAGTTGGGTAGATGTGCTTGATGGTGAATGGCCCAGACCACTTTGTGCAAAGTTTTCTGAGAAACATCTTGAGACTGGAGTTGAAGAGAAAGACTTTATCTCTGATGACGATGTCTTTCCTTTTGAGATGTCCATCATGTCACATCTTAGTTTTTTCCTTATAGATCCTGGCGCTTTGGTAGGAAGTCATTCATAGTTTGTCAAGTTCTTGTAATTGCAGTTGTCTATACTCGCCAACACTTTTGAAGTCGAAATTCAATTGTTTTATGGCCCACCAAGCTTTATGTTCCAGTTCAACTAAAAGATTGGTGTTTTGTAAGCAGTGCGGTATGCCCAAAGAGCATCTGGGAGCTTGGTAGACCAGTCTGTGCGATGTCTGTTGACCATCTTTTCTAAATGGCTTTTAGCAGTCTATTTGAAACTTCAACTTGGCCACTTGTCTGTGGATGGTAAGGTGTGGCGACCTTATGTTTAACTCCATATTTTCTTAGGAGAGCTTCGAAACTTCATTCTAAGAAATGAGATCCTCCATCTGATATGATTGTTCGAGGGACTCCGAATCTAGGGAAGATGATATCCTTGAACATCTTAATAACTGGTTTGGAGTTGCAAGAAATAGTGGGTATAGCCTCTACCCATTTTGAAACGTAATCTACAGTGACTAGTATGTAGGAAACTCCATAAGATGGAGGAAATGGACTCATGTAATCCACTCCCCATACATCAAAGATTTCAATCTCTTACCACAGAGTAATAGGCATTTCATTCCATTTAGATATACCACCGGAAAGTTGACATTTATGGCAAGATCGTACAAAATCATGGGTGTCCCTTGCTATCGTTGGCCAAAAGAAACCTGACTGTAGAACTTTGAGGGCAGTCTTCTTTGAACTCATATGCCCCCCAGTAGGGCTAGAATGACAATGTTCTTGAACTGGGATAATTTCTTCTTCTGGTAGGCAACGACGAAATAGTCCATCTGCAAACAAGAAAAAAAGGTATGGTTCATCCCAAAAATATTGCTTGGCGTCATGAAAAAATTTCTTACTATCATGGTAGGAAGCAAAAGGGTGGATACTTCCTGTAGCCAGGTAGTTTACGATATTGGCATACCAAGGAAATCCAGTAGTGACTTTTATTAGTTGATCGTCGGGTAAAGAGTCTCGAATAGGTATATTGTCATCATCCTGAGGCTCGATGCGACTTAAGTGATCTGCAATGACATTTTCGACCTCACTTTTATCTTTTATTTCCAAGTCAAATTCTTGTAGCATCAACACCCAGTGGATGAGTCTGGGTTTTGCATCTTGTTTTTGAATTAGGTATTCAATAGAAGAATGGTCAGTGTATACTATGACTTTTGATCCAATTAGATAGGAGCGGAATTTCTCAAAGGCGTAAATGACAACCAAGAATTCTTTTTCAATAGTTGTATAATTGTTTTGGGCCTCATCTAGCGTCTTTGATTCATAGTATATCACATAGGGCTTCTTGTCTATTCTTTGCCCTAGCACCGCTCCTATAGCGTAGTCACTTGTGTCACACATTATCTTGAATGGTTGTGAGCAATCAGGTGCTCTCAGAATGGGTGCAGAGATTAGAGCAGTTTTTAAGGTCATGAAGCTGTTTAAGAATTCATGATAAAAATTGAAATTTGCATCTTTTGTCAACAAATGGGTCATGGGCTTTTCCAGTTTGGAGAAATCTTTAATAAATCTTCGATAAAATCCATCGTGGCCCAGAAATGCTCACACTCCTCTAATGTCTTTATGTGGAGATAGTTTTGAAATGATATCAATCTTTTCCTTATCCACTTCAATTCCTCTTTCACTCACTCGGTGCTCGAGGACAACACCTTATGTCACCATAAAGTGACATTTCTCCCAATTTAGTATCAAGTTTGTTTCCTCACATCTTTGTAAAACTTTCCCAAGGTTAAGTAGAAAGTTATTAAAAGAATTTATGTGGAATGAAAAATCATCCATAAATATTTCCATGATTGACTTAGTTAATCCTACAAATATGGCAGACATGCACCTTTGGAAGGTTGTGGGCGCGTTACATAGCCCGAAAGGCATCCTTCTGAAGGCGTAAGTTCCAAATGGGAAAGTGAAGGTTGTCTTTTCTTGGTCTTTTGGGTGTATCGGGATTTGATAGAACCCAGAATAATCGTCAAGGTAGCAAAAGAATTTTTGGTGGGCCACGCGTTCAAGGACTTCATCAAGGAAAGGTAGAGAGAAGTGAAATTTTCTTGTTGCTTTGTTTAGCTTCCTATAATCGATACACATCCTCCATCCAATGATAGTCCTTGTTGGTACTAGCTCATTTTTATCATTCAGAATGACAATAGTCCCCACTTTATTAGGGACCACTTGGACCGGGATAACCCATTGAGAATCAGAAATGGGATATATGATAAAAACTTTTAGGAGTTTAAGGACCTCGAGGTGAACCACTTCTTTGAGGTTCGTGTTTAGTTTCCTATGATGTTCCCTCAATGGTTTTAACTCTTCTACCATAGGTAGTCTGTGCATGCACAAAGCTGGATTTATTCCTGTTATGTCAGACATTTTATACCTGACAGCTTTCTTGTGTTTCCTTAGCTCAGTAAGAAGTCTTTCTTCCTTATCATCTATTAAGGTTGAGGTGATTATGACTGGGCACAGGTTTTCTTCATCTAGGAAAACTTGTTTGAGTCCTATTGGTAAGGCTTTCATTTCAGGGGCCTTGGGTACTTCTGTTGTTTCCAAAATGGTGACATATTTCAATTCCTTAAAGGTGGCTGCTGGAACTTGTTCGGTTTGGTCTAAATATCGCCGACATTGTTGTACTAGTTTGCTGGCTGAAAATTCAACTTCTAGATTTATCAAGACGTTCTCCAGATCATCAGATGGTTCATATGTTTCTTACTGTAATTGAGACATATTTTCTATTGCCTCGAGAAGAAAAACTTCTTCCTGGATGCTGGGACCTTTTAGGTTGTTAAGGATTCTGAATTGAATGACTTCTTTTCCTAGTCTTAAGATAATTGTACCAGCTGCAATGTCGATAAGTGCTCTATCTATGGCAAGGATGGGTCTGCCAAATATTATTGGATATCTTAGATCTTCCTTTATATCCATAATAACAAAGTCGTAAGGGATGTAAGAGTACTTTCCTATCCTGACTGGGATATCTTCAATGATCCCCAACAGTGCAGTGATGGTAGAATCAGCCAGCTGTATTGTCATTACAGTGGGTAACAATTTGGTAAAACCCAACCTTTTACACATTGAAAAGGGCATAATAGATATGCTATCTCCCAGATCAGCTAATCCTTTTTTGCTAGAGGCGTTTCTGATAGAACATTAGATACCAAAGGAACTAGGATCCGTCTATTTTTTTGACATTTTGTTAAGAATAATATCAGAAGTTGTCTGAGCTAGTTTAACAGTCTCTTATTCTTCGGTCATACATTTCCTTGATAGAAAGGTCTTCAGGTATTTGGCCCAAGCTGGTATTTCGGAGAGGGCATCAAGGAACGAGATATCAATATAAAGTTTCTTCATTGCTTCCTTAAATTTTTGGAATCTAGTATCCAATTTAGTCCCTCTCAGCCTGCCTGGATATGGTATTATGGGCTTCTATTGGCGGGACTTCAGGTTCTTTGAAATCTAGTTCCTTTTTCTTCCCCTTCTCAATTTCTACAGTCTTTTCAGTTTCTGGTTTCGTGCTTGCAATTGGGGTGATTACAACTATATCTTTATCTTCCTAAATGATTTTTGTGGCTTCAGGGAGGACACGACCAGACCTTGTGGTAATTGATTTCAATTTTTCTTGTTTGGGTTGATCGTGTCTTGGGTTTATCTCTGGCTAACCAACAAAGATTCCTATTGGAGGTTTTAATTGGGTTGCAATATGTGCTAACTTTGCTTCGACGACTTTTTGTTTGGCTTGCTAGTTGGATAGCATGGTTTGTTGTTATTGCAACATTTCTCTTATCAATGACAGTTCATCTATTGGCGGTGGCAGATTATTCTTTTGTGGATTTTGTTGATACGGTAGTGGTAGCTGCTTCTGAGGTGTAGGTAATTGGGTTTGTTGAATTTGTGGTTGTTGCAGCTGAGGTTGCTGCAATTGCGGTGCAATGGCAGATGAGTGTATTGGTAATACACATAAGGGTTTCTTGGTTGTATGAACCCTTGCAATCCTCCTCTGAAGTTTCCCTAGTTTCGATTATAGATATTCTAGAAACCTGGTGGCGATCTATTAAAAACTCCTCCTTGGGTTTGGTGTTGTGGGTTGGCAGTCCCCGATGGATTCCCATACTGAAACTCAGGATGGTTTTTGGTTGATTCGGGTTATAATAAGCTTGTCCTGGTATGGTGTGAATGGAATTGACTTGCTCCGGTGACAAATCCTCATGAAGTTCGATGATCGGTTCATACTGTGGTTGTGGTGTCTGCATGTCCATCATCACATTGTATAGGAGACCACATGATAATGTGGGATGATCGAATGCATGACATGCCTCACAAGTCCCGGTAGCTGCCTTGACCTATTGGGGGCTCTTCTTTTCTCTGAGTGTCATTTCAAGGACTTGTTGCTTGTGAGCTAAAGTTTTTGCTCCTCTCTTCCTTTCTGCTTGTCACTCCGCCCAAGGTACTAGCTGATGAAGACGTCGCCCACCATGGCGGTAAGTTGGTTTTTACCACTCGGCTTTGATGATGGCTTTCATTTCCATTGATTCTTCAGCTTTACAAACTTTTAGAATTCCCCCGCTGGATGACCTTCCCCAATTGGATTGGTTCTCAGATCCAAGTGTAACAATCCTCCAGGCATCTTCATAGTTCTTTCACATGAAATTCCCCCCAGATGAGGAATCAAAAAAATTCTTAATGTCATCACTTACTCCTCTATAGAATGTTTCTATCAGCTAATTTTTGGATATTCTATGATGTAGGCATTCCTCAAAAGTTCCTCGAATCTTTCCCACGATTCTTCCAGTGATTCCCCTGGGAGTTGGGAAAAGTGATTAATTTGTCCCCTAATCTCATAAGTCAACAAAGGTGGAAAAAACATTTCTAGAAACTTTTCTTCCAAGGGAGCCCAGGTGGTGATTGGCTCCCCATCCAGTGTGTTATACCGGCTCAATGCCCTTCCGAATAAGGTGAAGTGAAAAAGGTGAAGCATGATTGCATCAAAAGGAACTCTGACATGTGGTACTAGCTGATAAAGAGACTTGAATCTCTTCAGGTGATCCATGCAGTCATCCCCAACACTTCCATAGAACAAAATACCTTGCATGATCTGGATCCATTGTGTTCGGATCTCGAAGATAGGAACATTAATGAGCGGGGGCCTAACTGGGTGATTATCTTCAAAGTTCTTAGGAATGACATAATATCAAAGTTGTTTGTTTCTCAGCACTCTCTGAGCAGTAGATGTGGCTGCTTCATTCTCATCTTGAATGTGGGCATGTTCTTCAGCTCGAACCTCAGCTTGAATTTAAGCACGTGTGTCAGCAATAAGTTGTGCTCTTTGAGCTGCTATGGCCGCGTTGACTCTTTCCATAACCAAGGTGGCTTGGCACTGTTCGTCAGCCATTTGTCTGGTTCATTGGCGGTTGATTTGGATGCGTCAGTGGAAGATTCATTCTACCTCAGAGTCATACTCTGGTTCAGGGGAGAATCTGATATTGCATACACATTTTCTACCTGAGTAGAAGAAGAAACACACTTTAGATAATGTAGAGAAATGATGAAATCAAGATGATATGAATTATGGTTAAAGAAAAGTGTAAAATCCTAATCAACTAGAAAGTTAACAAGTAAAATTAAAACATTTTGTTGTCCCTGGAAATGGTGCCAATTTTTGATGGAGCCTCCACTTAAGTGGAGTTGCGTGCACCACTAAAAATCTTAGAGATAGTAAGTCTATAAGTTTATCCTTTCACATGATAAAATAAGATCGCCACCCACGTATGCTAAGATACATGGAAGTCTTATCATGGTACAGTTAAGGGTTGAATCCATGAGACAATGGTCTTGTTAAGAGTTAACAAGATGGAAAATGTAAAAATTCTACTTATCTACTCAAAAGTTGATATTTAGATCAAAGATTTGGTTTGATGATTAAACTAACATGTTGAGATCTTAGAGATTAAATTGAGAAGTTAGAAAGAAAATGCATGAGTATATACATGAGAAACCAATAGTCATACAAGGAAATGGAAATATGAATATAACTTACTCTAACCCCTCATGCTATCTCTAGAAGTTTGGTGATAGTGGCCAAGCCCCTAGAGGGGAAGGTCGATGTAGCACCAATCTATTGGAGGGGAAGGTGACCCAAGTTCACTGAATGGACCGAAACCATGAGGGGGTATCCCAGAAATTGAGCAAATATGGTTTGAGAAGTATAATGATAAAAATGTATGCATAATGATGAAAGATGTATTTGAAAACTTTAGAGTTAGTGTGGAAACCTAGGGTGGGTCAACCTAAGAGTTGGAAGATGACCTATGAGGGAGGAAAATCTTAGATCTTTGGATCAGGTTGTGGCTAGAGTGCCTAACCCCCTCCTATAATCCAAGAAAGCACCCTAGGCAAGAACTTTCCATTAAAAGGTAAGTGAATAAACATATTTAAATATTGAGATAACCTTAATCCTCACCTATAGGGGTGAAGAGTTAAAAATGAATTCACTTATATTGTTTGAACCCAAGGATGCCATCTCTGAGTGATACATCTGGTCAATCCTAGGATTGCAAAGATAAGTAAGGAACCAAGCCAAGGAGGTAAGGTTGCCTGAGTGGATGACAAAGCCCAAGAGGGAAGGTCATGAAATGGTCAAGCTTAGGAGGGAAGACCAATAAGGCACCAAGCCCAGGAGGGAAGGTGGCCTAAGTCCATAGTGCAGATGTTTAAGATCAAGCCCCTAGAGGGGAAGATCACAAAAGGTCAATCCCAAGAGGGAAGATCGACATCGCACCAAGCCCTAGAAGGAAGGTGGCCCGAGCCCAATCCTGGGACTATATTGCATAATGTGTACTCAAAATAGAGAGACAAAGGCAATCTAGGTTAAAGAATTAAATGAGATAATAATGTGATTAAAATATGTGACATCTAAAAAAAACCTTAGGGAGAGTCCTAAGTCAATCCTAAGGTCGAGTAGCGAGTATTAAAGGTACATGGACCAATGGGAATATGAGCCGATTGTTCCCTAATACATAAGACCATCTGGTCAGGAGGTAACAACTACATTGCCTGAGGCCCTTGGCTTAGGATATTGGCCACCTTCATGGTGTTCATGTAGCCCAAGGGGTGAATGTGAGAGGCACTCCCTAGATGCATAAGGATGAAATCACTCCAAAAGAACTTATATGCCTAGAGACCTCAAGGAAGTGGATAAGGCTCATAATACATGAGGTATAAATATAAAAGATACAAGAAGTCATGTAATAATGAAAGGAGTTGTATACAAACACAATAGAGAGAAAGAAATTCACTTCATGAAATATAAGAATATTCTAGCATGTATGGTTTATAGTCATGTTGAGAATGGTTGAACCTAAAATACGAGAATTTTAAGATAGTGTGTGGAGACACCATCTCTTCGATTGGAATGGGATGCACTTTGTATTTGGACTGTAGTCAAATGCTTTTTTCACCTCATTATGAGGGAGAGAGATTGGGTGGACATATTTTATGCTTAAAACTGAGATATGAAGAATGAATATCCTATGTTGAGAGTTTAAAGGCATGACCAAAGTTTTAGGTGCCACCTGTTGGGTTTTACGGGAGATAGAGAAGGCAGTGGAAACAAAAATTTTCTTCTCCCAAACCCAAAATAAAGGAATAGAGTCAATGTCTATATAGTAGGAAGGATGGTTTGTAGAGGTGTACCTTGTCCCGAGGCTTTCTCAGTGACATTACCTCGCGGCTTGCACGGTCTTCACCTCTGGTCTTGGATGGTGTTTGTGCATCTCTTGGTCTCACCGGGACTCTCGGGATTGATTGCTGTCCTATGAGCGGCAGAAGTTTCCCGCCTCTGAAGTACTCCACACTGACCTCCTAGAACACTGATCTCCTTGTCCCATAAGGAATCAGAAGGAGTTGTACCCTCCTATTGGCGTACTAGTCGCCGACACACTCTCCTACAAGCAGTTGTCTTTCTATAGTTGTCTTTCACTTGTTGTGTCTCTCTTATTGGGTAGCACTTGCTTGGGCTCTATCAGTTACCACATCCAGAGAGAACAAAAACATTACAGAGCAACTGGTGTTCATAGTTGTTGTACATGAGAAGCCCCCAGTACCCCTATATATATAGGAGGGTCATGGGACATGGTTCTCTACCCCGAGCAATGTGAGATTAAAGTAGTAGTAGAATGATTCGAGATTTTCCACAAAAACAACCAACTCGCCAGCTAAACTGATCGGTTCACACCCTGAAAGGATTGTTTCAGGCCCTGAGCCGATCGTTTGGGACTTGAGTCGATCGTCTGGTGCTCCAAGTCGATTGGTTCATACCTGAGCGGATCGGTTCGTGGTCCTGATCCAACTCAAATTGACTTTCATATTTGTTTCCAATTAATCAAATATTAATCCTTGTCCAAATCGAATTTGTACAAGTGAAACAAATATTATTTGTAAAATAGTCTTCTGACTTTCAAAACGATCTCAGTTGGTCCACGAACTGATCGATTCAACAATTGAGCTGATCATTTCATGATACATGAGCCGGTCGTCTCACCAGTTGGGCCAATCAGTTCATCAACCTGAGCCCATTGGTCCATCCCATGAGTCGATCGGTTGGGGCAGAAGACTATGCAAATCAATCAATTGCAGTTTCAATCAATCTAATTGTTATGACCCACTCCGTGATTAACTAGTAAGTATCATGATTAGTGCATACTCAACTTAATTAAGCTAAGCTAAGTGTTTAAGATACGATTAGAGTTTTGATTAGGTGAGACAAGATAAATAGCATGATCTCTTGCACTGAGGGTGTAGAGGATCTCACGCTTGAAAAGTTGCAAAAGAAATAACCTCAATCGGACACTCGAGGCGAGAGTTACATCATTTTCTAGTACTAGGGTTTAGTTTTTGCAATTTTTCCAGTTTTCTTCTAGCCTTTTATTTAACCTTTTCCTTTTCTCACTTATCCTTTCTGCTTCACCCAATAGAACAACCGCCTAATCCAGCACACAGAGCGGCGACTGACCTGCGGTAGAGGGAGGAAAGACGAAGCGGATTTAGGTCTCCTTTGAGCTGAGGTGTTGGGCGCCTTGCTTCCTTCTTCTTCATCCTCCCCTTTCCTCACCTTATCATGCCCTAGGTGTGCCCCTTCCACCTGTCTCTGACCTGCTTGAGCCGGCCGGACACACAGTAGTAGGAGTTGTGGCTAGGAGCTCAGTTGGGCGAAAAACAGCACCAAAAGCACCGCCTTGAGTCCGGCCTTGGTGCCTAAGCACGTTTTCGTAGCCCTAGCCACGACCAGCAACCCATCTGAGCTCCTCCTTCAACCTGTATGTGAGAGGAATGGCTGCTTGCAGCAGGAGGTCCGAACCAGGGCTGATTGGCGCAGGAAATATCAAGGGGATGATGCTATCGAGCTTAGCCAAGAAGGTTGGAGCAAGAACCGCAGTCGTAGAATGAAGAAGTCTTCTTCAACCTGTCGTGTGTGAAGCACCTGCTGGGTGTAGGAGGCTTAATTCCAAGCAATACCAAGGTAGAAGAAGACTTGCGTGTGTCCAAAAATTGGTCTCTGGATGCAATTCCAGAGGAATCTGGACATCCGAAACCGTTGTGAGTAGGATTTCACTCATTATCTAAGATTTAACTCTGCAAATCGGAAATTTTTGGTAAATTATGCATTTTTCACTGATAACAGGCGTTGGGCAGTATTTGGCATCGCCCGAATTTTTATTTCATAAATCATTTATTTATACTTTAATATGATTTGGATTAGCATCTGATCAGTGTGGTTTGGACCAGTAAATTTACATGGTTCATCTGAACCTAAATTGTTCAGTATGAATGTTGAAATTAGTCATACACGATCGATAATGGTACGGTTTGGGTATAAACTCAGGCAATATAGATTTTATAAATTATCAGATGCAAGATTTAAAAGAAAGTATGATAACATAAAAATATGCAATAAAACCCTAGTTGTATGCTTCCTGTTATGTTAATATGTGTGAATCAATATTTACATGAATTGGCACATTTCTCTGAGATATTACTAGAAATTCTCAAGTATTGTTAATAATTCATGTTATGATATGTAAGTAACTCTTAATTGAGTTGTGAGATGCAAAAACTAGGATTAGGGTTAAGGTGCACGTGCTTTGAGAAATTTTAGATAAGTGATAAATGTTACAGATGGTTTCTCATATGTGAAGTAATTACTCTTATCAGTGCAATAAGATGTTCAATTGCATGAATTCAGTATGTATGTGCCAAATTTACATGAGTTTGGGTTATTTATGAATTTAAAATGTGCATGCATGCATGATATAAGGATTACTCAGTATTTACAATGAGGTAACTGAAACCCTAAGGATTACTCAGTATTGTGATTTGAATTGCAATCAAATAGATGAGGTAACTAAAACCCTAAGGATATGGTGTTGCCATGTGATAAGTGAATGAGGTAACTGAAACCCTAAGGATAGGGTGTACAGTGAATCAAGTATTTTGATATCAAAATTCTCAGTATGAGATTTGGTGATGCTTTACAGTTCAATTGCATGATTTTAGTGTATAAAGTGCCAGATTGACATGCATTCTATTTATTTAAGAATTTTAGTCTGCCTGCATGTATAGTATGATGATTACTCAGTATATTATAGTGTTTTGAATATACTACTCTGTCAAAATTAGAATGATATTCATGTCGTGTTGCAAAGTTCAAGTAAATAGACTCGGTACCATAGAGTTACCAAAGTCCAGAACAAGTAAGAGATAGATTGCAATGTAGTAAGAGCTTCCTAGAATAATAAATTATTACAATAAGGGTCCTGACACCGTAGAACCCCTTCAAGAGGTTTGCACCTTAGGGGTGAAACGATCAACCCTGGGGATATGCCCAGGTGGTCGGAGACTCAGTATATTATAGTGTTTTATGGTTTTCATTTAAGTTAATCTAAGTGATCAAGAAAATAAAAAGTTAAGAGTGGTTTACCGAGGGTGGCTCCCCAGTCTTCGGGATCATTAGAGATGGCACGGAGGTCGGGGCATCACAATAGATTTGGTATCAGAGCATAGGTTGAGTACATGGTTACTCTAAGTCAAGGTCAGGGGATGACAAGAGACCAATAAGATTAGGACTTAGGTGTCTTCCTTCTAACTTCAATTTTCTAACAGGAAGTGTTCTGTTATACTATTACAGATGGTAGGAAGAGGATGTGGTCATGAGAACCAAGTAGAGAGACGAGGCTAAGTCGTTAGGGACTATTAGGATCGAAAGATAGAGTTACAAGTGAGGTAGATAGGAAGTGATGTGTCTTTAGCTCTGGGAGGTCTGAGTATTTAGATACCTTGGCCAGGTGTCTGAGTACTTAGATTGACCAGTATCATGCTACTTTGTCTATTCTTCTCTGGATGCCCTGGCCATGTATGTAGAGCAAGGATATGCTAGAAAGAAACCCTAGAAATATTAGGGTTAAGAAACTAAAAATTAATGTAGGAGTAAGAGATTAAATACATGATGTGATACAACTCTTGCTTTACATTGCTTATTTCATTAGAGATCACTAGAAATGATTTTATATGTATGAAATTAGATTTTTAGTTTGTAGAATAAATATGATTCTTTTATATTGTTGTGTGTCATGAAGCAATTTATTTATTGTTTATATTCTTAGTATCAAGTAGACCAAAAGTTATGTTTAAATGAGTTTGCCCTAAGTGGATATTCTTTCCACATGTTTGAGATTAATAGGAGTTGGTTAATCCTGAGTAGCTCTTGGCTTCAGGACTATAGGTTCGGCCTGGTCCGGCTGGAAGGATGCGTTACTGGGATCTAATGACTCCTATTAAAAATATAATAAAAGTATACTCTTAATAATTTAGACCCGAATCATAGTGAGAATGTATACAGTAGGATGTTGAGATATAAGGGAAAGATTAGAACAACTAAGAATTTGTTGGAACTAATATCGTAGGCCCAACGTTGGAGCCTCATATGAGCAATCCTTAATTGGAAATAAAGGAAAACGATATAAGGTTCAGATAAAATTTAATGATTCATATTATATGAACTCTGAATATGAGAATATGGAAAAGATATGAGAAAAGTATGTAAGGGCTAAGATAGTAGGAATGAACCATGGAATGGATCATGTAATAAAGTAAAATACTTTCATGTACTTCAAAGCAAAGGGAAAATATAAGAAAAGAGTTAAGTATACAATAAGTACATAGAAATAAAGAGCCTTATGTAAATCATAAGACCAGGATAAGGAATTTAGTTGAATTAAGAGAAATGTTAGAAATGATGACCTTGATTAAGGAATGAGGATTACATGACATAATTTAGAGTATGGAATGTATATTTTTGTTATAATGTTAAATAAATTCATACATACTATCTTTGGATTCTAAGTCTCTATAGACTAACAAATTAGTTTCTAAAACAAGAACAAAAGTGTAATTTAGAAAATGAATGAATCATATATGATGCATAACTACCATGGTAGAGACGTCCAAGTGAATGAAATAATGACACACAATATGATGATGAAAACCCTAGCAAGGTAATTTGAGAATGTAATTTATCTAAATGTCCAAGTAAGAGAAAGGAAATACCAATGATAAGATAAGAAAGACTTTAGTAAAACTTATGAGATCCAAAGTTTGATTTTCAAACTAAGGGAGCAAAGTCACATCACAATAATGCTATGTTACTGATAAGGACCAAACCCTAGAATGTTTAGAGTTGAAGTAGTTCAAGGGATGTCGCTAGTGATTTGACCACAAATACTAGCATCTTTATAAAATAAGATCATGAGATTCTATGAATGGCAAGCTAGCACTAATGAAATCCAAGTTTTAAAGGTAGTTAGTCTGAAAGGTAGATAAACAACATGAAAATGACTCAGAGAAAAGCATAAGATATTAATTTGAAAGGTAACAAATGTGTTTTGAATAAAAGGAGAAATATAATATAAGTGAAGTGTGTTATGAAATAAATTCTTATAATAGTAACAAGAAGTAAGTAGCATAGAATGAGGAGTATTATCCGACACATGACTTGGAGTTAGCTATTGTAGTTCATGCTCTTAAGACATGGTGTTACTATCTTTATGGTGAGGCGTGCTAGGTGTTTGCAGATCATAAGAGCTTGAAATATATCTTCACCCAGAAAGATCTGAATCTTACACAGTGAAGATGGTTAGAATTGATCAAAGATTATGATGTGACGATAGATTATCATCCTAGTAAGGAGAATGTGGTAGCAGATACCCTCAGTAGGAAGTGAAGTTCAATAGATGACACATTCTCTATGGCATGTTTCAAGAGAGACCTCCTAGTAGAAATGCGGAAGTTGAACTTAGACTTAGGGGTGACAAAGCAGAGTGGTTTGATTGCACAGATGCACGTCAAGCCTACTTTTTATTATCAGATCAAGGAACTTCAGCAGAATGATAGTGAGTTATAGCAGATCATGCATGATATGAGAAAGGGAAAAAGACCAGAGTTTAGGTTTTCATATGATGGTTTGTTGTATCTACATGACTGGTTGCGTGTAACTTGAGATAGTGATTTTAAAGAATAGATTTTGAGAAAGCACATGCATCGATGTACGCTATGCATCCAGGCAACACTAGATATACATGTATCTCAAGGAGTTGTACTGGTGGTCAGGCATGATAAAGGATGTAGCTGAGTATGTGGCTAGAAGTAGTGTGTTCCAGCAGGTTAAGGCTGAGTATCAGAAACTTGCAAGTACTTTGCAATCTATTTATATACCAGAGTGGAAGTGGGAACATATCACAATGGATTTTGTGGTAGAGTTTCCTAGGACACCTAGAGGTTGTGACTCGATATGGGTGATTGTGGATAGACTAACTAAGTCTGCTCACTTTCTTCCTGTTAAGTCAACCTTTGATGTCTTGAAGTTGGGAAGAACACTTAAGTCTTATAGAGTTTGCATATAATAATAGTCACCATTCCAGTCTTGAAATGGCCCCGTATGAAGCTATGTATGACAGAAAGTGTAGATCACCCATATGTTGATACGAGGTGGGTGAAAAGAAGATTCTTGGACAAGAGACAGTGGATTTGACCACTGAAAAGATTATAGTGATTAGAGAACAGTTGAAAGCTGCACATGATAGGAAGAAGAGTTAAGCTGAGAAGAGACATAGACCTCTTGAGTTTGAGGTTGGTGATGAAGTGTATCGGAAGGTTTCACCATGGAAAGGAGTGTTGAGGTTTGGTAAGAGAGGCAAATTAACTCCTAGGTTTATGGGCCCACATCCTATCATTGAGAGGATTGGATTTGTAGCCTATAGGTTGGAATTGCCATTTGAGTTGGCCAATCTACATGATGTGTTTCATGTATTGATGTTGAAGAAGTGTTACCCTGGTATAGAAAAGATATTGTACCCAAAACCTTCACAGGTCAGATCAGATGTGTCCTATGTTGAGGGACCAGTACAAATATTTGATTGGAGGACCAAGAAACTCAAGAATCATGAGATACCTTTAGTAGAAGTTCTGTGGAGGAATCATAACATAGAGGAAGCTATGTGGGAGCTTGAATCTGAGATGTGTAACAAGTTTGCTTTTCTCTTTTAGGAATTTCGGGAAGAATTTCTTATAAGGGAGGGAGATTGTTATGACCCACTCCATGATTAACTAGTAAGTATCATGACTAGTGCATACTCAAGTTAATTAAGCTAAGCTAGGTTTTTAAGTTGCGATTAGGGTTTTGATTAGTTGAGAAAAGCTAAATAGCATAATTTCTTGCACTGAGGGTGTAAAGGATCTCACGCTTCAAAAGTTGCAAAAGAAATCACCTCAATCAGACACTCGAGGTGAGAGTTACAACATTTTCTAGAACCAGGGTTTGGTTTTTGCAATTTTTCCAATTTTCTTCTAGCCTTTTATTTAACCTTTTCCTTTTCTCGGTTATCCTTTCTCCTTCACCCGATAGAACAACCGCCTAAGCCAATGCACAGAGCGGTGATCGACCTGTGGTAGAGGGAGGAAATACAAAGCAGGTTTAGGGCTCCTTTGAGTTGAGGTGCTGGCCGCCTTGCTTCCTTCTTCTTCCAGCTCCTCCCCTTTCCTCACCTTATCACGCCCTAGTTGTGCCCCCTTCCACCTGTCACAAACCTGCTTGAGCCAGCCGACCGCACAGTAGCAGGAGTTGTGGCCAGGAGCTCAGTTGGGCGAAGAACAACACCAAACGCGCCGCCTTGAGTCCAGCCTTGGTGCCTAAGCACGTTTTCACAGCCCTAGCCACGACCAGCAACCCATCCGAGCTCCTCCTTCAACCTGTATGTGAGAGGAATGGCTGCTTGCAGCAGGAGGTCCGAACCAGGGCTGATTGGGGCGGGAAATATCATGGGGATGATGCTATCGAGCTCGGCCAAGAAGGTTGGAGCAAGAACCATAGTCGTAGTTGCATCCCACACCAAGAATGAAGAAGTCTTCTTCAACCTGTCGTGCGTGAATCACCTGCTGGGTGTAGGAGGCTCAATTCCAAGCAATACCAAGGTAGAAGAAGACTTGTGTGTACCCATAAACTGGTCTCTGGACGCAATTCCATATGAATCTGGACATCCCAAATCGCTGTGAGTAGGATTTCACTCACTATCTAAGATTTAACTCTGCAAATCGGAAATTTTTGGTAAATTACGTGTTTTTCAATGATAACAGACATTGCGTAGTATTTGGCATCGCCCGACTTTTTATTTCATAAATCGTTTCTTTATACTTTAATATGATTTGGACTAGCATCTGATCAGTGTGGTTTGGACCAGTAAATTTACATGGTTCATCGGAACCTAAATTGTTGAGTATGAATGTTGAAATTAGTCATACACGATCGATAATGGTACGGTTTGGGTATAAACTTAGGCAATACAGATTTTATAAATTATCAGATGCAAGATTTAAAAGAAAGTATGATAACATAAAAATATGCAATAAAACCCTAGTTTCATGCTTCTTGTTATGTTAATATGTGTGAATTAACATTTACATGAATTGGCGCATATCTCTGAGATATTACTAGAAATTCTCAAGTATTGTTAATAATTTGTGTTATGATACGTAAGTAACTCTTAATTGAGTTGTGAGATGCACAAACCAGGATTAGGGTTAATGTGCACGTTCTTTGAGAAATTTTAGATAAGTGATAAATGTTACAGATGATTTCTCATATGTGAAGTAATTACTCTTATCGGTGCAATAAGATGTTCAATTGCATGAATTCAGTATCTATGTGCCAAATTGACATGAGTTTGGGTTATTTATGAATTTTAAATCTACATGCATGCATGATATAAGGATTACTCAGTATTTACAATGATTTGAGTATACTGCTCTGTCAATTCTAGAATGATATCATATTGTGATTTGAATTGCAATCAAATAGATGAGGTAACTAAAACCCTAAGGATAGGGTGTTTCCATGTGATAAGTGAATGATGTAACTGAAACCCTAAGGATAGGGTGTACAGTGAATCAAGTATTTTGATATCAAAATTCTCAGTGTGAGATGGGGTGATGCTAACAGTTCAATTGCATGATTTTAGTGTATAAAGTGCCAGATTGACATGCATTCTATTTATTTAAGAATTTTAGTCTTCCTGCATGTATAGTATGATGATTACACAGTATATTACAGTGTTTTGAATATACTACTCTGTCAAATTTAGAATGATATTCATGTCGTGTTGTAAAGTTCAAGTAAATAGACTCAATACCATAGAGGTACCAAAGTCCAGAACAAGTAAGAGAGAGATTGCAATGTAGTAAGAGCTTCCTAGAATAATAAAATATTAGAATAAGGGCCCTGACACCGTAGAACCCCTTCGAGAGGTCTGCACCTTAGGGGTGAAACGATCAACCCTGGGGATACGCCCAGGTGGTCAGAGACTCGTGTCCAACACTTACGGAATGTCTCGGTGACACGAGGGCTGAGAGGTAGGGTCCCGATAAACCCTGGGGATATGCCCAGGTGGTCGGAGACTTGAGGTAGTGTCTCGATCAAACCTGGGGATACACCTAGGTGGTCAGAGACGTGTCCCGATCAACCCTGGGGATACGCCTAGGTGGTTGAAGACTTAGAGACCCTCCACCTATGTACTCAGCTAGAGGAGGAGTCCAGTTTACAGCACCATACGGATGTCGAGGCCAGAGAGCCTGAGTTCCTGTAGCAGACTAGGATAGCAGTCAGACTTAGCTATCTCGGGGTGTCAGCTAAGTCTTGTATGGTGGGATCGTAGTTCGCTACGAGTCTTCATATGTAGAGTACACTGCATATGATCAGGGCATAAGATAAAATATGTTTATATAGGTTCACAGAGTTTTATTAAGTTAAAGAGTTAAGAAAGTTATGAGTTAGCTTCACAACATTCGTTCTTTAAGTATTTTCTGTTAAATAATTGTATCTACAACTTTGCATCAATTGTTATCATAATGAAATGCTAACATCTTCTTTTATTTAAATTAAATTGCTTAGACCTGCTCAGTGTACTATTTATTGCATATTATTCCAAATAATAAACATAAATGAGTTATCTGTGATGGTTGGTGAAATTCTACTCATTGAGCCAGTAGCTCACCAACCTACTAAAACATTTTTCAGGTCAATGTCAGTACGAGGAGGTTGAAGGATCGTATCACCTGAGTACATAGAAGGTTGTTAGTAGTTAGTTAGATGACTCTTAGTCCTTTCCCCTCGGTCCTTGGGCATATGGTGGGTTAGAGAGAGAATGGGGTGAAATATGTAGTTAGTTTTCAATTAGCTACTGTGTTTTACAGTCTGCATAAGCAATGTAATATGTCATGTGAACCTGTTTTTCTTCTTAGTAAGGCTAATGGAAAGTCACTTCCGCAGTTTTATTATAATTCGATGATATTCAAGTTTTATGGTTTTCATTTAAGTTAATGTAAGTGATCAAGAAAAGAAAAAGTTAAGAGTGGTTTACCGAGGGTGGCTCCCCGACCTTCGGGGTCATTAGAGATGGCACGGAGGTCGGGGCGTCACACTGATACTCTAATCAATCGGTCCAACACCTTGAACACTATGATATTGAGGTATCAATTGATTGAGTGTTTAATTGAACTACTAAATGCCTTTAGTAATCAATCTAAACATCATTTGTAGATAAACTCCTCTTCTCGGTTAAATCCTATGTGTGTGACCCTGCAGGTCCATTTCATGTTGGCAGTGAAAGTCCATAACATTTATGACTCCACAAGCAAATAGTGGTGCCTAGTCGCACATCAGTGCTACCAAAGTGAAATAGAAAGTTGGAGAACAACTTTCAATCCTACAATCCGTGAATGGTGTTACAGTGAATGTATAATTCCTTTCTCGCTGATATCCCGAGTGAACTCAAGGAATGGAACAGTCATCCTGTCAACGTTCATTCACTTTCTTGATCTCAGAGTAGATTGAAGGAGATATGTATAACATTGATATCATATACTGATTCACACATGCGTGCGCACACCTATCTCAATCATACTCATCAAGTGGCCGTGGATATCAAGATCCCATATCTATCACTCACCCCTCAAAAGCCCCATGTGTCAAAGCCACACAATCATCACCTTTATAAAAACCCATGTTTCAGGACTGTGTTTGATGATGTCAAAGTGTACCCAACGACATGTGTTGAGTGTAGTGATTTCAGGTTTAAGAATCACACTCACCACCATCACTGTGAGAACTGACTATGACTACCATGTCATGGTTCCACGTGTCAAACTCACAGTGGGTCTGTTCGGTTAACTTGTTCTCTAACAAGTACCTATGTGTTTGGTTTGATATCTCCATATCATGACTAATGAGATTATGTCATCAACTAACGCCACAATCTAGTCTTGTGTGTCATTGTTGTCTATCTACCTTCCACAATGACATCCGACTAGGGACATCAGAAGAATGTACAAACTCTTAGCATCTGTATGATCTCATCGTTTAGGTCATGAGTATTATCATTCTCTAGACATCCAATATGTTCTATCATTATCTCATATGACTGAACTAGAAAGAATTGGAAGCTTGCCTTTGATGTTTATCAAATCAATCTTAATGTATCCCACCAATCATCCCATGATTGTCTTTCAGGGCATACATACCAACAGACTCCCACTTGCACTACGAGCCAATCACCCTTGAAATAGTGATCTTCAAAACACGTCCCACATGTTACTATGCTCTAGTGCTTACGCAATGAGTTATGGAAACACCTTGCCAAAGTCGATATTAACTGCATGTCTCTCATCTCTTCGTTGTACGTCACACGTATGAGATGGAGTTGTCGTAATAGCCACATTGCATGACCAATAACTCCTTATTTGTCATCAATGACCAGAATATCTATAAATTCATCTCATGAACTTCCAGATCCATATAATATCCACTAATGTTCTCTAACACACAGATACTCGACTTTTCCTTTTAAACAACTTTATTGGAACGTTTCCATTTATCAACAAACATTCACTTTTATATATCCCATATATATTGTGATTAATTCTTTGTCCTTTTCAGAAGTTCACATCAGTGTTACTCTTTACAGTGAACTCTTCCTTATTTACATAGAACTAGTACTTCTCAAGTATTTATCAAGTTCTTATAGTATTCCAGTAACTCTTACAGGAACTAGACAAAAATCCACTCGTAATGTCCCACATATGAGTTATCAGTATGAGCATATCATTTTGTCATGTCCTACATACAAGTTGATGAATGCATTTTATTCTTTCTATGTCTATACATACAAAATAATGGGATGATTGCATACATGATAGATCCATGTCTATTCTTGGTGTTCCCGTTCTTCATAAGAATTGGACACTCGGCCTTGGGATAGTAACTCCATGTAACATGGATAAGTTTTCTCCCACTTAATTTGTGCACATTGAATCCTTCAGTATAGATTGCCAATCTATTCTCTCTCTCTATTTTTAGGTCCAGAGGTTTTCGAGAACCATCTCTATGGATCTCTATTCCTATCACATAGGAAACGTCTCTATCTTCCTTAAAGATAATTTCCACTTTGGATTTCCATTCTAGAACATTTCCATTACACATCAACATGTGGAATGTGAATATGCTCCCACTAAATCACAGATCCCTTCTTTATCTTTGACATATCAATCAAACCCTTTGACTATATTATCAAAGTAAAGATCACAGTTCTGAGTTGCTTGTACTCAATCAAACACATTGATGAGTCCATTGTAACTTATAGACTTTATTTGCATTAATGGATTCATAAACCTTATAGGTTGTGTCACATACACATCCTCATTTTATTCCTTATAGGAATGCGGTTTTAGTATCCTTATGCCAAATCTTTTAGTCATTATGTTGCAATCAACAAGAATCATCCTTCTCAAAATGTCATCCATGTGTCTTAACATTAAAGACTCATTTGCACTTATGGATTTCATCCCAATAGGTTCTACCATCAAGGTCATACCTTATGGTTCACATGGAAGTCATTTAGGATGTAATGGTCATAAACCATAACTCAACATCCGGTTCCTCAATATCATCTAGATTGTTGACTCATCATATGACCAACTCATCATATATATATTTGAGATGTATCTGTTGAGGAATTTAAGAACTCACAACACTTTATGATTCTTAATATCCTTTATTAGTGTAGGGTATTCTTTATTTAAGAAGAATTTAGTTATTTGACAGTCATCAACTAACTCCTTAGAGTATGACTCCTTTTGATTTACACATCACCATGCCTTAATCATGAGTTCACTATGATACACTATCATAATCACTCATAAGGTTCTCAAACATTTGGTTCAAGTATTTCATTCATTGATCTCATCGAGAATTAACACTTTACCAAATTTATATTTCATCTATGATATTCTTGAACACTTCAAGATGTTCATATTGGTATTTCTCTCAACACCATTTTAGGTATTAGCATTTGCTCCAATAGGTATGTAAATACATCACATGTATTATACTTAATAGGATAATCAATCTCCCACTACCACTAGTGAATATTGATTAATCATGTCTAAGAGATTCAAGTCTCTTACTGGTTCTCTAACCAAAAGAGTCTAGCTTATCCATCATATGGAAACTAGAAATGAATTTCTCATGATTTATGCTAATTTGATTGTTTGAGTTATCAATAACTTTTAGGCATCATTTTATCTTATGCATACCAAGTAACACAATATAAACAAGGCATTGCCATAAGGAAACATCAACTATATTGATAGCCATCCTTGTCTCAACAAGATGCAACAATAAAGTGTTTCTATTGGTAAATTGAAAAGGCAGTTCTCAACTCTATTTCATGCCTTTTAGGCCAAAATAAACTGAAAGGTACTCCTATCTATGGTAGCAACACTTGATCCAATGATGAGTGCTTCTTTCTTGGTCCTTTCACAAAGGCCATCACTTCTTTGTAGATCTTACATATCATATATGTCATATCTTCATCTTGGTATCATATACATCAGAAGCGGTTCATTTCATGATACCTTAGGTGGAGATCTCCATCCCCTCCTTATTCTTCTTTTGTTCTTCTAGATATAGAGGGCAATTCCCTCGTTCACCCTCCCATGTGCCTTGAGGCTGAAGATGACTTGGTCTACTAGCTAGCATCAGAACACTTCTTTGCTTTGCCCTTGTCCTTGCCTTTAAGACTTACCCTTCATCGATCAAAGATTAGGGTTTTGTCTTTCTTCATTTTTGCCTCTACTATCCTCAACATGTCCAACAATTTTGTCAACGCTTGTCAATGTTGTCATAGTTCATCATGAACTGTATGATTCTCACAACATTTGCAGTATCATACCAATAACCAACTCTTGGCTCAGAGGGAATCCTTCTTAGTCAGGTTTTTCCACATACCCAATCACATTGAGTGTGTGAATACCTTACTGGATCTCCTTCTGTCATGACATACTATGATAGTTTCTTGGAGACATCATATGTCTCATGTTGTCTCTGCAACTCATAGTTCAGAGAACACAACATCAAGCACTCCACATCAATGGCATCCTCAGTATGCTTCCATAAGCATACTTTCAGCCGTTGGTGTGGTGGGATCGAGTTCATCTGGTTCTGTATAACAAGGACTTAGAACTTTCACTCTTCCATTGAAAACACTTCACAACGTCCTAACCATTCGTGGAATTATTCTGATTTAATTTGTTGGTCTCAAAGATCGATCGCAAATAAAGTGATTATTATTGATTAGCAATTTATTGAACAAAAGGAAATATATGCAATTTAGTCCAAAAACTCCTTTTGACTTGATTGATTTGAAAAGGTTTTACGATATAATTAGGACTTTAATTAATTATCGCTCCCACTCTTTTGTTCAAATTGATAGTCGTCACCATCAATTCGGAAGATTGCAGCATACAATCTTCTAGTGGGTCAAGATCCATATTTCATAAAGTCATGAGTCAGCTTTGGCTGATCGCACACAATCTTGACTATTTAGGTAGGCCATCATGCCAATTGCATCATATGCAACTCTTGATGAATGAACATGCGCAACACCTTGCCATGAACATTCTGTGCCTCTGGGCTTAGACGCTCTAAGAATCACCAGTTAAGTCTATCCCAAAAGCTAACACGGTAAACATGCACCCTGCTTTGGCAAAACCTACATGTTTACCCTTCATACTTCTAATAGATAGACGGAGCACCACGCTTTGGCGTAACCTAAACTTGGTCGATCAAGTTTTTCATGTGTTCCTCTAATGGAAGGTGTAAAAGACTTAATATTTTTGAGGGATTTGGTTTTATAGGTACATATACATATCCAATCACCATAATACATAGTGCATATCATATACATGCTATATCCCACAAAAAACATGTGAAACGATAAAAGTGATGATTATTGCCATCCTAATGTGATTCCTCAAGATAAGAGGAGTCACTGTCATCTAGGTCTACATCACATGCAACCTGTCCATTATGAAGTGCTATAGCTATCCGAGTTGATCAACTCATCACATGAATGACATGTTCTCCCTGGCTGGTCGTCTGGGTACCACCAGCCGATCGGTTGGCTCCTCCAACTGATCGATTCACTTGGCATTCGTGCATCTCCTCATGGCCTCCACCCAATCATCTAGCTCCTTGAACCGATCGTCTGAATCGCCAACCGATCGGTTCACGCCTTGAATCGATCGTCTCAGTTGTCATCAGGTTGTCCTCCGTTATTTGACATAATAGGAAATAAAAGATCTATCCTATTTTACATTTGAATTGGGAAACCCCGAGTTACATTCAGGGGGAGCAAAGGTAGGAAAGAAATCTCGAGTTATCTTGAGTTACATCAGGAATAAGGAGGTAGGGAATCGATACACAGACCGAGATGAAAGGAACCACATACAAACAAGCACATATACATATGGTTTATTGGCCATAACCACGCTATACATTCACCACAAAACACATTTAAGGGAAACGCATATCGAGTGCATTCATATTACATATCATATATGTATATTGGGAAATGTGGATTTAGGATTGGACATACATAAAGCCAATTTTATTCGCATCGTATGCAATAAATAAAGGCGACAAACCAAAATTGATCATATCGATAATCCTAAAGTGTAGAGTAGTTGACATGGCTCTGATACCATTGTTGGGTTTTAGGGGAGATGTAGAAGGCAGTGGAAACAAAAAATTTCTTCTTCCAAACCCAGAATAAAGGAATTGCGTCAACGTCTATACAGTAGGAAGGATGGTTTGTAGAGGCGTACCTTATCCCGAGGCTTGCTCGACGATGTTACCTTGCGGCTTGCACAGTCTTCACCTCTGGTCTGGGACGGTTTCGATGCAGCTCTTGGTCTCACCAGGACTGTCAAGATTGATAGCTGTCCTCTGAGCGGCAGAAGTCTCCCGCCTCTGAAGTAGTCCACACGAAACACCTGGAACTCCAATCTCCTTATCCCATAAGGAATAGGAAGGAGTCATACTCTCCTATCAGCGTACTAGTCACAAACACACTCTCCTGCAACCAGTTGCCTTTCTGCAGTTGTCTTTCCCTTGATGTTCCTCCCTTATCAGGTAGCACTTGCTCGGGCTCTCTCGGTTACCACAACTAGAGAGAACAACAACTTTGTAGAGCAACTGGTGTTCTGAGTTTTTGTACATGAGAAGCCCCTAGTACCCCTATATATATAGTAGGGTCATGAGATAGGGTTCTCTACCCCGAACAATGCGGGATTAAAGTAGGAGTAGAGGGATTCAAGATTTTCCCCAAAAACAGCCAACTCGCCAGCTGAACTGATCAGTTCACACCATGAAATGATCATTTCGGGTCCTGAGCCGATCGTTTGGGACCTGAGTCGATCGTCTGGTGCTCTGATCCGATCTGTTCAACCTAAGCCGATCGGTTCATGGTCCTGATCTAACTCAAATTGACTTTCAAATTTGTTTCCAATTAATCAAATATTAATCCTTATCTAAATCGAATTTGTACAAGTGAAACAAATTGTATTTGCAAAATAGTCTTCTGACTTTCAAAATGATCTCATTTAGACCACGAACTGATCGATTCAACAATTGAGCCGATCATTTCATGATACATGAGCTGATCATCTCACCAGTTGAGATGATCAATTCATCAATCTGAGCTGATCGGTTCATCAACCTGAGCCGATCAATTCATCCCATGAGCCAATCGGTTGGGGCAGTAGACTTTCCAAATCAATCAATTACAGTTTCAATCAATATGATACTCTAATCAATCAATCCAACACCTTGAACACTATGATATTGAGCTATCAATTGATTGAGTGTTTAATTGAACTACTAAACTCCTGTAGTAATCAATCTAAACATCATTTGTGGATAAACTCCTCTTCCCGGTTAAATCCTATGTGTGTGACCCTGTAGGTCCATTTCACGTTGGCAGTGAAAGTCCATTACATTTATGACTCCAAAAGCAAAGAGTGGTGCCTAGTCGCACATCAGTTCTACCCAAGTGAAATAGAAAGTTGGTGAACATCTTTCAATCCTACAATCCGTGAATGGTGTTACAGTGAATGTATAATTCCTTTGTTTTTGATATCCCGAATGAACTCAAGGCATGGAATAGTCATCCTATCAACGTTCATTCACTTTCTTGATCTCAGAGTATATTGGAGGAGATATGTATGACATTGATATCATATACTGATTCACACATGTGTGCACATCCCTATATCAATCCTACTCATCAAGTGGCCATGGATATCAAACTCCCTCAGGAGGGATAAATCCCATATCTATCACTCACCCCTCAAAAGCCCCATGTGTCAAAGACACCCAATCATCACCTTTATAACAACCCATGTTTCAAGACTGTGTTTGATGATGTCAAAGTGTACCCAACAACATGTGTTGAGTGTAGTGATTTCAGGTCTAAGAATCACACTCACCACCATCACTGTGAGAACAGACTGTGACTACCATGTCATGGTTCCATGTGTCAAACTCATGGTGGGTCTGTCTAGTAAACTTGTTCTCTAACAAGTACCTATGTGTTTGGTTTGATATATCCATATCATGACTAATGAGATTCTATCATCAACCAACACCACAATCTAGTCTTTTGTGTCATTATTGTCTATCTACCTTCGATAATGACATCCGACTAGGGACATAACAAGAATGTACAAACTCTTAGCATCAATATGATCTCATCGTTCAGGTCATGAACCTGAAAGCATACGTCATTGAGTAATGTCATTCTCTAGACATCCAATCTGTTCTATCGTTATCTGATATGACTGAACCAGAAAGAATTGGAAGCTTACCTTTGATGTTTATCAAATAAATCTTAATGTATCCCACCAATCATCCCATGATTGGCTCTCAGGGAATACATACCAACACCACCTCACCCTTATGTTGTAATAAATGAATAATAGGTTGGAAACCTAGGTGAAAACGTGATCACCAAGTAAAATTGAAAGCAAAAATGAAAAATGTAATGATTAAGAGATGATATCATGTAAATAATAAGGATGTGGATATGCCTTGAATTTAATTCGAGTGCCAATCTTAGTAATGATGTGAGGATTTTGCATATTACTAAAGGATATTAAAGTTACATATGTAGAGTTTCTAACCCTAAAGTTTGAAACTAAGAGGAGTTATCATTCACCTTAAAGCTTACTAAGTTTGAATTTTGGGGACATAATTCCTTTTAAGGAGGGGTGAATGTAATATCCTCAATTTTTATAAAATTGAATTATATAAATCAACTAATTTGTAAATTCCCTAATGGTATTATTGGTGGAATAATAACGTTAATCACCTTTATGGCATGGGTGCTTGTGACACAAGTTAAATAAAAGGATATATCTTAGGATGATGGTATAAATGTCCAAAAGGAACAAGCTTTGTATGGGAAAGGTATCACATTGGATCCTAAAAGAATACATTTGGAAAGGAAATTAATAAGTTCCTATAATTGATGCAAGGATATAATGAGGAGAGAAATAGATGAATAATGAAGAATCCATTATCCAATATATCATGCTTTCCTTTATGATCTTTTTAGTGTAAGAGTTATGGACATTGGTGTCTATATATTGGGAATCTCTTAATTACGTTGCCTTTCACAAATAAAAATACTTCACAAAAGATTACCATATTCTCGAGAGGAAGAAAGACTTTTGGAAAGGAGGTAATGGTAACCAAAGGGAACCATCATAATAATCCATGCCACAGTTGGATTACTTGAACCCTAAGGAGAAAAGGAAGAAAGGGAAATGAGAAAGGAAACTAGATTTCTTTTCGAGGCCATTGGGTCTCTCTCTTTATCTCTAGATTTCCTTTAATGGTCATGTAACCCTCCTTCTCCTCATCATTCTTTAGGTGTGGTATATATATATAGCATGGGACACTACTTGACGACAGGGGAAACAGTTTGTAAAACCTCAAGTTCCATCATCTTTTCCCCCTACATTCTTATCCTTCTATGAACAGAGAGAGATGCAATGACTAACCTAGAACCATGATGAGGAGCAATGAGGGAGGTGTGACCTGAACCACAATTGGTCATGGCGCCTAGATGGATAGGCATCGTTGTCCTTTAGACTGCCTATGCACAGGGAGGGAGCTCCCCAACGTGCTTGGACTCGAGTAGTTAGGCGGCTTCGGGAGGGTGGTTTGTACACCCTAAATGTGTTGCGGTGGTGGGACGGTTGGAGTTGCAGCAGGAGGCATTTGGGTCGAGTAGGACTCGCACATGATCCTACACATGATGACTCGAAGCAGAGTCCTATCCGGCCAGCCTTGGCAACATCCGACCAAGCTTAAAAGTCCCATTGAGTCCATTGTGACCTGATGGAGGTCTAGAGACGTTGCTCTGACCATACGACATTGAGGGAGAGGAGCCACGAGGAGCCAAGCGCCGCTGACTCCCCTTCGTCGGGTATCGCCCAGCCATGTAGGGCAGGAGTCCCCGACGTGAGGTGAGGGAAATATAGTTAAATGACCAAACAACCCATCTGAATGTACACAGAGTATGAGGGCACAAAGGTAATTCACCTTTATCCTAGTCTCATCACCTGCTACAAATAAAAATAGGATCTTTTGTATATGTGTTAGTTCCCTATTGGCTAGATTTAAGTTTTATCTTCAAAAATCGACAGAAAATTATTGGTAGCTCAGATTGATACAAGTTATATATGAAATTTTCTCAAAAAAATAAGAGGAATCCAAAGAAAATATGATCATAACCTAAATATTCTTACTATTCAAAAACTATATGCAATAGAAGTTGTAATGTGGTTAGTATAAATGGAAAACCTAGATTTTCTTTAATAGGATGCTTAATCGAGTATATTTGGTTATATTGAGTTAATACCTGATCTTATTATGCATAATGAAGAATTCCTTGATAATGATAAAAGATTGATTGATAATGTCATACAAGTATAATTAGGGTTTTGAAACCAATGTGAATATCTTTCTATGATCTAATGCAGATAGTGCGATGTTGGTATCATGAGTAGTCTAATATGATTAAGATGATAATTAGGGTTTAACCTAATATGCATAATTGGGTTTGTAACTTAGAAACCATGCTATGGTAGAATTAGGGTTTGTAATCCTAATCCCTGGTCCAAACATGAGATAACCCTACACCCTAGTTTTAGGAGAACATATAGATCTAATTAATGTTATGTGAATACATGGTGACACATATGTAGTATGTATATTTCAGATTGTATACCTTGTTGCTTGGATGTTTGGATGCAATCGTAAAGTACATGTCAGATTCTACATGATTTCTGCAATAGCATAAGGTACATGGTTACACTTATGAATACATGTATCGAATTATAAGTTTGCCAAGGTTTCTCAATGAGATTGAATGAAAGATAAACTTCTTGCTTGTTTATTTACTCCTTACAAATTATAAAGTTCCTATGAGTATCATGTAAAGTAAATAAAAATATTCTGAACCCTGGGTTAGACTGATCTTAAGGGTAATGCACATGAGCCCCAGAGGGACAATGTTGCACATGAGGTAGTAGACCAAATATGGGTTAGAATATGAAAACAAGTTTATATTCTTATATACAAGATAAAGATGTTTGCTTATATGTGTACTTGTGATTATTGTTTGAACCCACATACCAGTATAGAAATATACATATCACGTATTTGTTTGTCGACATTTTAGGTATCAGGTATACTTGATTTGTGGACATGAGGTTACAGATAAAGATGCTGAAGACACTAAAGTCATTCATGAAGGTTTAGTCATAGTGGTATATCATCATACATATACAAGTTAATTCTTTCCAAAATTTATGTAACTCCTTAGAGGAGCTTTTTATGTAAACATGTAAATATTTGTTCATTAATGGAAATTGTTCACTATTATGTATTATTTATTGAATCTGATCCTAGAATTTATGAGTAATGATTCATGACTTTAAGGTCTCTTAGACACTCAAAAGTGTGGGATGTTACAAAAAGTTATAGTGAAATATCCTTATTTGATGCCCGCAACATGTTTTGCAAGCCAGAGTTAGATGATTATTGCATTAATTATCAAAATCACATATTATTAAAAACATTTAAAAAACTTGTCTATCATTCAATTGTTTGATTATCTAACAAATCATAAAGGCATAATCATTTATAATTACACAGATTCCTTTTATTTCTTAAACTTGTTCTACAATGACCTATTTGCAAACCAAATAGCCTCATGGCATCAATTGGAACACGAGTTTCACCAATGCCATAAAGTGGATAACTTTATTGTTCTATCAATTATAATTAGGAAAGTTTCTTATCAAATCAAGTCTTATATTCATAAAATTCAAAGTTGCCAAATTTGAGGATCTTACAGTCAGGCTCAGCTTGATTCATTGGCTACATATGTGGTGATTATTGTGATAGTAACTGTAGTTGTTTCAATGTGGATACTAATGGTTTTGTTTTAAATTGAACTTTCTATTACTTCCCCATAATATATTGTATTTTTTAGATTTGAGGTTGTTTCTTTTTGTTTTCTCCAAAAAACCTCACATATTCCTTACTAAATCTAGATAATACATAAAATTGGTTTGATCAGTATTTTGTGACCCACACTAAAAATCACATCAAACAACCTAATTAATATGATTTATACACATATTGTGAGTTATTCAGTAAGGTTGTCTAACTTGGAAATAATGGATGGTATTTCTTCCAATGTGTGATAGTTTCCACTCTTATAGTATATACCTCTAATAGATTGACTCATTAGCATTACTTTAATAAGATTCTTTCCTTAACAAAAATTATTCATTAGGAAACTCCCTCCATTTGTTGCATCAATGGTAGAGGTGGTGCATGAGATAGCCCACAATGGAATGTACTAACTGATGTCCATTACAAAAAGTTTGATGTGGACATTTGTAGAGTATTTCTTATTATCTATCCCAAGAATTGACAAGTTTCTCTCTGTCCAGTTGTTCAAACCTAGAAAATATCCTTAGAGTCTCTTTGGTCTTACTAATAGGGAAAAAATTATGATGAAAAGCTATTTCGAGCCTATTCCATGTATGGATGGTCATCGTAGTATAGTGGTGAATATTTCCTTCTTTCATCTAGTGACCCCTACTTTCACCCTGATAAAATCACCAACAATCGATGCACATTCTATGTGCATGTAAATATAAAAACTAAGCAAAAACAACATACACCAACAATAGGACATGCCAAGAGCATTACGATCTTAAGGACATCTTCATAAGAAAGCAATGTGTATTAGAATCTAGCATTTTAAACTACTATATAATTTAAATATTGACTAATGATTTTATTCTATTATAAATTAACTAAATCAACTATTAGATCTCTTTATTTAGTATTGTCAATAGATGGAAGTACTTTCTGACTTACCATCAACAACTCATGTGATAAATACATAAAAGACACCAAATATTACTCTTTATTGTATTTCTATAAACTAATATTATAGTCTCAAAAAAAATTCTTATTAAACTAGAATTCTTCTCAAAATGAAAGCATGCAGAGTAGGAGACCTTTTCTGAGATTTCCATAAGAAAAAAAAGAAAATTATGGAGACAAAGTATAAAAAGTAATATTTATACTAAATTATTCATCACATGAGAAATGGATGTCATTCGGCACCAATTGCAAGGAAATCATCTCCAAAAACATGTTACACTAACAAATAAAAATGCAAATCCTATTCATCCCAGAATGCATGGGGGAAATAAAAAGAAATAGAAGAAGAATATGCCAGAAACAAAGAACTACACTTGTAGGAGAAGGAAAATCCACTTGTTCTCCTTCTTCCATATTCTTCAAATCTCTTGGAGTTCAAAATAACCTTTGGGGTCATCATCTAATTCTTTCTGAAGTATAAGTCAAATAATAAAAGATAGTCACCAATTACTTCCTTTCCCATTTCTAAATTTTGTATAGAAATCAGAGAAGACATGTCTTTTTCAAGGTGGTATGTAAAGACCCCACTTCCAAAAACCCCCATTTAAGGAAGGCCAAAAGGAAGGAACCATTACCATTGCACATATGATCTATGGTTTTGCACATAATAAAAAAATAAAAAAAATACTACTAAATAAGAATTGGGCTTGCTACATGATAAAAATATTTTCATAAATGCATACAAAAATATGGGTTCTAGAGATTCACCTAAGAATTATACCATATAACTATATCCTCTGATCTTTAATTTGTTTCCTTACTTTCAGTGTCATCTTTCCTTCAATATCTGATTTCCATCAAGTAGCTGACTATCCTAAAACATCGACAAACAAAATATCGGTCAGTATAACAAGTTATATTGGTATGTGGGAGAAACAAAATGTGCACATCTACTTGTAACAACATAATACAACAAATTAGTTTAAAAAAATTATAATTAGCAATTTGATTTTACAAATCCTCCTCCCACGATGGTGTATTCTCATCTTTGTTACCCTCACAAGGGTCTTTCCCCTGTAGTGGGCATTCATATTTTCCCATTCGGGCTTGATATTTTCCTAGCCTTCCCACCTGGGTTTGACCATTTACTTTTTCTTCCCATCCAGGCTTGGCATTATCATAGAAACCTTCCCTTTCGGGCTTGGTTCATCTTCCATCATGGGCATGGGCAAGTTCTCATCCATATATTGTGATAATCATAGTCACTTTAAAGTTTGCAGGAGTAAACATACAATAAGTCATATATTTGCAAACCATGTGGAGAAGCCTGAGAATGCCACATGAAAATAGACCAATTGTTCTTAGGCATAGCCACATACCTGCCTTAGAAGCCACATGAAAATAGACCAATTGTTCTTAGGCATAGCCACATACCTGCCTTAGAAGCACTTGAAGTCCAAATACTAATACTCAAGAATAATCACACAAGAAACCAAGCAAATCAACCAAAAATTTAAGGCATAACGCCCATGTGTCACTACATGATTCCAAAATCCACTAATAGAGACTTGGATTCCAAGTTAGGTTATTAAGTACATTTTATGATTTCATTAAGTTCCAATATTACTCTTTAGATCCATAAACCCTATTATTGGTGTTACACAAATGATTGTACACCAAGGATGTATTTTATGCAAAAGTACCAATCTTTAACCTTTTTAAGTCATATTAAGGCTAGTGAGATAGAGGAAAAGGTATATTGACACTTTTATGTTCTTTGGGTTGCCAAACCATAATTCCATCATTAAAGGTGCTCTTAATCTAAAAGAATCCTAATCCTTCAAATTTTGGATTATTATGTTCATATGAGTCCAAGGTGTTGCTTTTATTCATAAAAAAGCAATCTTTGACTAATAATTTCAATGAAGTTCATTAGATTCATTAATACTCAAAGTTAGGGTTTTGATCCTTTTAATCACTTTAAAAATAACAACTTTGAACACATTTTGAATTGGAAGTAGATATAGGTCAAGGTTATATTTTTATTGACTTCCTTGTATTCCTCTGAGTAAAATCCATATATTACTTGTTATTATTCGATCATTGTACTAGTTTCCAAGATTTTTATAAGATAAAACCCTATGGGCCAATCATGGGCCGCCAGCTGAGCAACATACCCTAATTGCAGTCGTCCCAATAGGGCTTAGTCTAGCCAATGGACTTGTTATATGGAGGCAACCCACACCCGCCTGAAGGCTTAGTCAACTAGCCAAAAAGAAGAGATGAATGTCATAACTGCCCTTACCCTATGAGAAAGGAAGGTAGGGAAGAGAAGTCCTTTTCCTTTCTCCTATCTTCAACCTCTGGTTGGCTTTGTGATCGTCCTGGCTAAGTCAACTGAGGTGTTGACTTCACGCCATAGGCTTCAGGAGCAACCGAGGATGATGTTGAGACCTCTGCCCACCCTCGTTGATCACATTGAGGGCTTTAATCCCCTTAGAAACAGTTAGGGTTGTTGGTACAGTGAAGTCGATCTCCGCTAAGAAGGTGAGGAGGTATCAAGGTGGAGGACAGAGCTTTAGGGGCAATTAAGGATGGAGTGTGAAACATGAGATTAGGCATAGCCTCGGGATGGCTGGGTGCCCTTGTTGGGTTCACCTATCCCCTATTTATAGTTGATCCAGTCAACTGGGTATTACATGGAGGAGGATTTGTCTAAATCCCCTAGAACCCACCAAAGTAGGTGAAACTTGGGGTGGTTGTGTAAACCCTGTTCTCAACACAAAGGTGTAGAGCAAGTCACAGTACTTGCTCATGAACTGGATTATTGAGGAATATGGTTGGAAAGTCTGAGCATTTCCCCTTCTTTCACATTTTGGTGAGAGTTAGAGGATGACACAACCATTATGGATTTTGGATCCAAGGGTTAAAATTGCACACAAAAAATAAAAAGCTAGAAAATAGGAAAAATTAGTTTGGAAATAATCATGACATTTAATGTGAACTTTTCCACTTTAGGGAATATAGAAAAATCCATATCTCTTAATCCTTTTATCCTTTTTCTCCCAAATTTATAGGGAAAGTCCTTAATTACTTAATCTAAATGTATGCACAATTCGAGATTAAAACTTGAAAGGATTAATTCCTTTTCTTCAAGTGCAAGACATTCACTTATAAATAATGCATTATATATATAAACATATATTTTCTCTTTCTTTCGTATTTTCTTTATTTCTACTTTTCTACTTATTAGGAGGCATGTGAAACCAAAACCATGATATTGTGGCCACCTATGCCACTTCGTAGAGAATTCCATGTTATCCTTAAACATATGCAAACATTATTCATTTCCTTTTTTGCCTTTTTACTTATTATGGGGTTTTCTCTTATCCTTCACCCTTTGTTGGCTTAGGAAAACAAGAAATTCTTTATTCAAGGAAGATTTGCAAAGATTCCCAAGTTGTAAAATAATACACACAAATTGTTAAACAAGCCCTTTTTACAAAATAAATTTCATAACAATACAATCAAAATTGAGGTTATAACATGGGATATATCATGCTACTCGATAATTTTTGATGTTTGAAAGGAACAACCACTCAACATGACATGTTTGTTGTGATTACAAATCAAGCCATCACCAGTAATAATTTTGGAATAACCATAAGCAGCGGAATTAAAAAAAATACTAAGAATTAAAACCATTTTGCACATAGATCCTCTTCCAGGAAACTCTTACCAAAAAGAACCAAAACTTTATATACATGTGGTTCATATCATACATACATTGTATCGTCTCATCTCGAGGATAACAGGCACTAGTTACTTAACTTTATCATATACAACATCAACATAAAACCTTGAGGTAAACAAACCAAAATCTCAAGTCATTCATAAAAACCACTAAGAACTATCTCCCAAGGACCTGAGAGTACAGAGACGAAACATAGGACTTCTATTTACAAGACACGACAAACAATGTACTCAACCTAAGCTACTACTGATGTCCTTACTGAAATGGTCCTTCCTCTACAGTCAAGTTTCTACTCCCTCGTCTGCATCCACCTAAATATTGTGGATCCCACAGGGTGGGACTATTGTCCCAGTGAGAGATATAACTCTCTGCCAACAATATTATTATCACAAGAATTAGTATAAAAACAGAACATAGGATATATTTATGCAATTAACATGTTTATTTTCAATATAAAATAATGACATTGATAACAGAGTTATAAGTCATCTATCTACTTTATAAGGAATATGAATACCATATATAACATCTATCTACTAATATGTATAAAAGTAATAAGGCATCAACCAATGTTTTTCATATTTGTTCCTTAATCAAATATGCTACACGACTGATTACATGTTTACATACATATTTATGCCCAAAGAGATGAGGTATACCGCTCATAGTATAATCGACCATGACTATGTCAAGCATTAGTGCCATACAAGGTCAGTGGCAGAGTCGGCTGTCAAGACCTCACCTGTCTCGGTCAGTACGACATAACTGGCAGGACATCTTATGTCAACGGCAATTAGCTATGCCGAGGTATAGCGAAATCTTCTCTATAGAGTTACAACCATATCATGTACTCTCCTCAGGAGAAGACACTGAGCTTTCTCAGATTATTTATCATCAGTAAGATCACTGAGTGATCCTAGTTTAGTTTCATCAGGAAGTCCACTGAGCAACCTGGTGTAGTTTGGGAGTCCATTGAGCACCCATGTTTAGTTTGGGGAGTCCACTGTGCACCTAGGTATAATGATTACATATTTAAAAATTTGTATATTGAGTTAAACTCATTTCCTCATTCAACAAATCCTGACACTGAATGGATCTATGGTCTGGGCAACTTCATGATAATATTTAACTTGATTAATTAAGTATATTGTAGTATATTTTAGCATTAATCAAGTTGCAAACAAGAATTATGTCAGATGCTACAAATAAAGGTATAAATATGTTTATGAAGTACTTTCATGATTCTTTGGAACATATATAACACTTAGAATCTCAATCTCTTATCATTATCATGCCTAGGTATTCAAATCCTTAATTCATCACTGAGTATTGTCACCACTTAGCAGGTAACCATTACCTCTAGGTCATCAGACCAAGGTATTAATTCACATAGTTCACAAATCTCATTGAAACTATATCATATAAACATTATAACTCTTACTTATCTGTGCTCATCACCTCATGATTCCGGCATGGTTATTATATCATGCTAATCAACAATATCAAATACATGTCATAACCATGTAATGCAAAAGAAACACATTCTTATCATTAATTAGGGTTGGAGTTTCCCTTCATCATCTGATTAGGGTTTCAAGATTGCATCACAAATGATGAAGCCCTAATTCCTACTCCATTCATCTTAGGATTATGAACATATACTTATTACATTTTTATTATAATTTTCTCTCTCATCCTTATTAGGATGTTGAGTGCACCATAATTTTACTAGGTTGGCTCAATTCTCCACTTAGGTATATTAGCTCATAATTATGAAATTTTAGTAAACTTATCACCTTTTTATGTTTCATTTAACATAACACACAACATATATCACTTAGTCAAATTCATTGAATTAAAGCATACCTACCATATCGAGCATCATGGTGTATATATACACTATCACATTTGTGTTTAAGATATCACCTTTACATCATGTCAAGTATCTATATCGGTTATGTGATGAAACCACATCATCCTATTGTGTTTAGGGTTTGCACCCTAAAACCAGATCGTGTAACCATCTTGGGTTAGCTATCACTAAGTTTAAGTTATTCTCATATCGTGTATGAGCTAGATGCTTGACTTCATATCCAATATGGATATATTTAGTTCTGTATCATGCATAAGGTGTGCACCATATCATGCATAATGTAGATGCTTCATGATGGTATCATATTTAGTAGTTTATGCACCATGCCACCATGTTGGATCCTCATATCGGGTTCCTAAATTGGGTCTTTATATCGTGTTAACATATTGGCTAACATGTCAAGTTAGTATATCGGGCAACCCTTTATGCTCACATTGTATTATATAATTGAATGATCAAACAAGGTATCTAGTTTCTCTTCATACCATCACAAAGTATAAGGGATATGTCAAGTTTCAAAGGCATATCATATTTCACTTCATCCCATCACAAAGTATTAGGGATATGTCAGGTTTCAAAGGCATATCAGATTTCACATCTTCATCTAGGGTTTTAACCATATCAGGTAGAGTATACCATATTGTGGGCAAGGTATAATATTAACCTTGTATAGTGTATAAGGTGCAAGTAGGTACCTACCATATCATTCATAAGGTAGGCCTTATATCGTTCATGAGGTATTACCCACTTCTATATTGGGTTAACCACCATCTTGGGTTCCATATCAGATTTTAACGTACTTCAACCCCATATCGGGTTGTACCATGATGATGTCATCATCATCAACCTCACGACCTTTGTATTTCTATTCTAAATTATGGTCAACAATCCTAACAACTTATTGGAACTCAAAGGAACATCAATTAATCAAAGGAATTTGAAATTAAAAGTAATCAACAAGTTCAATCAATATTGAATGTGCATCATAACATAGTTGGGTTTAAGTTATATAACCCACCTCTAAAGAAAATTTCAAGCTCCAAGATTAAACCCTTCACATTCCCAAGGTTGAACATGAGCTTTCTCCAAGAACCAAGACTTGGGCTCCTAGTAGTTGCACGATATCTTCACTCCTTATAACCAATATCACCTTACTTATGTTGATATCACCTTGCTTGACTGATATCCCTCTTCTTTGGCCGATACCAAGCTCTAGAACTAGACATTACTCAGTCATGCATGATACCAAAGTGGTATGCATGATATCAAAGAGAAGGATGATAAAAAGATTCTAAAAATTTTACTAATAGGTGAAGAGAAGGGTATTTAATCTTTGGGGTTTATGAAAAAGAGTGTAAGAGGTGTCATCTCCTTAAGCTACTAAATGCCACATGGCCATGCATGGATTGACACATGTATTTACATGCATCCCATAGTTTATCTTTCCATGCAAAAATAAAAGCTTAAGGATAATGTAAAGGATAAGGATCATCCTTTTGGTTATCTTCTAGGGAAAATTACTTCCACTCACCATATTATTATATTCAACATAATCTTTTCCAAAGAAAAGATGCAAGCCGATACATGACTTCCTTGAAGTGCTTATCCCATCACGGGAAAAGACAAGGGTCAAAAAACTGATAAGAGACTTCCTCTATGGCTTCATGGCCGATAGGGACTCCCATATCAAGTCCTCAACTCGATATGACTCAAACAAAGGCTATAACTACACTACATTCTTAGTCTTTTTATTACCAAGAATGCTATCTCTCCAAGATGTTTCAAAACTTAGTGTTTCCTTCTTTATCTCTCCTTTAGATGCTACTAGGAAGGAGAAAGGACATTCTAAAAGTGGTAATTTACACAACAACCCTCCATTTTAGATAATTTACAATTTTATCACAATTGATGCACAAAGCACTTAACATTATTCAAATAAGTTCTCACATAGAATTTAGGCTTTCCTCAAGCCACCACATAGCACCATTCTCTCTATTATGATGTTACAACACTTAGGGTACATTCAATATGTGACATTTTGCAATATAACCCCTCATCTTGGGTAAATTGCACTTTACACTCAGATTATCATAAAATGTACACATAGTTTGCAAATAAGCTCAAATTTGAAAATAAACTTCAAAACGAGCCTTCCTTACTTTTCAAAAGTTCAGAACAAGTTTGTAAGAAACTTACTTAAGCAAAACTTCTAGGGTTAATCCATAACCCAGGTCTGGGATGTTACAATTATCAACCCCTAAAAAGGATTTGATCCCCGAAATCTCAAGAGAAAAGAGAAGGGTACTTCCTCCTCATATCTTTCTCTAGTTCCCATGTGGCTTCTTCAATGCCATGATGATGCCACAAAACTTTCACAAGAACTATGTCTTTCTTTTTCAACTTCTTGACTCTTTTGTCAAGAATCATCATTGAACCTTCCACATAGGATATATCTTCACTCAATTCAACCTCTATAGGTTGCAACACCAACTTTGTATCAGGATGACACTTTCTCAGCATAGACACATGAAACACTAGATGTAGTCTATGTAGCTCAGGTGGCGATTCCAACCTATAAGCTACCTTTCCAATTCATGATATCATTGGGTAAGGTCCCATAAATCTAGGAGCTAACTTACCCTTCTTCCCAAATTTGAGAACACCTTTCCAAGGAGAGACCTTGAGATACACTCTATCTCAAACTTGGAATTCTAAAGGTCTGCGATGTTTATCAGCATAAGACTTATGTCTATCTTACGCAACTTTCAACTGTTGTTGTATTACTTTAATATTTTCAGTTGTTTGTTGCACTAACTTTGAACCTAGAAGTTGGTATTCTCCAGTCTCAAACCAGCATAATGGACATCTACAATGTCTACCATATAATGATCCATATGGTGCCATATCAATACTAGCCTGATATATACTGTTGTTGGCCAACTCTATCAAACTCAAGTGTAAGTCCCAACTTCCTATAAACTGAAGAACACATGCTCAAAGTAAGTCCTCCAAAGTCCGTATAGTCCTTTCAGAGTGTCCATCCATCTGCGGGTGAAAGGTTGTACTAAACTTCAACTGAGTACACAAAGATTTATGTATTTGTTCCCAAAAATGACTTGTAAATTGGGGACCTCTATCAGACAAAATTGTACCTAGAACTCTGTGCAACAACACTATCTTGTCTATATAGATTTGTGCATGTTTTTCAGTAGTATATGTTGTTTTGATAGGAAGAAAATGTGTTGTCTTTGTCAACTTATCAACTATCACCCAAATGGAATCATGAATTTTGGTTATCCTAGGTAGACCAATTACAAAGTCCATTGTCACGTGATCCCATTTCCACTGAGGTATAGGTAGGGTTTGTAATGTTCCTATAGGATTCTGGTGTTCTACTTTAACCTGATGACACCCCAGACACTACATAACAAACTCAGCTACATCTTTCTTCAAACTGGGCCACCAATACATATCTTTTAAATTATAATACATTTTCGTTCTCCCTGGATGCATTGCATACATGGATGAGTGAGCTTCCTCCATAACTAACTTTCTTAAGTCACTAACATCAGGTACTACCATCCTACCATGGTAACAGACTATCACGTCCTCTAAATCATGGAAATTGTCCCATTTCTCACTGCATAATTCTGACCTAATCTGCTGATTCACAGTATCATCCTGTTGTGCCTCTTTGATCTGTTCTTTCACAGTAGGTTTCACATGCATCTCATCTAACAATCCAGCTAACACAGATACTTCTGACTACATGTTCATTTGCCTCAAAGAGATAATCATATCTCACTTACAACACACTGAAGAATAAAATTGTGCTTTATCTATGGGTGGAGATGAGGATTTCCTAGTGAGTGCATCTTCCACTACATTGGCTTTCCCTAGATGATAAAAAATTGTACAATCGTACTCCTTAATTAACTCCATCTAGCGACATTGTCTCATATTCAACTCATTCTATGAGAAAATGTATTTTATGTTTTTATGATCTATGAAAATTTGACACGTTTCTCCATAGAGATAATGTCTCCATATTTTCAATGCATGAACCATTGTAGCTAGTTCTAGATTATGCAAAGGATAATTCTCCTCATATTTCTTGAGCTGTCAGGAAGCAAAAAAAACTACATGATCACTCTGCAACCTATACCATTCTTAGAAGTTTCACAGAAAATAACATAGCCCTTTCCCTACTCATGTAGAACTAATACAGGTGCAGTAGTCAACCTCTCTTTCAACAACTAGAAATAATGTTGACATTTTTCAATCCAGACAAAAGGAACTTCCTTCTTGGTCAACTTGGTTAGGGGTAATGCTACAGAACTGAAGTCTCTGATAAACTTTCTGTAGTAACCTGCCAAACCTAGGAAACTATGAATCTCAGTCGGTGTCTTAGGTTGTTCCCACTCCACAACAGACTACTTTCTTTGGATCAACACGAATACCTGAAGAAGATATAATGTGTCCAAGAAAACACACTTCGGTTAACCATAATTCAAACTTGCTAAACTTAGCATATTACTTGTACTATCTCAACAAAGTCAATGCTTGACGAAGGTGTTGTTCATGTTGTTGACCATTTCTACTATATATCAGGATGTCGTCTATGGAAACCACTATAAACTGATTAAGGAATGGTCGTGAGATTCTATTCATCAACTCCATGAATGTAGCTGGTGTGTTAGTTAGTCCAAATGACATAACTATAAACTCATAATGACCATACCTCATCCTAAAGGCTAACTTAGGTATGTCACTCTCCTTGATATGTAACTAATGATAACCTGATCTTAGATCCATCTTAGAGAACACTATTGCACCGCGCAACTGGTCAAACAAATCGTCTATCCTTGGTAGAGGATATTTGTTCTTAATAGTCACCTTGTTATGTTGTCTATAGTCTATGCATAGTCTCATAGACCCATCTTTCTTTTTAACAAAAAGAACTGGAGCACCCCATGCTGAAGTACTCAGTCGAATGAAACCTTTCTTGAGCAACTCCTATGACTATTTCTTAAGTTCTGCCATCTCAGCTGGCAGTATCCTATAAGGTGTTTGGATTATGGGTTGCGTACCCAAAATAAGATTAATCTCAAAATCAATCTCTCGAGGTGAAGGAATATATGGAAATTCCTCAGGAAATACATCCTCAAATTCCCTAACAATAAGAAGTTCACAAAGACTAGGATTCTCTACCTTGCTGTCTACCACATGTGCCAAGAATGTGAAGCATCCTTGTAGCATCAACTTTTCAACTATCGTTGCTGATACTAGACAGGTTGGGAGAATCTATTTATCCCCCTAAAAGAACGAAGTCTTATCACCGTGCGTAAACATAACTTGCTAGGAACCACAATCCAAGACAACTTTATATTTCTCTAGGGTATCCATCCCAAGAATTACATCAAACTCATGCATCCCAAGTGGTATAAGATCCACCTGAATGTTGTGTTCTGAGAAAGAAAGAACACAGGGAGGGCATACCTCCCGCATCACTACAGATCTGACTCAAAAAGTTTCTAATAATAAATTATCAATTTTACGATTGACAGTTATATTGTAGTCATGAATCACTTCTTAAGTAATAAAAGAATGTGTAGCACCCATATCAATTAAAACATATATGAAACATGATGAAGACATATTAGAATGAAATAATTCCATCTGACCTATGATGACTCATGGATGAACCACTACCTCCGAATGATTCATAGCATAGAATCTCGTCATTTCCTATTGTCGACCTCGTGCTCTATTGGATGAAGTAGATGATCCTACTTGGGATGCTTGCCCACATCCTCAAGTGCCACCATTGAATCGTTGTCTCTACGAGCCTTTTTGGCTCTACCTCGATGGTTGGGTTACTTCCACATCTCTAACTGGACAATCCTTTATCATATGTCATGTCTACATACACCTGTAGCAGTCTTTGTCCTGTCGTTGTGACCTAGGTGGTCCTATCATTGACATTGATGCCGAGTTATGGGCTCCACTTGGCTAGAAAATACGACCTTTACCTCTGCTAGACATCTACTACGTCTAAGCACTAAACCTATATGGTTGTACTAGTGCAGTAAACCTCAGTTTCTTAAAACTTCCAGACCTCTGACCCTAGAATTATGCATGTACTTTCCTACTGTTCACCTCTCGTTTCTCAGTCAAAGACCTCTCTATTCGCCTAACTAACTCCACAAAGATGGCAAACATCTCTCTATTCTCTAGAGAAGATACAGGTGTGATTAACTTAGCATTCAGACCCTTCTCAAAACTTTGAATTCTCTCCTCCTTTGTAGAAGCCATGTGCAGAAAAGACCACAGAAGCTCCATAAACTTAGCTTCATATTTGCTAACCTTCATCGGTCCCTATCTAATTCACTCAAACTGCGAGATCTTCTCATCTAGATAAGTCTTAGGATAGTATCTACTAACAAACTCTCCTCGGAATTCCAGTCATCTGACCTCAACACCAGGTCTTTTCTCTTCTTCAATGGCCCACCAGTGGCCAACACTTCCTTTCAGAAGATACACAACATGATTAACTTTATCAGCCTCCAGAATATCAAGGATCCTAAAGGCTTTGTCTATCTCAGTAAGCCATGAATTTGCATATGCTCGGTCAGCTGTACTGGCTTATTCAGTGGCTCCTACCTGGTGCAACTGCTCAAAGTTCTTACCCAATCCATGTCCCTCACTGGGAACTGGTACCCTAGGTGCTGGTGATGGTATCTGGTCAGCCATATGCATCATTGTATTCATGATCTGCCCAGAAAGAGCATGAAAGGCTGGGTTTTCTAACATAGCTTGCTCAAGATGGGGATTCTTAGGCACAAGTTCTTCTCTAGCCTGATCCCTTGCACCACCTCCTGGTGCAGTGGCACTGCTCTCAGTAGTGTGTTCTTCATGCACTCCAACCATCATTTTGTTTTACTTCTTCTCCGGTATGAGGAGAAGTCACTATAAGATACATTGGAGGATACAAGAATAGACTCAACAAACTTAATCTGATTTTTCTGTAGACTCAGCGAACCTTAGGCTTTGATATTAAAATTTTGTGATGACCTGATTACAAATCAAGCCATCACCAGTAATAATTGCAGAATAACCCTAAGCAGTAGAATTAACAAAAATCGCTAAGAATTAAAACCATTTTGCACATAGATCCTCTTCTAGGAAACTCTTACCAATAAGAACCAAAACTTTATATACATGTGGTTCATATCGTACATACATTGTATCATCTTATCTTGAGGATAACAAGTACCAATTTCTTAACATTATCATATACAATAGCAACATAAAACCTCGAGGCAAACAAACCTAAATCTCAAGTCGTTCATAAAAACCACTAAGAACTATCTCCTGAGGAACTGAGAGTACAAGGATGACACATATGACTTCTATTTACAACACACGACAGACAGTGTACTCAACCTAAGCTACTACTGCTATCCTTACTGATGTGGTCCTTCCTCTGTAGTCCGATTTCTACTCCCTCATCCACATTGTTACAACCCCAATTTTTGGGTTCCTTTAGTGAGGAATGTAATTTCTCACATTAAAGATATTGGAAAAAATAATGATATAATTTGTTTTGAATAAATGGATTTTGTTTACAATAGCCTTGATGCTTGTGTTGTGGGCTTTATTGGCTATTGGGCCCAATAACAAGGAAATTCAATTAATAAATGAATAATTGAGTTTTTAAGAAAAGAGAGATGTGGAAACATTTGGAATGCAAAAGAATGCAATCCAAGGATGGATTTCGTGCCTTTTGGGATTCCTTGGGTTCCAAGGAGTCCAAAGTTGCAAAGAAAAGGAAATAAGAAAAGAAAAGATTAATTAAGTATTTCTTTATCAAGAAATAAATTGAAAATAGTGATGAAATGTGGAAAATAAGTGAAAAGAGGTATAATTGAGTTATCCTTTGTGGAATTTCGTATCCCAAGGATTCCTAATCATAAAAGGAATTCCAATGAGGAAAATAGAAATGAAATAAAGAGAAATCCTCAAAAAGAGCTATTTTAATCAGAAATACACATGATAATGAAGAAATAATGCATTTAGATGCATGTAGAAGGATAATGAGTATCCAATAAAAAGGATTTCGAAATAATAGAGTTTCTTGGGATCCAAGGAGTCTCGATGAAGAAAAAGAAAGAAAAAATACCAATAATAGAAAATAAGAAGATCATGTGAATACATTATTAATGGATAATGTGGTATTGCGGAAAAAAGAGAGTATTTTCTAATAAAGGAAAATAGGATTTCGTGCCTATATATTAAAAAGCAAGAATAAAGAGAATAAGAGGGATAATTTTTGAAATCATAATATCAAAAGAAGAAGGAACATTAAAGGGATAATGAGGAGAGAGAAGAATACTCCTCCTTGATGGAATAGATTTCCTTTAAAGGGTGGGACTCAGTTTCTCTTGGATCAACGTCTCTGAACGTGGATACACTCGCCCTATATAAAGGGGTAAAACCCTGGTTGAGATCCAGAGAGATCCCACACAATACAACCCCTCCTTGTTCATCTTTCCATGCTAACCCTAACCAAGAGAGTATAGGGCAGTTTTAGGGGCATTAGCGGTTGTGGCGCTATCTTGGTGGAAGCACAAAGCAACCATGAAGATCCAGGGTGGTTAGCTACTCTTCCCTTGCTTCCATCTCCGCTCATATCACCCAGCGTGCAGGCTTGTGCCACATTGGGCGCAGCCGTCGGCCCAATTTCGGCCACCTCGGCCGCAGCTACAGACCTCCGCATGTGCGTTAGAGGGTGGCGGGAGCCAAGGGACCGTCACTGGCGATCTAGGTGTGCAGGGGAGGTGAGGAAGGAACCCCTCAAGCCACTACAGTAGGCCACATACTAGGGTTCACGAGGTTGAGGGTGACAAAGGCGATTTGGACCGTTTTACCTTCCCACAGATTGAAGAGTCGGGAACTTAACCAGAGGTCAATCGTGTCATTTCGTCATGTTTCCAAAGTGCCCAAACAAAGTTTCATGGATTCGAGCGACGTGGCGTGCTCCGATTGGCCCAAGTAAGGTTAGCTTGCAAAAATCATAATTAAATATCGGTAGCTCGTATGGACACACATAAAATATGAAAATTTCTCAAAAAATGAGGGGAATCTATTAAAAATAATATTGAAGCTTACCTCTGATTGCAATTCAAAAAGTATATAAAGATGCTATCTTTAATAGTTTAATCAATGAAAAATCCTAACCTTTGATGATTAACAAATTAGAAAGGGTGAAATGAGTATATAAAGTTGATATTAACTTGTTAATGATGAAAAGGATCATTAAGATCAAAAAAGATGAACTTTGCATATAATTAGTTTAATTTAGAGTTTATATGCATAAATAGGCTTTAATGGGCCTTGAAACCCTAATGTTGGTAATTAGGATTACTAATGGCTTTAATTATTTGATTTCATGGTTATTAGATATTTCAAGCATTAAAGTTCCTAATTTGTGGATAAATACTCTAAATGTAGTAATTAGGGTTTTTTGATGAATAAAAGATAGAATTAATGGTAAATCAAGTTCATATGCAAATTAGGCAATAATGAACTTGGAATTAAGGACAAATAAGCATAATGATCTTGTCATGGATTATAAGGATAAAAAAATAGTAGCTTTAACGAAAAGAGGATTAAGTGGCTTAATTAATGGATAAGTATGCCTTTAATCTGAAATAGAGGGTTAGATGTTGAGATAATTAGGGTTTGTGATCAATTGTGTTAAATTAGGGTTTAAAGTAGTAAAAGATGAAGGGAAACCCTAATTGCAATGGAAACCCTAAAAGTGGACTAGAAACCCTAGGAAGCGAGCTAGATTTAATAGACCTTAATGACATGAGTAATAAAAGGAAATTCTATAATTGTTTCAGGATGTTGTTGAATGCTTGATTTCCTATTGGTTGATTGGATTATTGTTGTCTCGCATCAGCTTGACAGGTATGTGGTGACGCCTATGAATATCCCAAATTAGTTTCTCGAGGATTTTCAAGGTTTTATCGATGACTTGAATTAAAATGTTGGTTGCATTTAATTCATGCAAATTATAATGTGAATATGACTATTACATAAGAGATGTGACTACTAGCTCAGATCCTAGTCCCCTTTGTAGCTTTATAGATTGACCTAGTAAATGGCTACCAATGGGGTAGATCCATCAGGCCATTAAATGACTTAGTAAGTGGCTACCAATGGGGTAGGTCCATCAAGTCATCATGAGTCAGGGATTGGGCTACTTTTGGGTAGGGCCATGCGACTCTATAACCCTAGGAATCAGCTACCTGTGTGGTAGGACCATGGGGGTAAGGATCTACCATATGAGAGAGGTAGTATCCATGTCCACTACAGGGACGGTACAAAGATAGGGAATAGGAAAGGATTGAGTAGTATTTCTTAAAACATAATCTTGGATGTTAAATGATATTTGGTTGACTACATTGTTAACATAGTTGCACAATTATTGTTTCCCCCACATACTAGCTTCTTATTGACTGATGTTTTGTTTGTCGGCGTTTTAGGTACAACTGAAAAGAACAAATAGTAAAGTGGCATATGTGGAACGAAATGAGAAATAACATACATAGGAGGATTAGTTAGAGTAGTACATTCATAGATAGAAGTTTAGAAATCCCATCTTTTAAAAGGTAAGTAAAGTTTTTATTTTATACCAATTTTCAGTTTAGTAGTAGAATTTCATAGTTATTACTGATTATTTGTCGAACCTTTGATCCTGTTAATTGAATAAAGGCTCTGACCTTTGGGTCTCCCTTTATTGGGGGTTACCGGGAGGCGGGGTCATTACAATTGGTATCAGAGCGTAGGTTCCTCACTTAATATTTAATAGTTATTAAATTTTACAAATTCTATAGAACCCAAGGGAGTTATTAGAGGATTATCTGAAAGACAGAGGTGTCTAGAAAAGGATCATGACCAGGGGCTGGCAATATTTTCCTCCACACCGCTAGACGGAATATGAGGACTCCCAGATCCGTGTGACTGTGTGGCCAAAGTCTTAGGGTATGAATCAAAATAAGATACCTTTAGGACTCTCTCATCTTGTTCATCCCTTCTCAACTCAAATTCTATTAAGGACCTTAAGGATCAGGGTTTTCTCTCTTCTCCTCACCCTCTTGAGGTATGGGTAAGGTTAATAAGGTCTAAGGAATCCTCCACCAAATAAATGAAAAGCATGTAAATAAGATGTCATGGGCATAAGCTTAATAGCGTAAGCGTAAAGGAATAGATACATGCTTAAGTCGTATGACACGAGTTGTCATTGGCCTCAGGATAGACCTGAGGATAGACCTCCTTGTCAGCAGTGTGAGTAGAAAGGATTAGTCTTGGAGGTAGAGACCTCCATTAAAAGTAGAGACCTAGCACATCCTTTGAGGATGATGTTAACCTTAACCCTAAGTGAAGGTTAGAGAGAGAGAGATGACATGATGAGTTAGATTTCATGGTTGACTGGATGTTTGGATAGACATGCCTTTGGATTGCCATATGAGCCATGAGAGGTTAGATGACCTAGTACCTTTGGCGACCCAACCCTGGAAAGGGTCGTGCATGTTAGAGTGAAGGATAGCTCCTTCATTGATGAGGTTAGTGAAGGACCTATAGAAACCCTATGGCTTATGCAAGTAGGGGATAGCATGCACCCAGAGTACGTCAGTCGTACGGTAGTAGGTTGAAACCCTGGCCAGAAGGGCATGATGGATGTCTTATGAGATAAGCATAAAATAATATGGATAATCTTGCACCAAACATGAGTTGAGCATAGGCTTCACCCACATAGGGGTATGCTTGTGAGCATGATCCTTCATGGAGAGAGGACCTCTAGTAGTATGGTTGGATGTGGAGTTAGCTCTAGAGAGAGAAAGCAAGAACCCAGCAATGAGGTTGGAAGCCTAAAACCCCAAGATACGAGGAACAATGGGGAGTTGAGGATGATGCGACCTATGTGGATGATAGAGGTTTCCTCATACTCCATCCTTGGAGGTTGATGATATCTTGGTTGCTTTTAGAGGAACCAAACCCTGGAGAGAGGATGATGCTTCTGGTACCTATGGTATAAGTAACTACCTGCTGAATGAGATAAAGAGTGCCTTAGACCCTGAGGAGGTTTAAGTAACTTGTTGTGAGGTTTTATACCTAGATTGAATGTCCTTGAGGAGGACTCGACTCTGAGGTATTTCTCATATCAAAGGATCATGGGAGTACATGACATACCTAGGACATGCTTGATTCGTGGTTAAGAGATTGAGCATGTAGTTGGATATCCTGTGGGGTTTTAGGGGAGGTAGGGAAGGCAGCGGAAACAAAAATTTTCTCCCCCAAACCCAGCACGAGGAAATGCATCAACGTCTATATAATAGGAAAGGGTGGTTTGTGGAATCATACCTTGTCCCAAGGCTTGCTTGGCAACAATACCTCGCGCTATGCGCGGTCTTCAACTCCGGTCTTGGACGGCGTCTGTGCAGCTCCTGGTCGCACCGGGACTGACGACTCCTCCTACCGGACTGTCAGATGACAGTTGTCCTCCTGAGCGGCAGAAACCTCCCGCCTCTTTAGTAGTCCACACGGACCACCTGGAACTCCACTCTCCTTGTCCCACAAGGAACTGGAAGGAGTCGCACCCTCCTGTTGACGTACTAGTCGCCAACAACCTCTCTTGCCTCTAGTTGCAACTGCAGTTGTCCTTCCCTTGCTGCACCTCCCTTTGCGGGAAGCACTTGCTCGGGCTCTCTCTCGGTTATCAAAACTAGAGAGAACGACAACTTTGCAGAGCAACTGGTTGCACTGAGTTGTTCTTTGAGAAGCCCCCAATACCCCTATATATAGGAGGGTCATGGGACAGGGTTCTCCATCCCGGGCAAAGCGGGACTAAAAGAAGGAGTAGAAGGGTTCGAGATTTTCCACAAAAGAAACCAACTCGCAACCTGAACCGATCGGTTCACAAGTGAACCGGTCAGTTGGGGACCTGAACCGGTCGGTTGGAGCACCAACCGATCGGTTGGGACCCATGAGCTGATCGGTTCACTTCTGAAATGGTCGGTTTGTGGTCCTGATCAGTTCCCGATTGACTTTCCTTCTTTTGTTTCTAATTGGTATCGAATACCAATCCTTGTTCCAATCAAATTGGGCAAGTGAAACGCAAGGAAAATTCTCACCGACCTAACTTTCCCAACTTGCTCGGTTGCACCAGTTGAACCGATCGTTTTAACACTTGAACCGATCGTTTCACTCTGACCATGAGCCGATCGACTCAACACTTGAGCCGACCGATTCACCAAGCTCAGCCAATCGGTTGGGAGTGTAGGTTGTGCAGAATCAGTCAATTGTGATTTCAATCAATCTGATACTCCAATCAATGCGTCCAACACCTTGAACCAAATGATATTGATCTATCGACTGATTGAGTGTTTAATTGAACTACTAAACTCCTTTAGTAATCAATCTAAACATTGCTTGTGGACAAAACTCCTCTTTGAGGTTAAATCCTATGTGTGTGACCCTGCAGGTCCATTTCACGTTGGAAGTGAAAGTCCATAACTCTTATGACTTCACAAGCAAAGAGTGGTGCCTAGTCACACATCAGTTCTACCCAAGTGAAAGTAGAAATTTGGAGAACAACTTTCAATCCTACAATCCGTGAATGGTGTTACAGCGAATGTATAATTCCTTTGTCACTGATATCCCGAATGAACTCGAGGCATGGAACAATCATCCTGTCAACGTTCATTCACTTTCTTGATCTCAGAGTAGATTGAAGGAGATATGTATGACATCAATATCACATATTGATTCACACATGTGTGCGCACGCCTATCTCAATCCTACTAATCAAGTGGCCTTGGATATCAAACTCACTCAGGAGGGACAAATCCCATATCTATCACTCACCCCTCAAAAGTCCCATGTGTCAAAGCCACCCAATCATCACCTTTATAACATCCCATGTTTTAGGATTGCGTTTGATGATGTCAAAGTGTGCCCAACGACATGTGTTGAGTGTAGTGATTTTAGGTCTAAGAACCACACTCACCACCATCACTGTGAGTACTAACTGTGACTACCATGTCATGGTTCCATGTGTCAAACTCACAGTGGGTCTGTCTGGTACACTTGTTCTCTAACAAGTACCTATGTGTTTGGTTTGATATCTCTATATCATGACTAATGAGATTCTGTCATCAACCAACACCACAATCTAGTCTTGTGTGTCATTGATGTCTATCTACCTTCCACAATGACATCCGACTAGGGACATAACAAGAATGTACAAACTCTTAGCATCCGTATGATCTCATCGTTCAGGTCATGAACCTGAAGGCATACGTCAGTGAGTACTATCATTCTGTAGACATTCAATTTGTTCTATCACTATCTCATATGATTGAACCAGAAAGAATTGGAAGCTTGCCTTTGATGTTTATCAAATCAATCTTAATGTATCCCACCAATCATCCTATGATTGGCTCTCGGGGCATACATACCAACAGACTCCCACTTGCACTGCGATCCAATCACCCTTGAATCATATTCATAGTGATCTTCAAACATGTCCCACATGTTATTGTGCTCTAGTGCCAATATAGTGAGTAATGGCAACACCTTCCCAAAGTCAGTGTAAATTGCATGTCTCTCATCTCTTCACTGCACGTCACACATATGAGATGGAGTTGTCATAATATGTGATCTAGTATTCCTTTGCTAACCTTTAGCCACATTGCATGATCAAGGATTTCAGAATTGTCATCAATGAGAGAAATGTCTTATAAGTTCATCTCATGAACTTCCAGATCCATATAGTATCTACTATTGTTCTCTAATGCATAGATACTTGGCATTTTCCTTTTGAACGGCTTTATTGGAATGTTTCCAATTATCAACAAACTTTCACTTTTATATATCTTATATATATTTTGCGATTAATTTTCTATCCTTTTAGAAGTTCGCATCAATGTAACTCTTTACATCAAACGCTTCCTTATCTCCTTGGAACCAGTACTTCACAAGTACATATCAAGTTCTCATGGTATTCCAGTAACCCTTACTAGAAGTAGACAAACATCCACTCGTTATGTCCCACATATGAGTTATCAAGATGAGCACATCATATTGTCATGTCCTACATACAAGATGATGAATGCATTTTATTCTTGCCATGTCTATACATGCAAGATAATGGGATAATTACATACATGATAGATCATATCTATTCTTAGTGTTCCCATTCTTCATAAGAATTGAACACTTAGCCTTGGGATACTAACTCCATGTAGTATGGACAAGCTTTCTCCCACTGAATCTGTGCATACTGAACATTTCAGTACAAATTGCCAATGTATGCTTTCTCTTTTCAGGTTAAGAGGTTTTCGAGAACTATCTCTATAGATCTCTATTACTATCACATAGGAAATATCTCTATCTTCCTTAAAGATAATTTCCACTTTTGGATTTCCATTCTAGAACATTTCCATTTCACATCAACATGTGGAATGTGAACACGCTCCCACTAAATCACAAATCCCTTCTTTATCTTTGACATATCAGTCAAACCCTTTGACTATATCATCAAAGTAAAGATCCAATTCTGAGTTGCTTATACTCAATCAATCACATTGATTAGTCCATTGTAACTTATAGACTTCATTTGCATTAGTGGATTCATAAACATTATAGGTTGTGTCACATACACATCCTTGTTTTATTCCTCATAGGAATGCGGTTTTAGTATCCATATGCCAAATGTCTCAATCATTAAGTTGCAATCAACAAGCATCATCCTTCTCAAATGTCATCCATGTGTCTTAACACTTAAGACTCATTTGCACTTATGGATATGATCCAATGAGTGCTACCATCAAGGTCATACCTTATGGTTCACATGGAAGTCATTTAGGATGTAATGGTCTTATACCATAACGCAAAATTTGGTTCCTCATATTCATCTAGATAGTTGACTCATCACATGAACAACTTATCACATAAATAATTGAGGTGTATCTGTTAAGCATATAAGAACTCACAACCCTTGTGATTCTTAATTCTTTTTATTAGTGTGGGGTATTCTTTTATTAAGAAGAATTTAGTTATTTGATAATGATTCTCTAACTCCTTAGAGTATGATTCCTTCTTGATTTAGACATCATCATGCCTTAATCATGAGTTCACTATGATACACTATCATAATCACTCAAAAGGATCTCAAACATTTGGTCCAAGTATTTCATTCATTGATCTCATCAAGAATTAACACTTTACCAAATTTGCACTTCATCTATGATAATCTTGAACACTTCAAGATATTCATATTGGTATTTCTCTAAACACCATTTGAAGTATTAGCATTTATTCCAATAGGTATGTAAATACATCACATGTATTATACCTAATAGGATAATCATTCTCCCACTACCATTAGTGAAGATTGATTAATCATGTCCAAGATATTCATGTCTCTTACTGGTTCTCTAACCAAAAGAGTCTAGATTTATCCATCATATGGAAACTAGAAATGAATCCCTCATGATTGATGCTAATTAGATTGTTTGAGTTATCAATAACTTTAGATATCATTTTATCTTATACATACCATGTATTACAAGATAAACAAGGCATTGCCACAAAGATCATATCTTTAAGATTGAAACATCAACTTTATTAATTGCCATCATTATCATACAATATGCAAAAATAAAGTGTTTCTATCTATTGGCAATATATGAAATAGAAATTCTCAACTCTATTTCGTGCCCTTTAGGCTGAAATGAACTGAAAGGTACTCCTATCTATTGTTGGTATGTATGCCCTGAGAGCCAATCATGGGATAATTGGTGGGATACATTAAGATTGATTTGATAAACAACAAAGGCAAGCTTCCAATTCTTTCTGGTTTAGTCATATGAGATAGTGATAGAACAGATTGAATGTCTAGAGAATGACATTACTCAATGACGTATGCCTTCAGGTTAAGGACATGAACGATGAGATCATATGGATGCTAAGAGTTTGTACATTCTTGTTATGTCCTTAGTCGGATGTCATTGGGGAAGGTAGATAGACAACAATGACACACAAGACTAGATTGTGGTGTTGGTTGATGACAGAATCTCATTAGTCATGATATAGAGATATCAAACCAAACACATAGGTACTTGTTAGAGAACAAGTGTACCAGACAGACCCACCGTGAGTTTGACACATGGAACCATGACATGGTAGTCACAGTCAGTACTCACAGTGATGGTGGTGAGTGTGATTCTTTGACCTGAAATCACTTCACTCAACACATGTCGTTGGGCACACTTTGACATCATCAAACGCAATCCTGAAACATGGGTTGTTATAAAGGTGATGATTGGGTGGCTTTGACACATGGGGCTTTTTAGGGGTGAGTGATAGATATGGGATTTGTCCCTCCTGAGGGAGTTTGATATCCAAGGCCACTTGATGAGTAGGATTCAGATAGGCGTGCGCACGCATGTGTGAATCAGTATGTGATATTGATGTCATACATATCTCGTTCAATCTACTCTGAGATCAAGAAAGTGAATGAACGTTGACAGGATGACTGTTCCATGCCTCGAGTTCATTCGGGATATCAGTGACAAAGGAATTATACATTCAATGTAACACCATTCATGGATTGTAGGATTGAAAGTTGTTCTCCAACTTTCTACTTTCACTTGGGTAGCACTGATGTGTGACTAGGCACCGCTCTTTTCTTGTGAAGTCATAAGTGTTATGGACTTTCACTGCCAACGTGAAATGGACCTGTAGGGTCACACAGGAGGACTTGACTCTGAGGTATTGCTCATATAAAAGGATCATGGGAGTACATGACATACCTTGGACATGCTTGATTCATGGTTAAGAGATTCAGCATGCAGTTGGATATCCAAAGGAGAACCTAGGGTTCCTAGGCCTAAGAGGGTAAGCAGTGTATCCGATCCTCATGATGAGATTTGAGTCTCTATAGTTTTGAGCATGGTACTCCTCATGTGTAGAGGTAAAGGAAACCCCTTAAGTTAAGGGTATGTTTGATGAACCCCTCACGGCTAAGTGAATGACATGGGAAGGTATGATCGTGATCTAGTCTTGAGGAAAGGGAACAAGTATGACCCAGCGTGGTTTAATAGGTGGTCTACTTGTGCCCTAGTAGTTGTTGGGTTAAGCATGCTCATGTGAATATAAACCCTAAGGATATTTGTGACCTTATTGTCAAGAGGTGCAGTTTCCTCCCATCCTGGGAAATGGACCCCTTGGTAGGGAGTTTACCAGTTTGGTTGGATTTGAGGTAACTGATAACACCAAATTTTGTGATGTTTTTGGCCCTTATTTTGTTGTCAAATTTGCCCTTTTAAACTGTTTTCCTTTCCTTTTTGTCATGTTTTTAAATAAACAGGCCACGGTACGCCCTTAACTCAATTCTATCATCTTTTGTAGGTTTTTCCTCGAATTTTGACTCATTTATCAGCAAAAAGGCCCGTCCCAGCCCACAAATGCGTTCCACATGCATCGGCCTTCCTACCAGACGGCCGACACGCTCGCTGTCTGGCATAGGGAAGCACGATACACTACCATGCGACACAGGGGTGCCGCACAAGATGGAGCTGATGAGCGATACGCCATTTACCCAACAGGGAGCTGGACTCACCACGACTATTGAAGCGTGCCGCGCGATACGAGCCACCCACCGGCAAGGGCCACTCATCACGATGACCGACACGCTTACAGCCAAACATCCTTGTATCGGGCGACATGCATATCGGGCATCCCTGAATCCATGATGATAGAGCTGATGGAGGACACATGGCACCCAGAGAACCACAATTTCCCCCAACCGCTGCCTATAAATAGCAGCTACAAGACTCCGATGGGATGGCTTGGAATCTTGCAAAAGATAACTGGGGAAAGAACATGGAGCTAGCGTGTTGCATCCCAGAGGTGTATCAGGCGATACTAGGTGAGCACTTCCCCGACCCGAGAGGGTGGGAATGGTTCACTTAGAATCTGTCACGGTCACCACTACAGGCCGATATCAACCAACAAGGACACCCGATATGCCCGACACCCTAAGCGATATCTAGCCCGACACAATATTGAGCCCGATACGAATCACCCATCACGGTGTGTCGCCCGAGAGGGTGGCGTCCCGACACGACCGTATCGGGCAAGGGAGCTTTGGTTGCTACGTCTGCCCGTCATGGCCTATCGCCCGACAGGGAGTGCCACACGACACGGGTGTATCGGGCAGAACCCCAACCGATATCGGTCTAGAAAGCTCTTAGGGATCTGCTTCTACATGTCGCTCTTATACATCAAGGAGGCGATATTATCTTTCTTTTTCAGTTATTTACTTTCATTACTTACACAATGTAACCAAACCTCTTTTATATAATGACTATGATAATGGAATTAGAGAAGTTTTAAATATATGTTGCTTTATGTTTGGTTCCTTTTGTTGGATGGTTACTTTGTTTAGCATCCGAATTCTAGCTTGCATGCTTGGATCATGTTTTGACTAGCTATTGAATCATGTTTCCCACTGCAGTAGCCTCGAGAGAGGTGTTGTAGCACTAGTGTTTGGTCCGATCAGGGAGTACGAGAGTACCCAGGATTGGAGTTGGTTCAGTTTTCTTTCCACTCTAACCCAAGGTCCAGCAACCTCGAGAGTGGTGTTGGTGCTTAGTTAGAGGTACCCTCTTTGAGAGAAGGGGTACTGGTTGTTCCTGTTGTTTCTTGTTTTACCAAAGTTTCCTCCTTCATTCCTTACCGAAGCAATAGTTTTATCTCCTTTGGTTCTGTTGTGCAAAAACCCCTAAAAATCGATAAATGCTTAAAACCTAAATTTACCTAGTAACTCCAGTTGGAGATAGTTTTCTTTTATTTTATCGATCTTAGCCTATTGTTCCCTCCTGGAACTTTATCCTCATCTTACCCTTGTCTGAGTGTAATGTGTTGATTCTGTGTTCTTGACACTATCCCCCTTGTCCCTGTGGTTTGACCCCGATCTCTACTTCGGACCCAGTCATCGTTGCGGGGGCCTAAGAGTCGGGTAATTTAAAAGTTCGACTACTTCAAATCTGCTCCTTTCGGGACGCGTGATTTAGTCCGATCAACTTTTTGGCACCATTGCCAGGGACAAGGCGCAAAATGGTACTATTGACGAACTCGAATCCATTAACTACACTCCCGTGCCTCAAAGCTTAGAAATGAGTTTGACAACACTTTCTTTTTCCTTTTTGATCTACTAACCTGAAATGAGTATAGAGTTGTTCGTCTTATTAATACAAGTTTTCTAACTTTATTATACGTTCTATCCATGTACTCAAGAATGAAGTTTTCTTCTCATCTGAGCACCAACATCACTAGACATGCCACCTCGCGTCGAACCACCTCTTTTATAGGTTGAGCAACACACGAGAGTTAGACTTCACTCGCCTCCTCCTGAAGATAATGATCGTTATGACAGTAACCATCAACATGAAGATCCTAGAATAGAATAATTCGAGGATGACCATCTCCATGAGAGACATCGTCATCACCGAAGACGCAGAAGAAATCAACATGACCAGGAACAGAACCAGCAAGACAGTGAAAGTGAAGACTCTAGAGAAGAAGAAAAGACCCTCAGAGAGTTGGCTGCTACGAAGGCCAACAACTCAAGATGTCATGTTGTCATCCCAAGGTTCAATGCCGTAAACTTTGAGTTGAAACCTTCCGTCATATCTGTGATCCCGAACAAGAGTTTCCTAGGAAGTTGAAAGAATGATAATCCTTACCATCATCTAGATTCCTTCAAGAACATCTATGATACGATTAAGAAGCGGGGAGTCCCATAGGAGGTCATTTACTGCAAGGGATTCATCTTCTCTTTAGAGGACAAGGCTCTATCTTGGTACCTCGGGCTATCGCATCAAGCTCTGAATGGATGGAGTGCACTTGTAGATGCTTTTGTGAATAAGTTTTACCCTATGGAGAAAACTGTCAGGAATAGGAAAAGGATAACGTCATTCATGCAAAAGCTGAATGAGAACCTACACGAAGCCTGGGAAAGGTATGAAGAATATCAGAGGGATTGCCCCCATCACAACTACAAGAAGGGATTTCTGATAACCACCTTCTACAATGGTCTGACCCCTGAGGAAAGGGTTTCGCTTAACGTAGCTACAGGCAACGACTTTCTGGGGAAGAATCCAGGCAGATCCAAAAATATCATCGAGAACACGGCCGAATTACAAGCCGGCACCGACTAAGACAAATGTTATAGAGGACATGCTAAGAAGGCCTCTAGCGAAGGGTGCTCCATCGAATCCAAAGCTCTCGAAGCTATCACTTCTCAGATCTAGAAGATAGCCACCGACGTTTGACAATTGAAAGAATCAGGTGGAAAGGGAAAGAAACAAGTTGAGAATGTTATGAAAATGTGTCACTTGCGGAGAGGGTGGACACGGGGTTGATAACTGTGTTTACACCCGACCTGAAGGGTCAAGAGAAAGTGAATCCAAGGCAGAGGATGCTGAGAATGTCTAGTTTGTGAACTTCAAGAGGTTGGATCATCCTAGATTTAATTATGGCAATAAGGATGCGACTGAAAATTCACATCACCTAAATAACCCCACCAAGCAACCCCAAGGTTTTGAGAAAAGAGGGAGACAAGGTCAGTTCACCAGAACTACCACTTTCAAATCAAACAAGGCAAATTTCCAAGGACAGGGAAAGTACCAAAGTCGGCAAGCAGTAACCCAGTCATATCCTAGATCAAGCCAAAGAGGAAAGTCAGGACAAGAGCCCGAACCAACTAGATTTGGTGGGGCAATTGTTCGATTTTGTAAAAAGACAAGATACTATCAATAACTAGCTTGCGTAAAGCACGCTGTCAAATTCAGGAGTTCTGAACATGATGCAGGTTCAGATGGCAGACATGTAGACTCACCAACGCCACATCGATCAGTAGTTGGCCCAGATGGCCGAGTTCATAAAGAACCCCTCGGGTAAGATACCCTCCAACACTGAATCTGCTAAAATGGTGGTGCTGAGATCAGGGAAGGTAGTAGAAAGTCCTGAAGCAGCCAATCCCGTAGAACCTGAACCAAAGATTTCGGCAGAGATTCCAGTAGAGGAAGATAATCAACAAGCTCATGATAGGGAGCCCGAAACAAGATCTGTTGAGGAACTATTTGGTAAAAGGAATCCTTACTCTCCCAAGTTTACTTTCCCTTACAGATTAATAAAGGCACATCTTAAAAGGCGTTATGAGAAGTTTATGGAGTCAGTAAAGAAACTTCACCTTGAAGTACCCTTCTTGGATGCTTTGGAGGAGATGTCGACATATGCAAAGTTTTTCAAAGACTTGATCACGAAGAAGAAAAGAGGAGGAAGAATCGAGACAGTGCACCTAGCTAGCATGTCTTTTGCTTTTGTCAAAGTAGATTTACCAGCTAAGAAGAAGGATCCTGGGGCTTTCACCATTCCCTTTGCTGTTGGAGACAATATCAAGCGAAAAGGTCTTGCCGATGTAGGGGCTAGCATCAACCTTATACCCCTAAGCCTCATGAAACGTTTGGGTCTGACTGATATGGTTAAGACCAACATGAGGATTGAATTGGCGGACCATATGTTCAAGATGCCCGTTGGTTTTGTTGAGGATGTACAGATCCGTGTTGGAAGTTTCTTCATTCCCTACGATATCGTGGTCATTGACACGGTGGAGGACCCGGGCTGTCCTATCATCTTTGGACGCCCCTTCTTGGCTACTGGAAGGGCATTTATTGATGTTTCTGAGGGGATCATTACTCTAAGGATCAGAAACGACCACTTAGATTTCAAAGTAAAGGATTCTATGAAGGGACCTTCCCTTCTAGAATCCACTTACTTTGTTGAAAGCTATAGCCAGCATTGTGAACAGATGGAAGATGATACTGTAATGGTAGACCCACTTGTGAAAGCATTAAGCAATCAAGATTCTGATGCTGAAGATTCTGAAAATCCAAAAGTTTTCGAGTTTCTTAATTATATTAACCAGTCTGATGAAGACCTGAGCGACGAGGAAGAGGTAATAGAAACAGTTAAGTTTGCCTCTCTAGAGGAGGCACCAGAAGAAAAGGCACCCAAGGCTACGCCTGAGTTGAAGCAGCTACCTGAAGGGTTAAAGTATCAATTTCTGAATCAGGAGGAGAGAAATCCTATCATCGTAAATGCTTATCTTACGAAGGATCAATTGGACAAACTTCTTGGGGAGTTGAGACTCCACAGGCAGGCTATAGGATACTTGGTAGAGGATATCAAAGGCCTTAGCCCTGCGTTATGCATGCATCACATCAATTTGGAGGAATCAACTAAACCTCTGGCTCAACCCCAGAGAAAATTGAACCAGATGCTGAAAGATGTTGTGAAGAAAGAAATAATCAAACTGATTGATGCTGGGATCATTTACCCGATCAGTGACAGTAACTGGGTGAGCCCGATCCACATAGTACCGAAGAAAGGAGGTATTACAGTAGTTAAATGAGAAAATGGCGATGAAGTGGCGGTTCAGACCGTCACATGATGGAGAATGTTTATTGACTACCGAAAACTGAACCAAGCCACTAAAAAAGATCATTATCCACTTCCTTTCATTGATCAAGTTCTTGAAAGATTAGCACATCATGAGTATTTTTGTTTCTTGGATGGTTTTTTAGGGTTTTATCAAGTTCCCATCTTGCTAGACGACCAAGATAAAACTACTTTTACCTATCTCTATGGCACCTGCACCTTCAGGAGGATGTCTTTCATCCTGTGCAATGCTCCTGCAACATTTCAGCATTGCATGATATCGATGTTTTCGAATTTTCTGGAAGACATCGTGGAAGTTTTCATGGATGACTTTTCTATCTATGGAAAAGACTTCGATGCCTTCCTGAAGAACCTATCTATGGTCTTGCAACGTTGTGAGGAAAAGAGTTTGGTTTTGAACTGGGAGAAGTGCCACTTTATGGTCTGAGAAGGCATCGTGCTAGGGCATAAAGTTTTGAGGCGTGGCATCAAGGTAGACGTTAGCAATGTTGAAGCCATATCTAAGCTTCCTCCACCGAAGTCTGTAACGGGAGTGAGGAGTTTCCTCGGGCATGTCGGCTACTACCGAAGAGTTATAAAAGACTTCTCAAAGACCTCAAAACCGTTGTCCAACCTTCTGGTAAAAGATGTTGAATTCAATTTCTCTAACGATTGTATAATTGCTTTTCAAGCCTTAAAGGATGCCCTTGTCTCACTGCCTATCCTTCAAGCTCCAGATTGGGAGCTACATTTCGAGCTTATGTGTGATGCCAGTGACTATGTTGTAGGAGCAGTATTGGGTCAGAAAAAGGACACAAAGCACCACGTCATCTGCTATGCCAGTCGTACTCTGGATGAAGCTCAAGTTTATTATACGACTACAAAAAAGGAAATGCTCGCGATAGTCTTCACTTTCGACAAGTTTAGATCCTATCTTATCGGTGCGAAGGTGAAGGTCTACATAGACCATGGAGCAATAAGATATCTCATGCAAAAGAAGGTTACCAAGCCAAGGCTGTAAAGGTGGGCTTTGTTACTACAAGAGTTCGACCATGAAATCGTTGATAAGATGGGTGCGGAGAATGTGGTCGTCGACAACTTATCAAGGATCATGGTGGAAAGACAGAAGGAACAACCTATTAATGATGACTATGCTGACGAAGCCTTACTGATGGTTGAAAACAAAGATGAGAATTTACCTTGGTTCGCAGATATTTGTAATTATCTCGCCTGCGGAGAGTTTCCACCTGATATAACCTATAATCAAAAGAAGAAGCTCTTTTCGGACGTAACGAACTATTACTGGGACGATCCTCTCCTCTTCAGAAGATGCGCTGATAACCTATACAAAAGATGTATCCCCGAAGAAGAGGTCCCAAACATCCTGAAAGAATGTCATGCCTCTCCATATGGAGGACACCTGGGGAGTGAAAGGACCACTGCCAAGGTGCTACAATCGGGATTTTACTGGCCCTCTTTGTTCAAAGATGCTGCAAACTATGTTAAGGTTTGTAAGGAATGCCAATCGACGAGAAACATTGGAAGAAGAAATGAGATGCCAATGGCCAATTGGGTGGAGGTCGAGATTTTTGATATCTGGGGAATTAATTACATGGGTCCTTTTCCCCCATCAAGGGGATACCAATATATTCTAGTTACAATAGACTATGTGTCTAAGTGGGTAGAAGTGGTTGCAACCCTGACGTGCGACTCGAAATCTGTGATCAAGTTGTTTGAAAAGACTATTTTCCCTCGCTTCGGAGTACCTCTTACTGTGATAAGCGACGGTGGATCACATTTCGGGGAAAAGCAGTTTGAAGCACTCCTGTGAAAGTATGGAGTCAGGCACAAGGTTGCTACACCATATCATCCTCAAACTTTGGGAGAAGTAGAGGTCTCAAACAAACAGATTAAGTAGATTCTAGAGAAAATTGTCAGCCGCACATGAAAGGACTGGTCCATGAAACTCGATGACGCCCTTTGGGCCTACAGGACATCATATAAAGCACCCCTTGGAAATACTCCTTACAGATTAATCTATGGGAAATTCTATCATCTACCCTTAGAGCTGGAACACAAGGCTCTTTAGCTGACTAAGTTCCTGAATATGGATCTAGAGAAGGCAGGAGAGAAAATATATGTCCAGTTACGAGAACTAGAAGAGTTTAGACTACATGCCTTTGAGAATGCAAGGATATATAAGCAAAGAACCAAGGTGTGGCATGATGCCCACCTGAGGAAGAAAGATGTAAATGAAGGTGACAAAGTGTTATTATTTAAATCATTTATTCGTCTTTTTCCTGGGAAACTACAGACAAAGTGGTCTGGGCCCTTCATAGTAGCGAAGATATACCCATCAGGCATGATGGAGTTGCATGATAAAGACGATCCATCCAAAGTTTTCCAAGTGAATGGGCATAGAGTAAAGAGATACTACGAAGATGCAGCATTCGTAAGAAGAACAAATATGAGTCTGCAAGATATGGAAATAGCTGAAGGTGCAAAGTAAAGGATATGAATATGTCGAGCTGATGACGTTAACTACAACGCTCCTCGGAAGGCAGACCGAGCTTTACTTTTCTTATAATAGGATGTTATTTCCTTTCCAGCATGAAAAACATTATGAACATTACTATTGTAAGAAGGCCTGAGTTAGTGCATGCGTCACATGCTCTGACTTTTATATTTTATGGGCCACCGCTCTATTTTATGAGCATTGATGAGTAATACTATCTGAGGATGGGAGCTTCACCTTAGGCCAATAATGTTTTACCCATCAATCACTTTTTCCTTCGCTTTGATTTTAGTTTTTCATCAAATATCATGTTCTAAAGCCTTATATCGGGCAAGGATACCTCCTCCAGCAGACCATATCGGGCAAAGACTCGGGCGGCGTGCAAGTATGCCCTTATCGGCCTAGTGTATTGGGCAACCAGCTTTAGCAATGAACTGTGCCAGACGGTACGCCCGAGCAGTGATCACCCGTGTCGGGCGGCAGGAGTAATAACCCTTGATTTGACGGATGGGACTGTTAGTCTCGGGAATGATTTGTCTGCTCGCCCGACACGTACCCCTATTTTACCCGATTTTCCCCCAACTTAAATTTCTATATATAGTACAGAGGTTTTACCGTGTCAGGCTGCTACTTTTACTCTTCCAACTACCTGTATCGTGCAGTAGTTTCTCCCTTTTTCTCGTGTGTCGTCCAGCTAACTTTTGCTCTCATGTCGCGCAAGATAGCTTCAGATAGCAAAGGTATAGCCCGACAGCCGTGTCATCCTTCTAGCCCGACACGAACTTCATATCGCCCACTTTCGTATCAGACTCACGACTTAAGTTAATTTCTTTATATCGCCCGACACACCTTTGCGTCGGCTGTGTGACTTTTTCCCGTGTCACGTGACACATCTTTAACACGCTCTTGTCAGATACCCTATATCGGGCGATGCCCGTGTCGCCCAACCTCGCATCACTTCATTTGTTTCTGATGTCAGGCGACACATTTTCTATCGGGACGACCCTATCGGGCGATCTGCATCACGTGGATGTGTCGCCCGACATTCTTTGAATTTGCAGCATACCATGCAATGGCTATATCATTCAGTTTCCTCCCGTGTCGCCCAATTTTGTATCGCCTAGCATGTTCTTCTCAATGGGTGACACCTTTCTTAAGGACGATTGTATCGGGCATGAGATCCATTTGATGACGCTCGGTATCTCACGATGAACTTATGCGATTTTCAGACGAACTCCGTATCGCCCAACACAAGCGTATCGGGCAAGAATCATATCGCCCAGTTTTGAGGCCCGATAAAATGGTGTCAGGTAGCTTTTGTATCAAGCTGAACTTATCTAATCAGACACCGATATCAACTTTAAAACATTTAGATACGTAATCAACTTATTTGATGATAACAGAAATGGCCCAGACCAAGCAAATAGTGGTTCGAGTTGATGGACACGGTCGGAGGATCGACACCGAGGCTGTAGCTGAAGCAACAATAGTCGGGCAGAAACGCCCAAATCCCGAGGCAGCTGGTCCATCAACGGCTGAGAAGAGAGCAAGGACGGAAGAAGTAACGGCTCCAACAACAGCTCTAGACACAACAACAGCTCCAACCCCAAGATGGTTTGTGCCAAGAGATAACGAGCACGTGCGCCGATACTCAGAATTGGCAACAAAAATCTACAGGGCGAGCAGATTCTGCCACCATTCGTCCTTCCTTCAACTAGGTATCTTCGAAAGAATGGAGAGTGTCCTAGTTGCAGCGGGACTGAGGAAGATCTACCTCAGCCGCTCCGCCTCCTACACCTAACTCACCAGGGAGTTCATATCATCTCTCTGTCGGGTGAAGAATACACCTGAGGACGTTGAAGAATATGGCGGAGCAGACAGACTGCAAGGGCGGATATACAACTCAAAGCACGCCATCTCTGAGAAGCTGCTCAACGAGATCTTCTCTTCCAGCGAGGAGGAGAAGGAACAACTTAATAATGGTGTGAGGATTTCCGAAGGAGACGGGTTCAACCCCGTGGAGCTCTGGAGGAGGTTGACCGACGAGTCATCATTCAAGTCGGGAAGTAAGGTGGCGGCGGTGCACTCCTACTTATGGAGAATAGTGCACAAGCTGGTGGCGTGTCTGCTCTTCAGCAAAAATGAATCAAGCAACATCTACACCAAAGAACTCCACCTCATGTGGCACATGATGGAGGGCAATGTGATCAATCTGGGGCACTTCTTGTTGAATAGGCTGCACCCAATAAAGGATGCCACAAAGGAATATTGCATGGGTGGCATCATCAATCTGATCATGGTTGGGTTAGGGTACCCAAGGGAACCGCACAGTCTTTCGAGGATAAGGGGCGACGAGTTGATCAACCTCAAGTTCCTCATGAGGGCCAACATTATAAAGAACGAGGGGCGAAGCTACTTCTACAAGTTCACAAGGACAAACACCCTCCTTCCACTCCCTCACTGCACCGCCTACGACGTAGAAAAGCTGGTCTTCACCACATTAGAAATAAAAGTTGTGGCAGTAGAAGCATCTTACGCCGCCACCACTAGTATTCAAGAGAGGGCGGCTGTAAGAGGAGAATCAATTCCTCTCGACCCGAGGCAGGACAAGACTTCAACGACCCCTGTCGATCCAGCTGCCACTCCAGAGCCACCGACGACAATAGTTGATAGAGTTGTCGTCACTCCTACTATACCAGCCACACTCACGACAACACCTACCGTGGCTGAAGAAGTATCGGTGATCGTTGAGGTCGCTGAGACAACTGGGAGAAAGACAACAACGCCAGCCCCGATGGGAGCTGCCGCGGAAGAGACAACTACATCCCCTGAAACTTCTGTGGTGCCCATGGTGGCAGAACAAGAAGTGCAGTCGGACGCCAATAATGGGATGTTCTCCGACATCCTAAACATGGAGCTCGGAGATGCACAGCTTACGCCAACGCCGCCGCCGATGTGTCCTGTGATAGCTATAGAGGAGGTCACCGAAAGCAGAGAGGTGGAGCAGCGCCAACCCACATCACATTCTTCTCCACTACAATAAGGTGAGGCAGAGATAGTCGTAAAAGCGTTGACGCCTTGCCCAATAGCATCCACCTCCCGGACAATCGAGATAGGTTCTACCTCGTCGGGTAGACTCTCACACGAGAGGAGTATCGTGAGGATGATAGGGAGATCTGCAGGATCCCCTCTGTCGCTTGGGAAAATGCTGCGGCATGAACTCAATCACTTGCGGGAGGTAACAGAAAGCCACTCGGCTACATTTACTTCTCTAACCCGCAATTTTTCATTTTTCCAATAGAGGCTGAATAGCCAGGAACGGGAACTTGTGACTCTAGTTGGCCTTCCCGGCCAACAAGAGGCACTCAACGCCATGCTACAGCAGGTCCTCCAACGCTCTAAACGATCGAGGAGAGGATGGACAGGAGGGATGATCACCCGTGCCAAAGGCAGTCGAGGAGGTCTCTGTCACCTCCCGACTCAGGCTCTCAACCCTCCTCGTCAACATCTTCATCAAGATCATCATCCACTTCCTCCTCCAGTGGGCCATCTCCAACACCCGAGGAAGGGACGCCGCAAAGATCAGCCAATGGAGCTCCAGCAGGACAGGCAAGCTCCTGCAATCTGGAAGAAGCATCTCCCTCAGTCCCCCTAGACGAAGATGAGGATGACAACGAAGCATTCAACGTTGGGGAGGACTCTTCTAACGAATCCAAGTGAGAGGGGGGGACATCTGCGCCGCCAATGAAAGACCCCCCCAGAGGAAGAAGCTCGACGGCAAATGAATTCTTTGTGTCGTCAGAGATACCTTCCTTCGAGATGGCCGACTTCGATAGAGGGTCATCGGCTACCTGTTGATCAGGGACCAGAAATTGTTGAACAAGGTCCTATGGTCGCAGGCAAATGAAGAAGATGTCGTCTGGAGCGACGGCTACTTCTCCGTACGGCGGGGAGCACTCAGAAGCATCTTCCGCTCACCAACCGTCGTCGGAAAGAAGTTGTTCAGGGTCCTAGAAGGTGCTATAATAGAGAATATCAGCACCGGGATAGGTCGGAGAACAATATACAATGCCACCCCGACATTGGCAAGAAGATTGATGATGGGAGTGCCAAACTCCATCATGGTGGCCAACATGTTGTGACACATCGAAGAGCACAACACGAACATCGTGTTGGCCCCGTACAAGCACCTCAATATGTGGTTCATGTGTGTGGCAGACCTCCGGAACCATGATGTTTAGCTCCTTAGCTGCTGCAACAAGGAGGTGCCATGCTCAGGACTCATTTTTAGTCACCCAGAGGATAAACATCTCAGGCTCCTACCTTTGTGTCTTATCTGAGCAATCAAGCAAGGCGTACAATGTCACAACGGGGTTTGGAACTTCTTCACTATCAGACACTTCCCCGTCCAAGCAGAAGAGGGGAGTGGGAACAACGCCTTTATCGTCCTGCGTGCCATGGAGTTGCTCAACATATTCGAATACATAAGGAATCTCCAGGGCCAAAATTTCTACCAGCTCAGAAGCACATATGCACTGCTGCTGATCAAAGACAGGCGCTACTTCCAAGATGTAGGGGTACCAGAGAGGCTACAGGACAGTGATCACACAGACAAATTTTCACAACCCAAAAACACTCTTGAAGCTGAGATAGAAGCAGACATCTATGGGGTAGGCAAGTGGTTAGAAATCCTGTGGGAATTTCAAGGAATCGAAGACCCTGCTTTGCCTGAAACATCAGAAGAAATGATCAACACCTTCGACCACTTCTCGTTCTCTACACTCACACAAGAGTAGGTCAATGAAATTCTTCTGAAGTTAGCTAACTTTACCCTGACAGATGCTATCTATGAGGTAGGTAGTGTCATAGTCCTGGTTGATGACTTGAGGGACATGGTAAAAGAAGGAGGATGTCTGGAGATATCTGTGGCGGCCGCCTACATCCAGACACTACAGAAGAAGTTTGAACACACATACATAGCTCATCCAATGTTGTTCAATGACATCTGCCTTGCCAACGAATCAGGAGAGAAGCAATCATTTTTGGTAGAGTTGCAGGGCAGGGTTCCGTGCACAATCTTCCTACCCATCCTGCACTACAACCACTGGACGCTCCTGACGATGTACAGTCGCCAACGAGTAGGAATCTTCCACAACAGCTCGGACAGCAACAAAGATCATTCGGTGCAGTGTACATTGACATCATTGACACCCCTCGAGCACTTAGTATGAAAATACTACGAGGACATGGTGACGCTGATACAGCCATTCCTAGACACAGCAGCTAGAAAATGGAACGAGCTTCAGTTCTACCACCGTAGTCCACAACAAATTCCCTTATCCAATGATTGCGGCATCTTCGTGCTGGAATGGATATCGAATGAAGAGACGCCTGACCAGCTCCACCACATCGACTACCACATCAAACGAGTAGAATATGTGTGGGAGCTTCTATCTGGCATAGGCGCACTCACTAGCTAACCCTCATTGGGTTAACATTACCCTACATTATCTACTTCACAACTCTGGGACAGAGTGTGGAGTAAGTTTGGGGGGGATACTATGTACCAGTGAGGGAGGTACTAAAAGCACTTCAAACTTCACCCCTTTTGTTCTTTCTTCTCTTTTTCTATATAACATGCGTACATATACTTATACATGCTCATACAAATATTTTGCAAAAATTTTGCTTATTTGTCTCCATACATATGTACAAAGACATTGTATAGTAAAAACACGATACGACTTCTTGCCAGTTTGTTTTCAATATGTCCAAAGAGGTACATGTTTTACTATGTCTTTTTGAAAATACATCCTCAAACAACAAAAGACTATGACTTTCCATGCCAAAAATTTCGAAAAAATAATCTCACAACAGCTAAGAGACGTGTATGCATAAGGAAAAAGTTGCCCAAATAGCAAAAATTTTCTCTTGTTTTCCCTTACCCAACAAAAATTCCAAAAAAAAAGAGAATAGCCTTATGAGAGTGAATAAAAACATGAGAGTTGTGCCAAATGAATATATATATATATATATATATACACTTGTGCTCCAAAAGTACCCATCTTTAGGCATGGTATATCTGGGGCAGTGGTACATAGGATGTGAAATCACTACTCTAAAGCCAACTGGCTTGGTCTACAGGGACCACTCGCCCACTAATGGACCCGTACCTGGATGGACTAATGGGAAACAAGAAAAACCCAAAAAAGCCTCAAACCTACCCAAACACAACTTTTTGTTCCCAAAAGTTGTTTGGTGTGAAAGCTAACTTTGAAATCATGCACCAAAATCTCGCCGAAGCTGTGGAGAAAATTTTGCTTAAATAAGGCATGAAAAGCAAAGTCTGTTGTTTGTGGACGGACAATGTTCTCTTTAAGACATTTCAAATACCCACACAAACTCATGGTCTGAAAACCATATCGGTTAAGAAGACGAATCACAAAACAATGTTTTAAAGAGTGATTGAGGATAATTAAAATGCTAAGTTTGGGGGAGTTGATAACACCAAATTTTGTGATGTTTTTTGCCCTTATTTCGCTGTCAAATCTGCCCTTTTAAACTATTTTCCTCACCTTTTTGTCATGTTTTTGAATAAACAAGCCACACTACGCCCTTAACTCAATTCTATCATCTTTTGTAGGTTTCTCCTCGAATTTCGACTCACTTATCAGCAAAAAGGCCCGTCCCGGCCCACGAACGCGTTCCACCTGCATCAGCCTTCCTACCAGCCGGTCGACACGCTCGCTGCCTGACATAGGGCAACATGATACACTACCGTGTGACACGGGGGTGTTGCGCAAGATGGAGATGAAGAACTATATGCCATTTACCCGACAGGGAGCTGGACTCGCCATGACTACTGAAGTGTGTCGCGCGATACAAGCCACCCACCGGCAGGCTCCACTCATCACGATGACTGACATGCTTACATCCTGACATCCTTGTGTCGAGTGACACTCATATCGTGCATCCCTGAATCTGTGATGATAGACCTGATGGAGGACACATGGCACCCAGAGAACCACAATTTCCCCCAACCGCTGCCTATAAATAGCACCTACAGGACTCTGATGGGATGGGTTGAAATCTCGTAAAAGCTAACTGGGGAGAGAACCTGGAGCTAGCGTGTCGCGTCCCAGAGGTGTACCGAGAGATACTAGGTGAGCACTTCCCCGACCCAAGAGGGTGGGAATGGTTCACTTAGAATTTGTCCTGGTCACCACAACAGCCCGATGTCAACCAATAAGGACACCCGATATGAGTAACCCGACACCCTAAGCGATCTCTAGCCCGACATGATACTGAGCCCGATATGAATCACCTGTCACAGTGTGTCGCCTGAGAGGGTGGCGTCCCAACATCACCGTATCGGGCAAGGGAGATTTGGTCGGTATGTCTGCCCGTCATGGCCTATCGCCCGACAGGGAGTGCCTCCCAACACGGGCGTATCGGGAAGAACCCCAACCGGTATTGGGCTAGAGAGCTCTTAGGGATCTGCTGCTGCATGTCGCTCTACTACATCAAGGAGGCGATACTTATCTTTCTTTTTCAGTCATTTACTTTCTTTACTTATGCAATGTAACCAAACCTCTTTTATATAATGACTATGCTAATGGAATTAGAGAAGTTTTAAATATATTTTGCTTTATGTTTGGTTCCTTTTGTTGGATGGTTACTTTGTTTAGCATCCGAACTCTACCTTGCATGCTTGGATCATGTTTTGACTAGCTATCGAATCGTGTTTCCCACTACAGCGGCCTCGAAAGAGGTGTTGTAGCTCTAGTGTTTGGTCTGATCAGGGAGTACGAGAGTACCAAGGATCGGAGTTGGTTCAGTTTTCTTTTCACTCTAGCCCAAGGTCCAGCAACCTCGAGAGAGGTGTTGGTGCTTAGTTAGAGGTACCCTCTTTGAGAGAAGGGGTACTGGATGTTCCTGCTATTGCTTGTTTTACCAAAGTTTCCTCCTTCATTCCTTACCAAAGCAATAGTTTTATCTCCTTTGGTTCTGTTGCGCAAAAACCCCTAAAAACCGATAAATATTTAAAACCTAAATTTACCTAGTAACTCCAGTTGGAGATAGTTTTCTTTTTATTTTATCGATCTTAGCATGTTGTTCCCGCCAGGAACTTTATCCTCCTCTTACCCTTGTCTGAGTGTAATGTGTTGATTCCGTGTTCTTGACACTACCCCCCTTGTCCCTGTGGTTTGACCCCGATCGCTACTTCGGACCCCATCATCGTTACGGGGGCCTAAGAGTCGGGTAATTTAAAAGTCTGCCTACTTCAAATCTGCTCCTTTTGGGACACATGATTTAGGCCGGTCAGTAACCTATGGAGGTTTCATAGGATCTTGAGAAGCTAAGTGAAGAGTACATGGCATGAGAATGAACCTATAGACCCATAGATAACCATCTCTATGTGCATGTGGATGTGTTACCATGGAGGTAACCGGTATGGGGCTTGACCAAGGTAGGCAAGTTTCCATGATCCCTATGAAAGGATGAAAGTAAGCCCATGAATGCAGGAAGGGAGATGATGAATGCTTGGGTTAGGTTCTAAGTTGAACATGTACTATAAGATAATCCTAAGTCTATCCTAGGGTCAGGTAGGGATACGACTGATGGAAGTAGGAGTTAACTAATTCCCTAGTGCACATGACCATAGGGTCGGGAGGTAACCGCTATCATTATCTGAGGGCCATGGTTAGGAAATTGATCACCTTCATGAACTCATGGGACCCAAAGGGAAGATGAGTACGACACTCTCTGGAAGCATAAGGGAAAAGGGATGACCCCAAAAGTGCTGACACCCTATAGACCTAGAGGAGATGACTAAGGATTGTGTGGTGACCCAAGTAGGCTCGAGACCAGTTTTCCATGAAACTAACATTGATATCATGATGTTTGTGATGTGGAGACATAAGTTGCACGTTTCAACTTAGAATTGAAGGTGTACTGCAAAGGTGGGATGTACCATCTATACTCCTGGAATGGGAAGAACTTTGTATTTGGATGGCCGCCAAATGCTTATTTCTTCTTGTTATGGGAGTGAGAGATAGGACAGTACGCATGCCATACACCAAGGATAAAGATGATGTGATTTGGAACGTTTCTATGACGTATGAAGACAGAGATGATAACATACCCTAGTGGAGTGAATGATACATGGATGGTTTACAAACACTAAAAGTATTAGGGAAATCATCTTGTGAGGATGTTTTATCATGAGCTAGGTGGATTTTTTTTTGCAAGTGTTACAAGGAATCACAAGGTGGAGCCTGATAACTAAGAGGATGAGCCCAGAGTGTTCTTGATGAAGATAGACTTAGAGTTTGAGATGAGATGATAAGTATAATACATGGAGGTGTATGTTACCTAACACCTAAGGATAAGAAGTAGTAATGAATGCTCTTATTGAGATATAGTCTCTAGTTTAGCTGGAAGCTAGAAGAAGTTGAGGTTGTTAGGCTAACCATAAGTTGAGAAAAAGAGATAAGTTTGGCTAACACTCAGATATAATGAAATTAGTTGAACAAGACTAGTGGTTGTTTGGATAGTCGGCCTAGTCGTTGACGTGGTAGAAGGATGGTTGTAGAACCCTGGATACACTTCTTTGGATAGGAAGGTAATGAAACCCTATTGAGAGTGGTTTAGGGTTTCCAAGGAATCAATCTTGAGAAATCATGACATATCGGAGATTATGGTTTTAAGATCACCAAACACCGTGATACTACAAAGATAGTAAGTGATGATAGGACTTTGGTTGCTTGATGTGAAGTTGCATGTAGCATGTGGCCATGCAAGCCAGGAGGTGAAGGACGAACACCAGTAACCCAGTGTATCGATATAGAGGATAAAAGAGTCCCTGAGAGGGAATGGGAGTTCATCACTATGGATGTTGTGGTAAATCTCCCTTTGACCCAGAAGGTTAAGATGCAATATGGGTTATGGTAGATCGCCTTACCTAGATAACATGAGAAAGAAAGGAGTATTGTCAAGAGATAGATTCTGTTGAAATACATAAGAGAGAGAGAGAGATGGTTCAACTACACCATGATACAAGTTCAAAAGATCTTTAGTATGACCTAAAGGTTCACTTCCATAAGGTGGAAGTAGGTACATGAAGAACTCAGTGTCAGTACTGGCTATCACCCCTAACTAATGGACAATATTATCCAGACTAGAGGGTCTGATGAGAGCATGTGTGCTCATTCAGGGTGATACATAAAGACAGTTCTTAAGATGTGATGTTAACCACCATAGCCTTTATCGGGATGCAAGAAGTCTTATAGAGAGGTTGTGTCGGTCACCACTTCATTAAGATGATGTTGGTGAAGGAGGCCTCACAAAGGTCAGAAAAGAACCATAGTGTGTGTAGATGAAGTCGCTTTGATCGTGCAATGGCCGACAGAGAGCCTAGTGGTGACATGAGTCACTAGCTGATGCAAAGCAGACTGACGCACAGTTCACTGTGGGAGAATAGGTGATGTGAAAATCCGACCCCTCTAAGCTACAGCTGAGAAAGTTGAGTCCCCGATATATGGGTCCGTTTGAGATGGATTGGTGGAGATGGTTGTGTTTAGCCTTGCCCCTCAGGATAACATGATGTGTAATGTGTTCTATGAGTCCAATCTAGAGCACTATGTGAGGTATCCGAGCCATGTGCATACTGTTCAAGGTGTTGGACATGTTGATTGGAGTATCAGATTGATTGAAATCACAATTGACTGATTTTGTACAACCTGCACTCCCAACCGATCGGTTTAAGTGTTGAATCGGTCGGCTGAGGTTGTTGAACCGGTCGGCTCAAGTGTTGAACTGATCGGCTCATGGTCAGAGTGAAACGACCGGTTCAAGTGTTGAAACGATCGGTTCAACTGGTCCAACCGAGCAAGTAGGGAAAGTCAGGTCGGTGAGAATTTTCATTGCGTTTCACTTGCCCAATTTGATTGGAACAAGGATTGGTATTTGATACCAATTAGAACGAAAGAAGGAAAGTCAATCGGGAACTGATCAGGACCACGAACCGACCGGTTCAGAAGTGAATCGATCGGCTCATGGGTCCCAACCGATCGGTTGGTGTTCCAACCGACCAGTTCAGGTCCCCAACCGACCGGTTCAGGTTGCGAGTTGGTTGTTTTGTGGAAAATCTCGAACCCTTCTACTCCTGCTTTTAGTTCTGCATTGCCCGGGATGGAGAACCCTGTCCCATGACCCTCCTATATATAGGGGTATTAGGGGCTTCTCAAAGTACAACTCAGTGCAGTCAGTTGCTCTGCAAAGTTGTCGTTCTCTCTAGTTTTGGTAACTGAGAGAGAGCCCGAGCAAGTGCTTCCCAAAAGGGGAGGTGCAGCAAGGGAATGACAACTGCAGTTGCAATTGGAAGCAGGAGAGTGTGTTGGCGACTAGTACATCAATAGGAGGGTGTGACTCCTTCCACTTCCTTGTGGGACAAGGAGTGTGGAGTTCCAGGTGGTCCGTGTGGACTACTACAGAGGTAGGAGGACACTGCCGCTCAGGAGGACAACTATCATCCGACAGTCCGGTAGGAGGAGGAGGAGTCAGTCTCGGTGCGACCAGGAGCTGCACAGACACCGTCCAAGACTGGAGTTGAAGACCGCGCATAGCGCGAGGTATTGTTGTCGAGCAAGCCTCGGGACAAGGTATGATTCCACAAACCATCCTTTCCTATTATATAGACGTTGACGCGTTGCCTCGTGCTGGGTTTGGGGGAGAAAATTTTTGTTTCCGCTGCCTTCTCTGCCTCCCCTAAAACCCAATAGTGGTATCAGAGCCAGGTTAGTTGTTCTATATTTTAGGAATATCGATATGAACGATTTTGGTTTGTCACCTTTATTTATTGCATGCGATGTGAATAATATTGGCTTTATGCATGTCCAATCCTAAATCCACAAATCCCAATTACATATATGATATGTATTATTAATGCACTCGATATGTGTCTCCCTTAAACGAGTTTTGTGGTGGATGTGTGTAGCATGATTATGGCCTATAAACCCCTATCTGTGTGTGGTTGTTTGTGGTTGCTTGCATCTCGGTCTGCGCACTGATCTTCCTTCTCTTATTCCTGATGTAACTCGAAATAATTCGAGATTCTTTCCTACCTTTGCTCCCCCCGAATGTAACTCGGGGTTTCTTCTTTTAAGCAATGTAATAATAGGATAGATTTTATTTCCTGATTATGTCGATGACCGGCGGACATCAAGACAACAGCTGAAACGATCGGTTCAAGGTTTGAACCGATCGATTGACATTCCAGACGGTCGGTTCAAGGAGTGAACCGATCGGTTGATGACCTATCGAGGAGCGAGACGACCAGGTGGAGGACATGATGAGATGCACGACGTCCAGGCAAACCGATCGGTTGGAGGAGCCAACTGATCGGCTGGTGGCACCCAGACGACCGGCTGGAGAGTACAGATCATTCATGTGATGAGTTGATCAACTCAGATGGCAAGGCATAGATGTTCATCTTATACAGGTTGCATGTGATGTTGACCTAGATGACCGTGATTCCTCTTGGCTTGAGGAATCACATTAGGATGGCCATAATCATCGTTTTTTATCGTTTGTGCATGTTTTCTGTGGGATATAGCATGTATATGATACATACTATGTATTGTGGTGATTGGATATGTGTATGTATATAAAAACCAAATCCCTCATTAAAATATTAAGTTTTCGATGCCTTCCAATTGTGACACACGTGAAAAGCTTGATCGACCAAGTGTGGGCACGCCCTAGCGTGGTACACCGTCTATCGCGTGGAAGCATGAAGGATGAACGTGTGGGTTTGCCCTAGCAGGGTGCATATTCATCATGTTTTCTTTGGGTCGGACTTAACAAGGTAATCTAGATGGGATCTAGTACCTTGAGGCATGGATATGATCATTGCAAAGAGTTGTATATGACATCTTATCAAGAGTTGTATATGATGCAATTGGCAAGAGTTGCCTACCTGAGAGATCTAAGTTGTGGGCGATCAGCCCTAGCTGACTCATGACTTAGAGGATTTCAGGATCTTGCCCACTAGAAGGTTGTACACTGCAATCTTCCGAATTGATGGTGAGGGCTATCAATTTGATGTAAAATAGTGGGAGTGATAATTAATTAAAGGCCTAATTATATCGTCAAACTTTCAAATCAATCAAATAAGTCAAAATGAGTTTTGGACTAAAATTGCATATTTTCCTTTTATAGTACAAATGACGATAAACAACAATCACTTCTCGTTGCGATCGGTCCTTGAAAAGGACAAGCTTAATGGGACAAACTTCCATGACTGGTATCGGACATTGAGAATTGTTCTCACTCAAGAGTGAAAGCTCTATGTCCTGGATACTCCAATTCCAGAGGAACCCGCTCCTAATGCACCAAAGGCAGAAAGAGATGCTTACAAGAAGCATGCTGATGATGCCATTGATGCAAAGTGCTTGATGTTATGTTCTATGAACCATGAGTTGCAAAGACAGCATGAGAACATGGGTGTCATTGAGATGATTCAGCATCTCAGGAACATGTATGAAGATCAGGCACGACAAGAGAGATACAATGTTTCTAGGGCGCTGTTCAAGTGCGTCATGACAGAAGGAGATCCAGTTGGTCCTCACACACTCAAGATGATTGGGTATGTGGAGAACCTGCAAAGACTAGGATTTCCACTGAGCCAAGAGTTGACTACTTACGTGATACTGCAATCGTTGCCAGAATCATACAGTCAGTTTGTGATGAACTACAACATGAACAACTTTGATAGGCCACTGTCAGAGTTGTTGGGCAAGTTGAGGACAGCCGAGATACAGATGAAGAAGGACAAGCCCAAGTCTGTTATGGTGATCACAGGCAAGAAAGGCAAGTCCAAGCGCAAGGGCAAGGGCAAAGCTAAGAAAGGTTCTGATGCTAGCCAGGAGCCCAAGACGACTTCATCTCTCAAGGCCAAGGGAGGCGTGACCAAGAAAGGAAATTGCCACCACTGTCAAAAGCCAGGACATTAGAAAAGGAATTGTCCTCTCTATCTGGAAGAACAAAAGAAGAAGGAGGCGACTAAAGCCTCTACTTAAAGGTGTCATGAAAGTAAACTTGTAACACTTTTTGAGGTATATGATACCAAGATGTAAAGTGTAAAGCACTCATAATTGGGGCAAGTGTTGCCACCATAGATAGAGTACTTTAGTTTATTTTCAGCCTACAAGGCATGTAATACAGTTATGAACTGCTATTTCATATATTGATAAAAGATAGAAACACTTTATTTTGCATATTGTATGACAATGATGGCAATTAATAAAGTTGAGTTTTGAATCTTAAAGATATGATCTTTGTGGCAATGCCTTGTTTACCTTGTGGTATTCGATATGCATAAGATAAAATGATAGCTAAAAGTTATTAGATAACTCAAACAATCAAATTAGCATCAATCATGAGAAATTCATTTCTAGTTTCCATGTGATGGATAAATCTAGACTCTTTTGGTTAGAGAACCAGTAAGAGACATGAATATCTTGGACATGATTAATCAATCTTCACTAATGGTAGTGAGAGAATGATTATCCTATTAGGTATAATACATGTGATGTATTTACATACCTATTGGAATGAGTGCTAATACTTCAAATGGTGTTTAGAGAAATACCAATATGAGTATCTTGAAGTGTTCAAGATTATCATAGATGAAGTACAAATTTGGTAAAGTGTTAATTCTTGATGAGATCAATGAATGAAATACTTGGACCAAATGTTTGAGATCCTTTTGAGTGATTATGATAGTGTATCATAGTGAACTCATGATTAAGGCATGGTGATGTCTAAATCAAGAAGGAATCATACTCTAAGGAGTTAGAGAATGATTATCAAATAACTGAATTCTTCTTAATAAATGAATACTCCACACTAATAAAAGAAATTGAGAATCACAAGGGTTGTGAGTTCTTATATCTTTAACAGATACACCTCAATTATCTATGTGATAAGTTGTTCATGTGATGAGTCAACTATCTAGATGAATATGAGGAATCGAATTCTGAATTATGGTTTATGACCATTGCATCCTAAATGACATCCATGTCAACCATAAGGTGTGACCTTCATGGTAGAACTCATTGGATGAAATCCATAAGTGCATATGAGTCTTAAATGTTAAGACACATGGTTAACATTTTGAAAAGGATGATGCTTGTTGATTGCAACTTAGTGAAAAAGACATTTGGCATATGGATACTAAAACCACATTCCTATGAGGAATAAATCAAGGATGTGTACGTGACACAACCTATAAGGTTTATGAATCCACTAATGCAAATGAAGTCTATAAGTTACAATGGACTAATCAATGTGATTGATTGAGTACAAGCAACTCAGAATTGGATCTTTACTTTGATAATATAGTCAAAAGGTTTGACTGATATGTCAAAGATAAAGAAGGGATCTGTGATTTAGTGGGAGCGTGTTCACATTCCACATGTTGATGTGAAATGGGAATGTTCTAGAATGGAAATCCAAAAGTGGAAATTATCTTTAAGGAAGATAGAGATGTTTCCTATGTGATAGGAATAGAGATCTATAGAGATAGTTCTCGAAAATATCTTGACCTGAAAAGAGAAAGCATACATTGGCAATATGTACCGAAGTGTTCAGTATGCACAGATTCAGTGGGAGAAAACTTGTCCATGTTACATGGAGTCAGTATCCCAAGGCCAAGTGTCCAATTCTTATGAAGAATGAGAACACTAAGAATAGATGTGAATCTATCATGTATGTAATCATCCCATTATCTTGCATGCATAGATATGGCAAGAATAAAATGCATTCATCATTTTGTATGTATGACATGACAATATGATGTGCTCATCCTGATAACTCGTATGTGGGACATGACAAGTGGATGTCTGTCTACTTCCAGTAAGGGTTATTGGAATACCATGAGAACTTGATAGGTACTTGGGAAGTACTAGTTCTATGGAGATAAGGAAGAGTTCGATGTAAATAGTTACATTGATGCGAACTTCTGAAAGGACAGAAAATTGATCGCAAAACATATATATAGGATATATAAAAGTGAAAGTTTGTTGATAATTGGAAGTGTTCCAATAAAACCATTTAAAAGGAAATGTGGAGTATCTATGCGTTAGAGAACAGCAGTAGATACTATATGGATCTGGATGTTCATGAGATGAACTTATAAGACATTCCGCTCATTGATGACAAGTCTAGAATCCTTGATCATGCAATGTGGCTAAAGGTTAGCAAGGAATAATAGATCGCATATTACGGCAACTCCATCTCATATGTGTGATGTACAACAAAGAGATGAGAGACATGCAATTACACTGACTTTGGCAAGGTGTTGCCATTACTCACTATGTTGGCACTCGAGTAGAATGACATGTGGAACATGTTTGAAGATCACTATGAATATGATTCAAGGGTGATGGGCTCGCACTGCAAGTCGGAGTATGTTGGTATGTATGCCCTGAGAGACAATCATGGGATGATTGGTGGGATACATTAAGATTGATTTGATAAACAACAAAGGCAAGCTTCCAATTCTTTGTGGTTCAGTCATATGAGATAGTGATAGAACAGATTGAATGTATAGAGAATGACATTACTCAATGACGTATGCCTTTAGGTTAAGGACCTGAACGATGAGATCATACGTATGCTAAGAGTTTGTACATTCTTGTTATGTCCCTTGTTGGATGTCATTGTGGAAGGTAGATAGACAACAATGACACACAAGACTAGATTGTGGTGTTGGTTGATGACAGAATCTCATTAGTCATGATATAGAGATATCAAACCAAACACATAGGTACTTGTTAGAGAACAAGTGTACCAGACAGACCCACCGTGAGTTTGACACATGGAACCATGACATGGTAGTCACAGTCAGTACTCACAGTGATGGTTGTGAGTGTGATTCTTTGACCTGAAATCACTACACTCAACACATGTCATTGGGCACACTTTGACATCATCAAACGTAGTCCTGCAACATGGGTTGTTATAAAGGTGATGATTGGGTGGCTTTGACACATGGGGCTTTTGAGGGGTGAGTGATAGATATGGGATTTGTCCCTCCTGAGTGAGTTTGATATCCAAGGCCACTTGATGAGTAGGATTGAGATAGGCGTGCACACGCATGTGTGAATCAGTATGTGATATTGATGTCATACATATCTCGTTCAATCTACTATGAGATCAAGAAAGTGAATGAACGTTGACAGGATGACTGTTCCATGCCTCGAGTTCATTCGGGATATCAGTGACAAAGGAATTATACATTCGTTGTAACACCATTCACGGATTGTAGGATTGAAAGTTGTTCTCCAACTTTCTACTTTCACTTGGGTAGCACTGATGTGTGACTAGGCACCACTCTTTACTTGTGAAGTCATAAGTGTTATGGACTTTCACTGCCAACGTGAAATGGACCTGCAGGGTCACACACATAGGATTTAACCTGGAAGAGGAGTTTTGTCCACAAGAAACGTTTAGATTGATTACTAAAGGAGTTTAGCAGTTCAATTAAGCACTCAATTGATTGATAGCTCAATATCTTACTGTTCAAGGTGTTGGACATGTTGATTGGAGTATCAGATTGATTGAAATCACAATTGACTGATTCTGCACAACCTGCACTCCCAACCGATCGGTTCAAGTGTTGAACCAGTCGGCTGAGGTTGTTGAACCGGTCGGCTCAAGTGTTGAACCGATCGGCTCATTGTCAGAGTGAAACGATCGGTTCAAGTGTTGAACGATCGGTTAAACTGGTCCAACCGAGCAAGTTGGGAAAGTCAGGTCGGTGAGAATTTTCTTTGCGTTTCACTTGCCCAATTTGATTGGAACAAGGATTTGTATTCGATACCAATTAGAAATGAAATAAGGGAAGTCAATCGGGAACTAATCAGGACCACGAACCAACCGGTTTAGAAGTGAACCGATCGGCTCATGGGTCCCAACCGATCGGTTGGTGTTCCAACCGACCGATTCAGGTCCCCAACCGACCGGTTCACTTGTGAGCCGATCGGTTCAGGTTACGAGTTGGTTGTTTTGTGGAAAATCTTGAACCCTTCTACTCCTGCTTTTAGTCCCGCATTGCCCGGGATGGAGAACCCTGTACCATGACCCTCCTATATATATAGGGGTATTGGGGGCATCTCAAAGTACAACTCAGTGCAATCAGTTTCTCTACAAAGTTGTCGTTCTCTCTGGTTTTGGTAACTGACAGAGAGCCTGAGCAAGTGCTTCCCAAAAGGGGAGGTGCAGCAAAGGAAGGACAACTGCAGTTGCAACTGGAAGCAGGAGAGTGTGTTGGCGACTAGTACGTCAACAGGAGGGTGGGAATCCTTCCACTTCCTTGTGGGACACGGAGTGTGGAGTTCCAGGTGGTTCGTGTGGACTACTACAGAGGCGGGAGGACACTGCCGCTCAGGAGGACAACTGTCATCCGACAGTCCGATAGGAGGAGGAGTCGTCAGTCCCAGTGTGACCAGGAGCTGCACAGACAGTGTCTAAGACCAGAGTTGAAGACCGTGTATAGAGTGAGGTATTGTCTCCGAGCAAGCCTCAGGACAAGGTATGATTCCACAAACCATCCTTTCCTATTATATAGACGTTGACGCGTTTCCTCGTGCTGGGTTTGGCAGTGAAATTTTTTGTTTCCATTGCCTTCTCTGCCTCCCCTAAAACCCAACATCTATGGCAGCAACACTTGCTCCAATGATGGGTACTTCTTTCTTGGTCCTTTCACAAAGGTTGTCACCTCTTTGAGGATATTGCATATCATATATGACATATCCATATATTGGTATCATATACCTCGGATAAAGAAGCGATTCATTTCATGATACCTTAGGTGGAGATCTCCATCCCCTCCTTCAACTTCTTTTGTTCTTCCAGATATAGAGGGTAATTCCTCATACACCCTTTCCCCGTGTGCCTTGAGGTTGAAGACGGCTTGGACTGATGGCTATCATCAGAACACTTCTTTGCTTTTCCCTTGTCCTTGCCCCTTAAGAATTACATTTCTTTGATCACATCAAAGATTATGGTTTGTCTTTCTTCATCTTTGCCTCTACTATCCTCAACATGTCCAACAACTTTGTCAATGCTTGTCAAAGTCATTCATGTTGTAGCTTATCATGAACTGTATGATTTTGCAACACTTGCAGTATCATACCAATAGCCAACTCTTGGCTCAGAGGGAATCCTTCTTAGTCAGGTTTTTCCACATACCCAATCACATTGAGTGTGTGAATACCTTACTGGATCTCCTTCTATCATGACATACTAGGACAGTATCTTGGAGACATCATATGTCTCATGTTGTCTCTACAACTCATAGTTCATAGAACACAACATCAAGCACTCCTCATCAATGTCTTCCTCGGTATGCTTCCATAAGCATACTTTTAGTCGTTGATGTGGTGGGATTGAGTTCATCTGGTCTTGGTAGGACTTGGAGCTTTCACTTCTTTGAGAACACTTCTCATCATCCTAACCAGTCGTGGAATTATTCCCATTTAATTTTTTGGTCTCAAAGACCAATCACAAATAAAGTGATTTGTTGATTAACCATTTATTTTAACAAAAGGAAATATATGCAATTTTAAGTCCAAAACTTCTTTTGACTTGTTTGATTGATTTGAAAAGTTGACGATAAAAATTAGGCCTTTAATTAATTATCGCTCCCACTATTTTACTTCAAATTGATAGCCCTTACCATCATATTGGAAGATTGGAGCGTACAACCTTCTAGTGGGCAAGATCCTGAAATCCTCTAAGTCATGAGTCAGCTTTGGCTGATCGCCCACAACTTAGATCTCTCAGGTAGGCAACCCTTGCCAATTGCATCATATGCAACTCTTGTTGAATGAACATGCACAACACCTTGCCATGAACATTCCTTGCCTCTGGGCTTAGACGCTCTAAGAATCACCAGTTAAGTCTAACCCAAAAGCCGACACAGTAGAACATGCACCTTGCTTTGGCAGAACCTACATGTCTACCCTTCTTCCACAAGATAGACGGCGCACCACACTTTGGTGTAACCTACGCTTGGTCGATCGAGATTTTCATGTGTTCCGCTAATGGAAGGCATATAAGACTTAATATTTTTATGAGGGATTTGGTTTTTATACATATACATATCCAATTACCACAATATATAGTATGTATCATATACATGCTATATCCCACAGAAAACATGCACAAAATGATAAAAGCGATGATTATGGCCATCCTAATGTGATTCTTCGAGCCAAGAGGAATCACGGTCATCTAGGTCTACATCACATGCAACATGTATAGGATGAACTCTGTGCCTTGCCATCTGAGTAGATCAACTCATCACATGAATGATCTGTTCTCTCTAGCCGGTCGTCTGGGTGCCACCAGCCGATCAGTTGGCTTCTCCAACCGATCGGTTCGCCTGGTCGTCGTGCATCTCATCATGTCCGCCACACAGTCGTCTCGCTCCTCGATCGGTCATCAACCGATCGGTTCACTCCTTGAACCGACCGTCTGGAGCATCAACCGATCGGTTCACGCCTTGAACCGATCGTTACAGTTGTTGTCTTGATGTTCGCCGGTCTTCGACATAACAGGAAATAAAATCTATCCTATTATTACATTGCTTAAAAGAAGAAACCCCGAGTTACATTCGGGGGGAGCAAAGGTAGGAAAGAATCTCGAATTATTTCGAGTTACATCAGGAATAAGAGAGGGAAGATCAGTGCGCAGATCCAGATGCAAGCAACCACAAACAACCACACACAGATAGGGGTTTATAGGCCATAATCATGCTACACACATCCACCACAAAACGTGTTTAAGGGTGATGCGTATCGAGTGCATTAATAATACATATCATATATGTAATTGGGATTTGTGGATTTAGGATTGGACATGCATAAAGTCGATATTATTCGCATCGTATGCAATAAACAAAGGTGACAAATCAAAATCGATCATATCGATATTCCTAAAATATAGAACAATTGAAGTGGCTCTGATACCACTATTGGGTTTTAAGGGAGGCAGAGAAGACAACGGAAACAAAAATTTTCTCCCCCAAACCCAGCACGAGGAAACGCGTCAACGTCTATATAATAGGAAAGGATGGTTTGTGGAATCATACCTTGTCCCAAGGATTGCTTAGCGATAATACCTCGCGCTATGTGCGGTCTTCAACTCCGGTCTTGGACGACGTCTGTGCAGCTCCTGGTCACACCGGGACTGACGACTCCTCCTCCTACCGGACTGTTAGATGACAGTTGTCCTCCTGAGCGGCAGAAATCTCCTGCCTCTGTAGTAGTCCACACGGACCACCTGGAACTCCACTCTCCTTGTCCCACAAGGAAGTGGAAGGAGTCACACCCTCTTGTTGGCGTACTAGTCACCAACAACCTCTCCTGCCTCCAGTTGCAACTGCAGTTGTCCTTCCCTTACTACACCTCCCTTTGTGGGAAGCACTTGCTCGGGCTCTCTCTCAGTTACCAAAACCAGAGAGAACGACAACTTTGCAGAGCAACTGGTTGCACTGAGTTATTCTTTGAGAAGACCCCAATACCCCTATATATATAGGAGGGTCATGGGACATGGTTCTCCATCCCGGGCAAAGCGGGACTAAAAGCAGGAGTAGAAGGGTTCGAGATTTTCCATAAAAGCAACCAACTTGCAACCTGAACCGATCGGTTCACAAGTGAACTGGTCAGTTGGGACCCATGAGCCGATCGGTTCACTTCTAAACCGGTCGGTTCGTGGTCCTGATCAGTTCCCGATTGACTTTCATTCTTTTGTTTCTAATTGGTATTGAATACCAATCCTTGTTCCAATCAAATTGGGAAAGTGAAACGCAAGAAAATTCTCACCGACCTGACTTCCCAACTTGCTCGGTTGCACCAGTTGAACCGATTGTTTCAACACTTGAACCGATCGTTTCACTCTGACCATGAGCCGATCGACTCAACACTTGAGCCGACCGGTTCACCAAGCTCAGCCAATCGGTTGGGAGTGCAGGTTGTACATAATCAGTCAATTGCGATTTCAATCAATCTGATACTCCAATCAATGCGTCCAACACCTTGAACCAAATGATATTGAGCTATCGACTAATTGAGTGTTTAATTGAACTACTAAACTCCTTTAGTAATCAATCTAAACATTTCTTGTGGACAAAACTCCTCTTCCAGGTTAAATCCTATGTGTGTGACCCTGTAGGTCCATTTCACGTTGGCAGTGAAAGTCCATAACACTTATGACTTCACAAGCAAAGAGCGGTGCCTAGTCACACATCAGTGCTACCCAAGTGAAAGTAGAAAGTTGGAGAACAACTTTCAATCCTACAATTCGTGAATGGTGTTACAGCGAATGTATAATTCCTTTGTCACTGATATCCCGAATGAACTCGAGGCATGGAACAGTCATCCTGTCAACATTCATTCACTTTCTTGATCTCAGAGTAGATTGAAGGAGATATGTATGACATCAATATCACATACTGATTCACACATGTGTGTGCACACCTATCTCAATCCTACTCATCAAGTGGCCTTGGATATCAAACTCACTCAGGATGGACAAATCCCATATCTATCACTCACCCCTCAAAAGCCCCATGTGCCAAAGCCACCCAATCATCACCTTTATAACAACCCATGTTTTAGGACTGCGTTTGATGATGTCAAAGTGTGCCCAATGAGATGTGTTGAGTGTAGTGATTTCAGGTCTAAGAATCACACTCACCACCATCACTGTGAGTACTGACTGTGACTACCATGTCATGGTTTCATGTGTCAAACTCACGGTGGGTCTGTCTGATACACTTGTTCTCTAACAAGTACCTATGTGTTTGGTTTGATATCTCTATATCATGACTAATGAGATTCTTTCATCAACCAACACCACAATCTAGTCTTGTGTGTCATTGCTGTCTATCTACCTTCCACAATGACATCTGACTAGGGACATAACAAGAATGTACAAACTCTTAGCATCCGTATGATCTCATCGTTCAGGTCATGAACCTGAAGGCATACGTCATTGAGTATTGTCATTCTCTAGACATTCAATCTGTTCTATTACTATCTCATATGACTGAACCAGAAAGAATTGGAAGCTTGCCTTTGATGTTTATCAAATCAATCTTAATGTATCCCACCAATCATCCTATGATTGGCTCTCAGGGCATACATACCAACATATCCAAAGGTGAACCTAGGGTTCCTAGGCCTAAGAGGGGAAGCAGTGTATCTAATGCTCATGATGAGATTTGAGTCTCTATAGTTTCAATCATGGTACTCCTCATGTGTAGAGGTAAAGGAAACCCCTTAAGTTAAGGGTATGTTTGATGAACCCCTCACGACTAAGTGAATGACATGAGAAGGTATGATTGTGATCTAGTGTTGAGGAAAGAGAACAAGTATGACCTAGCATGGTTTAATATTTGGTCTACTTGTGCCCTAGTAGTTGCTGGGTTAAGCATGATCATGTGAATATAAACCCTAAGGATGTTTGTGACCTTGTTGTCAAGAGGTGTAGTTTCCTCCCATCCTGGGAGAGGGACCCCTTGGTAGGGAGTTTACCAGTTTGGTTGGTTTTGAGGTAACCTAAGGAGGTTTCATAGGATCTTGAGAAGCTAAGTGAAGAGTACATGGCATGGGAATGAACCTATAGACCGATAGATAACCATCTCTATGTGCATGTGGATGTGTTACCATGTAGGTAACTGGTATGGGGCTTGACCAAGGTAGGCAAGTTGCCATGATCCCTATGAAAGGATGAAAGTCAGCCCATGAATGCAAGAAAGGAGATGATGAATGCTTGGGTAAGGTTAGAAGTTGAACATGTACTATAAGAGAATCCTAAGTCTATCCTAGGGTCAGGTAGGGATACGACCGATGGAAGTAGGAGTTACCTAATTCCCTAGTGCACATGACCATAGGGTCGGGAGGTAACCGCTATCATTGTCTGAGGGCCATGGGTTACGAGATTGATCACCTTCATGAACTCATGGGACCCAAAGGGCAGATGAGTTGGGCACTCTCTGGATGCATAAGGGAAAATGGATGACCCCAAAAGTGTCGGCACCCTATAGACCTAGAGGAGATGACTAAGGATTGTGTGGTGACCCAAGTAGGTTCGAGACAAATTTTCCATGAAGGTAACTTTGATATCATGATGTTTGTAATGTGGAGACATAAGTTGCACGTTTCAACTTAGAATTGAAGGTGTAATGGAAAGGTGGGATGTACCATCTATATTCCTGGAATGGGAAGAACTCTGTATTTGGACGGCCGCCAAAGGCTTATTTCTTCTTTTTATGGGAGTGAGAGATAGGACAGTAAGCATGACATACACCAAGAATAAAAATGATGTGAGTTGGAACGTTGCTATGAGGTATGAGGATAGACATGATAACATACCCTAGTGGAGAGAATGATACATGGATGGTTTGCAAACACTAAGAGTATTAAGGAAATCATCTTGTGATGATGTTTTATCTTGAGCTAGGTGGATTTTTTTTGCAATTGTTACAAGGAATGACAAGGTGGAGCCTGATAACTAAGAGGATGAGCTCAGAGTGTTCTTGATGAAGATAGACTTGGAGTTTGAGATGAGATGATAAGTATGATACACGGAGGTGTATGTTACCTAACACCTAAGGATAAGAAGTAGTAATGAATGCTCTGGTTGTGATATAGTGTCTAGTTTAGTTGGAAGCTAGAAGAAGTTGAGGTTGTTAGGCTAACCATAAGTTGAGAAAAAGAGATAAGTTTGGATAACACTTATATATAACAAAATCAGTTGAACAAGATTAGTGGTTGTTTGGATAGTCGGCCTAGTCGTTGACGTGGTAGAAGGATGGTTGTAGAACGCTAGATACCCTTCTTTAGATAGGAAGGTAATGAAACCCTATTGAGAGTGGTTTAGGGTTTCCAGGGAATCGATCTTGAGGAATCATGACATATTGGAGATTATGGTTTTAAGATCACCAAACATCGTGATACTACAAAGATAGCAAGTGATGATAGCACTTTTGCTGCTTGATGTGAAGTTGCATGTAGCATGTGGCCATGCAAGCTAGGAGGTGAAGGATGAACATGAGTAACCTAGTGTATCGATATAGAGGATAAAAGATTCCTTGAGATGGAATGGGAGTTCATCACTATTGATGTTGTGGTAAGTCTCCCTTTGACCCAGAAGGTCAAGATGCAATATGGGTTATGGTAGATCACCTTACCTAGATAACTTGAGAAAGAAAGGAGTATTGTCAAGTGATATATTATGTTGAACTACATAAGAGAGAGAGAGAGAGAGAGATGGTTCAACTACACCATGATACGAGTTCAAAAGTTCTTGAGTATGACCTAAAGGTTCACTTCCATAATGTGGAAGTAGGTACATTAAGAACTCATTGTCAGTACCGCCTATCACCCCTAACTAATGGATAGTATGATCTAGACTAGAGGGTCTAATGAGAGCATGTGTGCTCATTAAGGGTGATACATAGAGACAGTTCTTAAGATGTGATGTTAACCACCATAGCCTTTATCGAGATGCAAGAAGTCTTATAGAGAGGTTGTGTCAGTCACCACTTCATTAAGATGATGTTGGTGAAGGAGGCTGCATGAAGGTCAGAAAAGAACCATAGTGTGTGTATATGAAGTCGCTTTGATTGTGCAATGGCCGAGAGAGAGCCCCGTGGTGACATGAGTCACGAGCTGATGCAAAGCAGACTGACACGTAGTTCACTGTGGGAGAATATGTGATGTGAAAATCTGACCCCTCTAAGCTACAGCTGAGAAAGCTGAGTCCCCGATATATGGGTCCATTTGAGATGGATTGGTGGAGATGGTTGTGTTTAGCCTTGCCCCTCAGGATAATATGATGTGTAATGTTTTCCATGAGTATGATCTAGAGCACTATGTGAGGTATCCAAGCCATGTGTTGAGCCCTGAACCTATTCAGCTTTTGAGAAGTTGAAATGTCCTGAGTCACCTATGAGGGTATGATATACCAAGGTAAGAAGGAACTCAGATGGAAGAATATGAGATGATGAAGGTTCTTGGGATGCACCATGGAAAGGGTGATGCCACATGGGAGCCCTGATGGACGTATGAAAGGCTTATCCTTAACTATTTGTTTGCTTGATGGAATTTTGAGGGCAAAATTCTTATAAGAGGGGAAGGATGTTACAACCCCAATTTTTGGGTTCCTTTGGTGAGGAATGTAATTTCTCACATTAAAGATATTGGAACAAACAATGATATAATTTGTTTTGAATAAATGGATTTTGTTTACAATAGCCTTGATGATTTTGTTGTGGGCTTTATTGGCTATTGGGCCCAATAACAAGGAAATTCAATTAATAAATGAATAATTGAGTTTTTGAGAAAAGAGAGATGTGGAAACCTGTGGAAGGCAAAAGAATGCAATCCAAGGATGGATTTCGTGCCTCTTAGGATTCCTTGGGTTCCAAGGAGTCCAAAGTTGCAAAGAAAAGGCAATAAGAAAAGAAAATATTAATTAAGTATTTCTTTATTAAGAAATAACTTGAAAATAATGATGAAATGTGGAAAATAAGTGAAAAGAGGTATAATTGAGTTATCCTTTGTGGAATTTTGTATCCCAAGGATTTCTAATGATAAAAGGAATGCCAATGAGGAAAATAGAAAAGAAATAAAGAGAATTCCTCAAAAAGAGCTATTTTAATATAAAATACACATGATAATGAAGAAATAATGCATTTAGATGCATCTAGAAGGATAATGAGTATCCAATAAAAAGGATTTCGAAATAATAGAGTTTCTTGGGATCCAAGAAGTCCCAATGAAGAAAAAGAAAGAGAAAATACCAATAATAGAAAATAAGAAGATCATGTGAATACATTATTAACGGATAATGTGGTATTGCTAAAAAAGAGAGTATTTTCTAATAAAGGAAAATAGGATTTCGTGCCTATAGATTAAAAAGAAAGAACAAAGAGAATAAGAGTGATAATTTTCGAAATATTAATATCAAAAGAAGAAGGAAGGTTAAAGGGATAATGAGGAGAGAGAAGAATACTCCTCCTTGATGGAATAGATTTCCTTTAAAGGGTGGGACTCAGTTTCTCTTGGATCAACATCTCTAAATGTGGATACACTCACCCTATATAAAGGGGTAAAACCCTGGTCGAGATCCCGAGAGATCCCACGCAATGCAACCCCTCCTTCTTCATCTTTTTGTGCTAACCCTAACCAAGAGAGTATAAGGCGGTTTCAGGGGCATTAGCGGTTGTGGCGCGATCTTGGTGGAAGCACGAAGCAACCATGAAGATCCAGGGTGGTTAGCTACTCTTCCCTTGCTTCCATCTCCTCTCATATCACCCAGCGGACCTACAGGCTTGTGCCGCGTTGGGCACAGCCGTCCGCCCAATTCCGGCCACCTCAACCGCAGCTACGGACCTCCGCAGGAGTGGTGGAGGGTGGCGGAAGCCAAGGGACCGTCGCTGGTGATCTAGGGGTGCAGGGGAGGTGAGGAAGGAACCCCTCGAGCCGCTAAAGTAGGCCGCGGACTAGGGTTCGCGAGGTTGTGTGTGACAAAGGCGGTTTGGACCGTTTTACCCTCCCACAGATTGAAGAGCTGGAAACTTAACCAGAGGGCAATCACGTCATTTCGTCATGTTTCCAAAGTGCCCAAGCAACGTTGCATGGAGTCGAGTGATGTGGCGCGCTCCAGTTGGTCCAAGTAAGGTTTCCTTGCAAAAATCATAATTAAATATCGGTAGCTCGTATAGACACGCATAACATATGAAAATTGCTCAGAAAAATGAGGGGAATCTAATAAAAATAAAATTGAAGCTTGATTCTGATTGCAATTCAAAAAGTATATAAGGATGCTATCTTTAATAGTTTAATCAATGGAAAATCTTAACCTTTGATGATTAACAAATTAGAAAGGCTTAAATGAGTATATAAAGTTGATATTTACATGTTAATGATGAAAAGGATCACTAAAATCGAAAAAGATGAACTTTGCATATAATTAGTTTAATTTAGAGTTTATATGCATAAATAGGCTTTAATGGGCCTTGAAACCCTAATGTTGGTAATTAGGACTACTAATGGCTTTAATTATTTGATTTCATGGTTATAAGATATTTCAAGCATTAAAGTTCCTAATTTGTGGATAAATACTCTAAATGTAGTAATTAGGGTTTTCTGATGAATAAAAGATAGAATTAATGGTAAATCAAGTTCATATAAAAATTAGACAATAATGAACTTGGAATTAATGACAAATAAGCATAATGATCTTGTCATGGACTAAAAGGATAAAAAATAGTAGCTTTAATGTAAAAGAGGTTTAAGTGGCTTAATTAATGGATAAGTATGCCTTTAATCTGAAATAGAGGGTTAGATGTTGATATAATTAGGGTTTGTGATCAATTGCGTTAAATTAGGGTTTAAAGTAGTAAAAGATGAAGGGAAACCCTAATTGCAATAGAAACCCTAAAAGTGGACTAGAAACCCTAGGAAGTGAGCTAGATTTAATAGATCTTAATGACCTGAGTAATAAAAGGAAAATGTATAATTGTTTCAGGATCTTGTTGAATGCTTGATTGCCTATTGGTTGATTGGATTATTTCTGTCTCACATCAGCTTGACAGGTATGTGGTTACGCCTATGAATATCCCGAATTAGTTTCTCGAAGATTTTCGAGGTTTTATCGATGAATTGAATTAAACTGTTGGTTGCATTTAATTCATGCAAATTATAATGTGAATATGACTATCACATAAGAGATGTGCCTACTAGCTCAGATCCTAGTCCCCTCTGTAGCTTTATCGATTGACCTAGTAAATGGCTACCAATGGGGTAGATCCATCAGGTCATTAAATGACTTAGTAAATGGCTACCAATGGGGTAGGTCCATCAAGTCATCATGAGTTAGGGATTGGGCTACCTTTGGGTAGGGCCGTGCGACTCTATAACCCTAGGAATTGGCTACCTGTGTGGTAGGACCATGGGGGTAAGGATCTACCATATGAGAGATGTAGTATCCATGTCCACTGCAGGGACGGTACAGAGATAGGGGATAGGCAAGGATTGATTAGTATTGTTTAAAACGTAATCTTGGATGTTAAATGATATTTGGTTGACTACATTGTTAACATAGTTGCACAATTATTGTTTCCTCCACATACCAGCTTCTTGTTGACCGATGTTTTGTTTGTTGGCGTTTTAGGTACAAATGAAAAGAACAAACAGTATTGTGGCATATGTAGAACTAAATGAGAAATAGCATACATAGGAGGATTAGTTAGAGTAGTATCTTCATGGATAGAAGTTTAGAAATTCCAACTTTTAAAAGGTAAGTAAAGTTTTTATTTTATACCAATTTTCAGTTTAGTAGTAGAATTTCATAGTTATTACTGATTATTTGTCAAAACTTTGATCCTGTTAATTGAATAACAGCTCTGACCTTCGGGTCTCCCTTAATTGGGGGTTACCAGGAGGCGGGGTCGTTACAATTGGTATCAGAGCATAGGTTCCTCACTTATTCTTTAATAAATATTAAATTTTACAAATTCTATATTACCCAAGGGAGTTATTAGAGGATTATCCGAAAGACAGAGGTGTCTAGAAAAGGATCATGACTGGGGGCTGGCAATATTTTCCTCCGCACCACTAGTCAGAATACGCGGACTCCCAGATCCGTGTGTCTGTCTAGCCAAAGTCTTAGGGTATGAATTAAAATTAGATACCTTTAGGACTCTCTCATCTTGTTCATCCCTTCTCAACTCAAATTCTTTTAAGGACATTAAGGATTAGGGTTTTCTCTCTTCTCCTCACCCTCTTGAGGTATGGGTAAGGTTAATAAGGTCTAAGGAATCCTCCACCAAATTAATGAAAAGCATGTAAATAATATGTCATGGGCATAAGCTTAATAGTGTAAGCATAAAGGAATAGATACATGCTTAGGTCGTATGACATGAGTTGTCATTGCCCTCAGGAGAGACCTGAGGATAGACCTCCTTGGAAGGAGTGTGAGTAGAGAGGATTAGTCTTGGAGGTAGATACCTCCATTAAAAGTATAGACCTAGCACATCCTTTGAGGATGATGTTAACCCTAACCCTAAGTGAAGGTTAGAGAGAGAGATGACATGATGAGTTAGATGTCATGGTTGACCAGATGTTTGGATTGACATGCCTTTGGATTTCCATATGAGCCATGAGAGGTTATATGACCTAGTACCTTTGGTGACCCAACCCTGGAAAGGGTCGTGCATGTTAGAGTGAAGGATAGCTCCTTCATTGATGAGGTTAGTGAAGGGCCTATAGAAACCCTATGGATTATGCAAGTAGGGGATAACATGCACCCAGAGTACGTCAGTGGTACGGTAGTAGGTTGAAACCCTGGCCAGAAGGGCACGATGGATGGCTTATGAGATAAGAATAAAGAGATATGGATAATCTTGTGCCAAACATGAGTTCAAAATAGGCTTCACCCACATAGGGGTATGCTTGTGAGCATGAGCCTTCATGGAGAGATGACCTCTAGTAGTATGGTTGGATGTGGAGTTAGCTCTAGAGAGAGAATGCAAGAACCCAACAAGGAGGTTGGAAGCCTAAAACCCCAAGATATGAGGAATAGTGGGGAGTTGAGGATGATGCGACCAAAGTGGATGATAGAGGTTTCCTCATACTCGATCCTTGGAGGCTGATGATATCTTGGTTGCCTTTAGAGGAACCAAACCCTAGAGAGAGGATGATGCTTCTGGTACCTATGGTATAAGTAACTACATGTTGAATGAGATAAAGAGTGTCGTAGACACTGAGGAAGTTTCAGTAACCTGTTGTGAGGTTTTATACCTAGATTGAATGTCCTTGATCATCTTTTGAGAGGATGAAATGTCTTGAGTCACCTATGAGGGTATGATATACCAAGGTAAGAAGGAACGCAGATGGAAGAATATGAGATGATGAAGGTTCTTGGGAAGCACCATGGAAAGGGTGATGCCACATGGGAGCCCTAATGGACGTATGAAAGGCTTATCCTTAACTGTTTGTTTTCTTGATGGAATTTTTAGGGCAATATTCTTATAAGAGGGGAAGGATGTTACAACCTCAATTTTTGGGTTCCTTTGGTGAGGAATGTAATTTCTCACATTAAAGATATTGGAACAAATAATGATATAATTTGTTTTGAATAAATGGATTTTGTTTACAATAGCCTTGATGATTGTGTTGTGGGCTTTATTGGCTATTGGGCCCAATAACAAGGAAATTCAATTAATAAATGAATAATTGAGTTTTTTAGAAAAGAGAGATGTGGAAACCTCTAGAAGGTAAAAGAATGCAATCCAAGGATGTATTTCGTGCCTCTTGGGATTCCTTGGGTTCCAAGGAGTCCAAAGTTGCAAAGAAAAGGCAATAAGAAAAGAAAAGATTAATTAAGTATTTCTTTATTAAGAAATAAATTGAAAACAATGATGAAATGTGGAAAATAAGTGAAAAGAGGTATAATTGAGTTATCCTTTGTGGAATTTCGTATCCCAAGGATTCCTAATGATAAAAGGAATACCAATGAGGAAAATAGAAAAGAAATAAAGAGAAATCCTCAAAAAGAGATATTTTAATAAGAAATACACATGATAATGAAAAAATAATGCATTTAGATGCATCTAGAAGGATAATGAGTATCAATAGTTTGCAAAATGTAAATTATCATCTTTAATACGGAGCGGAATGAGCGATCTCCTAGGGTTAGGCGGCGGCGGCCGTGGCCAGGGTGGAAGAAGAGCTGGAAGAGGAAACGGAGGCTGGGGTTCCTTTTCCACCCAATCGGGGGAGAAGCCCTCGCGTCCGATCGATGATGTTGATGCCCAGATCACTAACACAACTGGAAGTAACACTTCAGAAAAACCAATCGACCATTCTTACAAAGATGCTATGACCGGTCGCAAGGTAGCAGACCTGCTCAAGACTGTCTCGCTTGATGCTCTCTCTTCAGACGACATTCACGTCGATCGTAGTGGAGCCCTTCCTGCCCTCACCATCAACCCTGCATCACTCCCTCCTCTGCTTGAGTCGTGGCGCTATGCATTCATCGTCAAGTTAATTGGTGGAAACATCGGCTTCCAAACTCTTGTCAACCGCATGTCCATCCTCTGGGATCCCACAGACTCCTTCAGAGTGATTGATTTGGAGATGGGGTATTATATTGTTCAGTTGACAAATGAAAAGGATTTCATTAAGGCAATGACCGGAGGCGCATGGACTGTATTTGGCAACTATCTGTCAGTTCAATCTTGGTCACCAGACTTCAGGCCATCAGAACCAATACCTTACAAACTAGTGGTGTGGCTCCGTGTGAAGGACCTTCCTGTCTATCTCTACCAAAACATGTTGTTCTCTTGTATCGGTGACCTAGTTGGTAAAATGATCAAGATAGATGCAACAACAACGGTGGGTGATCAGGGCAAGTTTTCTCGATTGGCTGTTGAAGTAGACACTAAAAAACCTCTGCTACCTGCTATCTTTCTCAATGGACAACACTACAGGTTGGAATATGAGAATCTCCATGTAGTCTGTCTGTGTTGTGGAAGACTAGGTCACGATGACAAGGCGTGTACCTTCATGCAACCCTTCGTCCCCAACGAGGCCTCCTCATCTGCTGCAGTCGACCTTCATGGTCCATGCACGTATACTGAAGCCATACATGCCCCCAAGCCAGTGCGCTAACAACCAACTAAGAAGTCTGCTCCAAGCCAGGGCGTTATACCCCCGCAAGAAGCAATGCAGAGGCCTAAAACCCAGCCGGTAGCTACTCCCACAGAGTCAGGCAACAAATCCCCTGCTGGCGATAACTTTGACTGGACAACAGTAGTCAGTAAGAAGAACAAAAAGAAAACCCCCCAAACCGCCACCGCAACAGACATCGCAGACTCAAGGCGCTACTCAGCCTATTCCGGCCAACCAACCCAACATGGTAGTCATTTTAATTGATGACCAGGTGTCGGAAGGTAGGAATACCGTCCCCAATAACGGTGAAATATTCCGCTTTGGCAGATCCAATCCACCTGGAGATGTTTCGCAGCCACAAAACAACTTCAATTGGGGGAACCCCTCCTCTTCTAATGGTGGTGTTAGCCTAAGAAACAGGAAGGTTATCTATCACAATGTGATGGTTAGCCCAGGAAGAGAATGCAAGAAAGGAAAGATTGCAGAATGTGTCAGTAACCTATAGTTCATCGGCGCTAAGCAACACCTTAATTTTAACGAATAGATCCAAGACATGGAGTTCGTGGATCCAGGCCCAGAGGAGTCAACTGGAGGTACTGAAGGAGTGGAGGACGGCCCGGCTAGAGGCTCCCTCACTGCTGCCCAATAACCCCCCCCCTCTCCCTCACCCCCTCCTTTAATGGTTAGTATCATGTGCTGGAACATCCAAGGAGCTTGCTCCAAGGATAAAATACGTCTGTTGAAGGAATACAAACAGCAATACAAATTATCCATCTTAGTTCTGTTAGAAACTAGATGTAGTGGCACGTCTGCTGATAATGCAGTTGGAAAAATCAGATTCCCTTCTTCTCATCGAGTGGAAGCACTTGGTTTTTCTGGTGGCATTTGGATCCTGTGGGATGATGCTAGATGCCATGTCGACATTCTCTACAATCACAGACAGTTTGTACATTGCAGAATAAATCATGATTGGTTCGCTACCTTCATGTATGGTAGCCCTTCTCGTGCTAAAAGGAAGCATCTATGGACCCGTCTTATGGATATTTCCAAAACTATCAATGGTGCCTGGGCTGTTCTTGGCAACTTTAATACTATGCTGGACATTACTGAGAAGCGTGGAGGAAAGCACTTTGATCGGAATAACAGCCGTTTATTCAACTCAACCTTACAAAGCACTGGACTAGCCGAGGTTAACATGTATGGTCATTTCTACACCTTTAAGCGCCAACGCCTCTTAGAAAGACTCGACAGAGTTGTTTCTAATGTTAAGTGGACTTCGTCTGTTGAAGGCTTCCAGGTTTCTGTCTTGCCTCGATCTATTCCGACCACAATCCCATCCTGATTTCTTCCTCTAAGGCAACTAAAGCAGGTCCATCAATCTTTCGTACCAAAGCTAGTTGGACAATCAACAATGAATTCTGTCATTCCATAATGCCCCTTTGGGACAATTCTAAATCATTCACTGAAGCATTATCCAGCTTCTCGCCACTTGTTCTAAAGTGGGAGAAGAAAAATAACAATAAGAAGCAAAGTCACAAAAAGGCCATTGTAACTAAGCTATCCCGATGCCAGGTAAGGGACAATATTTTCCCGTGTACTGACAATGATCTTCTTTCTGTTAGCTTACAAGAACAGCACGCTAAAATTCTTCTCGCCGAGGAGTTAGACTGGCAGCAAAAAGCTCATATCAATTGGTTGAAATGCGGTGATGGCAATAGCAAATACTTCCACTCCTATGTTAAAACCCGTCGTCACGCCATAAAAATCAATAGGCTGCGCGATAGTTCCGACGATTGGGTCGAAGACAAGGGAGCTGTACAACGGCTCATCCTAAATCATTTCGTTCTTCTTATGGCACATTGTGATGTGCAGATGGCTAGTTCTGAACAAATCTATTCCTATATTGGCACCTTCAAAGCTCTATCTCCTCAAGCTTTAAATTTTATTGCTCGACTGCCCGGGCAAGAAGAAGTCAGCAAGGTGGCTTTTCTCATATCGCCCTCAAAAGCGGCTGGACCGGACGGAGTTCACAATGAGTTCATACAATCTCAACGGCTGCGCATTGCCCCCTCCATTCTTCTTACGGTGCAGTAGGCCTTCAACACTGGAAAAGTTGATGATGAGTTGGCTAATTCACATATGATTCTCATCCCGAAAACTAAGCAACCCCAACGCTGCTCAGACCTAAGGCCTATCTCCTTAAACAACTCATGCTTCAAGCTCATCTCGAAAATTCTTGTGGAACGTATCAAGCCCCATATCTCGGACTGGATTTCTAGTAATCAGTCCAGCTTCATTCCTGGTCAAAGTATATGTAATAATTATCTGCTGGTTTTGGAAGTTATGCACTCCATGAAGCTCAAGAAAAGTGGCAAAAAATGGGTTAGCATCAAATTAGACCTTTCTAAAGCCTTCGACCGTATGGATTGGCGCTTCATACATGACACCCTCATGAAGACCAGCATCCCTTCCATCACTGTCTCTCTTATCATGGACATCATCACCTCGGGGAAGACTTCCATTCTGTGGGAAGGTACTATGCGTCCACCGTTTAAAGCTATCAGAGGGGTTAGGCAAGGCCACCCCCTCAGTCCATACATCTTTGTTCTATGTATGGAAAGACTATCCCAAGCGATTAATGAAGCCGTCAACATCATCCATTGGAAGCCTATCAGATTAACTCTACATGGAACCCCCCTGTCGCATATATTCTTTGCATATGATATCCTTCTAATGGCGGAAGCTGACCAGAAACAAGCTCACACCATCCTCGACGTCCTCCACAAATTCAGCTCTGTTTCTGGGCAGTCCATCTCTAATGACAAATCTCGCTGCTTCTTTTCAGCCAATGCAACAAGAGAAGACAAGCGAGCTTTCAGCGAGGTAATGGGCATTCAGTGCACAAACGATCTGGGTAGATACCTCGGCGTTCCTATTCTTCATCATTGTGTCAACAAAAGCACACACCAGCATATCGCCACAACCATCCGGGAGTGGATGACCAGTTGGGCAGCCCGTCATCTCTCTATAGCAGGCAGAGTGACCCCAGCCAAAGCCACTCTACAAGCTATCCCGTCTTATACTATGCAGACAGTGAAGCTCTCACCTTCACTGTGTGATGAAATCAACAAGCACATTAAAGACTTCATATGGTTAGGCGGGAGAGATAAGAAGAAACTCTCCCTGGTATCTTGGGGGAAGGTTACCACATCGAAATCTGTAGGAGGTTTAGGCATCAAGAATGCAAGGGACCAAAATCACGCCCTCATGCTGAAAAATGTGTGGCTTTTTCTAAATAACCACCCGTCCCTTTGGGTGCGCATTATGCAGGAGAAATATATCCAAAAATCACATGCAGTAAACAAACTGTGCTCTTCATCTTGGAGCTTCATTAAGTGGAACTTGAAGTCTATTACTGATGAATGTTATAAGACTATCAATTCTGGTACAGAAACTAATGTCTGGACAGATAGCTGGCCCAATGGCACCTCTATCTTGAAGCTTGATCTGAACTGGCCTATTCCTCAGGAGCTAACTGACCTCAAAGTTAACTCGCTGCGCCTCGACAATGGAGAATGGGATTCCTCCTTCATTAATGCCTTTCTTCCTGCTGCAGCCAGTAACATTATCCAGTACATCCCGCCTCCAACAGGTGACTCCCAACCAGACTGTTGGGCCTGGCCCCGAGACGCACTAGGTAACCTCACTGCCAAGGCAGCATACAACTGGATCCGAAACCATAATGCCTACCATACTCAGGCAACCTGGAACCGTCTCTGGAAACTGAAAGTCCCAGAATGCATTAAATTCTTTTCTTGGCTTCTTCAGCATCGGGCCCTCTTGACAAATGTTGAGAAGAAGAGAAGACACCTTGATGTCGACTCCCTCTTCCCTATCTGTAACAACCACAAAGAAAATCTCCTGCATTGCCTCAGGGACTGCTCGACAAGTGTAGCAATCTGGAGGAAGCTGGGCGTCTCTGTGAACACCTTCTTCATCTCCGAAGATGAGTGGATAGAATGGGTCATCACACCTCCTCATACCTCCCAGGACAATGCAGTCTTGCACCTTACTGCTTGTTGGCACATTTGGAGCATCAGGAACAAACAAGTCCATGACCATCAAGTTCCTAACAGTCAAACCCAAGCCGCTTTCATTCAGGAAAGATCTAAATCTATCATCCACGCCTTGACTACCGTCCCCAACACAGCTAAGTCAGTCGCGAAGCATATCATTCAACCAGGCAGGGTAGACTTTGTGCTCCTCATCGACGCTGCTTTTAGAGAGGACACAGGGAACGCCAGTGTTGGCATCCATATCTTAGATGGCCATGGCAACTTCATTTCTGGAGAGGGGATACCACTGCACGCTTCATCACCCCTCCATGCTGAACTACTAGCAATTACTATCGCCACTTCAGTCTGTAAAGAACGGAAAATGAGGAATTCTGTGATTCTATCTGACTCCAGTTCATCGGTGGAGCTGGTTAATCAAACAAAATGCGCCTCACTGAAACTCCAACAGGTTTGGAGAAAATTTCAAGTCACCCAAGAAGCTCTAAACCATCTCTCGGTGATGTACATTGCTAGAGAGTTGAACCAAGTTGCTGACAAGCTCGCAAAAACCTCTTTACTTTCTCGCACCCCCTATTCTATTCATAATGATAGGCCCTTGTGGCAAACCAATGTACTCAATGTGAAACTCTCCTTAATTTGGCCTGTTCCAGAGTACAGGATGAATAAAAACTAGACTCTGATCTCCGCAAAAAAAAGGATAATGAGTATCCAATAAAAAGGATTTCGAAATAATAGAGTTTCTTGGGATCCAAGGAGTCCAAATGAAGAAAAAGAAAGAGAAAATACCAATAATAGAAAATAAGAAGTTCATGGATAATGTGGTATTTCTAAAAAAAGAGAGTATTTTTTAATAAAGGAAAATAGGATTTCATGCCTATAGATTAAAAAGAAAGAACAAAGAGAATAAGAGGGATAATTTTCAAAATCTTAATATCAAAAGAAGAAGGAACATTAAAGGGATAATGAGGAGAGAGAAGAATATTCCTCCTTGATGGAATAGATTTCCTTTAAAGGGTAGGACTCAGTTTCTCTTGGATCAAAGTCTCTGAACGTGGATACACTCACCCTATATAAAGGGGTAAAATCTTGGTTGAGATCCAGAGAGATCCCACGCAATACAACCCCTCCTTCTTCATCTTTCCGTGCTAACCCTAACCAAGAGAGTATAGGGCGGTTTCAGGGGGATTAACGGTTGTGGCACGATCTTGGTGGAAGCACGAAGCAACCATGAAGATCCAGGGTGGTTAGCTACTCTTACCTTTCTTCCATCTCCGCTCATATCACCTAGCGGACCTGCAGGCTTGTGCCGTGTTGGGCGCAGCCGTCGGCCCAATTCCGGCCACCCTAGCCACAGCTACAGACCTCCTCAGGTGCAGCAGAGGGCGGAGGAAGCCAAGGGACTGTCACCGGCGATCTAGGGGTGCAGGGGAGGTGAGGAAGGAACCCTTCGAACCGCTACGGTAGGTCGTAGACTAGGGTTCGCGAGGTTGAGGGTGACAAAGGCAGTTTGGACCATTTTACCCTCCCGAAGATTGAAGAGTCGGGAACTTAACCATAGGGCAATAACATCATTTCGTCATGTTTTCAAAGTGCACAAGCAACATTGCATAGAGTCGAGCGACGTGGTGCTCTCCGATTGGCCCAACTAAGGTTTTCTTGCAAAAATCATAATTAAATATCGGTAGCTCGTATGGACACACATAAAATATGAAAATTGCTCAGAAAAATGAGGGGAATCTAATAAAAATAAAATTGAAGCTTGATTCTGATTGAATATCAAAAAGTATATAAAGATGTTATCTTTAATAGTTTAATCAATAAAAAATCCTAACGTTTGATGATTAATGAATTAGAAAGGGTTAAATGAATATATAAAGTTGATATTAACCTGTTAATGATGAAAAGGATCATTAAGATCGAAAAAGATGAACTTTGCATATTATTAGTTTAATTTAGAGTTTATATGCATAAATAGGATTTAATGGGCATTGAAACCCTAATGTTGGTAATTAGGACTACTAATGGCTTTAATTATTTGATTTCATGGTTATAAGCTATTTCGAGCATTAAAGTTCCTAATTTGTGGATAAATACTCTAAATGTAGTAATTAGGGTTTTCTGATGAATAAAAGATAGAATTAATGGTAAATCAAGTTCATATGCAAATTAGACAATAATGAACTTGGAATTAATGACAAATAAGAATAATGATCTTGGCATGGATTAAAAGGATAAAAAAATAATAGCTTTAATGTAAAAGAGGTTTAAGTGGCTTAATTAATGGATAAGTATGCCATTAATCCGAAATAGAGGGTTAGATGTTGAGATAATTAGGGTTTTTGATCAATTGCGTTAAATTAGGGTTTAAAGTAGTAAAAGATGAAGGGAAACCCTAATTGCAATGGAAACCCTAAAAGTGGACTAGAAACCCTAGGAAGCGAGCTAGATTTAATAGATCTTAATGACATGAGTAATAAAAGGAAATTGTGTAATTGTAGATATTGTTGAATGCTTGATTTCCTATTGGTTGATTGGATTATTTCTATCTCACATCATCTTGACAGGTATGTGGTTACGCCTATGAATATCCCGAATTAGTTTCTCGAGGATTTTCGAGGTTTTATAGATGACTTGAATTAAACTGTTGGTTGCATTTAATTCATGCAAATTATAATGTGAATATGACTATCACATAAGAGATGTGCCTACTAGCTCAGATCCTAGTCCCCTCTGTAGCTTTATAGATTTACCTAGTAAATGGCTACCAATGGGGTAGGTCCATCAGGTCATTAAATGACTTAGTAAATGGCTACCAATGGGGTAGGTCCATCAAGTCATCATGAGTTAGAGATTGGGCTACCTTTGGGTAGGGCCATGCGACTCTATAACCCTGGGAATTGACTACCTGTGTGGTAGGACCATGGGGATAAGGATCTACTATATGAGAGAAGTAGTATTCATGTCCACTGCAGGGATGGTACAGAGATAGGAGACATACAAGGATTGAGTAGTATTGCTTAAAATGTAATCTTGGATGTTAAATGATATTTGGTTGACTACATTGTTAACATAGTTGCAAAATTATTGTTTCCCCCACATACCAGCTTCTTGCTGACCGATGTTTTGTTTGTAGGCGTTTTAGGTACAAATGAAAAGAACAAACAGTAAAGTGGCATATGTGGCACTAAATGAGAAATAACGTACACATGAGTTTTAGTTACAGTAGTATCTTCATAGATAGAAGTTTTAAAAATCTAACTTTTAAAAGAGGTAAGTAAAGTTTTTATTTTATACCAATTTTCAGTTTAGTAATAGAATTTCATAGTTATTACTGATTATTTGTCGAACGTGAACCAAGTCATCTTCCTTCCTCTACTCCACTGATCTCAAAAGCGAAAATATCCACCACATTTCTAAACACTTTCATAACGTTTTCAGCTCTAGGCACTCCACCTTCCTTTCCACTGTTTGAGAGGATCTCGTTAAAATACCCGAACCAGACAATCATGATAAGTGATCTTTAATATAGCTCATGCATCAGGTCCCATGTCTTATATTTGTCACACTAGTACAACCACCCATAAATACCAATGGCTCTCTAGTTGTCATGGCCATTTACATCTCAGATTACATAGTCCACGTGATGCTACAAATACGAAACTATATCGATATCCAGGTTTGTCCACTACAACGAAATTCCACATGCATGGCCCACGCTGCTAAGGGCAATACCATTACACAAACAACACCTTCTTATGAAGTCTTCCACTGTCTTTGCTTCCATCATTATTTCCATAAGAAAAACCACCGTGGGATCCTCTTGCCAACACCCTTTGTATAACAGGTAGCAACATCTAACACAAGGTGCAGCCTGCTCCTTCTCTAATTAGGAACAGCAAATCCTAGGGGCGACATCTAATGTTCCTTCTCGCGTACCCTCCGGACGTTTGTAGCTAGATACAAGCTTTCGTCTTTAATAACAAAATTTATGCTGAGGAAAATCAGACTGAGGCCGGTACTACAAGAAAATTTAGATGCTGCCACCTTCCACGGTAGAAGTAACAGTCTTAACAACATAAGGAGACAGAACACTCGACAAACATGGCCAACAAGCCCCATAAATAAACAAACAGAAACATTTAAAAGATAGAAGCGGGAAACACAGATGAAAATAAAAACGAGAAATGCAAATCATGTAGTCAAACTCACCTGTAATCGTTTGTTTGGTTGGAAGCAGTATCAACCAGACAGTTCTATTTGTGAACGTTTGATTGCAGATATATTAGAAGTATGATTACTTGTGGAGAACTGCGCCCATTTTGGGAACAGTCAGTTCTCCAAATTTTTGTGCATTGCTGTGAGTTCGTTTTCCAGGCATGAACTGAAATTGCGGGGAACCAAACATCTGCAGTTGGAAGACACTATGAGTTGGAACTTTGTATTTTCATTTGCAGTCCAACCAGATTAGACCTTAAGGGCAATAAACCGCTCACTGTCTCAACGTTAGAATATGTGGTATTCTACCCAAAATAATTGGTAATGGATGAAGGGACCACATACCTTATAAGCTCCAGGACTATTCTAACACCGGTGAGGCCTCTTTCTTTTTGTTGGCTCGCGTGGCAAGCTGCGACTTGTTCTGATCGTTATTCAGGGATAATAAAGAGAAGCACTCGACACAAACCTGTCTGAAACTACAAGGAAATGACAAAGAAACGCAGACTCACAAGCGTACTACCGAAACACGCTGCAATTGATGGGAGTTACTAGTTAATACGTGCAGGTGGATACTTGGATACTTGATCTTGCGACACGTCCCAGGCACTACCCTTACTCCAGTATCAGAAAAGCACATCTCACTCAGTACTCCCGCCCTCATATTTGACATAAAGCTTTGCTTTATTTCACAGTAAAGGTCAGCGACATCAATGTCGCTAAGTGGCAGGTTGCAAGTTCCAGATGGTGCATCCCCAGAGGGAGAACATGCCGCCCCAGAAGTTGATGGTGACTTGTGCAACAGCTATTGCGCCAATTTGCCCCACGAGATAGTGATTACACTTAGATAAACAATAATGCTACGAAGAGGCTAAATGAGACCTCATTTCGGATGATTTTTATACTTCAGCAAATTAGAGAACAAAAATAAGAAGAGAAATAAATTTACTTGGCCTCTGAATAGCAGATCTCTTCGATGAAATGGGAGACCCTGACGTGAGAGAGACGAAGTTGAAAATAGGTGTGAACGTGGCAAACTCTATGACACAGGATATATGAATGAGGACAAAGAGGTGTTCGTGAATGGAATGACCAGGAATATGACAGGGGTTTTGATATGGTCATAGCTAGAGCAGCAAGATTGAACTGGACTACTTCACGGGGCTGAGGGTGTATGTTGCTGAATGTAACTGTGCTCGTGATGTCTGGAAAACGTAGGACAAGCACAAAGCTCCAAGGTAGGTGAGGGTTGCAGGGAAGTGAGACGTTTTAACTCAACGGACAGAAGACATGTGCTAAGCACATGTTTTACGATTGAATTAGTCTAATACATAACTTTTAAATGTATGTGCATGAGAAAATTGTCTAGTGTCGACTATTTCACACTAAATTTTATTTTGAAAAGTAGAATTTAAAATATGTACACATTACTTAAAAATGTTTGTTTAAGAAAATAAATAATTAGATTCATTTCAAAGTTAACCAACTGGTAACAATTATTATCTTATTGAGATAATACACATGCAAAAACGTACGCGAATTCTGGTAAGCAAACACGGTAGATGGTGGAAATTAAAATAAATACAAAAAGGTAAACTTACAAACAACGTAAAAAGAACACAAACATGTGATTCGTCGATAAGCAGGTTGGTACGAAAAAGAATACACATATCACAAATATTCCTTTTATGTAGGGTAGTTATGTATATACCAAAAATAATTTAAATACAGCTAGTTATACGAGATCAACTTCATTATCTTCTAGTACTTGACTCCATACAATTTGAAATGTACTCTTAATAAAATATTATATAATCCTTTTGTACGATATGTGCCTCTTGAAAGGTAAATATAATTAGCATTCGCAAAAAAATACAAAGAAAATATTTCAAATACTTGCCAATTGACTCCTTCGACATGTAACTTTTCATCATAGAAATTAAACATGCTCTCTTTTTATGCATGTCAATCTATTGACAACTAATGTATAATTAATACTCATAATAATTTATATACTCGATAAAAGATAACAACTCAATTGATTGTTACTTGACTCCCTCCTACTTCTAGTATGTCATTGCCAGAATAACATATACTTTTTTTTAGGTATGTTCAAGTTGACAAATAATATATAGTTATTCTGACAATAATTTACATTCAACCGTTAAACAAAATTAGTTTAGTTATACACCAGTTGTTCCCCTCTAACTTGTATTGTGTAATTTATAAATTTTAATCAAATTTAAAAAAAAATCAGTCAGTAAGTAAGCACACAGATAGACTAAATCGTCCAAACCGTAGATAATACATATCGTGTTAAGGATGTTATGAAGAGAAAATCTAATCCTTCTTGTTCTATCCTCAATGAGTTGTAAGGTAAAAAGATAATTCATTTATAAGTATTCCGTAGGTAGTTAGGATAGGAATTAAAATCTAGACACTTATATAATCTAATTTTGTTAATGCATAAATTAATTTTCACAAAATAAAATCATGAATCACAAACAATAAGAGACGATTGTAAAATAAATTGTTCCCACAAATATTTATGTGTCATATAGAGTGTCCAATAGTCACGTGTGATTATTTTTACAATCAAAGTCATGCCGATAAAAAGGAAGATTGTGAGGACATCTCCGTAATACCTCACTCTTTTTAGTGTCTCTCAATTAAGAAAGGACTTTAATATTGAGAGTCTTTACCTAAACATCCAGAATTCAGATTTAATAAATAAAAAATAATAATGAATAAATTTTATTAACTTCACAAATATTTTTTATAGGATGTATAATGATTTTCCTTTAAGGAGTACTTATTTCTTCATCATGATAATTAATACATTTGAGAAGAAATATATAACTATCTTCATTGACTTAACTTTCATATCTTCAAATATTTCATGTACTTCATAATGTCTTGATATCTTCATATATAATAGTTACCTAAAAGGCCAACAATCAAAACTCGATCACTATATTTCTGTATTGTGTATGTGCTACAATCACATTGTACAACTAAGATAACAACATATAATGTAAAAAATACTTTCAAGTAAGAAATGGTATTTTCACACATATTCTAATCCATGCTTTATATGATATCTTGTGCGTAATCATTGCCCCTCATAATTCTCATGAGCATCACCCCTTGATGCATGTTATCCTGGGATTCATAATATGACAACTTACTTTATGTGATACTTATAGTGGCATTATAGTAGACGATAATTTAAATAAACATCGAATAATTTAATTTCATCAAACATTTAGAAATCATCAAAAAACATCAACATGAGATAACTATATACCATATTTACATGATGAAATGATGCAGTCAATACTTTAAGCATATGTACATCAAACAAGAAAACAAAGTTGGATCCAAGCAATCATATTTCAACATACATGTATGTATACCCTAATGTGTGACCATATGTATTCCAATCATTGTAATTTGTCATATGTCCTAAACTAAGGATTACGGTTGTCTTGAGTTTTGATAAGGAATAACGATAGAAAACCATAATTTTATCACATCATGGTTCATTTGAGTTATAATCCTAATTTCACATTTGGTGAAATCGTGGTTATCAGATCTACCATATTATTACATTATGAACACTTAAATTAGATTATGTTTATTAAGATCATACCAGAATATACACATTGCTTTTAAACCTAATTGTACATGTTTATGATTATTGACCTACAAATCCTAATTACTCATGATCATGATCATCACCATTTTGGGTTCTCATTATATTCAACAATATCAGTTTATAACACAAAATAAATGTACTACACAATATTCTAAAAATTAATCAACAACTTCTAGGGTTTGCAAATTAAACCACTTATTAAACATGTATGCACTATACTTTTTGAACTCTCATGAAAATCAAACCTCAATTATATTTTATTCAGATTCTACATGTTTTTTGATTGATTTGATATATAATTTCGACATCATCCGGTCTATCACCTATTTACTAGAATTATTTAAAGTATAGCATAAATAGACCAATCAGAAAATGCCACATCAATATATAGTATATTATTCGAACAATCACAGTCAGCCACAGGGTCGGCCCTGAGCTTATTGGCTCATGCTACATTGGCATCATGCATCTACTTGTATAAGTCTTAAAGGAAGAGTAAAATATAGGTTTGGTCTGTAACATATAGTGTCGACCCTATGGGTAGGGATGTAAAATCATTGATCTGCATATCCTTCCTCCACTTCTCTTCATCTCGTTACAAAACACCATGGGTGGGTCAACTGTACGGTTGCCTCCCACTTCTAGTGCTCATAATGCCTCGACGATGGCTCCATGGGCTTTGTCAATCATGGTTGAACTTGCCCATCCCCTCACCAACGATGTCAGTGGTCATGGTTGGCCTTTCTGTGATCCTATATGTCAAGACATAGGGCAAAGGTGATTCAGGTGAATATTCCTCCTCAGACTATGGGTGTGCTTGTGGAATGTAGATCATAATCCATAGAAATCCCAAATATCATCCACATCAGTAGGGGATTTTTGGGTTGCTTGTGGTGGTCTAGACTTAGCTTGAAGGTCGTTGGTATCACCCTTTGCACCCAAGAGACTAGGGAGAAGAAGAAGAAGGGTATTTTTGAGTACTTAGGATCAAAATTTGGTGCTCTAGTATCATGGAAGAGGGGTTTTGAGCCTTATATAGGTATGTCTAGCAAGGGTGTTTTGGATGGCTTCCCATTGGTACTCCAACTTCCATCTGACATTGGGAAAGTCTTAATTTGTCATACTTATGATGATAAAAGGGGGTCGTTGAGTTTGATTTTTGTTACAACCCCAGTTTTTGCATTTATATAGTTTGAGATGCAATTTTACCAATAAAATGTATGATTATGAAATTATATGATTGATGTGTAATGAATGGATTTTTTTGATAATATTTCCTTTAAATATATAATTTTGTTGATCCTAATATATTAGTGAGTCCAATAAGATAAAAGAGAAAGAATGTTGAATGAAATCAAATAATGCATAAACTAAGAAAAGAAAGTGACACAATGATGAAAAGTATGAGAAATATGTGGAAAGGTGTATGATTGATCATCATGGATGATATTTCAAATCCACATGGTTTCTAATGGTAAAAGGAATCCAAATAAAAGAAATAGAAGAGTAAGAGAAACAAAGTATGCATAAAATATGCCTTAATAAGTGATAACTTGCTTATGAAGAAAAGTCACTTTCACTTTAGTATAATGACTCCAAACTTGTCATGCAAGAAGATAAAACTATTAATGAGTTTCCTTCAAGATTTAAGATTAAAAGGAGTTTTAGTTTGGGAGATTTGAATTTTTAAAGAAATCCTAAAGTGAGAGGGATATATATATGTCACATTATTTTCCCGATTTAAAATGGCATTTAGATCAGAGGCGTGTGTGGCACGCCATCTGTTGGATCAAATCTAAGGGGTTGTGGGGTAGTCCCCTACTCCGAGTTGGATCAAAGGAACTAGGAGATCTTCCTCTCAAGATTCCTTGAGAATCCGAGTATGCCAAGACTTGGAAAGGAGTTCTTTGACTTTGAGAATTCCTGGTGATCTCGTTCTTTGTGGAATTGGGGGCCTTCCATGGTCTGTGCAGGATTCCTCTAAATCGAGGGGAAAGAACAGGTGGTCATACCCTATAAATCGGGGGCCACATGCCATGTGCATAACCTAGAGAACCTCCTTGAGTTCACACAAGTGAGATGAGTTTTTGTGCGCAAACAATTGTGGGAAAATGCTCAACCTGCACCACTGACCAAATGTGCTTATCGTCAGAGAAGAGTTGCTTTGTCCTGACAACTCTGACCAGCACTGAGGAATTGATGAGATCGGCGAGTCTGTCTCGAGGAAGAAAAGGTGGTAGACCAACTATCCCACATGTAGAAGATCAGGTTCGCAAAGCCAACCACGAGGTTGACCCGGGTCTGGCACTGCATTGAAAGTAGAGGAGCCTTGTGAGGTTGAAGAAAGGTTTCACATGAAAAGACTTTTATGCCCCCACTGAGCGCGGGACCAAGCCCAAGGGTGAGAGGGTAAGCCAGGTATTTCTCATTGAAGCTTGACGCCCCGCTCATTGGAGCAAACTGGGTACGTGGCCGAAATTCATTGGTGAGACGGGACCCACGTGGAAAAGGAAAAGAGCCTGATTAGTTGATGTGGAGCTCCATTATCGGCTCAAAGGTAATTATTTTGCGAAATTGTTAACCAATGATTGGTAACTCATATGAAATAATGTTATACATGGAAATTGATCATAAAAAGTGCAAGAAATTCAATAAAATAGAATTAAAGCCTAGATCTACTTGCATCTAAAAAGAATATAAAATTATAACCTTTAATGCATTTATGAGTAAGAAACCCTAATTATGATTTTAATATGGTTGAGTAAAGTGCTATGGATGATTTAAGAAGATATTAACCGATTTTTAATAAAAATGAAGCTTTAGATCTAAAAAGATGATCATTATGTATAATTGGCTCAATCAAGGGTTTCATATGTATAAAGTTCATTAGTGGGCTTAGAAACCCTAATCTAGGTGCTAATGACTTTTAATGAGTTCTATTTCAAAATCTTATGAATGAGATAAAGTTAGGTTGATCCTTAGTCCAATTGATAATAAAGAGGCGTTAATATGAATAGCTGAATAATTTGGGTTTTATGATGTAGAATCCATTTTAGGGTTTGTTGACCTAAAAAGGTAAAGGTTAATAAATTAATCTAAGGATCCCTAATGAATCCTAATGAGACTCAAAAACCATAGAAAGGTGTTCCAAATCAATAAGGATTGGTTCAGAATATGATTGTGACAATTAGACATTATACATATTTTCAGGATCAATGTTTGCTTGATTGATTGATTGGCTTGCTTGATTGGACATCTAATTGGATCTATATATATTGCTTCTTTTGGGATTCCAAATTAGGTACGTGGTTAATTATGATTACTCATTTTAGTTTTCAGACATTTTCTGACATTTCATCGATTGCATGGAAATAACTACTTGGATGACTTTATTTCTACAATCTATACAGTGAATATGATTATCACAATTTAATTATACATATGACTTGCCCAAAACTACATACCATCTATGTATGTAAGATTTGAGACTAAGCCCCAAAGGGAAGAGTACCACAGGGCACCCAGAGAGGTGACCCATAAGGAACCAAGCTCAAGATGGAGAAGGTAGCCTAAAGTCCCTTGCAAGGACTAAAGGATAAGAGAGGGTAACCCAAAGGATGAGTAAGAGCAGTTGGGAAGTTATATAGAAAACATAACCTTAAATTGTTAATTATTATTTGGTGTGTTTATTTTGTTATGAAATATGTGTAAGATATTGGTTGTCACCACATACCAGTATATTCATTTATACTAACCGCCATTTTATTTGTCAGCATTTTAGGAATCATTGAAAAGGACAAACAATAAACTAATATACTTGAAGAATAAAGCTAATAAAATAAAGGGGAATTTATTTAGTTAGGACTCTATAATGGCTATTGTTCCAATCTCCTATTTTTAAAAAGGTATCTAAAAAGTAAAATTTTATCCTTCTTTAAGCTTAGTCTTTGGTAGAATTTATTATTTTTTTTATTATTTGCAAAACCATTGATCCTATTTTGGGATAACTGCATGTGCCTCTTGGTCTTCCTTAATTGGGGTTCACCTGAAAGTGGGGTTGTTGCAATTTCCTTTTGCAAAACCAACGAGATGCATTTTAAGATTGGAAGGAGGTCTAGGAAAGGAGAGAGATGTCAGGGTTTGTAGGTGTAAACAACCCCTTTCCCCGCCTGAATCGAGGTAGAAGACAGCATGTGTGTCAGTGATCTTTGATCCAATGACCATGCCATGTGTGACATATCAAAGGGGAACAAATAAACCAGTGCTAAAGTTGGATCATTATATTGCATTTCTAAGATAAAAACATACTTGATAATTAGATGTAGGTCTCTCTCTCTTTACATATTTCTATACGCCAATAAGGACATCCTTTTGTTATAAAATACGGAAGGTAACTCATCAATACCTTTCCCATGATATATATAATTTTTTATATGTATTGGCTTAAATATCATAGATGAAACTTGCACTTTTAGTATTTCTTTTAATCAATTACCAACATTACATGGAAAGTCAATTTTATCTAAATTTCTAGAATTATCTTAGTTTCCTTATAATATTCAAGGGTTCCAAAAATAAGATAAAAATATTCTTATTTGGTGTCCATAACGTCTATTGCAAGTTATTGTTAGATAACTACACCATTAATTATCTAAATTATAAATTATCTTAGAATATTTTAGAAATTTTCTTTTTCCCATATTTGTATTATATAAAAAATCATAGATTTATCATAATTCATTTTTGAACAAATTATTTTATTTCTTAAACATGTGCTACAAGAACCTATTTTTAGAGAAAATAGTCTCATGGGTCACACTTAGGTCATGGGTGGAACCCATGCTAGAAAGTGTTTTCAAGGTGATCCATTAAACCTTTATCTTCTCATACAATATCACATTATTGAGCTTGATATTCTTTAATAAAATTCCATCCTATCTTCTTGCATAAAACGTATATTTAGAAAATTTGTGGATATTACAACTTCCTTTTATTATAGGGAATATAAACCCAAAGTGCTCGCACCACCATGTTTCATTGGCACATCATTGATGATATTTTAGACACCTACTCACAATATGAGGATTCTTCATTGCTTTCACTATTTCCTAGGCATCCAATCGACATGAGGGTCTCTTAGTCTATTTGTGTTCCCATTATAACTACAACTACCACAACATCCACGTTATTTTGTCACTCTGGTTGTTAGGGCAACACACTCTATGTGCTTACTGATGCTACAAATCAGACATTGACATGACCATATATTTTCCTACTAGTCGACTAAAAAACTGTATCAATTGTTTGCCCATTAATTAATTTCAATCATTTTTATCGACAACAACAAGCTCAACATAAGCATCAATAATAGTAGCATGACTATGGCTAGTGAAAAGTGGAAGTATTTAGTCTTTGTTTCGAGAAAAAATGAGGAGAATAATGAGATATAGAGGGTGCCATCCTCAATAACTCATTTAGACAATTTCCCATGTTTGAGTCACAAGGAAAGAGAAATCTTTCCTTTTCTCGACAAATAATGAGAATAAGATTAACAAGTTGTAGTGGCATCTATGATCAATGTTTTGGTTGATGCCTGAATCCTATAGACAAGAAAATTGAAATCTCTCTTTTAGTGTCGTGGTTTCCAATGACAATAGGGGGGTAACTTAACAAGAAGCATATGAATCTAAAATCAACTCCTCGGAAAGACCATCGTCAGATCTCATTATTCCATCCCCTTCCAAGGCTAGTTGTGCATTAAGAGAAAGCTCTCCTTTGTGGCCTTCAGTGAGGAGGAGCTTAACATGATTTAGAGGAGTGGAAATTAAAGTGTCATTCAGATGAGTGTTTAATCGAACCATTCGTCAAAAATCTAAGGTTTTAGCCTTAATGAACTATGTAGAAGGATGTTTTCGCTCATAGTCTGCTCCCACTTTTCCCTCTCAAGCCATGATGATGTATATACCGATTATGTCATCCTTGCATTCTGAGAGGGTGAACTGGAAATGACACAAAAATAATAATGAGTTCAGGCCCTACATATTTTATCTTGTCTTTATTATATTTTCTTACTAAAGATCTAACGAATCAATATGTAATTTCTTTGTAGTGATTTCCTCTGCTAAAAGGAAAATGTTGGTATGAAAATATTGATGATGACAAATGTCCCTTCATACATTGAAGGATATTACATCAGTGATGGCATCATTGATACACATGTCCATGCCACAAGCAAGGCCTCTCTAGAGGATGAACAGAATGGTGAAAATATTCACCTTATAATCCTATTATGTGTGCGTTCTTGTTCTATTAAAACCTTGTGCCTCTTTTAGTCAAATTTGTGCCATTTTTGTACTATTGTGTGCCAGTGTATTGTTTTCCATCTTGAAATGGCTCTGCCACTTTTTCTTGTGTTGTCTAGGTATTGACATTCATACTTCTCTTTTTGTATCATATTGTTCATGTGGCTGTGTCACACTATTGTTGTTCCAATTTTCATGTGTTCATAAAATTGTGACAATATTTGACATTCAGATTTCTATGTTTTCTTGTCTCCTATTCAGATATTGATATTAATGCATTCCCTTTTCATTAATATTGTTTTCATTTATATATGACATAATTTTCCTTCCATGTGCGTGTAATCATGTGTCAACATTATGTTTATAGGGCCCTATGTTTTGATAGTAATCCATCAAATTTACTTATATTTGTCATTTTCTCACACGTTCCTTTTCCATTATTCATTAATGTTTTGTTTGTATGAAAATAATTTTTTTGAATATGTCAGACATACACATAATTATTTGTGTGTCAGTTTTAATCATATACATCCCCATTTCCCTATAAGACATTCCAATTTTATTTAGTACACATGTCAGGTTATGTTTACTTATGTACTTTTAATCATGTGTATGTGTGCCAGAATACATCACATGTGTTCTAATTTGTTAACATGTGCCAATATTTTTTATTACCCATACCTATTTATGTATATTTAATTAGTTTTGGTGATGTTTGTTAGTTTATATCTTATATCTTCTTTTTTATTGATTAAATGTGATATTTTTTTTGGTATATTAGGAGATCACACCCTTGTATTCATGTGTAAAATGCTCATTTTTAAGCTTCTATATGTCATTATTTTATTATTACACCTGCCAATTATGTATGCATAAATGCATTGAAAAATGTATGTTTCTATTTAATGTGATTGTATGTTAATATTTATATGTAAATTGTGACATTGTTTAGTTAAGTATGTGTTGTGTGTCTGTGTCAGTTTACATTGTATATGCGCTAATTTCATTACCGTAAATGATAGTTTTCTTTAGTACGCCAACTAATTAATGTATATTTAAGTGCTTGTAGTAATGAGTATGCATGCAATTTATATCATATACATGTTAGTTTTATTGAGTAATGTTTGTTTTATTGACTAAACGACACACATATTGTTGGTATGTCCCAATCTTGGGCCTCAGATTTAAATGTATGTGCTCATTCAATGTGATTGTGTGCCAGTATTGATGTGTTAAGTGTCAGTGTTTATACGATTATGAGCTTTGTTTGATGTGCATTTTTTATATTTACATTGTATATGCTCATGTTACCATACAGATCAATGTTCTTAAGTTCCTTTGCTGAACGTTCAAGTTCTTTTAGAAACATGCCATTTTCTAACATGCCATTTTCTAACATGCAGGTCTATTTAATGAAATAATTGTGCCAATTTTAATAGTTAAACGTACCTTTATATAAATATATATGTGACTACTTCAATGATGATGTTGCTCCACCATTCTTATGTAAATGTGTTAGCTTTATTTTATGAGACTTGTGTCTTCTTTTATCAAAAGAATTAGCCTACATTTGTCTTTTACCTCTGTACAGTCAGTGGCAGATTTTGTGCCGAATTTCCCTCCATTTGGATGCAAGTTAACCCTACTTTCTCCTATAAAAGCACCTTACCTACTATTTCCCCCTCTTTTCATCACCGTTATCAAATTGTAGCACCTCCCTTACTCCCGTCTTCTTTCTCCTCCACCTTGGTAGCCACCACTAGCCCTAGATTGGGCATTCCTCTTCCTTGCCACTCCAACAAGAATTTATGGCACCTTCCTATTTGTAGTTTCGAGGAGGTGGTGGGCGGGCACTTCACATGAGATCCTCTCTCCCTCCTAGTGCCTGGCCTCATGTTGGGGAGCTCTAGAAAGAGTCATCGTGGCTTCTCGTGCCACTTACGTAGAATGAACACATGGAAAATGGAGGGCGATAAGCCCTTGGAGTGAGGGCATCTTTGCTGCAAGCAGTTCAAATCTCTCCAGCCCACGAGTCAGCAGGTTAGGCGTTCCAGCATTGGCACACCGGTGGGTGACCGTGCGCGAGGCGCAGTCAACACAACCCTGTGAAACAAAGTGATGTATAACGACCGACCAACGCAACTGAGTGATACTTAGTGACAAGATTTGACCAGGGAACCTAGGTATGAGTGATCGTGGGATCGAGATCTAACAATCTGAGGTATCACATAAATGTTAGGTAACACCCCTTCCTCTAAAATTTACAATATAAATCTTCTATAAAGTGATATATCATGCATCCTTTAACTATTCATAGCATATAATACATAAATTTTGATCTTCTCGGCAAGCTCTATCCACAAGAACTTGTTTTAGATGCTAACTCTACTTGCATTTCTCCTAATATCCATAAAAGCATGACTTTTATGTACTATTTGAAGGTTTAATGATGTAACTTTCTCCCATTTGGTATTGTTACTTCAAATATCACTCTTAAACTTTAGAATGGTAACTTTAATCTATATTTTGCCTTGAATCATGAAGTACATAATTTTGATATGCTCCTTCACTCTTTGTAACTAAAAGTGCCCCTTTTATGCATGTAAATGATGCCACTTGTCTAATTTTGGAACTTTAATATATTTGATAATCATAAGTTCACCCTACCTCAAAAATAGTAATCCTTTCTATGATTTATGCCTAAATATCATGTAGTACACGCATAAGTAGCTTTGACTACACATGACATACTTATAACACATGTCATGTTATAAATGCATGATGTTGATTATTGAACTCCAACCTTGCTAAGACCTACTCTAATATTACACATGTATCTAAGAGTCTAAATCAGTAGTATATCATGTTAGTAGTACATAATACCAACTTTATCAATTCTATTCTCTTCTATGATCATAAGACTTAGATATATGATCATCATGCCTGAAATAGATATTATATGACTAATTGTGTTCTTGCATGATTAGAATTTGTTGATAATCTAAGTCTCACACTTCCTCATTGTGAAATTAGACTTTACCTCAATCTTGAATCACTAATAACGTGTATGGTTCACCTAGACCCAGTCCTTGATGTTGATACATGTACTATGTTGAATTGATAAATGCATGTTTAGAACATTTGAAATTATGTTTAATCTAATTTTAACCAAGGTCTAAGGGAACCCAAACTTCTCATAAGATGTTTAGATTTAGAAAGCCCTACTGGTGTAAAAGCCACTATTGTGTCTTTCATATCTTAGTTGCCCTTTAGATTGGACCTTTTCTCGAATCTACTCATGGATCATAATTTGCACTATGATCACAAGGTACACTCAACCCCTTGACCCTACTATTTTATTGGCTTGTTTGTATGTATTCTCGTATGAATGCTTTGTTAACTTTGGAGTTTAGAAACTTCACTAGCAAATTCTCATAGGTCATGGGTCACTAAAGGTTTCACTTTTAAGATTTCTTTTTATGTGATATAACACAATTAGCATTTTAGGCTTATTATAATTATGTTTACTAGGATACAAGATTATCATTATTATTCTTTTAATTGTGTACTATTATATTCACATTGTTTCCAAAAGAGTTATACTTCATTATTATGCACAAACCCTATATTTATTTCTTATTGATCTCATTAAGAGTTTTAGCACAATTAGAGGTTACACAATTATCTCCATGTCAATTAATATATTTGACCATTATCCTTAGTAGTTTATATTTAAACTCCATTATCCTCATGTTTCATCATTTTGAATTCTATCAGATTATTTTGGAAGAAATAAGACATTTTATCCAATTTCTTATTAAGTACACAATTAATCCAAATAATGTCAAATTAATTACTTATATATATATTAAACATTGTCATATTGTCTCATTACTTATCTTACTCACATTAATGTCATCATTAATAATTTAGTCATATTTATTCACTTGTACTTATTGATTATGCACATTTATATGAATACATTTACTTCTTATCCACATTTGAGTCATTATATGATTTTAGTGAATAAGGTGGAACATATTACATATTAATGAATTATTTCACATACCAAGTCATGATTAGGTGATGAAATTAGGTGTGTATTAGAGAACAAGGTGATATGCATTACATATATATATATATGTATATATATATATATATATATATATATTTATATATATATATATAATTCTATGATTAGGTAATTATATACCATTTATGTGTATCAAAGTATGTTATCTAATTATGACACATAATGTCACTAATGTATCATGAATGTCAATAAGGATGTATAGGTTATAGATAGATTATTACAACTTAGGATTTAGATCAAAATGATCATTATATTTTACTTATACCTTCTTAGCATGTATTAAGTCCAAGATTAGGTTAAAATTATCTTTCTCAACATAAAATTTGGTTTTTTTGGTTCATAACATGGTTAGCACCATGTGTATCCATAATTAGGGTTTATATGCAAGTTACTCATATTAGGTGCATTAAATATTTATTAGGGTTCAAACATAAGAACTATTTATTAGATGACTTTTATATGTCCATTAGTATATAAAAAGTCATGTGAGGTTTCAACTATAACTTGTTTTGGCCAAATCTAAGGATACAAGCACACTGTCTTCCTATTCATGGAGTTAGAATTTCTAGAAATAGAGTACCTAGATTTTGGTATGATGTAGGAATCCATCCCCATAAAAATGGATCTCGTCCATGAAATCAGCACATCCAAGATCTATCAAGGCACTACTACTATCCCTCCACCCTTTAAAAGGGTTGACCTACCATATCAAACTAAACTAGAGGCAAAGTGTTAATCGAACTAAACCGTGTACAAAATCTATCACTTGATTGCTTACTAATCACCAAACTTCAAAGTCTAGGTTCTAGGGATTGACTACCCAAACATGTGGTCCTATGGTACATAAGGAAACTTTACTGGGTATCCATCTTCAAACAAGTCATTGCAACTAAAAGACAAGGTCAACATTTAAGGTTCCCTAGAGAAATAAACATAGATGTCTAAGGCTACTATTACTTATAGGCAAGCTATTTCAAACAATCATAATTAGCTCAGGCCAGGCATGTATCATAAGGATCTGGGAGTCCTCATAAACCAAGCTACTAGCGCGGAGGAAAATCTTGCTAGTCCCCAAACCTTGATCCTTTCTAGACACCTTTTCTTTCAACTTATGCCCTAATAGATACCTAACTGACTCAACACATAAAGGTTAGCCAAAAATGTTTCTAATGTGGAACTTTTATGATCCTAAATGAACCTTTCATTGTCACATGAAAAACATAGGTCAATTCTACGGTAGGCATGTCACTTAAAGGGGAACTATGTAAGGCAAGGGTTCTAATTCGGGAGAAAACACTGAAATAGATAGATTTTGACTACCATGGGCTCTGATACCATGCTATAAAGAGTGGGACCCAGAGGGGATCCACTCCCAACTAAAAATTTGAAGAATAAAACATTCATTCCAAACACACTAAAAAAGGTATGTTGGAACATGTGTAAAATTTTCAAATTTCAAATAATGCTATTCAAAACAATTAAATTGTAGTGGCGGAACAAAAGTATTGACTATATTCAATTTATACTAAAGATACATCGTCATCTCCCATATAGGATTTACATGGATATTAAAACATAAGGATCTCAATAGAGGGAAATTTAAACCATATCATGTTTGTCTCCAAACAAAAACTTCATGATATAGGTCCATGTTGAAAGCCATGTAATCCTCATATTAATCCTAGGCTGGTCCTCAATGCTCCTGCTACATAACTATGATCCTAGGCCTGGGTGGTTGGGATCACCCAGTAAGAGGGGAAAACAAGGTATGTGTCAAATAAGGAACAAGAATAAGATATAAATAACAAAGGTATTATGGGGTACAAATTCAATTATACCAAAGAGGATCAAGAGTATGAGGCACATAACAAAAGATACCTGCCAAAATATGACATATTAATAATGAAGTATACATGATTAAAAGTATGGCTTATTGTCTAAAGAATGGTTGAGGGACCTACTAACCTCAACCTAAAATAGATGAAGGGAGAATTATCACATTACCAATCACCTACAAAATATATATAAAAGTGGGGATAATTATCACATTCCCCAGGGTGAATTATCACATGCCCAAAACTATGGGTGGCTAGTATATAGGTACACTACTTTAGCTAATAATTCATTAAACCATCATGCTCAAAATAAATCACATGGAAATATTTAGAAACAATTTAATAGGGATATTGTAGGGGGTACTAACCCCAAGCAAGTAATAAAGTAAATGCGCCAAAAGAGCAAATATAGGAAGACAAGGTTAAAGTCCATGCCTCATTGGGAAACTAGGGTTCATATAACAAAATGCCCAACTTAAGGTGTAAGAACACACATACCTATCTTATTGAGTTCAATTAGAAACTTTCACCAATTTTAGATGATCCCAAGTTCAACTTTTCCTATTTCAGTTTATGAATATGTATTAGAACATATAATGCACTTTAATGGAGAGAAACCCTAATTCTGGACCTTTTTAGAAAAACTCATATTTTGACTCTAAAATCTCACCAATTGACTTATTAGGTTTTCCTGATCAAGAAAACATATTTTTATGTCTATTTTGGAGTTAATACGTTAAAGTTATAATTTTTATGAATTTTATGCATTAGATTCATTATCTAAAATCATCCTTTGCAAAACATGGAAATTAGGCACTGAAACTATTTTTATTAGAAAGAACACATTTTTCTTATTCTAAAACATATTTATTTGTAAATTTTGGATAAGGGAATAAAAAGATATGAATTTTTCAATTTCAGCCAATAAAAAAAGCCAAGTCATCAACTACATTGTGAAAAGGAAAGAGAGAGAGGAAGAGGAGTGGGCCGCCTTGCTTGGCCCAACTGCATTCCACCAAGTCAGTGGTCCACACCCCGTCATCTGCATGTCAATGAGGCTCAAATAAATCCAAAAGATTTTATTGCCCTTGCACAAAATAGAGAAGAGAGAAGAGAGAAGAAAGAAGTGGGGGGTGAAAATGTCAATTATACATGCATGGGGGTGTTGTCCCCTCATCCTGACGTCATGAACAATGAGATGCTAGCTCCAATTTTGGGTAAATGCACAAACATCCACGATTCACAAAGCTAAGAAGATAGAAAGGAAGAGGAGGAAGAAACAAACAAGTAGTTGTGAAGTGTTGCTCAGAGATGGAAATGAGAGGTAAAACCCACTATCGCAACTTCTGTATCAAAGGATGATCTCCAGGAGTCAAACACACAAGCTCATGAATAATTCAGTGAAGAGAAGGGGCTGCAGAGAGACCGTGGAAGCTTGGTGTATGGGTATTTATAGGTTAAGAGGTTATAACTAGGGAGGAGGGGTGGTTGTGATGTCTTGTTTCCAATGAATTGGGGGTTTTCTATTTTCTTGATCAAAAGATGCAAGTAAGGCGTCAATGTGTGTGCAATCCTATTTGGAAACTAATGGCTAAGAAATCATACTATTTTGTTGAGAAACAACTGAGAAAATCATATCTGAAAAACCCTCCTATGCAACACTATTGTACACATTCGACTCTACAAGGATGATGATGTGCACGCCATCGATCTCAGATCCAATGGTCGGCAAGACAGACACATAAAAATCAAATAAATTTTGTGTGACAAGTTAAATGGAATCCTAAACTGATTGGACTATAGTGTAGACACATTAATTTCTCTTTTTCTCTCTCTTCTATTAAGGGTGTAAATGATCTCCAAATTAATTGAAATTTGGCACCTAATCTATTTTGGACCTGAAGAATCCAAATATGGCCTTCATTTTCACTTTTGAAGATTCAAGATATTTTACTTAATTCATACAAAGTAATTCACATTTTCTCTTTCCTATCACATTAGAGACATCTAGAATCATCCAATTAAAGAGAAAGTTCACACTTAATCAAATCAAATCATGTGGAACACAAATTATCCATTAACTGTATACCTTGGAATTATTTTTCTCATTATTTATATTTTGGGCTTTTACATATCTTCTCTCTCCTAATCTACACATGTATATTTAGGATTATCTAAATTACATGAAAATTCAGCCAAAGGCTATTTTTTATGTGTACATTACAAATCTAAGATTAGTTGTCACTTTTGGAGTCATTTAATATTTTATTTGATATTTTTGGAGAAAACTCATATCTTCTTTTCCAAATAGAATTCATATAATTATTATTATCCTAAAATTGTGAAACTTGGCCTCCAAGTAAAATCAAACTCAAAGAAAATGAATCTCAAGTTATCTTTAACCGATTAGTCTTTCTTTTATAAATTTTACTCCATTATCCAATATTACCACTATTTCTCATATTAAATAATTCAATATCACATTAACATGTTTAAAGTATTATTATGCATTCATTTTTCTCTTCCTTGCTCAAACAGACTAAGGAATGTTCTAGAACAAATCTATCTTGTCATTATCTCACATAAGTGGTAAATTTGCATCTTAGACCCTTATTTAAAATATTCACTGAGGTATTTGTGCATAAACATATACATTGGCATAAATGGTGATCAAATTCACCCGAAACCACTAATAATTCCACAATTTCAACATCAAGAACAAAAATGATAGAAAAGATAGGAAAGCATGGGAAAAGGGTCAAATTGAGAATATATCTAGATTTTATATTGTTAAAACACTCCACCCCTTAAAAAGGATTTCAACATCAAAGTATCAAGCAAAGAGGGAAGGGTTAGTATGAAACGTCTCATATTTAAACAAACCATAAAACTTCCACCAAAACTTCAAATAACTCAAACTCCTTGTTCTACAACTTCTTAACTTGGGAGTTTAGAAAGTTTACACGCAACACCTCATAGGTCATGGGTCACCAAATGTTTCCCTTATAAGATTTCTTTTTATGTGATGTAACACAATTAAAATTTTAGGCTTATTAGCATTATATTTATTAGGATACTACAATATCATTATTATTCTTTTATTTGTGTCCTATTGTATTCACATTGTTGTCAAAAGAGTCATACTTCATTATTATGCACAAACCCTAAATATATTTTTATTTATTTCACTAAGAGTTTAAGAACAAATAGAGGTTACTCTATTATCTCCATGTCAGTTAATATATTTGACTATTATCCTTAGTAGTTTGGATTTAAACTCCATTATCCTCATGTTGTCATTATATTGAATTATATCAGATTATTTTGCATGAAATAAGACATTTTATCCAACTTTTTATTAAGTCTACAATTAATCCAATTAATGTCACATTAATTACTTATATCTATATTAAACATTGTCATATTATCTCACAACTTTTCTTACTCACATTAATCTCATCATTAATAATTTAGTCATATTTATTCACTTCTACTTATTGATTATGCACATTTATATGAACCCATTTACTTCTTATCAATATTTGAGTCATTATATGATTTTAGTGAAAAAGGTGGAACATATGACATATTAATTACTTGTTTCACAAACCAAGTCATGATTAGGTGTCTAAATTAGGCGTGTATTAGAGAACAAGGTGATGTGCATTACATATTGATGGCTATATATATTAATCAATGATTAGGTGATTATATTCCATTTATGTGTATCAAAGTATGAGATCTGATTTTCACACCTAATGTCACTAATGTATCATGAATATCGATAAGGATGTTTAGGTTACAGTTAGATGATTACAACTTAGGATTTAGATCAACATGATCATTATATTTTACTTATACCTTTTTAGCATGTATTGAGTTCAAGATTAAGTTACAATTATCTTTCTCATCATAACATTTAGGGTTTATTGGTTCATAACATTGTTTGCACCATGTGTATCCACAATTAGGTTTTACATATGAGTTACTCGTATTATGTGCATTAAATATTTATTACGGTGAAAACATATGAACACTCCATGAGATGCCTATTATATGTCCATTAGTATATAAACTAGCATGTGAGATTTTAACTACAACTTGTTTTGGACAAATCTAAGGATACAAGCACACTATCTTTCTATTCATGGAGTTAGGGTTCTAGAAACAGAGCATCTAGATTTTGGTATGATGCATGACTCCATCCCCATAAAAAGTATTTCATCCTCAAAATTAGCACATCAAAGATCTATCAAGGCACTACTACTATCCCTCCACCCCTAAAAGGGTTTGCCAGCCAAGACAAACTAAAATACTTTTAAAGGGTTAATCTAACGAAACCATGCATAAAATCTATCACTTGGTTTCTTTCCAATCACCAAACTTCAAAGTCTAGGTTCTAGGGATAGATTACCCAAACATGTGGTCCTATGGAACATAAGGAAGCTTTATCGGGTATGCATTTTCAAACAAGTCATTGTAATTGAAATATAATGTAAACTTATAAGGTTCCTAAGACAAAGCAACATAGGCATGCTATTTCAGACAATCAACGTCAATTTAGGCCAGACATGTATCATACGGATCTGGGAGTCCTGTAAACCAAGCTAGTGGTGCAGAGGAAAATATTGCTAGCCCCTAAAACTTGATCCTTTCTAGACACCTTTGCTTTTAACTTATACTCTAATAGATACCTAACAGTCTCAACACATAAGTGTTAACTAAACATGTTTCTAATGTGGAACTCTTATGATCCTAAATCAACCTTTCATCGTCACATGAAAAGAATTGGTTAATTCTAAGGTAGACATGTCACTTAAAGGGGAACTACGTAAGGCAGGGTTTGTAATTAGGGAGACAAAATTGAAAAAGTCAGATTCTGACTACCATGGGCTCTAATACCATGGTGTAATGAGTGGGACCCAGAGGGGATCCACTCCATACTGAAATTTGAAGAATAAAATATCCATTCCAAACACACTTAAAAAGGTATGTTGGAACAGGTGTAAAATTTTCAAATTTCTAATAATGCTATTCAAAACAACAAATGTGTAGCAGTAGAATAAAAGTAATGACTATATTCAATTTATACAAAAGATACATCGTCATCTCCCATATACAGTTTACATGGATATTACCAAATAAGGATCTATATATAGGGAGATCTAAACCGTATTGAGTTTCTCTCGAAACAACAACTTTATGAGACATGCCCATGCTGAAAGCCAAGTACTCCTTATTCTAATCCTAGGTTGGTCCTCCATGCTCATGTTGCACAACATTCATCTTAGTCCTAGGTGGTTGGGATCATTCAACAAAAGGAGAAAACAAGGTATGTGTCAAATAAGGTACAAGACCAAGATATAAATAGCAAAAGATATTATGGGGTAAAAAATCAACTATATTTAAGAGGGTCAAGAGTATCAGGCACATAACAAAAGATACCTACCAAAATATCACATATTAATAATGAATCATGAATAATTAAAAGTATGGCTTCTTGTCTAAAGAAGGGTTGAGGCACCTATCAATCTCAACCTAAAATAGATGAAGGGAGAATTATCACATTCCCAATCACCTATAAAAATTTTATAAAAGTGGGCCGAATTATCACATTCCCAGGGAAAATTATCACATGCCCAAAACTATGGGCGGCTAGTGTAGAGGTACACTACTTTAGCTAAGTCATTGAACACTCATGCTCAAAATAAATCACATTGCAAGATTAAGGAACAATTTTATACTGATATGGCAGGGGGTAAAACCCAAGAAAGTAATGAAATAAATGTGCCAAAAGAGCAAATATAGGAATGAAAGGTATAAGTCCATGCCTCATTAGGAAATTAGGGTTCAGATAACAAATGCCCAACTTAAGGTGTAAGAATGCACACACCTCTCTTGTTGAGTTCAATTAACAACTTTCACCACTTCTAGATGATCCTAAGTTCAACTTTGCCTATTTTAATTTATTAATATGTATTAGAACATATAATGAACTTTAATGGAGAGAAACCCTAATTTTGGACATTTCTCAAAAAAAACTTGAATTTTGACTCTGAAAATCTCACCAATCAACTTATTAGGTTTTCCTAATTAGGAAAACATATTTTATGTCTATTTTGGATTTAATATGTCAAAGTTACAATTCATATGAATTTTATGCATTAAATTTCTTATACTAAATCATCCTTCAAAAAAATATGGAAATCATGCATTAAAACAATTTTTTTATACAGAACATTATTTTTTTATTCTAAAACATATTATTTGTAAATTTTGGACAAGAGAATAAAAAGATATGAAATTTTCAATTTTGACCAATCTGAAAAAACCAAGCCATAAATTCCATTTCTATAGAGAAAGAGATATAGGGAGAGGGTTGGGTCGTGTGACATTTCCCTAACCACATGTCGCCAAGTCAATGGTACACACCCCATCATCCGTGCATCAACGAGGCTCAAAACAAATTTAAAATATCATATTTCCCTTGAACAAAATAGAGAAAAGAGAAGAAAGAAGGGGAGGGCAAAAAGGTCATTACACATGGGTGATTGCCCCCTCCATAGCCCAAAGCCATGTATAATGAGCTACTAGCTCCAATTTTGGGTGAATCAATGAACATCCACGATTTGCAAAACTATGAAGATAGAAAGATAGAGAAGGAAGAAATGGACCAGTAGTTGTGAGGAATTGTTTGGAGATTTAGAGAAGGAAGAAACAAATCAAGAACATCCACAGTTTGTCGTCTCTAGCTTTGGATCAATGCACGATCACTGAGAGTTAAACACTTGAGATCATGAACAATTGAGTGAAGAGAAGGGTTGCAAAGAGACCAGGGAAGCTTGGTGTATGGGTATTTATAGGTGAGGTGGTGAGAAGTAGGGAGGAGGGAGGTGGCCACGATGGCTTGTTGCCCACAAATTGGGGGTTTCCCAATTTCATGACCAAAAGATGCAAGTAAGGCATCAATATATGTGAAATCCTATTTTCAAACTTATGGGGAAGAAATCATGTGAGTTTCATTGAGAAACAACCAAGAGAATGTCATTCGAAAAACCCTCCTCTGCGGTGCTACTATACACGTCTGTCTCCACAAAGATGACGATGCATGGGATGTTGAATCGTGAATCCAATGATCCATGACACACACACATACAAATCAAATAAAATTCGTGTGACAGTTTAAAACGAATCCTAAACCGATTTGGACTATAGTGTGGATGCATTAATTTCTCTTTTTCTCTCTCTTCTGTTGAGGGTGCAAAAAAACTCCAAAATAATTAAAATTTGTCACTTAGACTATTTTGGACATGAGGAATCCAAATATGGCCTTAGTTCTTGCATTTAAGATTCTAGATATTTTATATAATTAATTTAAAGTAATTCACATTTCTCTTTCCTATCACATTAGAGACATCTAGAATCCTCTAGCTAAAGTGAAACATCACCCTTAAGCAAACAAATCATGTAGAACATGATTTGGAAATTAATTTTACACTTTGCAATTGTTTTGATCATTATATAATATTTTGGGCTTTTACATATCTTCTCTCTCCTAATCTACACATGTATATTAAAGATTATCCAAATTACAAAAAATTTCACCCAAAGGCTATTTCTAATGTGTAGATTATGAATCTAAGATTAGTTGTCACTTTGGGAGTCATTTAATATTTTATCTGATATTTTTTTGGAGAAAACTTATATCTTCTTTTAAAAATAAAATTGATATAATTATAATTATCCTAAAATTGTGAAACTTGGTCACCAAGCCAAATCTAACTCAGAGAAAATGAATATCAAGTCTTCCTTTTATGAATTTTATCCCATTATCCAATATTATCACTATTTCTCATATTGAAAGTTTCAATATCACATTAACATATTTATAGAATTATTATCTATTCCTTTTTCTCCTCCTTGCTCCAAAATTCTAAGGAATGTTCTAGAATGAATCTATTTTATCATTATCTCACATAAGTGGTAAATTTGCATCTTAGACCCTTATTTAAACTATTCGTTGAGGTAGTTGTGCATAAACCCATACATTGGCATAAATGGTGATCAAATTCATCCCAAACCACTAATAATTCCAAAATTTCAACATCAAGGACAAAAAGGATATAAAAGATAGGAAAAACATGGAAAAAAGGTCAAATTGAGAATATATTCAGATTTTAGTTTGTTACAAAAATCCTTTCCCTAAAGCTTAGAGAGTCTTATAGTATCCTACCTCTTCTTTAAGGACTAAGCCACCCAAGTAGATGACAAATAATTAGTCTTCTCATCTCTAAATGTGATTGTTCTCTCATGAATGATAGTCACATGATTTCTTGATTATGGGTAGCTTTCACATGGGAAAACTAAAATGGATTTGAACTCATGAAAGTTGGTCAAATATAATGCCATGATCTAATATTAAATTGAAAACACAATTTGATGTATGAAAGTACTCTAAAAAGTGATGAACTCAAGCCCAAAGTTTATGAAAACGCTAATGTTACCAATTCAGATATAAATTCTTTCTATGTTTGAGGTAAATCCTTGTTTTGGTGAAATAAGATGGAATACATGTGTTATAAGTCATGGTTGATGAGGTCTTTGTTGATCATGCCTATGTTGCCCCTATTTTGATCAAACCTCAAACATAGCTAAGTCAAACTCACCCTATTTATATGTACATGGTCACAGACTATGATATGACTATACCTATGGACACCTAGATCATGATGTGAAGACTTGTTATAAAAGGAGAATCCCCTATTGACTATTCCACCTCTTTAATAGGCTCTATTTTTAACAATGTGAATCAAACTAAGTCTTGACCACACACTACTATGCTCAAACACCTGAGTTGTCAATTTGACTTCTTGATTTCCAAAATCTAACCTTACCTAGAAATGAAAGGGAGTGAATGTAATTATGATCTTGAACTCACAAAATCTTGAAATATGGTTGTTCTATTAATGATCATGATGTTTGACTCTGTTGGTATGTATTCCCTGAGAGCCAATCATGGGATGATTGGTGGCATACATTAAGATTGATTTGATAAACATCAAAGACAAGCTTCTAATTCTTTCTGGTTCAGTCATATGAGATGATGATAGAACAAATTGAATGTCTAGAGAATGACAATACTCAATGACGTATGCTTTCAGGTTCAGGACCTGAACGATGAGATCATACGGATGCTAAGAGTTTGTACATTCTTATTATGTCCATAGTTGGATGTCATTGTGGAAGATAGATAGACAATAATGCCATACAAGACTAGATTGTGGTATTGGTTGATGACAGAATCTCATTAGTCATGATATGGAGATATCAAACCAAACACATAGGTACTTGTTATAGAACAAGTGTATCGGACAGACCCACCGTGAGTTTGACACATGGAACCATGACACGGTAGTCACAGTCAGTTCTCACAGTGATGGTGGTGAGTGTGATTCTTTGACCTAAAATCACTACACTCAATACATGTCGTTGGGTACACTTTGACATCATCAAACAAAATCATGAAACATGGGTTGTTATAAAGGTGATGATTGGGTGGCTTTGACACAGGGACTTTTGAGGGGTGAGTGATAGATATGGGATTTGTCCCTCCTGAGGGAGTTTGATATCCATGGCCGCTTGATGAGTAGGATTGAGATAGGCATGCACACACATGTGTGAATCAGTATGTGATATTGATGTCATACATATATCCTCCAATCTACTCTGAGATCAAGAAAGTGAATGAACGTTGACAGGATGATTGTTCCATGCCTTGAGTTCATTCGGGATATCAGTGACAAAGGAATTATACATTCAGTGTAACACCATTCACATATTGTAGGATTGAAAGTTGTTCTCCAACTTTCCTTTTCACTTAGGTAGCACTGATGTGCGACTAGGCACCGCTCTTTGCTTGTGAAGTCATAAGTGTTATGGACTTTCACTGCCAACGTGAAATGGGCCTGCAGGGTCACACACATAGGATTTAACCTGGAAGAGGAGTTTATCCACAAATGATGTTTGGATTTATTAATAAAGGAGTTTAGTAGTTGAATTAAACACTTAATCAATTGATAGCTCAATATCATAGTGTTCAAAGTGTTGGATTGATTGATTAGAGTATCAGATTGATTAGAACTGCAATTGACTGATTTGCATAGTCTGCTGCCCCAAGTGATCGACTCATGGGGTGAACGAATCGACTCAGTTTGGTGAACCGATCGACTCAACTGGTGAGACGATCGACTCATGTATCAATGAGACGATCGACTCAATTGCTGAATTGGTCGATTCATAGAACAACTGAGATCGTTTGGAAAGTCAAAAGTCTATTTTGCAAATACAATTTGTTTCACTTGTACAAATTCGATTTGGACAAGGATTAATGTTTGATTAGTTGGAAATAAATATGAAAGTAAATTTGAGTTGGATAAGGACCACGAAATGATCGACTCAGGCTTGAACCGATCAGCTCGGAGCACTAGACGATCGGCTTAGGTCCCAAACGATCGGCTCAGGGTCTGAAACGATCGTTTTAGGGTGTGAACCGATCAGTTCAGCTGGTGCAGTTAGTTGTTTTGTGGAAAAATCTTGAATCCTTCTACTCCTGCTTTAATCCCACATTGCCCAGGATAGAGAACCCTATCCCATGACCCTCCTATATATATAGGGGTATTGGGGGCTTCTTAGAAACAATAACTCAGAACACCAGTTGCTCTGTAAAGTTGTCGTTCTCTCTGGTTGTGGTAACCGAGAGAGCCCGAGCAAGTGCTACCCGATAAGGGAGGCACAATAAGGGAAAGACAACTGTAGAAAGGCAACTGGTTGCAGGAGAGTGTGTCAGTGACTAGTACGCCAACAGGAGGGTGGGACTCCTTCCGATTCCTTATGGGATAAGGAGATCGAAGTTCCAAGTGGTCAGTGTGGACTACTTTAGAGGTGGGAGATTCCGGCCGGTCGGAGGATAGTTGTCAATCCCAACAGTCCCAGTGAGACCAGGAGTTGTACCGACTCCATCCAAGACCGGAGGTGAAGACCATGCAAGCCGTGAGGTAACATCGTCGAGCAAGCCTCGAGACAAGGTATGTCTCTACAAACCATCCTTCCTATTCTATAGAAATTGACACAATTCCTTTATTATGGGTTTGGGAGAAGAATTTATGTTTTTGTTGCCTTCTCTGTCTCCCCTAAAACCCACACGCTACTATGCTTAAACACCTAAGTTGTCAATTTGACTTCTTGATTTCCAAAATCTGACCTTACCTAGAAATGAAAGGGAGTGAATGTAATTATGACCTTGAACTCACAAAATATTGAAATATGGTTGTTCTATTAATGATATTTATGTTTGACTCTTGATCTTGTGAAATACGATTTGATAGTTGATACCCGCCCTATTTAGATATGATTGATGACTTATGATTCATATGTACTAATGCACAAAATTAGGGTGGTAGTTGAATTATAGCTCCTCTAATCTAGGTCACATCTCCATTATGACTACCTCTAAATTTTCATCTCGTTGATTTATTTAGAGTTTGGAAAGGTAAGACTCCATACTATTCTGATTTCCTAACTTAAGTCTCTAATAGGTTAAATCCATGACGATATTGGTACTCAATATTGATCATAATTTATGACGATCTTGGAATATGATGATGTTCACTATAGATAGTGGTTAAGTTCCTAAAAATATCTACATTTATATGATTCATCAATGACGAATACCATGATGACGAAATTAAAATTGATACTAAGAAATGCCACTTGATTGCTGCTCGATTGCTGCATATGGATGAATGATCATTCCTAAGGTATAATTATGCATATAAATCCTAGCTTTAAAATGTTTGAACCCATGACTTTGATGTCCAAACTTGACTCTCAACATTAATTTCTGACATCTTGACTCATGGTTATTGATCTTAATATTGACTTGGCTCCTATAATCACTCTATTTGGATCTTGAGATCGCCCTCGATATGTCTGATTAAATTCATGTTTCCAAATATTGAAATTCCAAAATGATGATTATGTTGAATCTCTTAATTTATGACTAAGGGATAAGGTCTTGGGACAAGTGTGGGATATTCCATTGATCTTGAACTTGAAATCATGATATTGGAAAATGATGTATTTCTCAAATTTGTTGAAATACAAAAAGTAAACCATGGATGTATAACCCCACCTAGGCCAGTGAAGAAGTTGGAACCCTAAACATTGGGATGGAAAAAAAATGTTGTACTCTTGATTCAAGATACGTATTCATTTGACTAAAATGTTATCTCTCCAACTTGTGATCTATATGACGATCTCTCCAATTTGAGACTCATGATGACTTTTCCAAGTTGATGATAAATGGGGCTATACTTTGACCTTGATGCTCAAATTCTTGATTTTTGAAATATTGTTGGTGAGAAAAATAATATAGAATTCATTATGGTATAAAATAAGAAATTCAAATCTCGATCAAAGGGGGTGTTAGTTTTGGGGACTCACAAGGTGGGGAGGATGTGATAACCTGATTTTCTCTCTCTCTCTGTCTCTATTATTGACTCACATAACTCAATTGGGGTTGAAGCACATGGTTTGAGTGATTTTATGCTTAATTATAGTCACCTTTCCCTTACATCTCAATGTGTAACATTAAAATAAATTTTGATCTAAGTTCTAACATTTTCACTACATCATGTTGTTCCTTTTAAAATTGAACTTCATCAACATGATCACCTTGCTCTATTATGTCTATAATCTTATAGATCATTCAATTATCTTTCCAATGGGGCAAGAATTTCCTGAATCAGACATTCAGAGCCCAAGTGATGGCATTCCAAGTTTGTCTCATTTTATGATGATATAATTTGATTTAAATCAACTTTGCACTCTTATTGGGCCCAATTTTGGGTGTGGCCTAATTCCTCCCTACCTTTCTGTTTGGAATTATGAATTATACGTAAGAGACCAATCATTGGCCTTCATCTTATGAATCACAATTTTTGACCTTAGGATCGTCCAACCACATATTCCATATCAAATAAAATGCCCAATGTTTGTCTTCTACCTTCATACAATTGTCAGAGGCCTTGGCGTTGAACTTCACCTACTACCCCTCTTCCCACCATTTGGACACAAGTTAACCCTACTTTCTCCTATGAAAGCACTTTCCCTACTATTCCCCCTCTTGTATTCGTCTTTCTCAAACCCCATCACCTTGCTTTCACCCTTCTTCTTTCTCCTCCACCTTGGCGGCCACTACCAACCCTTGACTGGGCATTCCTCTTCCTCGCCACTCCAATAAGAATTGATGGTAGCTTATTGTTCATGACTTCAAGGAGGTGGCAAGGTTCCACCTTGTATGAGCTCCTCTCCCCCTTCTTATCCTACCTAGCCTCACGTCAACGAGCTCTAGCCTATGCCATCATTGTTGCATGTGTAGCTTATGTAGGATGAACAAGTGGAAATTGGAGGGTGGTGATCCCTTAGATCGAGGGCGTCTTAGCCACAAGTGATCTAGATCTCCCCAATCCACACGATAACTGGGTTAGGGGGTCCAACAGTGGCACACTGGTGGGAGACTGTGTGTGACCCACAATAACCACAACCCTGTGACACAAATCGATGAATAATCACTAGCCAACACAACCGAGAGACATGTACCAGTGATCTCTGATTGAGGGACCTAGGTATGAGCAACTATGTAATCGAGATTGAATAGTCGAAGGCATTGCATAAATGTTTGGTTATTCCCCTTCCCCTTTGTCTAAAGTTTATAATAAAAATATTCTAAAAAGTGATATATCCTAAATCCTTTGGCAATTCATAAAATATAATATATGCATTTTGATCCTCTCATAACTAGTTTTAGATGCTCACTCTTCTTGTATTTCTCTTGATATCTGAGAAAACATGACTTTTATGCACTATGTGAAGGTTTAATGTTGTATCTTGCTCCCATCTAGTATTGTTAGTTCAAATATCACTCTTAAACTTCATAATATTAACTTTTATCCATCTTTTTCCTTGAATCATGGAGTATATCATTTTCATGTATGCATTTACTCTTTGGACCTAATAGTGCCCCTTTTATGTATGTAAATGATGACACATGTCTAATTTTGGAACTTTAATATATTTAATCATCATACGTTAATTGTACCTCTAAATCAGTAATCCTTGATATGATTTATACCTAAGTGCCATGTAACACTCATTGGTACCTTTGACTAGATTTGACATACTTATAACACCTATCATGTTCAAAATGCATAATGTTGCTTATTGGACTCCAACCTTGCCAATGTCTGGTCTAATATTTTACATGTATTTTAAGAATCCAAATCAGTATTTTATCATGTTTGTAGCATAAGATACCAACTTTATCAATCCTATGCTCTTCTATGATCATAATACTTGGATATATGATTCTAGTGCTTGAAATGAATCTCATATGACAAAATTGATCTTTCATGATTAGAATTTGTTGATAATCTATTTCCCTTGCTTCCTCATTGTCAAATCAAATTTTACCTCAATCTTGTTAAACTTTTAATGTGGATGGTTCGGCTAGACTTAGGCCTTAGTGTTGATACTTGTACTATGTAGAATCAGTACATGCATATTTGGAATTTTGGGAAATATGTTTAATATAATTGAAGCCTAGGTCTAAGGGCATATCCAAATGACTCATAATATGTTTATATTAACAAAACCCAATTGATCTAAAACCCAATATTATGTCTTTTATATCTTAGGTCCCCTTTGCATTGAACCTTCTCTAGAATCTACTCATGGATCATAACTTGCACTATACTCACAAGGTACGCTCAAATTATTGAATCTATTATATTATTGTCTTGTTTTTATGTATGCTCACATGAATGATAGGCTAGGTAATTACTTATTTGACTTACTGTTCCTATGATTTCTACTTTCATGCTTTTTTATACTAAGCTGACAAACTTGGAACCGAATTTAGAAAAGTCCATTATATATCCTTGTGCACCTGCCTATAGTTTTGGGGTAAGGACACAAGGTTAGGCACTTTACTTGAGATGTCAACGTGACACATACCATTATGATACAAGGGTTACACTAGTACATAACCGACCATTAGTGTCGGTTATTTAAGGCCTTTAGTGTCGGTTTCTAAGAGACACCAATGTGGGCGACGCTAAAAGCCCAGCCGTTACACGTCGGTTAAAAAACCAACGCCAAAACCCTTCGCGCGCCACCAAAAACGCGCCAGTAGGGCACTATAGGCGTCAATTATTAGATAAGAAACCGATGCCATATACCTTCGCGCCACAGAAGGGCACCATCTTGGGCACTATCAGCGTCGGTTATTAGATAAGAAACTGACGTCATATAACTCCCAACACGGCCATGCTGGCCAGCACAGCCATGGGGTCTGGCCCGCTGCCACAGCTGTGCACTCCCAACATGGCCGTGTTGGCCAGCACGGCCGTGGTGTCTGGTCCGCTGCCATGGCCGTACTGGCCAGCACGGCCGTGGTGTTAAGGAAATAGACGTCGGTTACTGTTAGAAACTTACACTGTAACGATGTGGCGTCAGTTTTATACAAATAACCGACGCCTATTTTTTGTTTTTTTTTCTGTCAATCTGCAGACCTACTGTATGGCTGGTCGCAGGATGAGAAACTTGTAGTTTAGTTATGAACTGCAAGTTTTACGACATCCATTGATATCAACCAACAACATGCCACAAACCTACAAAATTAACAACAAAAATATTCACACATTTAGCAATGCAACCTGTAGTTCCATTTGATTTTCACACATTTAGAAACGTTCATGTAGCTAGCAATCTGTAGTTCCATTCATTTTCACATTCACACATGTAGAAACATTCATATAGCAACCAACAGTTTCATTTATTTTCACTCAGACACATGTAGAAACATCTAGACATGTAGAAACATTCACACATATATTATAATTCAGAAATTTATTTACAAAATATCATTCTTTAGTCAATATTCGCTATCAACATCCCAATTATATCTTAAAACCCCCACTATTTGTATGGTTGTTGCCCATTCTTCTCTTACTTCATTTAACTCTCTCGTCGTATAGGGAGCATGTACATCTGGTAAGGCCGTTCCTGTAGTGTGGTCAGTTTTAAACACCTGTAAAGAGAATGATGTATATATATAATTAATGAGCTATAAATAAGATTGATATATTTCATATTATCTAATGAGATTATATAATACCTCAGCAATACAATCGATGTCCATTGCGACATATTTGATAATCATGTGCATAAATCGCATCACATAGTATCCACATGCCCATCCGTTGTCTTATGTAGCACACAATAAATTCAAACATACAAAATATTAAAAAATACAACTAATTAAGCATTGTTCACATAAATAATATATATATATATTGTAGTCGGGAACTTAATTTCACGTTCTTCTAAATTATTGGCTGGTTCTTTTTCGTGGGGACCTTTCCTCTAGCCTTTTTGAACTCATCAAAACCCTTACATGTTAATGTAACACAGTACATTGCATAATTAAATAGTAATGTAATAACATATGTTAACGGATATGAAAATGAAATATTTCTCACCAGAATAGTGCCATTTTCATTATGTGTCCATATTTTGTATTCAATTTACTCCCCTTAGGATCTAGATAATAAACAGTGAACGTCTCGGGGACAATAACCAGTAACTCCCAATGCATACCACTAGAGGTAAAAAAGTTAAAAATCAATAACTCGAAATCCACAATAAAAATGTAATTTTCTTAAGTCCAAATTATAATAAGCAAAGCAAACTTACTCTATATTGAATGGAGCCATTATCAATGTCTTCTTATTTTGAGAAAAAATTGTAAAAGCCTCACAACAATATTGTTGAACTGATGGAGGGTCTTTAGCTACTAGACTAATCAAAGATGGAATCAAAAATCCTACATGTTCGAATGCAAAATCTGCACATATCTTGTCTAAGTAGCTGCAAAATATGTATTAATTATGCATGCATTAATAAATAAGAAACCAGATCACCAGATCCTACAGAAGGTATATGGATGTATAAAGAAGATCTCACCTTATCCATAGCTCTATCACAGATGTATTTAGCCAATCATATCGAAACAACTCCAAAATATCTTGTATAAATAGTTTGCTTTCGTATGATTGACCTGCAACATCTGAATCTATAGAAACAGTTATAGGGGAATTTATCTCATGTTCGCCTAACCATATTGCCATACCCCTACAGTTAGGACCTAACGGGACAGGTAGTTCCTGTGGAACCCAACTGGGTAATGTAAGAGGTGGAAGTGGAGGCCTAGATGTTGTGGGTGTCTTCTTTTTAACTTGTATATATATAATAATTTCATATCAACTGACATCATATACACACACTATCAATTTAACGTAATGTAAATTTAGCACACAGTTTCAGTAAAGACGACATCCTCTTTTAGCCACAATATCACTCCGCCTTCTGCCTCACCAAGCATTTCACAATCTGGGTGGGCATATGGCAATGGAAGATCCATCCACTTGGGGAATATATGTACCGGGCTCACACGAATCCAACCATCTGGTAATGGAGACCCGTGAAACATTTCCCCTGGTAGGGATGGGTAAGCCGACACCTCTGCAACGACATATTCATTAACTTTTAGACAGCATGGCTTCAACCCCTACAAATTTTTTTGTAAAGAATGTTATATACATATATACATATCATCTTTTTTTGAAACACCATAGGTACTGTCTGGTAAGTGGCAGTCTGAGATGTCTGCCACTTTCTCATTGCTTCTTCGAGTTTCCTATCAAATAGATTATCTACCTATACATGGATAAAAGAAACGTCAAATTCTAATTATTAAATTCTCTTTTACAGTAACATCTACAAGGAAAAAATATGTTACCTCTTCTTGTGAAAGTCCCACTTTTGGGACATGTTTGTGCTGGGATGGCCCAAAAAAGCTTTGATGCCCACACCAGCGCCTGCAGCCCTAACACATCCAGGATGCTCTGGGTTACCCAGAGCAACTGTCAATTCATCCCTTGTTCCCTCAAGGATGAACTTGCCTTGTTACCTCAGCTCGTGCAGCTCCCGCTAATCACCAAAACAAAAATTTGTAATTAAGTAAACACCACAAATAATCAATATTCGAAAGATTGTTGTAAGAGTTGTATTTTACCATTGTTGCAGCCGCCTCAGCAGTTGTGGGCTTCCTTATTTCTCCCTTCTTATTTTGCCCTCCAGCTATCCAGACATCATGGCGAGGCAGAGGTGTGCTACCTATAGTGGAGGACTCCTGAGTAGCAGCAGACTGAGCAGTAGTCTCAGAATGTAGTCTTTGGTGAATGCCTGCATACCCCTTTGGACCCATTGTGTGGTCATGCACATTCAGTGCATGCCTTGATCTTTGTGCCTCACTGAGGGCCTAATTAGTATGCACATTAATAATTTGGTTAGTAACGGTAAATGTTAATCTTGAATAGGTGAATACAACATATATTAATGAGATTGGGACTGACACCTAATACCTTGAATTCATCAGTTTGTCTTGAAGCAACAAACGCGTCCCATTCTTCTTTGTCCAGGAAGTTCCACTGTTCAGTGGTTGTCTTCTTCCTCTTGTTAGCTTCTTTTTTGTATTCTCAGGTGAGATTTGTCCTATAGTTCCTTAGGACTTTCCCACAGCGTTGCATCACACATTTATGATGCAGCTTTTCATCCAATTCAAATATACTCTGCAAATTAGAATTGCTATTAACTAGTATCCAAAAAATTAGTAATCTACAAAATAGAATTGCAAATTAATAATAACTCACGCATAAATCCTTCCATATTACGTCTTTCTTCTCCTTAGAAACTTTATGCCAATAATCTATCTTATAACCACAATGGCTACGAGTAACATACCCAAGATATGAAACAAATGAATTGCGATTCACACCAGATGCATTTCCTGCATTATCAAAATCCACAACAAGTTTGGGTCCATTGCCCTTTTGCGCTATTAACTTCTTCATCATAGTGGTGCCCCTTCTCTTGTCAACTTTTTGGTGTTTCTGATCAAGTGCCTCAAGTGCTTCAGATGGTACATGTGCATCATCAACCTAAAATTTGACAAAATAAACACATTTACAAGATATAACTATCAATGGACATATAGATATAAATATATGATATATTTTTAAAACTTACATTGTGAGGTGGCACATTGATCTCGTCACCCTCATGGTAATCATCAGCACGGTCATCAGGAGAATGCTCAGCCATCTGAAAATTCACATTCACATTGTAAAGTTCACATTGTAAAGTAATTCAAATTGTAAAGCTCACATTGTAAAGTTCACATTCACATTGTAAAGTTCACATTATAAAGTAATTTACATTGTAAAATTCACATTGTAAAGTTCACATTCAGAAAAATAAAACATATAAAAAAAATATAAACATGCCTCTAATATTGCAATTTTTTATCAATTAACAATCCTTCGTTGTGATCTCCGCGCACATACAAGTCATCATTAGCTTCAATATTTGCTAGTGTTGGCAACCCAACTGAGAATGGATTGGACTCATCATACTTATCATAGTACTATTCTTCATCAATAGGATCTTCAATGAACTGTCTTTTACCATGAAGAACAACCGACCATTTATCATTTACAGGATCATCGATATAAAATACTTGTTTCACATGTGATGCCAATATGAATGGTTCACCCTTCTCGCCAATCTTTTCAAAGTTCACTAAAGTGAAACCCAATTCATCCACTATAACTCCTTTGGTGTTATCAACCCAATTACATTTGAAGAGCGGAATTCTGAAATCTATGTAGTCAAACTCCCATATGTCTTCAATGACACCGTAATATGATATTTTAGCTTCACGTGGACTCTTATCCTTTGCACTTGCAAAAAATATAGTCGATGCTTGAAGGGTGACCCCACTATTTTTGGTGACACTCTTATCATCTTGGCGCTTTGTGTAATATGTGAATCCATTAATGTCATACCCTTCATAAGACATAACAGTCAATTTTGGTTTAAAGGCGAGGCATTTGATAGTTTCAGTAATATCATCTGGTGTTTGAGATAGTTGATGTAAGAATTTATTTTCAAACCACTTAATAAATGTCTTGTTATGCTCTCTAGCAAGCCACATTGTATTGGCTTGAGGATATTGTCTCTTGATGAAATTGGTATGTTCCTCCATATAAACGTTCACTTCGTCCATGTTGTGTAAAATATACAAGTGACCTTGTTCCAACTGCTCACGACTGATTACTTTCACACGTGATCCCAAAATTCCTTTGCCAAATTGCTCGTCAATATTCTTGTCATTATCAGGAGTGTTTGTAACTGTAACATCCCTGAGCTGGGTTATGAACTAACACTAGGTGTTTTGCCTAAATGTGTAATAAAATCCTTGTGATTATCTTTTGGCATGTAATTAAGTTCCTAAGGAACATATATTCCTTTTTCTGTCCCTTTTGAATAATGTTGTAATATTGTTTTGTAATACAGGACCTTGTGCAAATTACCCAGTTAAGGGGTTAACTTGCAAATTTCACAAGTTAAGATGTTCCTCTGATGATGAGACATCATATGAGTAAATATGATGAGGTAAGATGGATTTCCCAATCTTGGGCATCAAGATACAGCTTGTGGAATGATCCTTGTGCTTAAAAACCCTAATTTGGATTAAAGTGCAAATTACCCAAATGTGGGGTGCAACTTATAAAATACACCATCTTGAACATATTTTATGACTTTTGACATCATTTAAACTAATAATGATGAAGGGGGCACTTCCTTTGAATAATCATGTAATAAGGAACACCTTTGTAATTAAATCATCAAGATGTAAGTAAGGAGACCCTTATGTACATATGTACCCTAGTTGAAAGTTGGATTTATTTACCCCTAGATATTGAGATTTCATGAGCTTTGCATAAGTTTGGATGAGTTTGGACGATCCCTTAAATAAGAAAGGACTTGGATGAGAATTTCAAAGTTTTAGAGGTCCTTATGGTGAAAATCAGCCTAATCTATATAAGCACCTTTCTTTCCAAACCAAGCAAACGTATTCCTTTCACTTCCTCACTTCTCATCTTTCTCAACCGACCAAGGCAAAGCTCTGGAGCTCAAGGGGATGACCAACCTGTTCTAGGTAAGAGAACACCATCTTCTAGGTTGGATTCATGGAGGAAATCGTATTACAAGGTTGGATTGCTAGTTTTCTTACTTAGGTTCCTTGTTCTAGCCGACCATCCCCATCTTTTTCTTGAAAGATTGACCTTGGCCGACCTGTGGAGCTCAAGACACCATTAAAGACTTGAAGCTTGGAAGCTTGGAGCTCAAGGAATGACCTTAAGGCGGGTTTTATAATTCTAAACCTTTTTGCTTTGTTATGCATACTTTTATTCGTGCAAATAATAGTTAGATCTTCTTCTTCCCCATCCTTCTTTGCACCCTTGCAAGCTTTTTCGTGAAGAACAGACCTTGGTTTCAAGGTTGAAGACAAGGGGCGTTAATACCTATGTTGGTCCTTATCCAACTTTACTAAACGATCTTGGACCAATAGGTCAAACGATCTCACACTCGTTTCAATCCAAACGGGTTCAATAGGTCGGTTTGGCCAAACGGGTTCCAACCCGTTTGAGGGCACTGACCAATCGTTGACCATTTGGGATTTCTGTTCACAATTATGTAGGCTAATGACCCACCAAGTTTGAGTGGTTAACTGCAAAGGAATTGTAGATTGAAGGTCAATCAATTAGGCAATTGAATTGAATTAAGTGTTGTTTTCTAAACTGATTAACTTGAATCTTTGGGCAAACAGGTTCCAACCCATTTGAAGGAGTTGACCAAGCGTTGACTGTTTGGGATTCCTGTTCATAATATATTGGATTTCATTTCTACCAAGAATCATGATCTAATTCCTAACCAATTAAGAGTTGAAGGCATTTCAACACCCTAACCCTAATTGGGTTAAATTTGCTGTTTTTCATATAGATTGTGATGAGTGTTGGGTTGAAGGACCCAAACGAGTTCAAACCCATTTGGGGGTTCATCCAAACGACCTCACACTTTTTTAGTGACACCCCAAGACCGTTTGAAGGTCTAGGGTTAAAGAAATGTGATGGTTTGAGGATCCAATTACAAGATATTGATAAATTGATGAAAAATGCTGATTTGTAATTTAATTAGGACTCAACCCTTATGAAATCAACTTAAGTTTTGGTCAAACTTTGGGCATACGGTCTCAAGACCGTTTGGAGATCATCCAAACGATCTCAAGACCATTTGGGCCACGTTTGGGCCCATTTGGAGTTCAATTGATAGGTTCAACCTTGTTTTGTTTCACATTGTTGAAAATTGATGAGTAGCCGATTGGAAACCTTAATTGAGTTAAACTTAACCATAATTGGCTTTCAATTGAAGGTCAAATTGGTGCCCACTTGGTTGAGGCTCATCCTATTTGACTAAATTTGTAAGTGGTCAACATGGCTTGGGCCAATTGAAGGCTTCAACTTAAGAAATCCTTTTCAATCATGACATTTGTATCACCTTTCATGTTCATGCGGTTTAGACCCAAACGAGTCCACACTCGTTTAGACCCATATGAGTCCACACTCATTTAGACCCAAACGAGTCCACACTCGTTTAGACCCAAACGAGTCTACACTCGTTTAGAGCCAAACGGGTCTACACTCATTTAGGTCCAAACGGGTCCACACTCGTTTGGACTCAAATGGGTCCACACCCGTTTGGACTCAAATGGGTCCACAACCGTTTAAGGTCAAGTGGGTCCACACCCGTTTAAGGTTCAAATGAGTTGAAGGTTGAAGGTTAAACCCTAACCTAATTGAAGACTTTCAAGGATGTTTATACTTAATCACTTGAAGGTATAAATGGTTCAATAATGATCCAATATAAACCATAATGGTAACTTAAGACATTAACAAACTAAGTGACTAATGAAGTGACCCATGATGATGATAAAAGGGTAATTTACCAAAATGCCCTTGAAAGATTCAATTGAGTGATACTTTGTCCCAACCAAACCCTAATCACTCAATCGTGGTGATTTAGTCTATGTTAATCAAAGAGGAATTAATCCAACCAAATCTAGAGTGGTGTAATCACCATCTACTAGTAAGAGGAGAGAGAAAATACCAATTATGATGGAAATTCAAGTAAAATACCTTCAATATACATGAATGTGCATGATTAGGGTATGATCCACCAGAAGAGATCATGGAAACCCTAAATATGATAATTGATGAATCTTAATCTTATCTGAGGACTTTAATGATGATGTTTCTCATACATGGTGATGTTATGAGATCAATTCACCAATAGGTGAATCGTAAACCCTAATTCTAGGGTGATGACATGTATTATGAATAGTAAACCCTAATTGATAAAATCAGGGAAACCTAGCTCTTATATGATCAGGGAGATACAACTTCTTTAAATGAGTTATTTATTGTTATCATTTGATTTAATCATGTAGGTTCCTATATCAGGATACTCATATCCAGGTATGGATGATGATACTATATTCATTAAAAGCATGTTGTTAGCTTTATGAATAGTGACATATATCTTGATGCCTTGTTAATAGCATCTTATGAGATTGATAGGCTGTGAGAGCCATGAATACCATCAAGGTCATGCTTTAAGAGATGACTTGTGATGAGAGTATTGAGAAATGATAATTGATGAGAGTTAGGCTTGTTACATTTAGTATTCTTCCTTCATAGCTTCTATGTTAATGATGAATGTTTGAGAACTTGTATGATGATAAAAGAATACTAAATTGTACCTAACTAATCAAGTATAATCATACCATGTAGAGCCCTGATCATAGATCCATCATAGTCAGAAGTTATACGATGGTGAAACAGGTTTTCCTAAGGGAACTCCTGGAGCACATACTTTTGAGTATGTGGGGTATATGGATGTGTAAAACCTTACATCCTAGTGTAGGAATTGATTTAGATGTATCTTAATCTATCAATCCTTCACTATGTGTTTATGTCGGGGTGATGTAACACTGATCTCCCGAGGAAAACTTTTATACCGCATCGATGAGAGATAAACAAGAAATCTTTTGATGGCGAAGAGAGTACAAAATGCCACTGTGACTCTAATAGCGAAGTACCAGAATACCCTGGTAAGCTATAGTAGTAGAGACACTAGATGTCCTGCATGTTTATCCTCATTCTGACTGAGGTAGTTGAAGGTCATGAGAATCCGGCTCTTTTGATGACCTAGTATGATACCGATGCGACTTACTAGTGATCGGTTGGAGCATGAGCGGTATACCTCATCTCCGCAGGGCATAATGATGTTTGTAAAACATAATCAACCGCGTAGCATAACTGCTTAGGTTGAACTACGAAGAACATTGATTGATATTATATTGCGTATCCTGTTCAAGTATTAGTATACATGTTATTCATATTCCTTAGATAAAGATGAGCATTTGTTAGTAAACCCGCTGTGAGTAACCTAAATTACATGCTCATGATATTTCCTTTAATTGCTTTTAACAATGTTTCTGGCGGAGAGTTATAACTCTCACTGGGACAATTATTTAAAATTGTCTCACCCCGTAGATTTCTGCCTTTAGGTGGACGTCGAGGTCGAAGGAACCAATCTGTAGGTGGACAACAACAACAGCAGCAATTTCAGGAGCAGCAGTGACTCCAGGTGGAAACACTGTGCGGTCTAGTCTTGTAGTCAGAATAGTCTTATGTCATCTCTGTACACTCAGGTCCTAGGAGTTTGTTGATCTGAGAATTTTGGAATCTTGAGATTTTGTATCATGACGTATATAATCACTCGAGAAGTGATTTATCAGAGATGTAAACAGTTCATCTTACTTTTATAAAAGGAGTTTCAGGTTTTTAAGATCTCATTTTCAAAAAGTTTTAATTTCTCATGATTTTCGTATTCCGCTGTTAATCGAATCACTTCCGCTAAGTTTATATCGTGGTTTTGGAGATCAGAGCCGACAGTAACGCCTGGGCCCACTGCCCAGGGCTCTAGTAGAGTTTCAGGAATGATGACTTGCCCCACAGACCACCACTAGCCTTAACTGTGCACTTTGTCCACACAGACGCGCAAGCCAGGATCAACTTCCCGACTGGTCACCCATCCTAGTACTACTCCAAGCTGAGCACGCTTGACTATGGAGTTCTTTATAGATGGGCTCCCTGAAAAGGAGGTGCACCTTGGTGATATGGGTAGTTCAATCATTCCTTTTAAGAGTGTTTTATCTGAGGCCTCAAATCATGGGATTTAACAATCTCCCCCACTTAAACTCTTGACGTCCTCGTCAAGGCTCAACTATAAGGCCTCATAATCTCTTCCCCATTTCAATGTAGACCCACAATGGCCCATGGACACCCAGCTCCCGATCACGGAATACCAGCACAAGGGTGGCTACGTCAACCATGGACAACCCTTTCCTACATTCCTGGACCGCACGGCTCAAGACTGGCATGCCATGCCCATGTGGGCCCCACCTACTGGAGGGGAATTGGCTCTGATACCATTTGTAACGCCTGGGCCCATTGCCCAGGGCTCTAGTAGAGTTTTAGGAATGACGACTGGCCCCACAGACCACCACTAGCCTTAACTGCACACTTTGTCCACACTAACGCGCAAGCGAGGATCAACTTCCCGACTGGTCACCCATCCTAGTACTACTCCAAGTTGAGCACACTTAACTATGGAGTTCTTTACAGATGGGCTCCCTGAAAAGGAGGTGCACCTTGGTGATATGGGTAGTCCAATCATTCCTTTTAAGAGTGTTTTATCCGAGGCCTCAAATCCTGGGATGTTACAGTGTCATTACCATTGAGAAAGTCATTGCAAAAATCGATAACCTCTCTCGCCAGATAACCCTCGATAATACTCCCTTCAGGCCGATAACGGTTTCAAACATCACTTTTAAAAATGCTCATGTATCGTTCAAAGGGATACATCCAATGCAAGAAAACTGGTACCAACATTTTCACTTCCCTAGTCAAGTGGACAACAAGATGTACCATGATATCAAAGAACGAAGGAGGAAAATACATCTCAAGCTGAAATAGGGTAACAACCACTTCTCTTTGCAATTTATCGAGAGTATCAGGGTCAATAACTTTGCTGCACAGACTGTTGAAAAAGAAACAAAGTCTGGTGATTGCAAACCTTACATGCTTCGGCAATATAGATCTAATTGCCACAAGCAATATATGTTGCATTAGAGTGTGACAGTCATGAGATTTAAGACCTATCAACTTCAGATCTTTCATTGATACTAATCTACAAATGTTGGATGAGTAACCCTGTGGCACCTTAACATTTACCAAACATACACAAAAAGCTTTCTTCTCCTTTCTAGACAATGTGTAACAAGTAGGAGGTAAGTATGTTCTCTAATTTCCCATTTCCCGAAATTCTATTAATTCTGACCTTATTCCCATTTCACGTAGGCCCAGTCTGGATTTTATCCCATCTTTAGTCTTACCTGGTATATTCAACAAAGTACCAATGACACTATCACAGACATTTTTCGCAACGTGCATGACATCGATACAATGCCTGACTGTCAAAGAACTCCAATAAGGAAGATCCCAAAATATTGACTTCTTCTTGAATAAAGATTTGTCACTCCGTGTGGCCATAGTACATTGTGATCTCTTACCAAATTCATTGACAAAGTCTTTTACTCTTTCATAAACAACCTCCCCTGGTATAGGTTTAGGTGCACTCCGTTCTCATTCAATCCATTGAATGTTTTACGATTCCTACGATACAGATGGAATTTTGTAAGAAACCTTCGATGACCGAGATATACAGTCTTACCGCCATGTTTTAGTCTTATTGAATCAGTGTTCTTTTCACATATAGGACACGCTTTAGCTCCTTTGACACTATATCCAGACAAATTCCCATATGCTAGAAAGTAATTAATAGTGCAAAACAACATAGCATTCAAACAAAATGTCTCTCTTCGTGAAGCATCATAGGTCATCACACCTTCACCCCAGAGTTTCTTTAAGTCATCAATCAGAGGTTCAAGATAAACATCGATGTCATTTCCAGGTTGTTTAGGGCCCAATATCAACAACGACAACATTACATACTTATTTTTCATACACAGCCAGGGAGGAAGATTGTATATAACAAGCATGACTGGCCAAGTGCTATGTTGGCTGCTCAATGTCCCGTACAGATTCATCCCATCTGTACAAAGCCCAAGTCTTAGATTCCTGACTTCTTCACCAAATTTAGGGTACAATAGATCAATATTTTTCCACTTTGGGGAATCAGACGCATGTCGTAGGATCCCATCATTATTTTTCTTAACATCTGCATGCCACCTCAAATTCTTCGCATCTATCGGATTGGCAAACAAGCATTGAAATCGTGATATTATAGGTAGATACCACATCACCTTGGCAGGAGAACCAGTTTTGGACTCCCCTGAAGTCGTCAATTTATACCGTGATGCACCACATTTTGGACAATCTTTCAAATCCACATAGTCCTTTTGAAATAATACACAATCATTCAGGCATGCGTGTATCTTCTTGGCATCCATTCCCATTGGGCACAACACTTTCTTTACCTGGTATTTTGAGATTGGCAGCTCGTTTCCTTCAGGAAGCATTTCTTTCAACAAAGACAACAATGACGTGAAGCTTTTGTCGCTCCATCTATTGTTAGCTTTCATCTTATACAATCTCAACACAGCGCTAAGCTTCGTAAACTTAGTACAACCTATGTATAACTATATCTCAGCATCATGCACAATGTTTCTAAAAATGGGAGGTGGATCGGTGTGCTCTACCAGTACAACTATGCATCATCGCATCAAGGGTGTCTACTGGAACTAGTTCATTCTCATCTACGTCATCGTAGGCAATTTCTTCTTCCACACAAGCACTGCTATCGACATCCACTAGTTTCGGGTTTGAAATCTCTCCATGCCAGTGCCATTCTGTATAGCCTTGTATAATCCTGTTGCACATGACATGACTTTTGATTTCGTCACCAGTGCTGACTTTCAAGTTGTTACCGCAATGCCTACATGGATAGTAGAACCTATCTCCAGGTTGTTTCCTATGTTCCTCAGCAAATCTAATAAACTGGTTAAGACCAGAAATAAACTCTAGGGTGCAGCGATTACGAATGGACATCCATGATCTATCCATTCTATGATCAAAGAGAAAACAAGTATATATTACAACAAGATTAGGGTCTAGGGTTAACAAATACATGTGATTTTATTATTATATATAGTAAATGTGTACCACCTATCCCATTCTTGAACACCTAATCTCACTAGTAAGTGTATAATGTGTAATGGGTTTTCAAAAAAATTTCGGCAGCATTTCCCCGCTGTTCTCCAAGTACATATGTACTTAGAGAACAAATGGGGAAATGCTGCCGAAATTTTCTTGAAAACCCAATACACATTATACACTTACATCCTAAGCGGGATCAGGTGTTCAAGAACAGTCTCAAACCGGGGACTATCCAATATTTACTCCTAATGAGTAAATCTTGGACGGGTTTCTAGGCCAACAAATACATGTGTTGTCATTCTTATACCTAAAATCCTAGTTCTTCAAGTTAGGGTGATTATTCATGTCTTTAAAAGCATGATTGGCAATTTAGGGAAAAGTTCATCATTTACATTCCAAGCATGTCACATGTGAGCATTACAGTTCATCATTAAGCAAGAAGGGTGATTAGGATTCTCAATATACTCAATAATGAAACAAGTTACCAATTTCATAGTTAGGACGGTAGAGATACCCTAATTAAGATCCAGATCTAATGGTTCATAATGAGCTTGTGATAAAGTTACATCACTATAAAGTTACATCACTAGATGATTATATAATTTCAAAAGTAGTACACAAATAAATTCAAATGATTAGATAACTAAATAAAAATAGTAGACAAAAAAATACAAATAAGTAGATGAATAAATACAAATCTATTGATAAAGTAATATAAATCAGTAGATGATGATCAATTAATTGCTGAATCAGTATATAAATAAATACAAACATTAGATGAATACATACATTAGATGAATACATACAAACATTAGATGATTAAATCATAACAAAATTAGTACATAAATAAAAACAAATAAGTAAATAACTTAAAAAAAATAAAAAAAAATGCCCAGCAGCAACCTAGGCTTGCCTTGGCACCACCCAAGCAGCCGCCGGAGCAGAGGAAGAAGGAAGAAGGCAGGACGGGCATACCTTGAGGGCTGAGGAGAGCAACGGTCGGAGCAAGACCTAGTAGCAGATGGCAGCCAGTGCCGGCTGCGAGGAGAGGAGAGGAGCGATGGCGAGGGCGGCGAGGAGAGGACAGCTAGCAGCCATCGACGGGGGTGGCGGCGAGGAGAGGAGCGGCGCCGGCGAGGAGCGGCGGCGAAAGGGAGAGCAGTAGGAGCGACGGTGAGGGCGTCGACCAGGAGTGGTGGCGGAACGGGGGGGCAACTGCGGCGGGGGAATGACGGCGCGCGGGGAGCACCAGCAGCAAGAATCGCCAAACCTAGCAGAGAATTCGCAATGGAACAAAGACAATGGGGAAAAGTCTATTTCACGGGGCTATTAACTGTACCATAGGCATCAGTTATTCATAAACACTGACACATAAAACTAACGGTGTCAGTTCCCCACAAAAACTGACACCTATTCTGACCATAGTCGTCGGTGTCTTCTGAAAACCGACGATTAAAAGGTGTGAAAAATTCCCCACAGACAGTGTTGGAAAACTCATAAGCGTCGGTCATTGTAATAAAACCGACGACCAAAGGGTGTCCAATTTCTGTCTCGTGAATAACCTGTAGGAGTCGGTTTAATTTTATCAACCGACGCCATATGTTAAATTTTGGAGGTAATTTTTTTCGCTGGAAATTTTGGATTTGGCGGTTAGTTTTAGGCGTCGGTTTTTATTAAATAACCGACACTGAATAAAAGAGGTACCCGTGTCTGGTCTCCCTTCATAGATTGGATGTCGGTTTATTTTATCAACTAAAGCTGTAGATTTTAGGTGTCGGTGTATTTATACAACCGACACCTTTAAAAGTAACATTATAAGCCATTTCTGTAGTAGTGTTAGCTCTTAGTGATGGCCTTGAGGTCCCTTAACAATATGGTTAGCTTTGTTAGCGCCCTTATAGACTTTTCCAATGCAAAGATAATCAAAAGGTCTATAGTTGATAAAATGGATAGATGAACCTAAAACATGCCTTCTATAAATCAACATCATTAATTGTTAGTGCAATTTCATCTTCTTATTTCTTATCATGTTCCAACGAAGAAATTTCTTTTATCATTCTCTGTTTACATGTCTTTCATAGTATACTCAATGCACTCACATTGATATTTTGTTTATCGAATTTGTAGTTACCAAATGAAGACTTTTTGCACTGAAGACTTTAAGATCTGAAATGAATCACAAATGGGTATACTTGAATATAGAAATAGGTACATATCATTTATCTCCATGATTAATCTTTGGTTATCTCTGTAATTTTGTTATTATATTTTCATATAAATTACTTGTGTCAAACTATGTGCCATTCTAGGGGCAGATGCCTAGGTCCACTCGCCTCTGGCTCTGTTGACATTAGGAGTGTGGACTTAGGGTAATAAATGGCTCCATGACAATATTGTTATGCGTAAGTCTATTAGAGCTCAACAGTCTAGATGGATTTATAAATGTTTGGTTTGGTTTATTATTTTACTATTTAACGAATAAAAAGAAATAAGGAGAATAAAACACTAGAAGGATACAAACCATATTTTTAAAGGATCTTGGTCATAATATTTCAATTCATACCATCACACACATGCAACCACAAAATTAACAAATTAATTAACTTGCAAAGTAGGTTGCCATCAGTATACACCTCACGGGGATATGGGATGGTTCTTATATCTACATTGAACTCCTATTCTTATGTTAAGACTTAAACTACAACCTTATATCCTTAATGTGTCCAAGACACTCTCATCATCAAGGATTCATTGCAAAGATAACTACTCCTTACTTCTCTATAAATCCTCCCTGGTCATATAAAAAAGCATAAAACATGTAGGCAATTTGTCCAAGCAATCATACATGCAAATAACACCATATAATCTCTTAGAGAAGCAAATTAACTAAATTAAAGAAATACAAGTTCACATGAGTAATGGCATGGGGGATACTCTCCCATTCCCTAAAAGGAAACTACTCGTCCATAATAATGAAACACAAGACTAAGCTATAGATTTTAGAGTTTGACATGCTTTGAAAAGGAAAGAACAAAGAAGACCCTAGGAATGATGAAGGGAAAGGTATAAATCCATCTTGGGGATGAAATTAAACTTCTTCTAGTGCTTCAAATCAGAAAACATACTCTCCTGAGTGGTTTGGGAAAAGTCGAGAAGATCCTGCTGTACTACTTGAAGAAGAATGGAGGCTCTCTCCTGAGAAACCACTTTTTGCTCCCAAAAGTCACCTATCCATTGCTATGAGTTGTACTCTAGTCAAAGAATGTTTCAAAATTATGGGAGATAACTGCTCCATATTAGTGTTCTTATATTTAAAATGAGGGGCAATTATTTTCAAAATCTACAGAATTAGACTAGAACATGGTGTGTCTGGTTACAACATGGCATATCTCCATGTAAAATTGACACAAACTTATTTTTTTGAAGGCGACAGAGCGTGTTGTCTGAAAGACACACCATTTCGATGAGAGTTGATGAATTCTTGAGTTGAGTCGTTTCTGCTAGACAAGAAATAAGGAAATGCTTGATCTTTAATAGCAATGGAATGAGAGAGAGGTGAAAGAAGAAATAGTAGTATTTGTTTATCAATTCTTTGAATGGGTTGAACATTTCATGACTTAACAAAACACATGTAACTTGGTGGAACTTTTGAATGTAGCACTTGAATGTCTGACATGTCATGTCAGAGTAGAGACGTCGGAGTAGAGAGACATTGTGTCCATACTCTTTAGGTGGGGATGTGAGTATCTATAAACTTACCTTGAGTGTGGTAATTAATACATGTTGTATTCTCTTCAAAATCTTCAAGAATAACTGTGATAACCTGACCTTTTCTCTCTCTTCAAGTGATATGTTCCTCTCTCATAAAGTGGCCCATTACTGAATTTGATGTCAATTTCATAATTGGAGAGTTGAGATTTCTCTTTTTTTTGGCCACTATAACGATCCTGGGACCTGTGGGTTATGGGACGAACAAGAATAAACATGTTAATTGTTTAACAAATGTGAAATCATATTTTATGTCATTTCACTCCATTATACCAACAATATCAAACATGTTTAAGGCCTTTGACCAACTTCCCGTCGGAAGGGTCCGTAGGGTGCTCAAGCTTAGCTAACCCTTTTATACAAGAGGGACCTCAAGGACATCACCAAGAGTTAACCCTTTATCAACAATATTATAATGGAGTTTTGTACATATATGTATTCAAGTTATAAAACTGACGATGCAAACATCGAATATGACATAGCAATACTACATGGCAATATATGAGCAAAGAGACAAGCAAGCATACAATATATGTTTTTTCAAGCAAGAAAGCAATAATCATATAACTAGATAAGGCCCATACATGATTCAGAAATTCCTAACTTATCCTTCATCATCTAGCCACATGCCAAACCTGATTAATCAACAAGATTACATATATGCATTAGATTCTCATCATTAACCCTAATTAGATGCATTTTAGGGTTTTGGCCAAGATGGGTTCCAAGTTGTTTATTGGTTCATTATATGACATCGTACTGATCTAGAGGTCATCATGATGGTGTGGTTCAAGTTTCATGTCATTATGACGTTCCATTCATTATATATGATCATTTTAGGGTTTAAGACACTTACATGCACATTATATGGATAAAGACTCATAATAGGGAAACCAAGATCAAGTATCAACAAGGAAGAAGGGCCAAGCATAAGGGTTGGTTTTAGATCAGCAACATAAAAGACATCAGAAAAACATACTTAGATTAGGTGGGTGTCCATGAGCAACAATATTAACAATTTAGGACAAAGTTCATCATTTAGGTCCAAAAGCATGTTACTTATGCCAAAAGGCCATTCAAGAGAATTATGAGTAATTAGGGCCCTCTATACCTCAAGGATATCAAAGAGATACTAATTTCATGATTAAGGGGGTGAAAGTTCTCCAAAGTTCCAAGCTTGATCATAAAAGTACATTAAACATAGTCAAAGAGGGTCCAAGTTCATATTTTAACAAATCAAGGGAACTAGAAGAAGATATAGGGTCTGAAACCATTTTTAGGAGCTAGATCTTGTTCTCCTGATAGTTTTTCATATATAGCATGATAGGTTTAGCCAAAGGAGCATAAAGTTATAAAATTCAAAAGATTTACCTCAAAGTACGCATCCTGGATCGTTAGATCCTAGATCTACGACCAGGGAGGCACTGCCCACACCCAGCAAGGGCGCCCCGCACTAGGCCTCCTGGTCCCTGGCCCGAGATCCTCATATTGGGTCGAGATGGTTATTGAGCTTCTCTCCCTCAGCGCTAACATCGCCCGATCTCGGGCTCGTCTCCTTCACCCGACGACACCCCTGCGCGAGCACCCTCTGTTTCCCGTGCGGAATAGGGGAGAGGCAGAGGATGGTGCCCCCACCTCCTCAGTGGTCAGCCCGCCCAGAACAACTCACCAAGGAGCAGGTCGAGAGCTAGATCGGTGCTCCACGGATGCTAGCCACTAAGGAGGGGCCTGAGGACTCATCTTTGGCCGCCGCCACTTCTCCATGGCAGTTTTGGGCGGAACCAAGATGGAGGAAGGAGGGAGGCTGGGCGATATCAGCGGGAAAGAGGGAGTGGAGATGGTCGATCATGCTCTTCCCGCCATTGTGAGGCTGACGGTGGTGCATCCATCCGTCGAGGATGCCCAAAACGTTGTCGGATGCCACCTGCTGTCAAACAGAGAAGGAGGAAGATGGTGTTTGGCGGCCAGACCTAGCAGGAAGGAGAAGGATGCACGGTTGAAAGAGAGGGTTTTAAAATATTGCCAGAGATCTAGGGTTTAGATGAGGGGAAAAACAGGGGGCATCCTTCCTCAGCCGCCTCCAATGTTTGATTTGGAAGGGAAAAAGCAGAGCAATTACTGCTCTTCGTTACTTTCCTGAAGGGGAAAGGGATTAGCGAGGCACAAGGGTAAAGTATGGGTCGCGTGCCTAACTAGGCCCATTAAGGCCCAAACTCACAAAAGTATTTAAAACATGTACAATTTTGGTCAATTTTCAAATACCCATATCTTGGGCTAGGATGGTCCAAATGAGGAAATTTTTGTACCGTTAGGAAGATAAAAGAACGCTCAATATTTTGAAACATATTGTAGAGCAAGGTGATCATACTAATCAGGTTCAAGATATTTTACAATGTAGTGAGTCATTAAATAGTGAAATTTAGATCAAGAGAGCATATCAAATGTACACATTGTGAAATTGATCGTTATAGTGGCAAAAAAAAGAGAAATCTCAACTCTCCAATTATGAAATTGACATCAAATTCAGTAATGGGCCACTTTATGAGAGAGGAACATATCACTTGAAGAGAGAGAAAAGGTCAGGTTATCACATCCTTCCCTCCTTAAAAGAAATTTCGTCCTCGAAATTCATCCATGATTTAAGTTAAGAGTCAAGTCAGGATCCATCAGGTCTAGCTATTGAATCATGGTTGTCAAGGCATTCCCCACCATATGGTGTACACTTAGGTTATCATTATTAAAGGTGTACTCATCTTATCTATGTACATATTACTTTGTACTCTAATATTGTATTACAACATCATCACCACATTAGGATTTTTGTTCATATCTTTATATGAGACCAAGGGGTATCATCAAAATCTATTTTATCAATTCTGAAATGAATATATGAATGGTCATGGCTTCAAACAAAACTATCATCAAGTGCGTATCTCATCTTTACAATAGATGCCATGCATGTTTTTGCTTTCCCCAAAAATTTCTACCAACTCTATTCAATTATGTTCTTTCTTTTCCATTTCAAATCTAAAATTAAACAATTTATTCATCATGTTTGTTCAAGTTATGACTCCAAGATCGTTGGCATATCGAGTTAATCATTTTTTTTTTCATTTAGGGTATGCGATTAGGCATGTTACCCCAACTATTCTAGCTAAGATCTCTAGGCATCACCGTATCGAGTTCATGATTTAGAAACTACATCTTCATGTCTAGTTTGATTTCATACTAGGTCTAGTTTATGAGAGTGGCTCATTGCACATATAAAGATTTAACTTAAGTGAGATTCTTTCGTGTATCAAGCATCATTCGAGAAACAACATTATCATCAACATCGAGGTTTTGAAAGTTTCTCCATTATATCAAGAAAGAGCTCCACAAGCTCAAGCCACTCAACCTAAGACATATATATATCCAACAAGACCTACTAACCGTAACTCTTATCCATAACAAAAATTCTACCTTTTTTTTTGAGAAACAAGGGTAACCACTAGATTCCTTTATATGCAACTACTAACCTGAGTATGAGGCTCATCATGGATATCACACATCATATACATCATCTTGGGTCTTGGGACATCTCCCTCACCCACATATCAAGCATCAAATATTCAATTGCCTCTTTCTCTTGGGTTAAATATTTTCATAGGACATCTAGGGTTCAACATTCTCAAGGAAACCACATGTTAGGTCACTCAACTCATATACTTAGAAGTATTCTAGCTAGGGACTCATCATCCAGTATTTCATCATTCATATTATTCAACATTTCAAATATTTTGGAGTTTAGGTACTCTAACCTTTTCCCGTTACGGGTCAACTCATATCAACATGTCACCCTATTCATATGTCCCATGCTAGAGGTCTTCCTTTGTAAAGAGATTGAGGCCCGTGTTGGTCTCAAACTATATATCACATATCATATCCCCACATGTACAAGCAAGCATGTCAACGCGCTAGCTATGTTTAGCACATCAACCAAGTCATATGTATCATACAAGGTGCTAGGTTTAGCTAGGGTTGCATGGTCCAACTCATTCCATATCGTTAAACATACTTAACCTTCCTCAAACATCTTGGGTCCTATAAAACATCAACATCATCATCAACATCATAATCATCATCTTAGGTTTCTAGGTTGTTCACTTGCCTAACCTATATCATGGCTCTAGACAACTCTAGAGACTATCACTATCATCTAAACTCTCTCATCTAGACTCGATGTTACATCTTTTTCTTCTAGGTTGCATGGAAACTCACTGCCTTTCTAAGTGTGGTAACATTTTTCATATGTACATATAATAATACTTGAAATATGGTTTCTCCAACGTTTAAACAGGCGATGAAAACCACCATACTCCATTCGAATAAAACCAAAACCAAAACGAGTTACCACACTCATTAGGCAGTCTAGTATCATGACACCTAGAGAACTAGCAAGAACATGGTGCACACTTGTGTAGACATCCTAAGCACATGTCGCGAGTCATGTCTAGGGAGGTAACTTACACAAGTCTACACCTAGTTCTAGAACATCTAGGTTCTAACCTAGAGGCTAAGTCAACCTAATCCACAAGGATATTTCCTTAAGTTTCTAGGGTTGAGATGTAAGGTGAGTTTAGTTTGTGTTTCATGTGAGCAATGTTTGGTGTAGTTATTGTTCATGCTTTGATACCATCTGTCACGGAACCAGAATCCCAGTCCCATGAACCAATCGTATATCAAAGGAGAAATGCGGAAGCGTAAAGCTTAGCACACATGAACAGATAACAAGATAAATGCACCAACATAATCTCAACAATCAACAAGATATATTAAGAAACATCATTATATTACATGATTTGAATTACATGTTCAAGAGTCACTTTGTACAAGTTTGCTCATGTATACTATATCTAGATCTTACAACAAGTACACCTAGCATAGCTCACCAAGCGCATCAACCTTCTAGCCATCTCTGAACCTAAAAACAATATACGATAAAATGGGTCAACACACGAGGTGTTGAGTATGGGGCCGAAAGATAAACATATATATAAGCTTTACGCTTCTGCATTTCTCCTTTGATATACGTTTGGTTCATGGGACTGGGATTCCGGTTCCGTGACAGAGATGTGATAACCTGACATTTTCTCTCTCTTCAAGTGATATGTTCCTCTCTCATAAAGTGGCCCATTACTGAATTTGATGTCAATTTCATAATTAGAGAGTTGAGATTTCTCTTTTTTTTTGCCACTATAACGATCAATTTCACAATGTGTACATTTGATTTGCTCTCTTGATCTAAATTTCACTATTTAATGACTCACTACTTTGTAAAATATCTTGAACCTGATTAGTATGATCTCCTTGCTCTACAATATGTTTCAAAATATCAAGCGTTCTTTTATCTTCCCAACGGTACAAAAATTTCCTCATTTGGACCATCCTAGCCCAAGATATGGGTATTTGAAAATTGACCAAAATTGTACATGTTTTAAATACTTTTGTGAGTTTGGGCCTTAATGGGCCTAGTTAGGCACGCGACCCATACTTTACCCTTGTGCCTCGCTAATCCCTTTCCCCTTCAGGAAAGTAACAAAGAGAAGTAATTGCTCTACTTTGTCCCTTACAAATCAAACATTGGAGGCAGCTGAGGAAGGATGCCCCCTGTTTTTTCCCTCATCTAAACCCTAGATCTCTGGCTATATTTTAAAACCCTCTCTTTCAACCCTGCATCCTTCTCCTTCCTGCTAGGTCTGGCCGCCAAACACCATCTCTCTCCTTCTCTGTTTGACAGCAGGTGGCAGCCGACAACGTTTTGGGCATCCTCGACGGAGGGTTGCACCACCATCAGCCTCACAATGGCGGGAAGACCATGATTGACCATCTCCACTCCCTCCTTCCCCGTTGATATCGCCCAGCCTCCCTCCTTCCTCCGTCTTGGTTCCGCCCGAAACTGCCATGGAGAAGTGGCGGCGGCCAAAGATGAGTTCTCAAGCCCCTCCTTAGTGGCTAGCATCCGTGGAGCACTGATCTAGCTCTCGACCTGCTCCTTGGTGAGTTGTTCTGGGCGGGCTGACCACTGAGGAGGCGGGGGCACCATCCTCTACCTCTCCCCTGTTCCGCACGGGAAACAGAGGGTGCTCACGCAGGGGTGTCGTCGGGTGAAGGAGACGAGCCCGAGATCGGGCGATGTTAGCACTGAGGGAGAGAAGCCCAATAACCATCTCGACCCAATATAAGGATCTCGGCCCAGGGACCAGGAGGCCCAGTGCGGGGCGCCCTTGCTGGGTGTGGGCAGCACCTCCCTGGTCGTAGATCTAGGATCTAACGATCCAGGATGCGTACTTTGAGGTAAATCTTCTGAATTTTATAACATTATGCTCCTTTGGCTAAACCTATCATGCTATATATGAAAAACTATCAGGAGAACAAGATCTAGCTCCTAAAAATGGTTTCAGACCCTATATCTTCTTTTAGTTCCCTTGATTTGTTAAAATATGAACTTGGACCCTCTTTGACTATGTTTAATGTACTTTTATGATCAAGCTTGGAACTTTGGAGAACTTTCACCCCCTTAATCATGAAATTAGTATCTCTTTGATATCCTTGAGTTATAGAGGGCCCTAATTACTGATAATTCTCTTGAATGGCCTTTTGGCATAAGTAACATGCTTTTGGACCTAAATGATGAACTTTGTCCTAAATTGTTAATATTTTTGCTGATGGACAACCACCTAATCTAAGTATGTTTTTCTGATGTCTTTTATGTTGCTGATCTAAAACCAACCCTTATGCTTGGCCCTTCTTCCTTGATGATACTTGATCTTGGTTGCCCTATTATGAGTCTTTATCCATATAATGTGCATGTAAGTGTCTTAAACCCTAAAATGGTCATATATAATGAATGGAACGTCATAATGACATGAAACTTGAACCACACCATCATGATGACCTCTAGATCAGTACGATGTCATATAATGAACCAATAAACAACTTGGAACCCATCTTGGCCAAAACCCTAAAAGGCATCTAATTAGGGTTAATGATGAGAATCTAATGCATATATGTAATCTTGTTGATTAATCAGGTTTGGCATGTGGCTAGATGATGAAGGATAAGTTAGGAATCTTTGAATCAGGTATGGGCCTTATCTAGTTATATGATTATCGCTTTCTTGTTTGAAAAGACATATATTGTATGCTTGCTTGTCTATTTGCTCAAATATTTCCATGTAGTATTGCTATGTCATATTCGATGTTTGCATCGTCGGTTTTATAACTTGAACACATATATGTACAAAACTCCATTATAATATTGTTGATAAAGGGTTAAGTCTTGGTGATGTCCTTGAGGTCCCCCTTGTATAAAAGGGTTAGCTAAGCTTGAGCACCCTACGGACCCTTCTGACGGGAAGTTGGTCAAAGGCCTTAAACATGTTTGATATTGTTGGTATAATGGAGTGAGTTGACATAAAATATGATTTCGCATTTGTTAAACAATTAACATGTTTATTCTTGTTCGTTTAGTGTTGAAATCTTTTCAAAATTATGCAAAGCTTATATATATGTGTATCTTTCGGCCCCATACTCAACACCTCGTGTGTTGACCCATTTTATCGTATGTTGTTTTTAGGTTCAGAGATGGCTAGAAGGTTGATGCGCTTGGTGAGCTATGCTAGGTGTACTCATTGTAAGATCCAGATATAGTATACATGAGCAAACTTGTACAAAGTGACTCTTGAACATGTAATTCAAATCATGTAATATAATGATGTTTCTTAATATATCTTGTTGATGGTTGAGATTATGTTGGTGCATTTATCTTGTTATATGTTCATGTGTGCTAAGCTTTACGCTTCCGCATTTCTCCTTTGATATACGTTTGGTTCATGGGACTGGGATTCCGGTTTCGTGACAATAACTCCATCAAGTATGTAAACGCTTCGGGGATCCAACTATGTTTCGATTTTGGTTGGGTTGGCCCTATTTTCTTGTCAATATCATTTACGTATGATTACAATCACGAGGAAGGTAAAGCAACTGAAAAGGTGGGAAATCAAGTATGATTTGAGGAAAATGTGGTACAAAAGGGATTGGAAGTGTGTGCAATAGTGGGTAAAAAGTCTATATAAAATGTACACATCAGTTGGAAGTAACTAATAATGCATAACAACATAGGATGCAAACAGAATGTTTCTCTATGTAGAGCATCATATGTCATCAGAACTTATCCCAAAATTATCCTTAAGTCATCAATTTGAGGATGTCATTGCCAAGTTGTTTGGGGCCAGATATCAACAAGGACAACATGACATACTTGTTTTTCATACACAAATTGGGAGGAAGATTGTATATAACAATAATTACATGCTAAATGCTATGTTGGTTTCTTAATGTGTCGCATGGATTCATCCCACCAGTACAGAGCCTAAGTCTTAGATTATTGACTTCTTTATCTTCCATTTTTTAGAATGAGACACATGTCATAGGATCCCATCACTATTTTTCTATACCTCTTCATGAAAAGATAAATTTTTGCATACATAGTTTTGGAAAATAAACATTGAGATCATTGTATTATAGGTGGTTACCACATCATCTTCGAAGGAGAGCCAGTTTCACACTTACCCGAAGTCATTATTTTGTACTTTGATGCCCCACATTTTGGATAATATTTCAAGTTAATATAGTCCATTTCACATAGCACACAATAATTTAGGCATTCATGTATCTTCTTTGCCTCCATTCCCATTAGGTACAACATTATCTTTAATTTTTATATTGGAATTGGCAGCTCATCATCTTCAGGAAGAATTTCTTTCAACAAAGACAAAAAAATGTGAAGTTGTTGTCTCTTCTAGACTTTAGAGTATACAATCTCAACACAATGCTCAGCTTCACAAACTTAGTAAAACCTAAGTATAACGGTCTCTCAGAATCATGCACAATGTTTCTAAATAAGGAAGATGGATCATTACAATTTACACCACAACTATATGGCATCACATCAACCATGTTTGTTCAGATCGATTTATTCATATCTACATCATCAACAATATCTTATTCAACACAAGTATTGCTATCGACATCTACTGATCTCATTGTAGGAGTCTCTCCATTCTAGTATCATGTTATATATCCCTATTCAATCCTATTGCACAAGACATGACTTTTGATTTTGACAAAATTGTAGACTTTTAAGTTGAGACTACAATTCCTACATGGACAACAAAACCTTTCTCTAGGTCATTTCCTCTATTCCTTTGCAAATCTTATAAATTGCTCAAGACCAGTAATAAACTTTGAACTGTAGTGATTTGGAATAGACATCCATGATCAGTTCATTGCATGAATAGATGTGAAATGAGTATTGAATCATGTGTTGGCTGATAAGTCAATTTCAAAATAAGTATGTTTGAATTGATACCAAATCATTGATTAAAGTTCTCTATGATGAATGTGGACCACCTATACCATTATTAAAAACATAACCTCACTACTAAATGTATAATGTGTACTTGGTTCTAAGAAATTTTGGTAGTACATCCCCACTATTCTCCGAGTACACCAATGTAGTTGGGAAAATACCTACCTAAATAGGTACTCAAAGAACAAAAAGGAAAATGCTATCAAAATTTCTTGCAACCAAATAGTCATTATACTTTTACATCCTAAATTAGATCCAATGTTCCATAACAGTCCCAAATCGGGGACTATCCAAGGTTACCCCTAATGAGTAAATATTGGATAGTTTTTTAAGACAATAGGCTTTACTATTCTATTTTTACTGGTTTCAAGTATATTATACGTTAGTATTTCAGAAAATTCATTTCGCATTTAAGTTTAGGTCATGATATGGGCTAGTTAACCAAACCTAAGGAACCATATTCAGAATTAGAAACATTTTATTCAATAGTCAACATAATCAACTTACTTAAGATTAAATAGTCAATATTCATATAGGTTACAATTCAGCATTAACACCATATTCAGATTATTCAACATTAGCAACATACTCAACATACTCAACTACTAGAAAAATTAAGCAAGAAAGAGACTAAGATAGCAAGAAAATGAGCTATACTAACCAAACAAAAATATGGCAAGAACTAGTTACGTAACCTAAGAGAGAACAACTAGCATGAGAAATTAAGTTCTCTAAGCATGGTTTTCATGAATTAGGTAACCTAATCCCTAGTATGGGTTCGTAGAAATGGGAAGGGAGGGGAAGTGTAACATCCCTGACCTGGGTTATGCTTTAACCCTAGAGGTTTTTCTTAATAAAGTTAATTATATGCTTGCTCTTATATTTTGAAAAGTAATTAAGACCCAAGAGGAAATTATGTTTCAATTTTAGTCCTTTTTGAATAATGTTAAAACAATGTTTTGTCTGTTTTGGACTAAAGTGAAAATTACCATAGTTGAGGGGTTAACCTGAAAATGTTACATGGTAAAATATTCCTCAAGTTTTGAAGCATCATAATAATGAGAATGATGCAGAGGTATGGCTTGTGGTAGCCTAAGCACCTAGAAAGAGCTTGTTAAGCAATGTTTGTGCATTAAAACCTAGTTTTGGTGTAATGTGCAATTTACCCAAAACCTAGGGTTCAAAATGAAAAATACCACTTCTAGAGAGTCTCTAATATTTCTTGGTATCAATTAGAGACAAGAAAATTAGATGGGCGTCTCATTTGAATCTCTTTGGAGGAGAGAGAATCTTGATATTAAAAAAATCAAGATTTTAGCATAATTGAAACCCTAATTCAATTTAATGCAAAAATAAATATATTAATGGAAGTGCCCTTCAACCAAAAATTATATGGTTGGATTTATATAAGTTTGGACGTCCTTGTTCCTTGAAAAGGCCAAAAAATATCTAAAGTGAGTGGAGAGCCCACTCACATTAGTTAAAGAAAAAGTAATGTCCACTCAATTTTGGATATTATTATTATAATTGTTAACGTGCTTAATTTGCTTTCTTTTAATTCATGGATAATGAAAAGGAATTAGAAGGTGGGGGATATGGCTTCATATTCAAGGGATTGAGGGAATTATGTGGAACCAATCTTGGGAGTTGAAGGAATTGTTTATCACTTTCTCTCTCATTGCAATTCCCTTATATAAATCTCATTTTCAACCCACATGAAAGACTTTTTCGATCCCTTTTTCTTTCCTTGCTTTGGACATACACAAGGGAGCTTAGGAGAAACAGGAGGACATGCCCTAACCTGTAGGTAAGCTCCATAGTCATCTTCAACCTTGATTTCATGGTGAAAATCGAAATTCAATGTTGAATTTCTTCTTTTCTTCATTCAATCTTCAACCTTAGCCATTCATTTCACTCAAAGACTTGAGAACGAGCCTTATACAGTTGAGAGATCTTCATTCAAAATTTAAGAAGTGGAGCTTAAATCTTGGAATCAATTTTGATGGCCGGTTATATAACTTGAACCCTTAAATGTCATTATTGCTTGCAATTTATTCATTTTATGTTGAACCTTTCTTCCTTCTCAATTTCCTTTTGATTAGTTATTTAAATTACCATATGAATCACAACTTATTTAGAAGGTTTCAAGCTTGAATATGATGATGTCATCTTAAGAACACACCTTAAAAAGTACATGAGCAAATAGTTTCAACATTGGAATCAATCGGTTTCAAGATCGATTGAAACCAAACGATCTCAAGACCGTTTGAGATGAAACGGTCTCAAACTGTTTGGGGGATCAATGCTGATGTAGATTGATGATGATCCAATATTACTTAATTGAAAGAATTCCACAGGGTTCAACACTTTAAGGTTACTTGAGTACAAACCCTAAATCATGTTTTTGAAGAAACCCTAATTGGATTCAACCAATTTCAGTGATTAGGTGGGTCTAATGGTCTCAATACCATTTTGGGTTAAATGACCTGAAGACCATTTGAGGTCAGGAGATGTCATGATTGGATGATGATCTAATGGTTCTAATTGATTGACTTGTAATAGGTTCAGTGATGGATAATCCATTGATTATAAACTCCAATCGATTGAATTGATTGAAGTCTTAATTGATGGAATTGATCATGACTGAATGAGTAAAACCAATCAAGATGGAATGGGTAAAATTGGTTAAGACCAAATGGGTAAAAGTGATCAAGACTGAATGGGTAAGATCAATCAAGATCGAATGGGTAAAGTTGATCAAGATCGAATGGGTAATTTGATCTTCAAAACCATTTGGTCATGTTGACCGTTTGGGAGATTTGACCGAATGGAGGTCAAGCACCTCAAGATCAAATGAAGGTCAAGCACCTCAAGACCGAATGGAGGTTAAGCACCTCAAGATCAAATGGAGGTCATGCACCTCAAGACCGAATGGAGGTCAAGCACCTCAAAACCGAATGAAGGTCAAGTACCTCAAGACCGTTTGAAAGTTCAAAAGTAACGAAACCATTTGGAAAATTAATAGTTTCAAAGTTATGAAAGTCCAATTAATTCCTTGATTGTTAAATAGCATATATCCAAGTTAAATCCAGTGGTTGTACCTCTAAAGTACATAGATGATTAGTACCTTTAGAGTGGTTAACCTTTGATGCTTATGGAAGCAATGACTTAATACACTATGTCAACTCTTCATTCAAGTTGATTCAATCTAATCAAGATTAAAATAATTAATATCCTAGAAAGGATGAAAGAGAGAGGAACTTATAAATGAGTGATAACCATGTAGTGATTAATACTCAACACTTTCTGTTGGGTTTTAGGGGAGGCAGAGAAGGCAACGGAAACAAAATTTTTCTCCTCCCCAAACCCAGAACAAGGAAACGTGTCAACGTCTATACAATAGGAAAGTATGGTTTGTGGAATCATACCTTGTCCCGAGGCTTGCTCAGGGACAATACCTCGTGCCTTGCGCGGTCTTCACCTCTGGTCTTGGACGGTGTCTGTGCAGCTCCTGGTCGCATCGGGACTGACGACTCCTAGTCTCACCGGGACTATCGGGATTGACAACTATCCTCTGAGCGGCAAAAATCTCCCGCCTCTGAAGTAGTCCACACGGACCACATAGAACTCCAATCTCCTTGTCCCACAAGGAATTGGAAGGAGTCGCACCCTCCTGTCAGCGTACTAGTCACTTACACACTCTCCTGCCACCAGTCACTTTCTGCAGTTGTCTTTCCCTTGTTGTGCCTCCCTTATCGGGTAGCACTTGCTCAGGCTCTCTCTCGGTTACCAAAACCAGAGAGAACGACAACTTCACGGAGCAACTGGTTGCACTGGCTTGTTCTTTGAGAAGCCCCCAATACCCCTATATATAGGAGGGTCATGGGACAGGGTTCTCCATCCCGGGCAATGGGGGACTAAAAGCAGGAGTACAAGGGTTTGAGATTTTCCACAAAACAACCAACTCGCAACCTGAACTGATCGTTTCACAACTGAAATGGTCCGTTGGGGACCTGAACCGGTCAGTTGACACCTCAATCGATTGGTTGGGACCAATGAAATGGTCGGTTCACATGTGAACCAATCGGTTTGTGGTCCTGATCAGTTCCCGATTGACTTTCCATCTTTTGTTTCTAATTGGTATCAAATACCAATCCTTGTTCCAATCAAATTGGACAAGTGAAATGAAAAGAAATTTCTCACCAATCTTACTTTCCCAACTTGCTCGGTTGCATCAGTTGAACCGATCGTTTCAACACTTGAAGCAATCATTTCACCCTGACCATGAGCCGATCGACTCACAACCTGAGCCGATCGGTTCACCAAGCTGAGCCGATCGGTTCATCACATGAGCCGATCGGTTGGGAGTACAGATCGTGCAGAAACATTCAATTATAGTTTCAATCAATCAGATGCTCTAATCAATCTGTCCAACACCTTGAACACTATGATTTTGAGCTATCATTTAATTGAGTGTTTAATTGAACTACTAAACTCCTTTAGTAATCAATCTTAACATTGTTTGTGGAAAAAACTCCTTTTCTAGGTTGAATCCTATGTGTGTGACCCTGCAGGTCCTTTTCACATTGGCAGTGAAAGTCCATAACACATATGACTTCACAAGAAAAGAGCGGTGCCTAGTCACACATTAGTGCTACCCAAGTGAAATAGAAAGTTGGAGAACAACCTTCAATCCTACAATCCGTGAATAGTGTTACGGTGAATGTATAATTCCTTTGTCACTAATATCCCGAATGAACTAGAGGAATGGAACAGTCATCCTATCAACATTCATTCACTTTCTTGATCTCAGAGTAGATTGGAAGAGATATGTATGACATCAATATCACATATTGATTCACACATGCATGTGCACGCCTATTTCAATCCTACTCATCAAGTGGCCTTGGATATCAAACTCCCTCAGGAGGGACAAATACCATATCTATCACTCACCCCTCAAAAGCCCCATGTGTCAAAGCCACCCAATCATCACCTTTATAACAACCCATGTTTTAGGACTGCATTTGATGATGTTAAAGTGTGCCCAACGACATGTGTTGAGTGTAGTGATTTCAGGTCAAAGAATCACACTCACCACCATTAGTATGAGTACTGACCGTGACTACCATGTCATGGTTCCATGTGTCAAACTCACGGTGGGTCTATCTGGTACACTTGTTCTCTAACAAGTACCTATGTGTTTGGTTTGATATCTCTATATCATGACTAATGAGATTCTGTCATCAACCAACACCACATTCTAGTCTTGTGTGTCATTGTTGTCTATCTACCTTCCACAATGACATCCGACTAGGGGCATCACAAGAATGTACAAACTCTTATCATCTGTATGATCTCATCATTCAGGTCCTTAACCTGAAAGCATACGTCATTGAGTATTGTCATTCTCTAGATATTCAATTTGTTCTATCACTATCTCATATGATTGAACTAGAAAGAATTGGAAGCTTGCCTTTGATGTTAATCAAATCAATCTTAATGTATCCCACCAATCATCCCATGATTGGCTCTCAGGGCATACATACCAACAGACTCCCACCTGGACTGTGAGCCAATCACCCTTGAATTATAATCATAGTGATTTTCAAACATGTCTCACATGTTACTGTGCTCTTGTGCGAACATAGTGAGTTATGGCAACACCTTGCCAAAGTCGGTATTAATTGCACGTCTCTCATCTCTTCATTGTACGTCATACGTATGAGATGGAGTTTCTATAATATGTGATCTAGTATTCCTTTGCTAACCTTTAGCCACATTGCATGATCAAGGATTCCATACTTGTCTTCAATGAGTGGAATATCTATAAGTTCATCTCATGAACTTCCAGATCCATATAGTATCCACTGTTGTTCTCTAAAACATAGATACTCGGTATTTTCCTTTTAAATGGTTTTATTGGAACACTTCCAATTATCAACAAACTTTCACTTTTATATATCCAATATATATTTTGCAATTAATTTTATGTTCTTTCGAAAGTTCGCATCAATGTAAATATTTACATTGAACTCTTCCTTATCTCCATAGAACTAGTACTTCTCAAGTACTTATCAAGTTCTCATGGTATTCCAGTAACCCTTACTGGAAGTAGACAGACATCCACTCATCATGTCTAACATACGAGTTATCATGATGAGGACATCATATTGCCATGTCATACATACAAGATGATGAATGCATTTTGTTCTTGCCATGTCGATACATGCAAGGTAATGGGATGATTACATACATGATAGATCCATATCTATTCTTAGTGTTCCCATTCTTCATAAGAATTGGACACTTGGCCTTGGGATACTAACTCCATGTAACATGGACAAGTTTTCTCCCACTGAATCTATGCATACTGAACTCTTCAGTACAGATTGCCAATGTATGCTTTCTCTTTTCAGGTCAAGAGGTTTTTGAGAACTATCTTTATAGATCTCTATTCCTATCACATAGGAAACATTTCTATCTTCCTTAAAGATAATTTCCACTTTTGGATTTCCATTCTAGAACATTTCCATTTCACATCAACATGTGGAATGTGAATACGCTCCCACTAAATCACATATCCCTTCTTTATCTTTGACATATCAGTCAAACCCTTTGACTATATCATCAAAGTAAAGATCCAATTCTGAGTTGATTGTACTCAATCAATCACATTTATTAGTCCATTGTAACTTATAGACTTCATTTGCATTACTGGATTCATAAACCTTATAGGTTGTGTCACGTACACATCCTTGTTTTCTTCCTCATAGGAATGTGGTTTTAGTATCCATATGCCAAATGTCTTAGTCATTAAGTTGCAATCAACAAGCATCATCCTTCTCAAAATGTTATCCATGTGTCTTAACAGTTAAGACTTATTCGCACTCATGGATTTTATTCCAATGGGTGCTACCATCAAGGTCATAACTTATGGTTCACATGAATGTTATTTAGGATGTAATGGTCATAAACCATAACTCAAAATTCGGTTCCTCATATTCATCTAGATAGTGAATCATTACATGAACAACTCATCACATAGATAATTGAGGTGTATCTGTCAAGGATATAAGAACTCACAACTCCTTGTGATTCTCTATGTCCTTTATTAGTGTGGGGTATTCTTTTAATAAGAAGAATGCAATTATTTGATAATCATTCTCTAACTCCTTAGAGTATGATTCCTTCTTGATTTAGACACCACCATGCCTTAATCATGATTTCACTATGATACATTATCATAATCACTCATAAGGATCTCAAACATTTGGTCCAAGTATTTCATTCATTGATCTCATCAAGAATTAACACTTTACCAAATTTGCACTTCATCTATGATAATCTTGAACACTTCCAGATATTCATACTGGTATGTTTCTAAATACCATTTGAAGTATTAGCATTTGTTCCAATAGATATGTAAATACATCACATGTATTATACCTAATTGGATAATCATTCTCCCACTACCATTAGTGAAGATTGATTAATCATGTACAAGAGATTCATGTCTCTTACTGGTTCTCTAACCAAAAGAGTCTAGATTTATTCATCACATGGAAACTAGAAATGAATTTCTCATGATTGATGCTAATTTGATTGTTTGAGTTATCTATAACTTTTAGGTATCATTTTATCTTATGCATATCAAATAGTACAAGATAAACAAGGCATTGCCACAAAGATCATATCTTTAGAAATTGAAACATCTCTTTATTGATTGCCATCATTGTCATACAATATGCAAAAATAGAGTGTTTCTATCTATTAGAAAATATGAAATAGCAGTTCATAACTGTATTACATGCCTTTTAGGCTGAAAATAAACTAAAGTACTCCTATCTATGGCGGCAACATTTGCCCCATTTATTGCGTGCTTTACACTTTACATCTTGGTATCATATACCTCAAAAGTGTTACGAGTTTACTTTCGTGACACCTTTAAGTAGAGACATATGTTGCCTCCTTCTTCTTTTGTTCTTCCAGATAGAGAGGACAATTCCTTTTCCAATGTCCTGGCTTTTGAAAATGGTGGCAATTTCCTTTCTTGGTCACGCCTCCCTTGTCCTTGAGAGCTGAAGACGCTTGGGCTCCTGGCTAGCATCAGAACCTTTCTTAGCTTTGCCCTTGCCCGTGCACTTGGGCTTGCCTTTCTTGCTCATGATCACCATCACAGACTTAGGCTTGTCCTTCTTCATCTATATCTTGGTTGTCCTCAACATTCCCAACAACTCTGACAGTGGCCTATCAAAGTTGTTCATGTTGTAGTTCATCACAAACTGACTGTAGGATTCTGGCAACGATTGCAGTATCACGTCAGTAGCCAACTCTTGGCTTAGTGGAAATCACAATCTTGTCAGGTTCTCCACATACCCAATCATCTTGAGTGTGTGAGGACCAACTGGATCTCCTTCTGTCATGATGCACTTGAATAGTGCCCTTAAGACATTGTATCTCTCTTGACGTGCTTGATCTTCATACATGTTTCTAAGATGTTGAATCATCTCAATGACACCCATGTTCTCATGTTGTCTCTGAAACTCGTGGTTCATAGAGCACAACATCAAGAACTTTGCATCAATGGCATCATCAGAATGCTTCTTGTAAGCATCCCTTTCTGCCTTTGGTGAATTAGTAGCAGGTTCCTTTGGAATTGGAGTATCCAGGACATAGAGCTTACGCTCCAGAGTGAGAACAATTCTCAATGTCCTATACCAGTCGTGGAAGTTTGTCCCATTTAGCTTGTCCTTTTCAAGGACCGACCATAATGAAAAGTGATTGTTGCTTGTTGCCATTTGTGCTACAAAAGGAAAATATGCAATTTTAGTCCAAAAACTCATTTTTGACTTATTTGATTGATTTGAAAAGTTGATGATAAAATTAGGCCTTTAATTAATTATCGCTCCCACTATTTTAGTACAAATTGATAGCCCTCACCATCAATTCGGATGATTGCAGCGTACAACCTTCTAGTGGGCAAGATCCTGAAATCCTCTAAGTCATGGACCAGCTTGGGCTATCACCCACAACTTAGATCTCTCAGGTAGGAAACTCTTGCCAATTGCATCATATGCAACTTTTGATAAGATGTCATATGCAACTCCTTGCCATGATCATCTCCATGCCTCAAGGTGCTAGATCCTATCTAGGTCACCTTGTTAAGTCCGACCCAAAGCAAACACGATGAATATGCACCTTTCTTGGGCAGACCCACATATCCATCCTTCACGCTTCCACAAGATAGACGGTGCACCATGCTTGGGCGTGCCCACACTTGGTCGATCAAGTTTTTCACGTGTGTTGCATTTGGAAGGCATCTAAAACTTAATATTTAATGAGGGATTTGGTTTTTATATACATATACATAAGCAATCACCACAATATATAGTATGTATCATATACATGCTATATCCCACAGAAAACATGCAAAATGATAAAAGCGATGATTATGTCCATCCTAATGTGATTCCTCGAGCCAAGAGGAATCACAGTCATCTAGGTATACATCACATGCAACCTGTACAAGATGAACTTTGTGCTTTGCCTTTCTGGGTTTGATCAACTCATCACATGAATGATCGGCTCGCCATCAGACTGGTCGGCTGGGTGCCACCAGCCGATCGGTTGGGTGCCACCAGCCGATCGGTTGGCTCCTCCAACCGATCAGTTCGCCTGGTCGTGGTGCATCTCATGATGGCCTCAACACGCTCGTCTCGCTCCTCGAACTGGTCATCAACCGATCGACTCACTCCCTAAACTGATCGTTTAGAACGTCAACCGATCGGTTCACTCCTTGAATTGATCGTCTCAGTTGTCGTCAGGATGTCCGCCATTCTTCAACATAACAAGAAATAAAATTCTATCCCATTTTACATTGTAAAAGGAGAAAACTCAAATTACATTTGAGGGGAGAAAAGGTAGGAAAGAAATCTCAAATTATTTTAAATTACATCAGGAATAGAAGAGGGAAGATCGGTGCGCAGACCGAGATGAAAGCAACCACATACAACCATGCACAGATAGGGTTTATTGGCCATAACCATGCTATACATCCACCACAAAACTCGTTTAAGGGCGACGCATATCGAGTGCATTCATAATACATATCATATATGTGAATTGGGATTTGTGGATTTAGGATTGGACATGCATAAAGCCAATTTTATTCGCATCGTATGCAATAAATAAAGGCGTCAAACAAAAATCGATCATATCGATATTCCTAAAGTATAGAGCAATTGACGTGGCTCTGATACCACTATTGGGTTTTAGGTGAGGCAGAGAAGGCAGCAGAAACAACAATTTTCTCCTCCCTAAACCCAGAACAAGGAAACGCGTCAATGTCTATACAATAGAAAAGGATGGTTTGTGGAATCATATCTTGTCATGAGGCTTACTTAGCGAATATACCTCGCTCCTTGTGCGGTCTTCACCTCTGGTCTTGGACGGTGTCTGTGCAACTCCTGGTCACACCGGGACTGACGACTCCTAGTCTCACTGGAAATATCGGGATTGACAGCTGTCCACCGAGCGGCAGAAATCTCCCGCCTCTGTAGTAGTCCACACGGACCACCTGGAACTCCAATTTCCTTGTCCCTAAAGGAATTAGAAGGAGTCATACCCTCCTATCAGCGTACTAGTCACTGACACACTCTCCTGCCACCAGTCGCTTTCTGCAATTGTCTTTCCCTTGCTGTGCCTCCCTTATCGGGTAGCACTTGCTCGGGCTCTCTCTCGGTTACCAAAACCAGAGAGAATGACAACTTCACAGAGCAACTGGTTTCACTAGGTTGTTCTTTGAGAAGCCCCCAATACCCCTATATATATAGGAGGGTCATGGGATAGGGTTCTCCATCCCGAGCAATGCGGGACTAAAAGCAGGAGTAGAAGGGATCAGGATTTTCCACAAAACAACCAACTCGCAACCTGAACCGATCGTTTAACAATTGAAATGGTCAGTTGGGGACCTGAACTGGTTGGTTGACACCTCAACCGATCGGTTGGGACCCATGAAACGGTCGGTTCACATGTGAACCAATCGGTTCGTGGTCTTGATCAGTTCCCGATTGACTTTCCATCTTTTGTTTCTAATTGGTATCAAATACCAATCCTTGTTCCAATAAAATTGGACAAGTGAAATGAAAAGAAATTTCTCACCAATCCTACTTTCCCAACTTGCTCGGTTGCATCAATTGAACCGATCGTTTCAACACTTGAAGCAATCGTTTCACCCTGACCATGAGTCGATCGACTTACAACCTGAGCCAATCGGTTCACCAAGTTGAGCCGATCGGTTCATCACATGAGTCGATCGGTTGGGAGTACAGATCGTGCAGAAACAATCAATTGTAGTATCAATCAATCCGATACTCTAATCAATCTGTCCAACACCTTGAACACTGTGATTTTGAGATATCAATTAATTGAGTGTTTAATTGAACTACGAATCTCCTTTAGTAATCAATCTTAACATTGTTTGTGGACAAAACTCCTTTTCCATGTTGAATCCTATGTGTGTGACCCTATAGGTCCTTTTCACATTGGCAGTGAAAGTCCATAACACTTACAACTTCACAAGCAAAGTGCGGTGCCTAGTTACACATCAGTGCTACCCAAGTGAAATAGAAAGTTGGAGAACAACCTTCAATCCTACAATCTGTGAATAGTGTTACAGTGAATGTATAATTCCTTTGTGATTGATATCCTGGATGAACTCGAGGCATGGAACATTCATCCTGTCAACGTTCATGCACTTTCTTGATCTCAGAGTAGATTAGAAGAGATATGTATGACATTAATATCACATACTGATTCACACATGCGTGCGCACACCTATTTCAATCCTACTCATCAAGTGGCCTTGGATATCTAACTCCCTCAGGAGGGACAAATCCCATATCTATCACTCACCCCTCAAAAGCCCCATGTGTCAAAGCCACCCAATCATCACCTTTATAATAACCCATGTTTCAGGATTGCATTTGATGATGTCAAAGTGTGCCCAATGACAGGTGTTGAGTGTAGTGATTTCAGGTCAAAGAATCACACTCACCACCATCACTGTGAGTACTGACTGTGACTACCATGTCATGGTTCCATGTGTCAAACTCACGGTGGGTCTATCCGGTACACTTGTTCTCTAACAAGTACCTATGTGTTTGGTTTGATATCTCTATATCATGACTAATGAGATTTTGTCATCAACCAACACCACATTCTAGTCTTGTGTGTCATTTTTGTCTATCTACCTTCCACAATGACATCTGACTAGGGACATAACAGGAATGTACAAACTCTTAGCATCCATATGATCTCATTGTTCAGGTCCTTAACCTGAAAGCATACGTCATTGAGTACTATCATTCTCTAGATATTCAATATGTTCTTTCACTATCTCATATGATTGAACTAGAAAGAATTGGAAGCTTGCCTTTGATGTTAATCAAATCAATCTTAATGTATCCCACCAATCATCCCAAGATTGGCTCTCATGGCATACATACCAACACTTTCAACATGGATTACATATGTAATTAGGGATTGATCCATGATGATGAGATCATGAAACCCTAATCGAGAAGGTTGATAAGCTCTAACCCTAATTTAGGGCAATACTAGGTGAAACCCTAATTGAGGGTGATGTCATGTGAAATCCTAATTGAGGATGATGTCATGTGAAACCCTAATTGAGCGTGATGTCATGTGAAACCCTAATTGAGGGTGATGTCATGTGAAACCCTAATTGAGGGTGATGTCATGTGAAATCCTAATTTGAGGGTGATGTCATCCTAATTGAGGGTGATGCCATGTGAAACCCTAATTGAGGATGATGTCATGTGAAACTCTAATGTAATGATGTTATGTGAAACCCTAATTGAGGATGATGTCATGTGAAACCCTAATATATGGTGATGATATGTAAAACACTAATTGATAAAGAGGGGAACTCTATTCCTAATAATGGAATAGTGAATTATATATTTGTAGGTGAAACACCTAAAGTGGTTGATAATGGATAACCTTATATCAATAATGTCTTAATCCAAGATGAGTCCACATTATTGATAATGGTTGAATAAATCAAATGAGTGAACTATGACCAATACATTACATGATAATGTGATGAATAGGTGCATAAAGTATTAAGATGGGAAATACCCTAATACAAGATAAGATGATGAATTTAAGTAAGTCAAAAGAGACGAGGGAAGTGATACATCAAGACATGATAGATATAACATCCAATACCTCAAAGTTGATACACCTTGATGTATCCTAAATCCAATATACTTAGATGAATAACACATGAAAAGTGCTATGTCAATTGTTACATTGAGATGTAATGAGCCTAATGCACTTTAATAAGTGTAGGCTAACATACCTTAAGAAAGGGGTAAGCCAAGTTAATAAAGTAAAATGTATTTATACTCTGGTAAGGGTGAGAGAGAAACTCATACCTTGTGTTGATAATCATTTAATAATAAATGATGAGAGTAGTTTTTTCCTAGTGAGAGGTGACAAGATGTTTAATGGCCTTGTGAGCCATGAGAATAGTTGTTGCCTAGTGAGAGGTGACAAGATGTGTAATGGGCCTTGTGAGACATGAGAATAGTTGTTGCCTAGTGAAAGGTAACAAGATGTTATAAAGTCTCATGAAAGAAATGATAATAAACAATGGAAACTTAGTAACATAATAATAATAACCAATGGATACAATAATAATAATGAAATATTGATCATACATGTTTCATGTTTATAGCCAAACAAGGGCTATAGTGTTTTGAATAAGCTTAAGGGAGATATGAGGAATAAATGAATTACATAAAGGATGTGAATAAGTATGATGGCTTGACCAAGGTTTAATACCTAGTAAAGGTGATGTGGTATTCAGTGATGATGCACATGATTGGTATAGTCCAATTCCTATAATAGATGCACAGGATGTACATAGTTCAATACCTGGAATAATATCACAGGATTGGTCATAACCCAATACCTTGAATAATATCACAGGATTGGTCATAACCCAATACCTGGAATAATTGCACATGATTGGTCATAACCCAATACCTGGAATAATATCACAGGATTGGTCATAACCCACTACCTAGAATAATATCACAGTATTGGTCATAACCCAATACCTAGAATAATTGCACAGGATTGGTCATAACCCAATACCTGGAATAATGTCACAGGATTGGTAATAATCCAATACCTGGAATAATTGCACAGGATTGGTCATAACCCAATACCTCGAATAATGTCACAAGATTGGTAATAACCCAATACCTGGAATAATTGCACAGGATTGGTCATAACCCAATACCTGGAATAATTGCACAGGATTGACATAGTCCAATGCCTAGAATGTTTGCATAGGATTGGCATAGTTCAATACCTGGAATGATTGTACATGATTGGCATAGTCCAATGCATGGAATGGTTGCACATGATTGGCATAGTCCAATGCCTGAATGGAATATGATGATGTATACTCCCATGATTGATACAATTCAATATATGGTTAGTAGATTGGTTGAGGCCAACAGATAGAAATGAGAATGATTCATGGATGACATACCATGATAATGAGTATTACAGGATAAGTTGGAGATGTTGATATAGTATGATGGATAAATGATATACATGTTCTTCCTATTCCTTATTAAGAGAATAGATGATTTACTGCTCTATCATAGACAGTTGCAATTCTTTAAAATATGAGAATGTTCTAAACTACTTATCCTCTAATTAGTTTAATATTATTTAACTACAATATTAATGTTTCTGCGAAAAGTTATATCTCTCACTAGGACAATTTTCAATTGTCTCACCCCCGTGGGATCCAACATTTTTAGGTGGACGCGGTCAAAGAGGTAGAAATCATACAATAAATAAAAGGGCAACAACATCAGGGACAACAGTAACATATCAGGTGGAGATACTAATTGTCATGTCTTGTAGATAAGATTCCTATGTGTCGTCTCTGTACTCTCAGGTCCTAGGAGTCAATACTTAGTGTTTTTATAATCAATCTAAGGTTTTGGCTTTAATGCCTCAAGGTTTTGTGTTGCTCATGTGTAGAATTAACAGAGCAATTGATGTATGTAATCCTCGAGAGGATATGGTACATGGCATGTACTTGTGGAACAGAATGTATATGTAATACTTTAGTTCTTGCTGATAAGAGTTTTCTGGAATTGGATCTCTTTGCAAAATGTTTTAATTTTTAGTGATTTTTGTTAATACGTTATTAATGATCATTACCGCATAGTAAATGATGATTTGTTCGAACGTTTCGCCACATGAAGAGTCTCACCTCACTTGAACACGTCGACAAGTAGTGATAGGAGAATGAGGTTGAGGAAGAATGTCAAATGATGAGGTGCAATAGTGGCATCCTAGTAGTAGTGGTAGCACGAGGTAGTAGTGGCAATGGAAGCGTGACATAACAGTGGTAGCATGGTGCGTCAATGGTTGTGGGAATGCAACACAAAATTGGCAGTGGCAACACAATAGTGATAGTCGAGCAGTAGAGGACCATTGGAGGAGGTGGAGTTCAAGTGTAATAGTGGTAACATACCCAACGATGGAGGAGTAGCAACAAAGCCTAGGAAGTCTAATTGGAGGATGAGGAGCAACAATATCAACGATGGAGGATGCACATGAGGTAGAGAAGGAGGTAGTAAGGAAGAAACGATAGAGGGGTGGGGGACGAATCATGTAGAGAAGTAGAGTGGGGTTTCTTGGCTAGAGATAATTTGGGAAAGAGGAAATGATTTTTTTGGGGGTTATTAGTAAACAATATTTTTCCGGTTCATATAAAAAATTGACATTGTGGTATCTTGTTAGTTTTATCATACAAATTGACTAAAGAGGTTAACCTCTATCATTTGTTGGATAGTTAGAAACTGATAATCGATATCCTTATCCTTGATAACAAATGCCAGCCTCACTAAAGACCTAGTTGTTGTTATGTCAGTCAAACCAAAAACATAGGTTAAGGTTATATCCTCAATTTTAGTAAAATTAAATGATATAAATTTAAAGCATGTTTTGATAAATAATCCCCTAATGGTATTTTGGGGGGAAATGACAATATTGATCGCCTTTGTGTCATGGGTGCTTGTGGCACAAGTTAAATAAATAAAAGGAATTTGTACATGAATTAATAATAATGGCCTTTTGTTATGATAACTGAAAAAATGGAAAGTTGCCAAAAGAAATAGGATTTATGGTGTTTTAGATAATTAGACGATAATTATCTAGCATAGAATAGAAATACCATGGTTGAGGAACCAAACAAGAATATTTCAGTTTGTCTATTTCATATTCTCAAAAATAATAATGGAAAAAAGATTTATGTAAACTGAAAGAAAAAGAATATTCTGGAAGTTGATGTCTTTGTTTCAACGGATAACTATAGGAGCAAGTTTTGTGCACTAAAAACATATTTTTACATATAGATTGGGAAAAGCATTATGAATTTCATTGAAGTAGGATAATTGAATTGGAAGAATATATATATATATATATATATATATATATATATATATATATATATATATATATATATATATATATATATATTTAAGAGAAATAAAGATGAGAAATCTAGAAAAGTGCCATAACGTGATGTGCCTTTATTTATGGCTTATCATTGCCAAATCCAAGACTAAATATGAAAGTGGTGGTGTCTGAGGATTTTGAATTAATAAGAATAAAAAAAAAGAATTTTGTAGCAAGGAAATAAGAAGGAAAGTAATTTAAATTTTGCCTTGAGTTTCATGCCAACCACGTATGGGGTCTTGGCCCCTCAAGACATGACCAACCTACACATCCGTGAGGGTAGGTGTGATATGTACAAGAAGGTAGTATACGTATGTATAGGTTTTTCCATCTTTGGACTAGCCTCATCTTTAGTCTCTATCTACAAACCCCAAAGAAGTTTTGGAACAAGAGGAGATGTCTTCCCTTTCCTCACGTTACCTTCCACTGGAGAGGATGTGATAGGTGTCGTGCTTGGGTGAGGATAGAGGTAGTGTCAAACTGGGAGGAGGAGCCACCCATCGCAAGGGAACAAGATGGAGTGGTAGGTGGTTTCTGAGGATGGAGAGACTAGAAGGTAGACTGCTAAGGATATAGATGACTACAAGAGAAGTTTGACCAGATCATGCCTAGGCATAAGGTGGTGGTATGCTAGTGCTTAATATCAGAGACAATCATCTAACTCAGAAGGATGGTGAGGGCCCTGTGAAGTCTATGACATCCAGAGTACAGGCAACCCTGATCCCTCTTCCTTTCTGTCCATCTATGTCTACAAACCCTAGACATGGTTTCCTGGTTTTTTCAACCATATATGACCATGTCGAGGGTCTAGTTAGCGTCAGCAGAGGCAAAGATGACCTATCTGATGCGCTCTGGCCTCCCTGAGGTTGGTAATAGGGAGGGGAACAATGTCAACATGGCTCAACTGCAAACCAGGGGCATCACAAGGTTGAGGATGGCTTACATCCCATAGACAAAAATGCCCATGGGCGTGAAGTAGCCCAAGCCTCCGCGGGCAGGGCAGAAGTGTCTTTTCATCATAATAATAACTTCATCCATGTAAATATATAAAAGGGAATTAGTTTCTACATGGCTCTTGGTGATTGGCCTAAATAATATTGATCTTGAAATAATCATAGGTGGTAACTCAGATTGATACATGTTATCTATTGAAATTCATCACTAGAACAAGAGGAACACAAATAAAATACATTTGAGACATAACTCTCATTTCAATTCTAGAAGTTATACCAATTTGAGTTAAAGTCGTGATTAATGCATAAAAACCCTAGTTTGGGTAATATAATGTTCAAAACATTAAAAACCTCTCTTTGAAATAATATTTGATTGTGGTTGAAATAATGATGTTTTACCATGATTATGATCATAATGATGATAAGTAGAGTTTATAAGGTGAATAATCATGTTTGTGAATAATTAGGGTTAAAGATCATATCTTGCTAGGTTGTTAATGAACTTAGTAGAATCTAAGTGTTAATAATGCAAGTATAAAATATATTTGATAATGATGACAACAAGTAATATGAATTAGGGTTCTTAAGTTATTAAAGTAAGAATTATGGGAATTAGGGTTTCTACCCATAACCTTAATGGAACTCGTTATCACAAAAGCCTAAACCCTAGATTAGGGTCGAATAAGGTTTTATCTGATTAAAGTGATGGTGACAAATCAGCATTTACATACTTGCATAATTGAATGTTTGATTTGATTTCTTGGACAATATGCCAGAAGTATAGTTATACAATAATATGCTTGGCTAACCATTAAGGTACGTGGTTACGCTTATGATTACATGTATCAACTTTCGATGTTTGTCGAGGTTTCTCAAAGATTGAATGGATGATATCTGTCGGATGTTTATTTATTTCATGCAAATTATAAAGCCCCTATGAGTATCCCATAAGGTAAATCTTAGTAACGAGAGGTATATAAAAATACATGTAGGCATACACAATACAATATTTTTGAATATTGTGCTAACATGTACTGCATGTAATCTTTTTCTTAGGTTGTGGTCATATGATCTTGAAGAGCTTGATAATTGGGAGTTGTGTGGTGAGGTGATGTACAGGTGGATATGTTGTCTTAAGATCTTGTTTAGTGTAGCACATGCATATGTTAAAGTTTATCATTCAATGTGTAATATCAACTTGTAAGGATAATTTATTTTGTAATTATATGTTGAATGGTGAACATATTTTGTATTGTTTTGTTCTTGTTCATGTGCATGTGCTACTGTTGTTTCTTTCTGACTTCCTATGACTTTCTCCATCTTAGCCTAGTGTGTGATGTTTAAATTGGGATTCTCCCTGAGGTGAGGCTCCAATTTAGACGTCACACATTAGATTAAGTTTTAGAATATCTAGGCACGTAACAATTACTCTCTTGAGTAATGGAAAACAATCAATGTAAATACTAGAAAGGATGCATTTGAATAATGGAATTTAAATTAATTAACACTAGACAAGAATCTCTAAAAAAAGGATCACATTTTCATTTAATACTAGACAAGTCTTTTGTACATTATGGAACAATTACATTTTAAATATTGAAAGGTATTCCCTCACATAATGGAACTCAATTGATGTATATAATGAAGAGTACCCTATCAAATAATGAAATTCATTTAATTTTAATATTGATATCACAATTACTAACGATGGATCATTTTTACACTAAAACATGAGAGTACTTTTTGAATAATGGAACATGTTATTATTAGAAAGTGAAGGTCATACATTCTAACAATGAATATCATTTTGGCTGAACCTTAGAGAGTATTCTCTCAAAATCGACATGAATACTAGAGATAACACTTTTAAAAAATTAATTTGTCTTATCTAAATATTGGAGACTATTCTCTAGAAAAATGGAACACATTATCATTCAATATTGGACAAGTCTTTCATATATAATATCGCAATTATAAAACACAATAGGAGAGCAATGTTTTGAATAATGGAACCCAATTGAGTAATTAATGAAGAGTACTACCCTGAATAATGAAACACATTACATTTCAATATTGGATATTGCACTTACAAATAATGGAACACTTCTAACAAAATTTGGCAAGTACATTTGTGACAACTTAATTATTGGAGATCACATTTTATTATTATGAAATTTATTTATATTTTGAATTTTGAAGAATTATAAGAGTCATCAAATCCCAAGTCCAAACTTGGCATTGATCCTTCAACAATTGATTGATCTTGTAGGAAACTCATATTCACTTGTATAATATGTCCCTCTTTCTCCATAACACTTATTTTTCTATTCCTAAAACAATATTCCTTTTGGTGTACCTTATTGAATTTCCTTTAAAATTACTTGGAGGACGAAGTACATCTTCAAATGGAATGCAATCTAGAATTGGAACTTGAACATCACATTTGATACCATTGCCCATTAGTAACATATCCTTTTAGAGAAACAATTTCATTGTCCACCATTTGTTAAACATCATAATACATGCAAGCCAAAGGGGGGAACAAAACCATATTGCACATAGATGCTGACAAAATTTCCCATATTTAGATGGTTTGTTGACTTCTACAGAAGATTCAATTATACTAGTGGCACTCTTATCCTACTTAGTCCAACTAGGAATAATGTAGTGTGGAGGAAGTATTTACAAATTTTTTCATCCATTGTGCCGAAAACATCCAGAAGTCCGAGAATGTATCCACATAGCATTGTGATGCACAATACATATAACATGAACATTTCAAACTATATATCATCTAGTTGTCTAACACAATTTTTTCATCTACTCTAATATCCCCTTCATTTTTGAAAACATGGTATGAAATATTACCTCCAATTTTACTATTTGGGGTGAAGTGCCAAATTGTTTATAGCTCTACATTGAATGTTCTAAACATATTACACGTCTGTACCTCAGTGGAATTTTTAGAAATTGTCTTTTAGGAAAATCTATTGGGTGTCAGTTTGTTGGCGGTTTGAAACTCATGTTCTTTTACCCCTTCTTGAAACCATTCTCTTAAAGTGTGAAAAGAATAGAATCAAGTTGTAATTTGGATGGAGGAAGAGACTCCTAACACCATTGCATGATTCAATGACTTGGTTCAGTTTTATGCCAACAATAAAAATCTCCTTTCCCCATTCTAATGACCATTGTTTCTAATAGACAAATATTATATCAATCGAACCATTTGGACTAAAATGGAAGCACTCTTAATTTAATCTTATCCTTGGTAACTGAATTCATCTTCGTTTCAATGTCATAAACAAGAAGAGTAAGATTATTGTGAAAAATAGGAGCCAACTCAGTAAGGTTCTTATGAGCATTTTGAATAACTTTCACTTATAGGGAATGTAAGTTCTTTGGATGAACACTTTTTATAGATGAATCCATATATGGGTGTCTTTATATGTGAAAAAATTTAAGGTGCTTTTTTTAAGATGAAATTAAGAGAAGTCCTAAATAACCATTAAAAGGACTTGATATTTTATAATAGATGGGGGAGGAACTAAATATAACATCCTGATGGTGATGTTTAAAACCAAAAAATAAAGTTGCATGGTAAAAGAAAATGTAAGCACACACTAGCATCAGATTTTAAAATTGTAGTGCACCAACATTGAATGCAACGTGTGCTAATATTGATGAAATACTTGCACATATTTAGAAATATAAGGTACACTGATGATATGTACAAGGTGTGTTAGTTCTAATAAAATATAAATTACCTGTAACTCTTGTTTGTCCAAAAAGTTGTATAAAAGAAATCACATCACCAAATAAATGATAATCAATATGCATCATCTTGTTAGGCAGAAGATGTTTGCAATCCTCTCATCATTATCAACCTTAATGTCATAATAATTTGATTGGTTGTTTTATTATTCATTATGGAATTACTCTTGTAAAGAAGTGGAATCATCAACTTTTACTACCTTTTATCTCATCTACATGAAATGATGTTTTCCATCTAGATGAAGAAACACAAGACTACCAGTCCCATTGACAACCAAAGACATTTCATCATAAAAATGTGTTAATTAAATTCCTAGTTCTTTTCTTATATCTTCCATAGATCCCTTTACATAATAAATAGTCATGTTTGATCTTTGAAGGTGTCTAAATTCATGTGAGTAAAGTTCTTGGTTATTCTCAACAACCCAACTAGTTCTCTTATGCACATTAAGATTGAGATCAAGCCTTAGATTAATTTGTGATTTGTTCATTAGGAACACTACAATGCAATGACCCCCACTATTGAGTGTCCCCCTGTCAATGTGGGCCAAAAATTTGAAAGTCATTACCTAAAATTTATAGGATCTAGACTTAGCAAATAATAAATAATAATCAATGATTCCAGTAACTTCACATATGTTTGTTTGCAAGTTACAAAATGAGACCCCTATAAGGATTTACATGAGTTTTATATGATAAAACTAATACATATGAAAAAAATAACCTAACTTATCCTCCTTTACTTAGCTTTAATGTCTTTAATGGATTTCATCAGATTCATCCAATCTTCATATCTTCATATATGGCAGTTATCTAAAATGCTGACATTTAAAATGTAGATCAATATATTACTATACAATATACATGGCACAATCAAAATGTGTACATATAAGATACAAACATATATTCTCAACCATCAAATAGTTGCATTTATAAACTAGTATTTTTATTACGAAAATATAACCCATATTTGTTAAACCACCTTGAGTGTAATCACCTTTCTTAATATATCATTGGATTTATCTGAATTACCCCTTAGTCGATCTAATCCTAGGATCAAATTATCTCTGGTTCCAGTATATGATATTCATATTAGCATTATATTGAACAAGAAGTAAATAAGCATCCAATAATTTATTTCATCAAACTTTGAGAAATCCTTGATAAGCTTCAAAATTTGATAATGGGATAATTCATAGGTTAACCACATACCTAAATGTATAACCACGTACACCAAGCAATCATACTTGAAGTACTTCAAGCATATATCATCCATTTAATCAAGCATGGTTCCAACCAAAATTCACTTTGCATGTATGTATACCGTAAAGTGTCACCATCATATTCACATTATTCAGATTAACCCAACTCAGGACATGATCTAGGGTTTAGGGATGTTTTAGGTTTGGCCAAATAATAAGGGTGTCAAACTATTATCCCATCATATAACTATTCCAAATGGTCGGAAACCCTAACTAGAAATGATGTGTAACCCTAATTATTGATTTAACTTATATATCAATATTAACATCTAGATCATATCATATGGATTACCATCATAACAAGTTATACAATTCAGTTCCAAAACCTTGATTGTGGTTTCTTAATATGTGAAAATAATTGAAGGTACATTTTTACATGCATTTAAGAGAAGTCCTTAATAATCATTAAAAGGACTTTATTGTTTAATCATAGAGGAAGGAATAACCAAATATGACTTGCACCAGATTTGAAAAACAACAAATAAATCTCCATAGAAAAAGAACATATAAGTACATACTAGCACCAGATTTGAGAATTGTAGTGGACAATTATAATGCACAAATGTTGAATGCAATATGTGATAGTGTTGATGAAATACTTGAAAACATTTATAGAGATGATGTGAACCAACGATATATGAAACATGTGCTAGTTCTAATACAATACTAAATTCTCTCTAACTCTTATTTGTCCAAAATTTGTATAAAAAATGTGTCAACAAGTAAATTAATGATAAATCTTCATCCGGATGTGACTGTAATGATTTTTGCAATCCTCTCTTCATTGTCAACCATGATGTTGTAGTATAATAATGGGATGTTGTATACTTCATTATGGAAGTAATATTATAAGGAAGTTTCCTCAACAACTAATATTGCCTTTTATTGCCTCTGCATGAACTGGTTTTTTGCAACTTACCAAAGAAACCCAAGATTGTCAGGCCAATCGACAATAAAAGACATTGCATCACACAAATTCCTTAATGGATATCCTAGGTGTTTGTTTATCTCTTCCATAGATCATTACATATATGAGTAGTATGATTGGATATATGCAAATGAGAAAATCTATGTGAGTGAAGTTCATGGTTATAATCAACAATCACCCTAGTTATGTTAAGCACATTAAGTTGAAGATCAATCTTTATATCAATTTGTGCTTTGCACCTTGTCCTTCCTTATCTAGGGTGCATATCAGTTCATATTATGGATTTAATTGATTCCTCATTATTTTATTTTCAAATGTGATCTAGTATGATTCAATTTTTAAATATGTCGTTATTTGTGGTATATCACATACAATAAATCTTTTCATGATCCATGTTCTTAACAATACCTTCTTCTCCCAATCATTGGTGGCAAAACCTTTATTTATGAGCATACTATTTGTTTAACTCATGTGCTTTGTTTGAAGAGATAAACCTAAGTTTTTTACATTATTCATGATTATTAAGTTCATTTCAAATAATTTCCAATACAAAAAAAACGATTTGGAATAAATGTTAATCATGAAGAAATAGTGGATAACTGGATGAATAGTGGATGAGGAATATGTTCATATATTGTGTATATTCTTGAATTGAACACACAATTGGATGGAGAGTGAAATGAAGATGGAACAATAGAATGAATAATGGAGTTGCAGTGAAACCAAGAATGCAATGCAACTCAAGATTATTTTGATTTGATATAGAACAAAGAATTGAACACTATAGGATGAATTGCGAAGTTGGAGTGTTTAACAAGAATAGAACACATTGATAGAATAGTGGATGAGTTGTGTATCCAAGAACGGACCACAAAACTAGATGAGGAATGAAATGAAGAATGAACAACAACAAGATGAATAATGGAGATGTAATAAACAAAAAATGGAACTAATTTGATAGAGTTTTGGATGAGAAGTGTATCTAAAAATTAAACACAAAAATAAGTGAGGAATGAAAAGAAGAATGAAACACAATAGAAAAAATAATAGAGCTTGAATGAAACCATGAAAGAATGTGGATGAAAAGATACTAAATGGAGAGTGAAATGAAGAATGGAACATGATAAAGTGAATTTTGATGGTGGATAGTTAACCATGAACACAAGTGGTCAAACACGGTGTCCCGTAACAAATGGACCTGGGTTCGAATCCCAATTTCCACATTTATTTACCACCCTCCGTTGCATTCGGCCTCCGCCAAGGGCATGGGAGGGGGGAATAAATCTTTCTCTCTTAATCCCAGAGCACAACATGGTGACATGGAAGTGAATGGGCATTGAAACCCAGAAGGAAACACAAAACTGAGTGAGGAGTGAAATGAAGAATGTAACACAAGAAAATGAACAATGGAGATGGAGTGTAATAAATAATAGAAACAAATAATAAAATTTTAGGAGAAGAAATGAAGAACAATATCATATAGAAAGAATAAGGATGAACAATGTATCTAGGAATGGAACATAATCAAATGAGTATTGAATGAGGATTACATCTAGGAATGCAGACAAAATGATATGGAAAGTAAAAGAAAGAATGGAACAATATAGGATGAATTATGGAGCTGGGGAGGTTAAAAAAAAATGGAAACCAATTAAGGAATAGTTAAGGAGCATCATATCTAAGGATGTATCACAAATTGGATGAGGAGTGAAAAAATAGTGGAATATAGTTTAATGAATAATTGAGTTGTGGTGAAACAAAGAATGGAAGGTGACTAAGGAGAGACTAGATGGGTAGTGAAATGAGAAATGAAACATGATATGATGAAGTTTTATAGATAGATTTTTATGCATGAAATAACACAATTGATAGAATGGTGAATGAGCAATGTATCTAAGAGTGGATCACACAATTCGGTGAGGACTTTACAAAGTAAAGGAATATAATAGAAAGAATAATGAAGCTTGAGACTAACCAATAATGGAGAACAACTAAAGAAATATTGGATCAGGATTGCAACTAGTAATGGAACATGATATGATGCATTTTGGAGGATGAAGAATTAAAATGTAAAAAATGAGTCTCTTATAGTAAGCATTGTGCAACATCTTTGGCTTGGATTGTAAGAACAAACAAATTTGTGATACTACGATAATGTCTTGATTGGAGTTATAATTTAATGACTCAATGGAGGTTGGGTTTGTTCTCAAATGACAAGGATGATGTTACTAGATATATACTTTAAAAAATGTTATGTTCTGCTCAGTACAACAAATTCGGTTACATGATACAATGGATTGAGGTTACACTATATAGCTAGAAATAATTTCAATCAGTCAAGAAGTCATGCATGTTGACATGGACCTTGGACAAGTTGAAATGATTTCACACTGTAAAGTGAAACCTCAACTCATTGGTAGTATTATGGTGATGAAGAATCCAAGGGAAAATGTTCTTAAAAGCTAGATCAATTTTCAATGAATAGTGGAGTAGAAGTGTGACAAGGAATGGAAATGAACAACACAGAATGCATCAAAAATAACAAAGAATGGATCATGACTGACTAAATTGTGGAGTAGGAGCATGAAGAATAATGGAGCGTGACTATCAAGGAATGGATCACAACTAATGAAGAATGGATCACCATTGATTGAATAGTTGAGTAGGAGCATGGCAAATAATTGAATACATGTATCGAAGAATGGATCACAATTGAGTGAAAAGTAGATTTGGAGCATGATGAAGAATGGAGAATGACTTTCAAAGCATGGATCACGATAGAATAAATAGTGAACTACATGAAAAATAAAATCTCATGATTGAGTTAGTATTGGAGTAGGGATGTGATGAATAATAGTCATGATACACTCAATAGTGGAACATGAGTGTGACAAAGAATATATCACAATAAATTGAATAGTGTAGAAGGTGTGAGAAGAATAATGATATATGACAAATTGTCACACTATGTATATGTATTAGGATTGAATGGATGATAAAACACACTTGACGTATGCAAATGCCAACATCCTTTCATGGACTTGAAAGAACAAGATATTTTATGGGCCCACTTGTTGCCTTGAGTGAACTTCTATTAAACAGACGTGATAGAGGTAGATATTGTTATTGTAAGTCCATAAGGATGTTACCAATGACACACTACAAATTGTGTGATATTGAAATGAAGAAAAATGATTAGAATAGGATATGAATAATGCATCATATGTAAGTGAATAATGAATTATAGTTGAATCAAACATTGGAAGACATGTGAATGATATAGTAGATTAGTATTATTTTTAATCCTAGAATATAAATGTTGAATCTTCTAGGGATTCAACACATGGTTTCTTCTCCTTGATGTATATATAAAAAACATGCTAATCATAAGAATAATCATTTGAATGCAAAATTTTAAACAATGAATGTTGAAGGACTAATCATATTAGACATCTACATGAATATCACTGGAAACAATCTTCTCTTTGTTGATTAATGTAGGAACATGTCTCATTTAGATCCAATTTGGTCCTCACAACATCTTGTGACACTATATCAACAACTCCATGCAATACTTAAGTGCAGGAGATTTCACTACTACAGAACACGCCTTTGGCGTCGGTTGTTTAACCCCCTTTGGCGACGGTTTTCAAGCGACACCTTTGTGGGTGCCGCTAAAGGTCGAACTCTTCGATGTCGGTTTTATAACTGATGCCTATATGAATTATAGGCGTTGGTTATATATAGTTGGCCGACGTCTATAGGGTTCGCACCACAAAAAAGGGCACCACCTAGGCCACTTTCTGCGTCAGTTAACAACTGAACAACCGATGCCATACTCCCAGACGACACGGTCGTGCTTCACTGCAAAGCCGTGTTTAGTACTATAGGCATTGGTTTTATACGAATAAGCGACGCCTTTTCCACCATGGTCGTACTTTCCTGCACGGTCGGGTTGTTTGTCATATTAGGCGTCAGTTTTTATCCAATAACCGACGTTGTAGGCCTTTGATGACGGTGTTCTATAAATAACTGACGCCTATACTTGAATTTTTTTTTCTTATCAGTTTGCAGGCCTGTTGTGGCTAGTCAGCAGGATGAGAACCTGTAGTTTAGTTTTCTAAACTGCAAGTTTACGACATCCATTGATATCAGCCTACAAACAGGCCACAAACCAGCAAAATCAACAAATATTTTTCACACAAGTAGATACATTCAGACATCAATTCAATTCTCACATTCACACATGTAGAAACATTCAAATACATGTAGAAACATTCAAAGATGTATAAACATTTAGAAATATTCATTTACAAAATATCATTCAGCATCACTATCAGCATCCCAATTATATCTTACAATCGTCACTGCTTGTATGGCTTTTGCCCATTCTTCTCTTATTTCATTTAATGCTTCCATCGTATATGGAGCATGTATATTTTTTAAGCATTTACCTATAGTGTGGTCAGTTTTAAACACCTGCAAAGAGAATGATGTATATATATAAGTAATAATATAAAAATAAGATTGATATATTTCATACTAACTAATGAGACTATATATAATACCTCATGTATGGCATCGATGTCCAATGCGGCATGTTGGATAATCATCTGCATAAATTGCATCACATAATATGTGCATGCCCAACCGTTGTCTTGTGTAGCGCACTATAAATTGAAACATACAAAATATTAAAAAATACAACTAAGCACAGTTCACATAAATAATATATACATTGGAGTCGGGAACTTACTTTTACGTTCTCCCAAATTATTGGTTGGTTCTTTCTCCTTGGGACATTTCCTCCAACATTTTTGAATGCATCTAAACCCCTACATGTTAATGTAACATAGTAAATTGCATAATTAAATAGTAATGTAATAACATATGTTAACGGATATAAAAATGAAATATTTCTCACCAGAATAATGACATTCTCAATATGTGTCCAATTTTAGTGTTCAATGTACTTCCCGCAGGATCTAGATAATAAACAGTGAACGTCCTGGGGACAATAACTAGTAACTCCCAATGTCTAGCGCTATAGGTAAAAAAGTTAAAAATTAATAACTCAAAATGCACAATAAAAATGGAATTTTCTTAAGTCCAAATTATAAATAAAGTAAACTTACTTGACATTGAATGGAGCTATTATTATTGTCTTCTTTTGCTGACCGAAAATTGTAAAAGCATCTATACAGTATTGTTGAACACTATCAGGGTCTTTACCTACCATACTAATCAATGATGGAATAAAAAATCCCACATGATCAAATGAAAATTGTTTGCATTGATCTTCGAAAGTAGCTGTAAAACATGTATTACGTATGCATTAATATAGAAGAAACCAGATCATCAGATCTTACACAAGGTATATGGATGTATAAACTAGATCTCACCTTATCCATGTCTCTATCATTGATGTATTCAGCCAATCATACATAAACAACTCAATAATATCTTATATAAATAAAGAGCTATCGTATGATTGACCTGCATAATCTGCTTCTAAAGAAACAATTATAGGGCAATGTATATTATGTGCCCGTAGCCAACATGCCATTCCCCTACAAGAAGGACCTAACATGTATTTTAGGTCAGTTGGAACCCAACCTGGTAATGCAGGAAGTGGAGGTGGAGGCCTAGGTGCTTCGAGTGTCTTCTTTTTAACATGTATATATAATTTCAGATCAGTTGACCTCATATATACACATTAACAATCTAAAGTAATGTAAATTTATCTTACAATTTCAGTAGTGTAGACGACATCTACTTTGGGCCACAATATCACCCCTCCTTCTGCCTCACCAAGTGTATCAATATCTGGGTGGGCATATGGCAATGCAGCTTCCCTCCAATCGGGTAATACACATATCGGGCTCACACGAACATAGCCCTGCAGCATTGGAGTCCCATGAAACGTTGCCCCAGGAAGGGATAGGTAAGCCTGTGCCTCTGCAACAACATAGTCTTGCATTCTTAAGCGGCATGGCTTCAATGCCTACAAATTTATGTAAAGAATGTTATACATATATACATATCATCTTGAAAACATATCATCTTGAAAAGACTAGCTACAATGTCATAAACAATACTTACAACAGACGTGTTAGGCGATGGGTGTCTAGGATTACTCGCAGTCTATGCATCAGGAGAAGAGTGGGTCGCCATAGGCTGATTGGAAGCCTGAGATGCCACAAGTGTTGAAACCGTGATATTATAGGTAGATACCACAACACCTTGGTAGGAGAACCAGTTTTGGACTCCCCCAAAGTCATCAATTTATACCGTGACGTACCACATTTTGGACAATCTTTCAAATCTACATAGTCCTTTTGAAATAATACACAATCACTCGGGCATGCATGTATCTTCTTGGCCTCCATTCCCATTGGGCACAACATTTTCTTTACCTAGTATGTTGATATTGGCAGCTCGTTTCCTTCAGGAAGCATTTCTTTCAACAAAGTCAACAATGAAGTGAAGCTTTTATCGCTCCATCTATTGTTAGCTTTCAACTTATACAATCTCAACACAGCGCTAAGCTTCGTAAACTTAGCACAGCCTGTGTATAACGGTATCTCAACATCATGCACATTGTTTTTAAAGATAGGAGGTGGATCGGTGTGCTCTACCCTACAACTATCCAGCATCACATCAACGATGTCTACTGGAACTGGTTCGTTCACATCTACGTCATCGGAGGCAATTTCTTCTTCCACCCAAGCACTGCTATCGACATCTACTGGTTTCGAGTTTGAAATCTCTCCATGCCAGTGCCATTCTGTATAGCCTTGTACAATCCCATTGCACATGACATGACTTTTGATTTCCTCACCAGTGTTGACTTTCAAGTTGTTACCGCAATGCCTACATGGACAGTATAACCTATCTGTAGGTTTTTTCCTATGTTCCTCGGCAAATCTAATAAACTGATCAAGACCAGATATAAACTCTGGGGTGCAGAGATTGCGAATGGACATCCATGATCTATCCATTCTATGATCAAAGAGAAAACAAGTATATATTAGGACAAGATTAGGGTATACAATTACATCCTATCCAAGATGTACTCCTATTATCTACAATGAAGCCAGACTCCATACAAACAATATATAATTTAGTGATTGTTCATTCTAATTTATACCAATGTACAAGTAATATAAAGAACAATGATTGTTTACTTTCTAGGCCAACAAGCACATGTGATGTCATTCTTATATATAATAAATGTGTACCACCTATCCCATCCTTGAACACCTAATCTCACTAGTAAGTGTATAATGTGTATTGGGTTTTCAAGAAAATTTCGGCAACATTTCCCCGTTGTTCTCTAAGTACATATGTACTTAGAGAACAAACGAGGAAATGCTACTGAAATTTTCTCGAAAACCCAATACACATTATACACTTACATCCTAAGTGAGATTAGGTGTTCAAGAACAGTCCCAAACCGGGGACTATCCAAGATTTACTCCTAATGAGTAAATCATGGACGGGTTTCTAGGCCAACAAACACATGTGATTTCATTCTTATATATAATAAATGTGTACCACCTATCCCATCCTTGAACACCTAATCTCACTAGTAAGTGTATAATGTGTATTGGGTTTTCAAGAAACTTTCAGCAGCATTTCCCCATTGTTCTCTAAGTACATATGTACTTAGAGAACAAATAGGGAAATGCTACCGAAATTCTCTCGAAAACCCAATACACATTATACACTTACATCCTAAGTGAGATTAGGTGTTCAAGAACAGTCCCAAACCGGGGACTATCCAAGATTTACTCCTAATGAGTAAATCTTGGATGGGTTTCTAGGCCAACAAACACAATAATAGATATGTACATGTTAGGGTTTCATCACAATTAATGTTAGGGTTTCATCACAATTGATGTTAAGGTTTAATCAAATCAAGTTAGGATGCTACAATTGACAAGTTTAAATCTTATTTCAACATGCATCAAAATTTACTGAATTAGGCCAAACATTACAATTAGAAGCACAAATATATGATAAATATATGCAAGCAAAAGATTTGTTCATATCCTAGGATTTACATAAAGCATTACATAAAAATTTATTCATATCCTTACCAACAGCAAGCACGGCCGTGGCTGTGTTGGCCTACCACGGCCATGCTGTCCAGCACGGCCATGGTAGGCCAACACAACCATGGTCGTGCTTGTTGCTGGTAAGGAGCTAGGGAGAAGGAAGCAAAGAGGCTAGCCTACCTGGAGCTAGCATGGAGAACAGCGGTGGCGAGTGGCGGCAGCAGTGGCGGTGAGCAGGCGAAGAAGTAGAGGGGCGGGCGGCGGGCAGAAGCAACCGACGGCCAGAGAAGCAGCAGGCGCCAGTCGGAGAAGCAGCAACGGCGAGCGGCGGGTAGCGGCATCGGCGAGCTGAAAAGCACCAGCACCGAAGAAGCAGAGGGGCAGCAACCGACGTCGCGATTTTGGGAGAGTGGCAGTGAGCAGCAGCACAGGAGAATCACGATGAAACAGGAAGAAAAGAGCCAGGTGATCGGTTCTATTAAGTTGGTCAACGACGTCGGTTATCTACAAAACCAACGCCTATTATGCTTTAGTGTCGGTTGATGGTAAAACACTGATGCCCAACTAGACAACCTTTACCCTAAATTATTTGGCGGGAACCATTATTAGTGTCGGTTATCGAAGGATAAATGACACTGAAAGTGGGGCTTTTCATGCAAATTTTCATTTTAAATAGGCGTCGGTGAATAGTTAAAAAACTGACGTGGTAGGGGACCTAAAATGTTTTCGCTCTTAAATTGGATTTCACAGGTGATTTTAGGCGTCGGTCTGTTATAACCAGCAGACGCTGAATACAAAGTGGTACCCGTATCTGGATGGTCTTCGAATATAGACATCGGTTTGCATAAATAACCAACGTCTAAAATTATAGGCGTCGGATTTCCTAAATAATTGACGCCCAGAAAAGCAACACTGAATGTTGTTTCTGTAGTAGTGTTTGTCTTCATGTGTTAAGTCATAATAGCCCTGATCTTCAAAACTAGTTCATCCCCATTATGATAGAAATCATGCCAGTCATTAACAACTGAGGGATCATCTTATGGTATTACTTGATAGCCCCATTCTTGAGAACTCTTCTCACTCATTTGATTGAGTTGTAGATCAAACAAATATGTAGCAATGGCAAAATTTTGTTGTTAGATATGTTGTCTTGGTGATGCTAGGACCCCAATTGCTGAACCTAGTTTCCATTCTTTAAATCCATGTCTATCACATTTATTCATTCATCATCACCCATGATATACATTCAAAATTTTCATCCTTCACAATGATTAGTAATGTGGTGAAAATGAAATATATGCTATAAAATGTACTATTTTATACATGTACGTAGGAAAACTAGAAATAATAAAGCCTCCTTTGACTGAAATAAGAAAATATTTTAAGAAATTTGGTTTTAATCCATGCAAAAAATAAAACAATATCTTTTTTAATAATATGGAAGTGAGAAGAGAGTTCATTATATGCCTTAAGAGCAATCATACAATGATTGTAAAAGGGATGTTTTGTATTGATTTATATGTAATTGAAAGGAAGGTCCACTTATTCTTTTATTTTAGTATTGAGAATCAACAAACTTAATAATGTCCTAAGAATCATTTTACCTGATGACATATGTTTTTTTAAGACGTGAACATGTGATCGTTTGTATACTCATTGTATCCATTCTTGTTATGTCCCTAACCAGTTTTTATTGGGGATATATGGGACATAAATAACACATAAGACTAGTGTATATGATGGGTTATGAGTATATATCTTTATTCATGATATTGGATATCAACTTACATACATATGTACTTATCAGAGAACAAGTATAATGGATATATCCACCATAACAACGACACACGAATGTCACACAATGACATGTCAGAGTCATATCTCAATGTGATAGTGGTGACTATGATCCTTAGAATTGAAGTCACTACACTGCTCACATGTTGTTCTATGTACTATGACACTAGCCCAACATGACTCTAAGTTAGGATTTCCAAAAAGGAAATCATTCGGTGCACTATAAAACTTATGGATTACTATGAGATATCTAGATGGAATTTGTCATATATTTGAATGAATGTCTGATTGCATGATAAGCGAGGATATGGAAATGAATGTCCATTCTTATGTGAGTCAATATATAATCTTGAGATGGCAATATCTTGAATAGTTTCTTTTATTTGAGAAAGAAAAATTTGTTGATAAATGGATGACAATTCCATGCCATAGATTGAATCTGAATATCTATTACAAAGGGATTAAATATTATAAAATTCATTACAATACTAGTTTGAAGTTGTTCTCCAACCTCTTCAATGATTTGGGAGTCAATGAACTTTTTCTAGATACCAATCATTTTATGTGAACTCATAATATGATTATAGACATCACTGCCTATGTGAATTTGGAGCCTAGAGGGACAGACACATAAGATGCATGGTGATTAAGAAAATAATCACAACATTTTATTAATTTAAAATAGTTTTAGTAAGCTAATTCAATCATTATCAACTGACTAGTATTCTTATCAGTCAGTTGGACTAAGTTTTTCCATCATACATGACTGAGTCCAGAAGCCCAACTGGACTTGGTCCAAATGGCTAACTAGACTGAGTCTATTTTCCCTTACTAGAGGGGGTCCAGTCTCCCAAGTAGACTAGGTTCAATTGGAAGACTGGAATGGGTGTAGTAGCCTGATTTGACTACATTCAGAAGCCTAGGTGAGCTAGTCCCAGTTGACTAACTAGACTGAGTCCAGTCCCCTAATTGGAATGTCTAAGGGCAGGCTATTGATAAAATCATTGTTGTGCCTTTTCATTGGTAATGTTTATTGAAAACCTTGCATCCATTATGTTCATATATATAGGTCCATTACAACCATGGTTAAACTTGAATACAAGTGGTGACTCTTGTGTGGAAACTTCCATGAGACAAAAAGAGGCACCTTTAGAATGTTTCTTACCACCCATCATTACCATTAATGATAATGTGGATAGGATAGGTTGCAAAACACAAGAACATTGCCAACAAAATGGAAACACCTTCCAAACTAGCTCTTGGAGCACAACATGGAGATCCCTATCATATGAGTGGATGGTATAGAGATGTGGATGCATTGGTGGCCACATTGGGAGATCATGTTCAACACCATCTTCCTTCTCTTTTCTCTAAGCTTTATTGTCAGACTACTCCATCGAAAAGGTATTAACTCACAACTTTCCCTTCTTGCTATATTGTTGTTGACGAGATCCATGGATGGATATGTAGAGAGACAAAAAATTTTGTATTACTTCCACTATGCTTGCTTCTCTCTATCTCTCTTCAGAATCCTAAAAGAAGAACATGATGAAGGTAGATCCATAGTCAAGTAACACTCATAGATGAAACTGGACCAGACATTAAAATACTCAACATTAACACATGTAAACAATTATGAGTGCATCTCAAACCCTCACTCCCTACTAGATAAAAAATCATGAGGAGAAATATGTTTGTGATTAGGTCGTTACTATCATCAGAGTTCTCTATCTTTCACCATTGCTACCATCCATCTTCGTCTCCAGTCTAGGTTATGGGAGAACTAGTGAAAATGAGAGGGGAAGTGGGTTTAGGCTTTGATATGGAGAGAGACAACATTAAAAAAAAGAGGGTAAGAAAAGCAACTTGTTTGTATGTCCTTCAAGGTTCCTTGCACTAAAATATACTAGCCATGTACTATTCTCATTTTTGGTAAAATTGAATTATGTAAATGAATTAATAAGTAATTTCTGCAATTGTATTATTGTTAGAATAATATGATAAGCACTATGAGTCATGGGTGCATCCCATGAGGCCCAGGAGACTATTTTCTTGGCAAATAGGCTCTTGGAGAACAAGTTAAAGAAATAAGAGATTTCTTGTATAAATAAATGGAAACGACTTTATGAATTGTTGAATAATAGAAATATGGAATAATATGCAAACTTCTTAATGAAAATAAGATGTGTGGTGATTTGAGATAATTAAAAGAGTAATTATCTAGCCAGTGTGGCAACACATATTTTGAGACATCAGTTAGTATTATATAACTTTTTATAATACTTCAAAATAATAAAGACAAGAAGAGAATTCTCAAAATTTTTGTGCCAGTTTGGCAACACATATTTTGAGACGTCGGTTAGTATTATCTAACATTTTATAATACTTATAAAGAAAAGAAGAGAATTCTCGAAATTGGGTCAAAAAGGATAATCCATGAGATAATGGCAATTTTTTAATGATGTTTCTAAAGGACAGTGACTTAGATATGAATAGTAATCCCAGTAAAACCTCAAAAATTGGATATGGGTGCAAAAGGATTAATGACTCCGTATAAGTGATTTAAGAGAGAGAGAGAGAGAGGAATAATCTAGAATTTATGATCAAAGTAGCCAATAAAGTGCCATATGTTTTCCTTTATGACTTTTTATGTCTCAAGTTGGTATTTTAAGTAAAGGAATACTTAAAGGACATGTATGGTGTATATATATATAAGTCACCATATTGGAAATATATTAATTGCACTCTTACTGGCAACTAGAAGTATTGTCCCATGAATGCACTCCATAACTGTGGGACATGGGGAGGAGGCCAATGTCTTTGATAATGTACATGAATAATGGAAATAAAAGGGAGAGGCTATATTGTTGGTATTTAATATGTATGGAAACACCTTTTCATATCAATGTCTTTTAACCACAACTCTTTCTTGATATGAGTGTATGGAGAAATCAAACCCAGTTTCCCACTCAATGGAACACTCTCTCTTCCTTGGGACCATTAGGGTTCCTCTTGGGGCTATATATATATATATATATATATATATATATATATGTATATATATATAAATAAATATATATGTATAGATATATATATATATAAATATATATATATACCCCAAGAGCCCTATTCACCCATATAACATCCAACCTCCATAGATCGCAAGAGAGGCCTACTGATGGTTACATTGTGATTTTGACCAAGTTTTGGCATTAATGAGTCAATGGGCAATTGAAAACCGGTGTTTCTCTAAGGTGTTTCAGAGCGACAGACTTCCCTCCTCTTCCTGACAACAAAAATGACCACCCTTGTCTCCAGTTTCCAGATGAGTTCCAAGCAGTTTTGATGACCAGGAGCACCAAGAGCTTTGAGCCCTAGACCATCTTCCCTCACAATAAGGAAGGAACTTGCAGGAACCATGTGTTAACTCCAGAGAGCATGATGGGCTCTAGTGGATTTGATCTACTCCAAGGATGTGCACATTGCACCCAAGTAAGGGCCGCAACCCTTGTTCTTGACCTTTTAATCTGTTGAAATACTCAAATATAGAACCCTATTTCTTCTACCTCTGACCATCTCATGCCATAAGGAGAACCTACCTAGGACCAGAGGGAGAATGTGAAGTCGCCCTAGCCCCCTCTAAGGCATTGTGGCATGGGAGTCCACAAGGCCAACCCATGATTGCCTCGCTTAGGGTGGTGGTATGTGGCATCGTGAGTTAGGGGAAAACTAAGAATAAAAAGTCAATGATAATCTGATCCAAGTATGTGATAAATGGGGGTATCTCTATCTCTTCCTCATGGTTTAAAGAGTCAGTCGCTATATGTTTAAGAACATTAATTTGCTGACGTGTCTGCAACACATTGACCTAATTTTATTTATTTTACAAAAATCATAACTAAATATAGGTAACTAAGATTGAGAAAAGTCTTATATGAAAATTGATTAGAAAAATAAGACGAATACAAATAAATATCAGTGATGCCTCAATATGAACCTAATTTTGAAAACAATGTTCATAAGTGATAATGTTGTGATTAATGTATAAAAACCCTAGAATTTTACACTAATCATGTTATATATGTCTCTTTGAGATATAAATTGATAATAAATAATACAATGGTAAATTGACATGATTATGGTCATGATGAGGATATTTAGGGTTTCTAAAGTGGGTAATCATGCACATGAAGAAAGAGGGTTAAAGATGCTATTTTGATAGGTTGTCAATAAACATAATGTCATCTAAGTGTTCCTAATGGAGGTATATAATAGGAATAATGATTAGGTTTAGATCTTAATATTCTTATTCATTAGGATCATTTTTTTTTAATAAACACGGATCAGCTATATTCATCCCATGATCCACAATGGGCAAAAAAACATCATACCTTCATTACAACCCTATCCTCCTCGACTAATACATACATACCACCCTAACCTCCTCGACTAATGTTGGACCATCTTGTAATTATTCATTAGGATCATAAATTACATAATCTCACATAGTTGTTTCTAATAACATAAAAGGCCTAACTCGATAATCAGGGTTACACACAGTGTATACACTACTACAAGATCCTTCATTGATACCAGTCTATGGATATTGGAAGAGTATCCCTGTGGTACCTTTAAATTAAGCTAACACTCACAAAAAGTTTTCATCTCCTTTCGAGACAATGTGTAACAAGCATTAGTGTGTGACAATCATGAGAATTAAGACCTATCAGCTTTAGATCCTTCATTGATACCAGTCTATGGATATTGGAAGAGTATCCCTGTGGTACCTTTAAATTAAGCTAACACTCACAAAAAGTTTTCATCTCCTTTCGAGACAATGTGTAACAAGCAGGAGGCAAATATGTTTTTCAATCACTCCTAACTTATTTTGTTAATTGTTTCCTTATTCCCATTTCACATAGGTCCATTCAGGATATGATGTCATCTTTTGTCTTATATGGTATTTTCAACAAAGTACTAATGACGCTATCACAAGCATTTTTCACAACATGCATTACATCGATACAATGCCTAACTGCCAAAGAACTTCAGCAAGGAAGATGCGAAAATATTGACCTTTTCTTGTGTAAATATTTGTAATTCTGTGTGGTAATGGCACATTATGACCTCTTACTGTATGCATTGACAAAGTCTTCTACTTTTTTATAAACAACCTATGATATAGGTTTAGGGGCACTTTGTTCCTCACTCAATCCATTGAACTCTTTGCAAAACCTTTGGTAAAGATGAAATTTTGGAAGAAACCTTCTATGACCAAGATATATAGTCTTTTCACCATATTTTAGTCATATAGAATCAGTGTTCTCGTCACGTATAGGTCATGCTTTGGATCCTTTTACGCTATATCCAGACAAATTCCCATATGTCAGAAAGTCATTAACAGTGCAAAACAACATAGCATGCATATGAAATGTCTCTCTACGTGAAGCATCATAGGTCATCACACCTTCTACCCAGAGTTTCTTTAAGTCAGCAATCAAAGGTTCATGATGAATATCGATATCATTTCCAGGTTGTTTAGGGCCTGATATAAACAATGATAGCATAATATACTTATTTTCCATGCATATCTAGGGAGGAAGATTGTATATAGCAATCATAATAAGCCAAGTTCTATGTTGGTTGCTCATTGTGATGTATGGATTTATCCCATCATTACAAAACCCATGTCTTAGATTCTTGACTTCTTCACCAAATTCAGGGTACAATAAATCAATCTTCTTCCAATGTGGAGAATCAGACGCATATCGTATGATCCTATCATTACTTTTCTTTCCTATGCATGCATCCTTGAATGCTTAGCATCCATCAGATTCACAAATAAGAGTTTGAATTGTGGTATTATAGGTAGATACCACATCACCTTGGCAGGAGAGCTAGTTTTGGACTTCCCCAAAGTCGTCATTTTATACCTTGATGCCCCACATCTTGGACAATCTTTCAAATCGATATACACCTTTTGAAATAACACACAGTCATTCAGGCATGCATGTATCTTCTTAGCCATCATTTCCATTGGTCATAACATTTTTCCTAATTCATATGTTGAGATTAGAAGCTTGTTTCCTTCAGGAAGAATTTCTTTCTGAAAAGTCAACAATGACGTGAAGCTTTTAGCAGTGCATCTATTGTTAGAATTCAGAGTATACAATCTCAACATAGCACTTAAATTCATAAACATAGTACAACCTATGTTTAACTTTCTCTCAGCATCTTGCAAAATCTTTCTAAATAAGGAAGGTGGATCATTTTTCTCTACCCCACAACTATCTAGCATCACAACAACCATGTCTATCTGAATTGGTTTGTTCCCATCTACATCATTAGTGACAATTTCTTATTCAACAAAAGTACTAGTATTCACATCTATTGATCTCATGGTCAGAATCTCTCCATGCCAATACCATTATGTATATCCCTGTACAATCCCATTACACATTACATGACTTTTGATTTCATCAATAGTGTCGACTTTCAAGTTGTAAGTGCAATTCCTACATGGACAATAGAACCTATCTCTAGCTCATTTCCTATGTTCCTCCACAAATCATACAAAAATCCCAAGACCAATAATAAACTTCGGGGTGCAATGATTTGGAATGGACATCCATGATCGATCCATTCTAAAATCAAACAGAAAACATGTAACATCCCAGAATTTGAGGCCATCAGATAAAATGATCTTAAAAGGAATGATTGGACTATCCTTATCACCAAGATGAACCTCCTTTTTAGTGATCCCAACACCATGTGGTTAAGCATTCTTAGCCCAGAGTAGTACTAGAATGAGTGACCAGTCAGACTGTTTATCTTAACTTGCACGTGAGTGAGGACAAAGTGTGTAGTTAAGGCTAGTGGTGGTTTGTGGGGCCATTTGTCATTCCTAAAACTCTACTAGAGACTTGGGCAGCGGGCCCTAGTGTTACAAATGGTATTATAGCTAATTCCTCTCCAGTAGGTGGGGCCCACTTAGGTCTATGGCATGCCAGTCTTTGAGCCATGCAGTTGAGGCATGTTTGAAAGGGCTATCCTAGTTGATGGAGCCACCCTTACACTAGTAGCCATGGCCAGGATCTAGGTGTAGATGGGCCATTTGGGTTTGCACTAAAACGGGAATAGATTATGAGGCCATATAGTTAAGCCTTGACAAGTACATCAAGAGTCTAATTGGGGAGATTGTAACATCCCAGGATTTGAGGCCTCTGATAAACATATCTTAAAAGGAATCATTGTACTACCCATATCACCAAGGTACACCTCCTTTTAATGGATCCCATCACTAAAGAACTTTGTTGTTAAGCGTTCTCAGACTAGAGTAGTACTAGGATGGGTGACTAGTCAGGACGTTTACCCTCACATGCATGTGTGTGAGGATAAAGCATGTAGTTAAGGCTAGTGGTGGTCTATGGGGCCAATCATCATTCCTAAAACTCTAGTAGAGCATTGGGTAGTGGGTCGAGGTGTTACAAAACAAGTATTAGGGTTTAGGGTTTACATGATTAGGGTTTAGGGATTACAAATTAGGGTTTATCATTTAGGATTGAGTGATAAGGGTTTATAGATTAGGGTTTATTGTTATAGATTAGGGTTTATGATTTAGGGTTCTATACCATTTATCCCATTCTTGAACACTTAATATCACTAATAAGTGTATAATGTGTATTTGATTTTTAAGAAAATTTTGGCATTTCCTCTCAATTATGAAAGTACACCGAAGTAGATGGGAAAATGTCCACCAACATATGTACTAAGAGAACAAAAGGGAAAGTGCTGATGAAACATCTTGAAAATCGAATATACATTATGCACTTACATCCCAAGTGATATTAAGTGTTCAAGAATAGTCCCGAATCAGGGATTATCCAAGATTTACTCCTAATGAGTAAATCATAGATAGGTTTCTAGGCCAAAAGATGTATATGTACAAATTAAGGTTAATGATTCATATCAATTCAATGTAATTCTCAATCTTAGGTTATCTTCTCTGATCAAGGTTTCATGTTTCTCATTAGACAACACGGCTACAATAATATTTCAATTATTAATAACCCATGCATTAATCATGCAACATTGTATATAAATAACAATCAGTAAGGTACACTCAATTAGAGATAACATAAGATAATTGGCCACTCAATTTCATACTAGTTATGAAACTAAATAGAGAACTATGTGACTAGTGTTTATTAAGATTATCTATGCATGATCATGGAGTACATTATTAGTATTCATCATCCCATATGTTTCACAAAGTTACATAATAAATAAGATTCCCATAGAAACCCTAGATATCACTTCATCATTTAGGAATCCTACCTAATTACATAACCAACACATGTAGGGTCATGCATATATGTACCTATGTACTAATTTGCCTCATTACTACGGAATATGTAATGACATGTATACTCCATAGATTATCTCTTCATCTTATTCAATTTAGTAATTAATCAAATGTGATCAAAAGAGGGGGGGTACCTTCTGATAGTTGGTTCTGGGTCCTTCAGACATGGTTGAAGCAACCCGACTGGTGGTGAAGGTGGTTCTGCGTGGCTGTTGTGGTTGTGGACTTACAGTTGTTGGTTGCTTCATGCATCCATTGGTGATGCAGATAGTAGAAGAGGAGAGGAGGTGGTGTCTTTGTGCGGTGCTGAGATGGCCCTAATTTGGATCCTTGGGTTAAACTAAGTGGAGAAGCATGGAGGTAACAACACAATAGTTGAGGGAGGCAGGGACTAAAGTCAACAACAATGACAACTGGAGTAGGAGCAGGAGCAGAGGTTGGAATCATAAAAACTATGGAAAAATCGAGTAGCACTGATTAATGAAGTAGAGAATGGGGGGAATAAATTTTGAGGGTGGTATTAAGTGGGACATAGTCGTCAATTGTTTACAAAACTGACAACTAAGAAACTAGACATTGATCTCTATAAAAGAAATGACACCTAACCTAGAGACATAGACGTCAGTTGTAGCTAGAAATCGATGAAAGATGCCATTATCTGAACAAAAGAAAATTGGATTGAGTAATGGTGATAGTCGTAGGTTGTAACTAAAAATCTGGCACCAAACCAAGTGACTTATATGTCGATTGTAGTTGAAAAAATGATGCAAGAGGCCATTATATGAATGAAAAAAATCATATTCAGTAGGTCTTGCGTCAAAGATTTCTTCTGGAAAAATTGACACTCGAGTGTAATTGGCGGGGAACAATTTATTTACAGGGACGTGGCGCAAAACCTAAGACATCAGTTTCTAGCCAAAAAACTGACATTGGTTGTGTAATTTTTCATAGTTTTTTTTGATAAAGCTATCGGTTATTGTCAGAAAAAAATGATGGCATTAGTATTTTGGAGGCAATATTTATTTCACACGAAGTTGTCTGTCATCGATTGACTCAAAACCATTGCACATCTTTAAATTTTTGGAGAAAAATATTTTTCTCTGAAAAATTATATTTAATGGGTTATTTTAGACATCACTTTAGCATAATCGACGTTAAATAAAAATAAGTACCCATATTTTATCTTAATCAGAACGAATTGATCAATGGTGACATTTATGTGGTGCAACTAATGTTGATTTGTGTATAGTGTCATTTTTTTGATGTAATCGACGTGAGGAAAAGTGACATTCAAGGTCATAAATGTACTGGTATAAACATGAGACTACCCTAAACTATAGATTAGGACCAGATAAGAGATTTATCTAATTAATTTGATGGTGTCACTTTAAGTGTTACATACATGCATATTAAATGATTGGATTCCTTTTTGCTTGCTTAATTAGATAATATGCTTTACGATTACAAGATTTATATGGTTATACATTGAGGTACATGGTTACAATTATGAATATTCGCATTAGTTTGTTGGTGTTTGTCAAGTGTTTCTCAAAGATTGAACAACTAAACTAATGGATGTTTATGTATATTATGTTCAATTAAAATTCCACTATGAGTATCACATTAAGAAAAATTATGTGAAGAAAATGTCATTTCTTATTTGCAAGTTATTTATTGAATACATGTTGTTATGTACTTGCACACTTTTGCGTGCACCCCACCTACATAATATAGAAATGTACTAATTCATTATTTAAGGTTCACAATGTTTTAGCTACATGCTTATTATGAAGATATCAAGATATGATGGGAAGATAAAATTACTTGAAGACATTAAAGTAAACACATAAGGAGGATTACATAGACACTTCTTCTCATATGTACAATTCATTTTTAGGAAACTCATATAACTCTTTCAAAGAGCATTCTGTAAACAATATTTGATTCTATGGAAATTACTTGCTATTATACATTATTTGGTTAATTTCGGATCTTTAGGAAATTTTAGGTAAATTCTCTCAACTTTTTTGGTCTTCCTTAACTTAGCTGACAACTGTATAGAGAGTGAAAAGTGGGGATGTTACAAGTCATGTCCTTAAAGTGCCCCAAAGTTTATCCAGTCGTCCTCCTAAATGTGGTAGTTTTGAAATTCTTGGATCTCTCTTAACATGTCATGAGAGATGACATCTTCAAAATTGTAACTTTAAATAGATTTCTAAAATGTAATTTGTAATTGGATACACAAAAATAAAATAACAAATGAAGGAACCATAGATACATAAGATGCTTGACTAGTTTCGAATAGATTTGAACAAAAGAAAGGATATTCACTATATTGATGCACTTTTAAGTGAAACTAGAATTTATTCAATCAATATTTTAATTACATTAACATAAATATAGAAATGAATTATACATTATCTTGTATGGTATGAGTGTATTCTTTAAATTAGACATGTGATAAGAATTTTCTATTGACCAACTAGATAGTTTGGGAAAATGGAACACTATATGGAGAGATTTGAATCTCTTTGTATCTTATGACATGCCCTCACACAATGGCATGAGGAACTGAGTAAATTCCTTACATCTTGCATGATTCATATAAATGAATGATCTACATGTATATGTTACAAATCTAATAACCATGATATACTATGCAGATGATAAACTTATACTTGACATTCATATGGATATCATCAACTATTTCAATACAAAACATATGGGGGAACTTAATTTTGGGAACTAGGGTTTTTCAAACTAATGTCTCCATAAAGAACTCTCAGGAACACTATGTTGGGAAAATTATCATCAAAATCATGGTGTTTCAGCCAATATGCCTTTAAACTCTTATAGTCAACTAAAGAAAAGCATATGTACTAGTGTTTAACAAGTTAGATATTTTCAATTAATTGGAAGTGTAAAGGACTTCATGAATTGCTTCCATTCATATCTAGCATTTGTAATTGGGGATTAAGTGGACATTTAAATCAAAACAACAATTTTTTGAAGGCTCTATAAAGCTTTGGTCTCTTGTGGATATCCAATAAGGATAGATATATATTGTGATGCCAACCATATTTTAAATTCTAACAAATTAAAATTTACAAGTTTTTACATATTGTTCACCATGTGTGGATGTGATGTTTGTTAAAGATAGTCCAAGTATATATGTATAGCTCCGTTCACAAAGGAATTTGAGTTTCTTTCCATGGAAATGGTTGGAACTGGAAGTTGGATGAGTACATCACATTCTAATAGATGTTTTCATATGGGAGAAACCTTGTTTACTAGTATAGATACATTGTGACAATCAAACCTCAAAAGAAAGTGATAGAAGTAAAGTTTATAATGGAAATAGTAGACATTTGTGTCTAACATTGTCAGACATGTTTAATGCGATAGAATTATCTCCATACATTATGTTTAATCGGATTTGAACTTGATGGATCTTATGAAGAATCCATTTAGTCGGGGACTGCAAAGAAGCACATTGAGGATAATTAGATGCCATATCATAATTTCATGTGACGGAGACCAAACTTCATGAACGTCGACACCTAATCAAATATTGTGGGCCCAACTTTGTTTTCCTAATTGATCCACTCACTTTTATTTTTTTTCATTACACGTCTTTTTATAGATATTTTTACCCATTTTTTCGACGAGTTGCAAGTCCTTCAACAAAACATGTCCCTTTTTATATAAATACCCTTGAAAAATTTATCTAAAACAAAGTGTCAATTGACCCCTCTAATGGTTCCACAAATTAGAAATCATATTGGTCTTTTTTGTTCTGTTGTTGTCTTCAATTGCCATTTGTACTTTTTCATCATTGGAAAAACATCCAACAACCATTCATAGATTTTGGTCAAATATCTAATTTTTGGAAAGTGTTCCATGTAAGAATGCTTTGGGTCAAATGTCTAAAGTGGGTTCACTACTATTTATTGGATATTTATGCATTTTTCATTCCTCTGAGTCTTCAGGTTGTGAATTAAAAAAAATCTGACTGAAGCCTCTTTCTAAATATTTGCAATTCCTTAGATTACAACCAGTTATGATTGAATTATTTTTATAAAAGATTATGAGCTTGATTTGAATTAGAACTAAAGTATCAAAATATACAATGATGCATTTAGACCCATATTCTATTAGCTTGTGATAAGTTTGAGAGTTATTATCTTTTAAAATATTGAGAGCTCAATTTGAATTAGAAGTAAAATATTAATTTATTCTATGATGTACTTGATGTAGGTTAATTCTAATTTCTGTAAATGGATATCATACATTGGAAATGTACAAAAGCTCGAGAAAAAGAATATAACTGCTTAACATAAACTTGAACCCAAGACTTCAAGCAAAGAAACACAAATCCAAACCATAAAAACACTCTTACAAATATAACTTCTTAACATAAACTTGAAATCAAGGCTTCAAGCACAACAACACAAACCCTAACCACTAGAACACTCTTATAAAAATAATTGTTTAACATAAACTTGAACCCAAGACTTCAAGTAAACAAACATAAACCCTAACCACTAGAACACTCTTACACTTTGTAATTAAGGCATTGTAATATATATATATATAATATATATATATATATATATATATATAGAGAGAGAGAGAGAGAGAGAGAAAGAGAGAGAGAGAGAGTCAGGCTAGAATACACTCGAGTGTATAGATTGCATGAATACACTCAAGTGTGTTTGCATATCAAGACTATTTTTTTGCAAAATGTAAATCATTGATCTTCACCGTCATATTATAACTACGTTACATATAAATTTTGAGCCCATTTGGATGAGTGTAAGTCACTCATCTAAGGGAATAAAATCGACGTGTGAAACTAATTTGAAATGTATAATTTTTGCAGTCTTTATAACATGACCTACAAATGTCCAAATGTGTTCAAATTTTGCGTATGAGCTATTCACAAGATGTTTAAGAAGATCAACAGATTAGATTTTAAAAAAATATTACATCATGAAAAACTACTTGAGTGTATTCTGCTCCGAATACACTCGAGTGTATTCTAGCCTGACTCTCTCTCTCTCTCTCTATATATATATATATATATATATATATAGAGAGAGAGAGAGAGAGAGAGACAGGCTAGAATACACTCGAGTGTACGGATCGCACGAATACACTCAAGTGTGTTTGCATATCAAGACTATTTTTTGCAAAATATAAACCGTTGATCTTCACCGTCATACTATAATTAGGCTACATACAAATTTTAAGCCCATTTGGATGAGTGTAAGTCACTCATCCAAGGGCAACAAAATCGACGCGTGAAACTAATTTGAAATGTATAATTTTTACGGTCTTCATAACATGAGCTATACATATCCAAATGTGCTCAAATTTTGCGTATGAGTTGTTCACGAGATGTTTAAGAAGATCAACGGATTAGATTTTCAAAAAAAATATTGCATCATGAAAAACTACTTGAGTGTATTCCGTCCCGGATACACTCGAGTATATTCTAGCATGACTCTCTCTCTCTCTCTCTCTCTCTCTCTATATATATATATATATATATATATATATATATATATATATATATATATATATATATATATATAACTTTCTCTCTCTCTATATATACACACTATTTTATTCTACTAAACACCAGCACTCGTTTCCGTCCCCCTCACTTCCGTAAAGTAGTTGGACTTACTAATTCTTGTTTCCGTCCCCCTCACATGCGTAAATTAGTTGGACTCTTCATATGCTTTGCTCCACTGTTGTTGGACTCTACATACTTGTATTGGCTGTTTGCGGACTGTTGGTTGCACCCCCTCCGTACAATATCTACTTGCCCTTTCGTTCAATACGTACTTGCTAAAGGATTCTGCTTCGTATCGTTGGGATGCGCTTACGTGTCGGCGACTTCTGATCATTGACAGCCGGAAGCGTGAAGAAACATCTTTTGATTATTGGCGACTTCTTAAAATTGATAGCAGTTCTATTCTTTGTATTGCAGGCATCGCATTTTTATGAGATTTTTACCATGCCAATAAATTTCCATGAGCAAAATCTGGCTACGATTACCAAGTAATGGAGCCGTGACTTTTCATAGTTAAGACCCATCTATCACATCCTTGTCATTCATGCCTTCACCGATGGGAAACCACGACAGTGTCCGCCTTACATGAGGCAGTCATTCTACGAAACAATAACGGATCTGAGGAAGAGGCACAATGACCGATAGGAGATGGGCATCCCCAGAGGCCTCGAAAAATATACTTAGTATACGTTATCATCTTCCATTGAAAAAAAAACTGAATAATTTGATCGTTATGAAAGTGGCCCGGTCAAATCAGAGGTTTAACGAGCTGCTAATGACAAGCTTCGTCTCTGTTGTACGTCAGAAGACATCTCAGACTTCAATATGCCTTCTCTTCTAAAGATTTATTTTCGTTGCCTTTGAGGCTGCACCAAGGCGTGCACTTTTCCGACGAGGAGGTCAACATCATCCCAAGGACTTCCACTTCATATGCATCGCAAGCTCGATTATCGGCCATGAATTATGACACGATAAATCATTGACTATAGACTTTTCATGCAACATATTTGTTGTTGTCATCTCGTATTCTCATGCAACATTTGGATCAAATTGTTGCTGCGAACTGCCATATCCTTTAATGTCCCCTATGTCAACAAACCAAGTCATCGGTCTATGTCTTATGCGACGCTGCTCTGTAGTAAATTCCACACGTAGGAATCTTCGATACGACATCATTGCATTCATTGCAGACGAATTCCTTTGGAGTATCTTTCGATCAGAGTCCAGCAATAGATTTGTGAAGGACAACATGATACTTTACAACTCTAGGTAATCATTTTCATCATTCCTTTGTGTCGAAGCTTGTTGTTTTTTAAAATAGGAACATGCATACGTTTCTCTATGTTGTACTGATGCAAAATTGGATAGTATATTTTACTCATAAAAGTTAATCATGACAATTGCTCCTGAAATAAATCGACATTTTAGTGTAAAAACTGCACACACCTACTCATATGATGTTAGTATACTAATTCAGGTATTAAAAAGTGCACAATTTTTTAAACAAATTTACTTACACGGGCTTCTGGCAGGTCATATATGATTAGTTTACACATGTTTTCCATTGTAATTATGTACTAAGACTGTTTAGGCGTTGTATTATAAGGGATAAATCATAAAATAATTCGTATAATATTTGTCCATTCTAATGCTAGAAGCCATAACTTGTAAGAAATTGGGAGTATAAAGACTGCAAAATTATCTAGAGAAATGGTGATATTGATGAAGAAAATTAAGCTTGACAACGTAATTCTCAACAAACTAGGTGTCCTTGTGACAACAAGGGGATTTAACGTAGGAAATTCAAATTTCATGGTAACACATAAATATAACAATGAAATAACGCTTCCATTGTGTTCTTCAATAACAAGTACAATGCACTCTTTATATTTATTTTATGATTCTCCAACAATAAGTAGAATGCACTTTAGTTATTAATTTTAATTATAAAGCAATAGTATATATCACAAAATGATTTTTTCTTATGTGAGCCTTTATTTTTTTGATTAAATTGTAATTAGTGGATGCATTTACAATAATAACACCACTTATATTCATTCATTATAGATATCAAAATGACTCTATTTTTGTAGATTGTTCCAAACAATCAACCAAAGACTTGTAGGACACCCAAATGTGGTTAAAATAATGACCACACCCTCGTAAAGGCATCGGTATGAGAGTCATGGAAGAGTTAAGAAAGAGAGTCATCATTTGATGATTGTTAAAGTGATATTTTTTTCTTGATATGATTATTAATAATAGATAATTCAAATATTTTTTTATTTTTTGATAATAAATAAACTTAATCATGTCCTACGTATATTTTAACTCAATGACAGATGGTTTGGGTTGAGGACTCAAATTAGATCATATGCATAATAAGAGTACTCATTCTTGTTACTACCATTTTTACATATTTTTAGGGACTTATTCTAGATTTCAACCACAATAAGGTTACACCTACCCAACATCAACCAAATCTTACTTGATCCAACACATAACTTTAATAGGCACGATTCGACCAAAGAACTAGAAACCATAAATTGTAGATTATCTTTACTTGATAAGCATGGTTACCAACATCAAATCCAAGGTTGTTATAAATCTGTTTATTTACGTTTCCCAACACTCCAAACGATTGACACTCTAAGAGCTTCGACATTGAAGGTGGTCCTAAGCTTTCATTACACTATGCCTTGATATCTTGACACTTTAGGTGGAAATTACATGTAAAATTCCTCATACCTCCATCCAACTTTGATCATATCTTCTTCTCTCATACACACTTGACTCCTTTACGCATAATATTTAGGATTTGTGGACTACTAATCTCATGGCCCAAGTAAAAAAATTGTCTAACTTCGCAACATTATCATCGTAGTCCATACAACTTCGTTTCCATTCACTTATTCATAAATGAAATTCAAGTAGTAAATATCAATCTCTTACATGTCAAAATAACCACAATGATCTTCATTACTTTAGACATACTCAATTAATGTTGTAACGTCTTTCCATTCGAGCATAGTTGTTTCTTTGTTACTTGTTCTTTCAAATTGTATACTCCATGAAGAACCACCGATACTGATTATTATTATTATTATTATTATTATTATTGTTGTTGTTGTTGTTGTTGTTGTTGTTGTTGTTTTATCATTATTACTATAAATAGATGATTGCAAACATTTTGATCTATAATTTAGTTGAAAATTATATAGCAAAATGGTTTCAAAAGAATCCCCAAAACCTATCAAACTACTTTCAACCTTGATTCCCCTTATGATTGATATTTTACAAAAGAGTTGATAGACATTTTAGTCTCTTGGTGATTAAGCTAAGCTAGTTGTTAATATCAGTTATTATTTTTTTATTAAAGTTAACATCACATGATAGTAGTAAAATTATAGTCGTATCAATGTGAACCCAATTCTATAATGCATGAGACTCATTCTTTGTCATAAAAAAGCACCAAAGACTACTACAATTAAATTGATAGATGTTACAACCCCAATTTTTGGGTTCATTTGGTGAGAAATGTAATTTCTCATATTAAAGATGTTTGAACAAATAATGATATAATTTGGTTAGAATAAATAGATTTCATTTACAATAGCCTTGATGGTTGTGTTGTGGGCTTTATTGGCTATTGGGCCCAAATAATAAGAAAATTCAATTAGTGAATGAATAATTGAATAATTAAGAAAAGGAAAAATGTGGAAACCTCTAGAAGGCAAATCCAAAGAGGGATTTCATGCCTCTTGGGTTCTAAGGAATCCAAAGTTGCATAAAGAGTGCAATAAGAAAAGAAAAGATCAATTAAGTATTTCTTTATTAAGAAAGAAATTGAAAATAATGATAAAATGTGGAAAACAAGTGAAAAGAGATATAATTGAGTTATCCTTTGTAGAATTTCGTATCCCAAGGATTCCTAATGATAAAAGGAATACCAATGAGGAAAATAAAAGAGAAATAAAGAGAAATCCTTTAAAGGGAATATTCTAATAAGAATAAAACAAGATAATAAAGAATAATGCATTTAGATGCATCTAGAAGGATAAAGAGTATCCAATAAAAAGGATTTCAAAATAATAGAGTTTCTTGGGGTCTAAGGAGCCCCAATAAAGAGGAAAGAAAGAGAAAATACATAAATAGCAAAATAAAAGGATAATGTGAAACATTATTAATGAATTTTGTGATATTTCTAAAAAGAAGTAATTTCTATTAAAGGAAATAGAAATTCGTGTATTTTGGTTAGAAGGCAAGTATAAAAGAGATTAAGTAAGAGGATTTTCGAATCCCTAATTATCCAAGAGATATGGTTTATTAAAAGGATGTTGAAGAGAGAGAAGTTTGCTTGTTATTTAAGGGAAATTGCTTCCTATTAGGAAAGGGGCTTGTTTCCCCTTGTATGAGCGTCTTGGGGGCGTGGATACCCTCCCCTATATAAGGGGTAGAGTTCATGGTCATGTTCAAAGGGAGTTCAATGCAGCCATCCCTCTTCTTCTTTTCTTCTTCTTATTTTTGTCAAAACCCTAACCCTTTAGCGTAGCTCTATCTTGGAGCAAAAAGGGGATGTGGAGGAGGTGCGGTGGAAGCCCAATGCTCCCACAACAACGCCAGAAGTGTGAGGTCATCCTTCCATGCTCTGGAACCTGCACCAAGTTCACTAGATGGCTGCAGGTCGTCCTCCAATCACGGGCTTTGTACGCTTGGTTTAGCTTGTTAGGCCACGCCCTGGGCGGTGCCCCAGGTGCGGCCGAAGGCGGAAGGGCTAAGGGTGAGGAGTAGCAGCAGCTATCGAGGCCCTGGAGGAGGAGAGCAAGCCGCAACCTGTTGCAGAATGTGGCGCAGCTAGGGCAGCGCGAAGGAAGAAGATGACCTTGGACATTGGACGTGTTTACCCCTCAGTGGGCTGAAACACCTTTCGCTTACGCGGGGGTATTTTTGTCTTTGTGTTATATTTCCAAAATCGATCGCATTGCATGGCAAGGGCGATGTTGCGGTCCCGGATTGGTTAAGTAAGTGGATTAATACAAAAGTCATATCTTTTTATCCGTAACTCCGATGGTAGCAAATAATATATGCGTTTTGCTCAGAAAAATGAGGGAAATTCAATAAAAATATGTTTAGAAGCTAATTCATCTTACAATTCAAAAAGTAGTGTAAGTTATCAACTTTAATGAATAAAAGATTAAGGAACTCTACTTTGAAATGATTAATGAAATTAGTAGAGTTTAATGGATCATTAAAGTTGATAATAACCTGTTAAATGTAAAAAGATACTTTAAGATAGAAAAGGATGATCTTTGCACGTAATGAGTTTAATTTAGAGATTATGTGCATAAATATGCTTGAAATTTGAAAAGTACATAAAGCTATCATCTTTAATGATTTAATTAATGAAAAACCATTAGATTTGATGATAGATCGATTTAATGTTGTTCAATGGATAACTCAAGCCAATATTAACCTGTTGTTGACAAATGAGAAGATAGAATCTAAAAAGATGATCTTTTTTTATATAATTGGGTTAATTTAGGGTTTTGTGCATGAACATGCATTAATGAGCTTGAAAACCCTAATTTAGGTGAATATGTCTTTTCATTGTTTTAATTGGTCAAATCCATGAATAAATAGGGATATGATGATCCTAAGTCAATTTGGGTATAAAAGACTATTAAAATGGATAGTTGAGCAATTGAGATTCATATAATTGGAAAAGAGTATTTTAGGGTTTGTTGACCTAAAAGGGAAAAAATTTGAGAAATTTATCTAAGAAACCCTAATGAACATTAATGAAACCTTAATGAGGATTAGAAACCCTAGAAAGTGAATCCAAGTCAATAAAGTAGATTCTTGATAAAGTGTGTAATAAATAGAGTACATATTCTTTTCAGGAATTATGTGATTGTTGAATTGCTTGCTTGGATTGCATTCTTGGTTGGATTTGCTTAATGCTTGTGAAATCATCAAATCAGGTATGTGGTTATGCTTATGAATATCTCAAGTTAGTTTTTCGAGGTTTACCGAAGTTTTCATCGATGTCATGAATTAATTATTGGATGATTTTAATTCATGCAAACTATAATGTGGCTATGACTAACACATAAGATATGTGCCTACTAGCTCAGATCCTGGTCCCCTCTGTGGCTTAATAGTTGACCTAGTACATAGCTACCTATGGGGGTCCATCAGGTCATTGGATGACTTAGTACATGGCTACCAATGGGGTAGGTCCATCAAGTCACATTGAGTTAGATATTGGGCTACCTTCGGGTAGTGCCATGCGACTCTATTACCCTATGTATTGGCTACCTGTAAGGTAGGACCATGGGGGTAAGAATCTACCTAAAGAGAGGTAGCATACAAGTCCACTACAGGGATAGCACAGAGTTAGGGGATAGGTAAGGATTGAGTAGTATGGCTTAAAAAATAATCTTGGTTGTTAAATGATTACATTGTTAAGAATAATTGCACGATTATTGTTTCCCCCACATACCTGCTTCGGCTGACTGATGTTTTGTTTGTCGACGTTTTAGGTACAAGCCAAAAGAACAAACAATAAATCATCATATTGGGAAATATATGAAGTAAAATACAAGGAGGATTAGTTAGAGTAGAATCCTTAAGTGGATAGAAGTTTAGAGATCCAAGTTTTCAAAAAAAAGAGGTATGTAAAAGTTTATTTTCTTACAACTTTTTAGTTTAATCTGTTAAAATTCAATAATTGTTCTTGGTTAATTGCCGAACCTTTGATCCGGAAATTATGGGTGCCGCTTTGACCTCTTGGTCTCCCTTATTTGGGGGTTACCAGAAGGTGGGGTCGTAAAATTTGGTATCAGAGCGTAGGTTCCTCAGTTAACCATTAATAATTATTAAATTTTACAAACTCCATAGAACTCAAGGGATTTATTGGAGGATTATCTGAAAGATGGAGGTATCTAGAAAAGGATCACGACTGGGGGATGGCAATATTTTCCTCCGCAGTGCTGATAACACCAATTTTCGTGACATTTTTGGCCTTTATTCTATTATCAAAACTGCCCTTTTCTGCCATTTTCCTCTATTTTATATGCAATTTCACAATAATTAGCCAAGCAATGCTCTTAGTCCAATATTTCCATCTTTTGTAGAGTTTCCTCCTATTTTGGCCCATTTAGCACCAATAAGGCCGTTCCGGCTCGCAAATAAGTCCAAGACTGTCTCGCCCCCCCCCCCCCTGACGCGCGATACACACGCTGACCAGCGGGGCTGCACGATACGACGACGTGCGACGTAAGAATGCCACACGATAGGGTACCGATGGACGACATGCCTCTTTACCCGACAGGGAGTCGAGCACGCCACAACTACTCTATGTGTCGCGCGATATCAACCACCCACCGGCAGGCGCCTCTCGCCTCGACGCCCGACAACCGACCTCCTTGTGCCGAGCGATACCGGGTGATACCCGCGTCAGCCGACCACCAACTGAACGGCAGAAAGCGGGACACGTGGCGTTTCGGGCACCATATCTTCTCACGACCAGCTGCCTATAAATAGCAACTACAGGGAGCCGAAAAGACAGCTTAGACAATTTGGACAAGCTTGGTCACTTCAGGTTTCGGAGAGTCAAGTGATCTTCAAAGGAGACTGCGAGAGCAGGAGTATCATGCTCCAGTGTTCGTACCGGGCGACACTAGGTGAGCTCTTCCTCATCCCGAGAGGGAGGGGACTGGTTTACCTAGGACTGTACCGGGCGACACTGGGAGCCGATATCGACCGACGTAGATACGCGACACGAGTGCCCGACACCAGTGCCCAACAATTGGATGCACAACTCCATACCTGATATGATAACGAACCCGATACGCTCCGCCCGTCAGGCGTGTCGCCCGAGAGGGTGTACCGCCCGACTTTAGCGTATCGGCCAGGTCCTTGAGCGATGCAGTCGCCCGTCACGCTGTGCCGTTTGAGAAAGCGTGCCGCCCGACACGGCTGTATCGGGCTAGGCCCCTGTCCGATATCAGGCGGGATGGTTACTGCAGCCTGTCGTCCTTCTACATCAAGAAGGCGACACATATCTTTCATTCTGTTATTTAAATTCCTTTACTTTTGCATTGTAATTAAAACCTTTAGTGTTTATAGAAATGGAAATGCTTAATTACTTGCTGCTCTATGCTTGGTGCAATATGTTGGATAGCTGCTATGTTTGATATCCGAACTCTAGCTTGCATGTTTTGGATCGCGTTTCCCTTAGCTACCGAATCGTGTTTTCCCGTCGCAACAACTTTGAGAGTTGTGTTGTGGCTCTAGTGTTTGGTCCGATTCTGGAGTACGAGAGTGCCTGGAACGGAGTTGTTTCAGTAACATTTCATTCTAACTTTGAGCCCAGCAACCTCGAGAGGGGTGCCGAGGCTTGGTTAGAGGTGCCCGCTCTGAGAGGAGGGGTGCAGGGTGTTACTAGTGCCGCTTGTTTTGTAGTAGTTTTATCCTTCGTACCTTGCTCTAGCTCTAGTGTTATATTTCGGTTTATGTTGCATGAAAACCCCTAAAAACTGCTAAATGCTTAAAACCTTAAATCTTTCTAGTAACTCCACTTGGAGATAGTTTTCTTGTTTTGTTTGTGACATCTTTACGCTTCCCTTCAGGGGAATTTACAATCTCTTTTACCTGCCGGAGTGTAGCGTGTCGATTCTTGGTTCTCAACACTACCCCCCTTGTCCCTGTGTTCGACCCCGTATATCTACTTCGACCCCATAAACAAAGTTGTGGGGGCCTAGAAGGATTCAGGTTTATAAATGTAAAAGCTCGACTACCTCAAATCCGCCTCAAAATTTAGGACGTGCGATTTAGGCCGGTCAACTTTTTGGCACCGTTGCCGGGGACAAGGATAAACGGTACTGTAGATGAATCTGAATCCACTAACTACACTCTTGTGCCTCAAGCTTGGAAACGAGCTTGACATCACCCTTTTTCTTTTTCTTTCTCCTTACTATTATTCTTAGCCTAAGCTAAACAATTCAATTTTCTAACTTGATTTTTTATATGCTCATGCAGGAACCCTGAAAGCTGACCTACTCCACCGAGTTTTGATATCATGTCTCGTTGTGAGCAGTCTCTTCCTGAAGGTGAATGTCAGGGCCGAGGCGGGAGGATGAGCTAGCCCAGCTTGGTTGGTCAGCTTTCTGCCTACATAAAGAGACAGGATACCATTATCAGCAAGTTGGTACAGGATACGCTTCCCGGCCCCAGAGTTCAGAATTCCATGCAACACCAGATGGTGAGTCTGCAGATGCGCCAATGGGAAGTCGATCAACGATTGGCTCAAATGGCAGCACTGATGAAGAACCCTGCGGGGAAGACACTCTCCTACCCGGAAACCGCCAGAATGGCGGTACTAAGGTCTGGGAAGACGGTGGAGCGCACAGCTGAAGCCGAACCGAAGCCTAAACCGAGGTCTGAGAGCACTATTCCAGCAGAGGGCGAAGGTGGACAAGCAGAAGCTCAAGAGCCTGCAAAGAAGCCTTCTGATGAGCTACCTGGTGGGAGGAATCCTTATGCTCCAAGGCTGTCGTTCCCGTATAAGCTGATAAAGGCAAATCTGAAGAAGCGTCATGAGAGGTTCATGGACTCGATCAGGAAACTGCATCTTGAAGTCCCCTTCCTTGATGCATTGGAAGAGATGCCCATGTACGCCAAGTTCCTCAAGGACCTTATCACAAAGAAGAGAAGGGGAGGAAGGACAGAGACAGCGTATCTAGCTTCCGCCTCCTCCACCTTCTTGAAGCCCGACTCGCCTTATAAGAGAAGGGATCCCGGAGCTTTCACAATCCCGTTCGTCATCGGAGACAACATCAAGCGCAAGGGTCTAGCAGACTTGGGGGCTAGTATAAACCTCATGCCCCTAATTTTCACACAAAGGGTGGGTTTGACCGACATGGTTCAAACCAACATGCAGATCCAACTGGAAGACCACACCTTCAAGAGACCTGTCGGCATTGTCGAAGATGTGCCAATCAGGGTTGGAAATTTCTTCATCCCCTGTGACATAGTCGTTATCGACACGGCTGAAGACCCCCGTTGCCCGATCATCTTTGGACGCCCTTTCTTGGCAACAGGAAGAGCGTTGATTGATGTCTCCGAGGGGATAATCACTTTGAGGGTCAGAAACGACCATATTGACTTCAAGTTGAAGGATATCATGAGAAGCCCTTCCCTGGCTGAATCAACATGTTTTGCAGATAGCTACAATAAATTCTATGAGGAAATAGAGGAGGATATCCTGACAGTGGACCCCCTCACAAGGGTTATAAGTAGTCAGGATCCCGACCTCGGAGATCCTGAAGTCACGAGGTATCTCCACCTTTTTGACCTTTCTGACAAAGATTTGCAAGAAGAAGATGAGGTGGTGGAGTCTGCAAGGTATGCCTCCCTCGTAGGTGAGCCTCGAGAGGAGGTACCCAGACTGAAGCCAGAGTTAAAAGTTTTGCCTGAAGGCCTGAAGTACGAGTTCTTGGACGGAGAGTAGAGAAACCCTGTCATTGTAAATGCCAATATTTCAAGTAATCAGCTGGATCGACTCCTTGAGGAGTTAAGGCTCCACAGGGGGGCTATAGGATATTCAGTAGAGGATATCAAATGCCTTAGCCCCGCCTTGTGCATGCACCGCATCAGCTTAGATGAATCAGCCAAGCCTCTGGCTCAACCCCAGAGGAAGCTGAACCAGATGCTCAAGGAGGTCGTCAAGAAAGATGTAATAAGGCTTAGGGATGCGGGGATTATTTACCCAATCAGCGATAGCAATTGGGTAAGTCATATCCACGTAGTACCCAAGAAAGGCGGAATGACGGTGGTTAGGGGCGAGAAGGGCGACGAGGTGGCGGTAAGAACCGTCACCGGATGGCAGATGTGTATTGATTATCGAAAGCTAAATCAGGCTACAAAGAAGGATCATTTTCCGCTACCCTTTATTGATCAAGTTCTCAAAAGGTTAGCGCATCACGATTTCTTTTGTTTTCTTGATGGCTTTTCAGGTTTATACCAGGTACCCATCTTGCCCGACGATCAAGAGAAAACAACATTCACCTGCCTTTACGACACTTATGCCTTCCGAAGGATGCCCTTCAGACTCTGCAACGCCCCCGCCACCTTTCAGCGATGCATGATATCGATGTTCTCGGATTTTCTAGAAGACATCGTAGAAGTTTTCATGGACGATTTTTCCGTCTATGGGAAAGACTTCGATAGCTGTCTGAAAAATCTGTCATTGTTTCTTCAAAGGTGTGAGGAGAACAGCCTAGTTCTAAACTGGGAAAAATGCCATTTAATGGTGTGAGAGGGCATCGTCCTCGGGCATAAGATCTCGAAGCGTGGGATCAAAGTGGACGCAAGCAAGGTTGAAGAAATATCCAAGCTTCCTCCACCAAGATCCGTGATAGGGGTGCGAAGCTTTCTCGGGCACGCGGGATATTACCGAAGATTCATCAAGGACTTCTCAAAGATTTCCAAACCGCTGTCCAATCTTCTGGTAAAGGACGTTGAATTTATTTTCTCTAACGATTGTCTAAGTGCTTTTCAGGCCCTTAAAAATGCTTTAATATCACCACCTATCCTTCAAGCGCCAGAGTGGGGTTTACCTTTTGAGCCGATGTGCAATGCTAGAAACTACGCAGTTGGAGCAGTCTTGGGGCAAAAGAAAGACAAAAAGCACCATGTGATTTGCTACGCTAGTCGCACGTTGGATGAAGCTCAGGTAAACTACACAACAACTGAAAAGGAGATTCTCGCTATCATCTTCGCGTTTGATAAGTTCAGGTCGTATCTCGTCGGAGCAAGAGTCAATGTATACACAGATCATGGGGCAATAAAATACTTGATGCAAAAGAAAGACGCAAAACCCAGGCTGTTGAGGTGGGCCCTATTGCTCCAAGAGTTTGACCATGAAATTATCGACAAGAAGGGCGCAGAAAATGTGGTCGCCGACCACCTATCAAGGATCGTGGCTGAGAGACAGGGAGGGCCACCTATCAACGATGACTACGCCGACGAGGCCCTCATGTTGGCCAAAGCTCAAGAAGAAAATCTACCCTGGTTTGCAGACATCTGCAATTATCTTGTTTGTGGAGAACTGCCTCCTGAAATCACGTACAACTAGAAAAAGAAGCTATTCGCGGACGCCAAGAACTATTACTGGGATGATCCTCTCCTATTCAGAAGGTGCAATGATAACTTATACAGGAGATGCATCCCAGAAGAAGAAACCGCGGACATCCTAAAGAAATGCCATGCCTCCCCCTACGGTGGTCACCTGGGTAGCAAAAGAACAGCAGTGAACGTGCTACAATCAGGTTTCTACTGGCCCTCATTATTTAAAGATGCCGCACAATTTGTGAAGACTTGCAAGGAGTGCCAATTTATGGGGAACATAGGACGGAGGAATGAGATGTCAATGGCAAGCTGGAAATATTTGACATAAGGGGGATCGACTACATGGGACCGTTCCCTTCATCCCGGGGGTATCAGTACATACTCGTGGCAGTGGATTATCTATCGAAGTAGGTGGAAGCGGTAGCCACCCAAACCTGTGATGCCAAGTCGATTATCAAGCTCTTCGAGAAGACCATCTTTCCTCATTTTTGTGTCCCGCGCACGGTTATAAGCGACGGAGGGTCACACTTCGGGGAAAGGCACTTCGAAGCACTCCTGCGCAAGTACAGAGTAAGGCACAAGATCGCCACACCCTACCACCCACAGACGTCAGGGCAGGTAGAGGTTTCCAAAAGGCAAATCAAGCTGATATTGGAGAAAACTGTCATCCGAACAAGGAAGGACTGGTCCATGAAGCTTGACGACGCGCTTTGGGCCTACCGAACTGCTTACAAGACGCCCATCAGAACCACCCCCTACCGGCTTATCTACGGAAAGTCCTGCCACCTGCCTTTGGAAATGGAACATAAGGCCCTTTGGGCAATCAAGTTCCTAAATATGGACCTCGACAAAGCAGGAGAAAATAGGTTTTTGTAGCTTCAAGAGCTAGAAGAGATGAGATTGAACGCCTATGAAAATGCAAAAATCTACAAACAGAGAACAAAATTTTGGCATGACGCCCACCTCAGGAGAAAAGATGTAAGCGAGGGGGATAAAGTCTTGTTATAAAATTCCTCTATTCGTCTCTTCCCTGGGAAGTTACAAACGAGATGGTCAGGACCATTTACCGTGTCAAAAATATACCCATCCGGAATGATGGAGCTTTACGACAAGGACGATCTGACCAAAGTATTTCAAGTGAATGGGCACAGGGTGAAAAGATTCTATGAGGATGAGGCCTTTGTCAGGAGAGCAGAGATCGACCTGCAAGATACGGGCACAGTCAAGGGTTGAACAATATGATCCCACGCCGGTCGAGCTGGTGACGCAAACTTCAGCGCTCCTCGGGAGGCAGCCTGAGTTTTTCTTTCTTTCATAGAGTAGGATGCATTTTTCCTATTCTTTGCAAAAACAAACATTATGGCATGTAATAAGGTCCGAGTCGGTGCACGCGTGCCGAGTGCACCAACTCTCCTGTTTTATGGGCCACCGCTGTAGTATTTTCTGAGGTGAAAGGCTTAACCCTTGGCCGATGATGTTTTACCCTTTAATCATTGTTTCTTCTCTTAGGTTTTAGTTTTCCGCCCGCCTACTTTAACCATGTCGGGCAGCCGCACAGCTGGCGCGCAGGACCGCCCGTACCGGGTCTTGGTCTCTCGGGCATCGCAACGGCCATGACGGTTGGCATTCTCGGACGGCATGCACCCTATCATGCAGGAGAATAAATACCCTTAATGAGGCGACCATCGTCTCGGGAATGGCCTGACCCGTTGGCCGACGCACGCCTCAGAGATGTCCATTTCGCACCTGGCCGAGCCGGCTATAAATAAGAACGGAGGTTTTACCGTGTCGGGCTATCACGCTTTACTCATTTTAGCCACATGTAACGCATGCAGTAGCGCCCCCCTTTTTTTTGCTCCCGTGTCGGCCAGCTGCCTTCACCGTGGTATCGGGTGATGGCTCCTATGAGCAAAGGTATAGCCCGATAGGCGTATCACCCGACATGTGTTTTTCCTATCGCTCGCTGACAATTTTGTATCGCCCGACGCAGTAAGCGCGACACAATAGCCGACGGTGTCTGCCCGACACATCATATCGGGCGACACATTTTTCTCTTGTGACGTCCCGTCGAGAAGTTGCTCTTTATCGGCCGATATACCCATATCGGGCACAATGCTTTTCACATCTTGCTATTGGGTTTTAGTTTCATGTGACCTTGCCGCCCGACATGCTTGTCGTCAGATACACCAGTGTCGCGTGGCAAGTTGTATCACGCGGCAACCTCGTATCTCCCTATTTTATATCGACTCCACCTTTTGTTTTGATGGACAATACCCAGAGATTGTAATAAGTTTATCAAGTTTCTTTTTCCTATCTAACATTTTAAATGATTAATGAACTTGATAACAGGCAGAATGACGGCCGCAGCCGAAGCAACAACTGTCGAACAGAAACGTCACAACGGGCCACAAACCACCAAAAAACGAGTAAGGGAAAATTTCCTTGATTAGGTAGCCTCGAAAGAGGCTCGTTTCCTTATCATAGCCTGTCTTCTGTAGTAGCCTGGGGCCAACTACAGAGACAACACGAGTACAGCCCCGGTGACTTCCGGGACAGCACAAGAGCTCTCTGTCTACCGAGAGCCATTGTGCGTGTTCCGGCTGAGCTGGGAAATAAAGCGTAGGCTGAGCTTAGAAAGCGCTTTGCCGACGACCTCCAGAGGGAACCTGGGCATCCTGGTTCCAGCTACTTAATAAAGGGGAAGCAGCCACAAGTGCCCGCACTTGTCGAAGTTGTTTCCAAATGAAAAAGAAGGAGGCGACAACAAAGAAGCATATTGCAGCTTCTACAAGGCACAAGCGAACCCGCTAAATAACCTTCACTGGACTAACATGAACTCACCCTCTTATTCACTACTCTTGGACAGAGTATTGGATAATTTGGGGGGGGGGGTACCCATGTACCAGTGAAGGAGGTATAAACATTCTCTTGTGTCATTTTGCTTTTCCCCTATAGCATGTACTTGCACCCTTGCTCATATAAATTTTTTTGAAATTCTGCTTATTTTATTCCCATGCATATGTACAAAGTTTCTATATTAGTAAAAACCCTGATGCAACTGCTTGCCAAGTCTATTTTATTTGTGCTAAATATGACGTAAGTCCTGTTATATCTTTTTGATAGTGCTGCTTCAAATGAACAAAAGAATATGTTTTTCCATGTCAAAAATTTCAAAAAATATAATAATCTCGCAAACAGCTAAGAGACGAGTATGGAGAATGAAAAAGCTCCCCAAACAGCAAGAATCTCTTTGTTTCCCCCTTACCAGACAAAAATCCTAAAAAGAGAGAGAAGCCTTATGAGCGTGAATAAAAGCATGAGAGTTGTGCCCAATAAAAGAAAAAAATATACACACACTTGTTTCCCAAAAGCACCCATCTTTAGGCATGGTAGATCCGGGGCTGTGGTACGTAGGATGTGAAATCACTTCTCTAAAGCCAACTGGCTTGGACTGCAGGGACCACTTGCCCGTTAACGGACCCTTACCTGGATGGACCGATGGGAAACAAGAAGAAAATCCAAAAAGCCTTAGCCTACCCTATACACAATTTTCTGCCCCGAAAATAAAGTTGTTTGGTGTGGAAGTTAACTTCGGAATCATATTACAACGTCTCGCCGAAGCTGTAGAGAATAATCTCACTTAAACAATAAGGCAAGAAAGATGAAGTCTTTTGTTCATAATGAGGCAGCATTATCTCTAAAGGCATTACGATACTTGTTTTACATCTTAGCCTGAGAAGCATACTACGCAAGAAGAAGCATCACCAAATAAAGTTTAAATATTGATTGAGGACAATCAAAAAGCTAAGTTTGGGGGAGTTGATAACACCAACTTTCGTGATGTTTTTGGCCTTTATTCTGTTATTAAATCTGCCCTTTTATGCCATTTTCCTCTATTTTATATGCAATTTCGCAATAATTAGCCAAGCAATGCTCTCAGTCCAATATTTCCATCTTTTGCAGAGTTTCCTCCTATTTTGGCCCATTTAGCACCAATAAGGCCGTTCCGGCCCGCAAATAAGTCCAAGACTGTCTCGCCCCCCCCCCCCCCCCCGACGCCCGATACACACGCTGACCGGCGGGGCTGCGCGATACGACGACGCGCGACGCAAGAATGCAGCGCGATAGGGTACCGATGGACGACACGCCTCTTTACCTGACAGGGAGCCGAGCACGCCGCAACTACTCTATGTGCCGCACGATATCAACCACCCACCGGTAGGCGCCTCTCGCCTCGACGCCCGACAGCCGACCTCCTTGTGCCGAGCGATACCGGGCGATACCCACGTCAGCCGACCACCAACTGAACGGCGGAAAGCGGGACACGTGGCGTTTCGAGCACCATATCTTCTCACGACCAGCTGCCTATAAATAGTAGCTACAGGGAGCCGAAAAGACAGCTTAGACAATTCGCTCAAGTTTGGTCACTTCAGGTTTCGGAGAGTCGAGTGATCTTCGGAGGAGACTGTGAGAGTAGGAGTCTCGTGCTCCAGTGTTCGTACCGGGTGACACTAGGTGAGCTCTTCCTCATCCTGAGAGGGAGGGGACTAGTTCACCTAGGACTGTACCGGGCGACACTGGGAGCTGATATCGGATGATGTAGATACGCGACACGAGTGCCTGACAATAGGATGCACAACTCCATGCCCGATACGATAATGAACCCGATACGCTCCGCCCGTCAGGCGTGTCACCCGAGAGGGTGTACCGCCCGACTTGAGCGTATCGGCCAGGTCCTTGAGCGATGCAGTCGCCTGTCGCGGTGTGCCGTTTGAGAAAGTGTGCCGCCCGACACGGCTGTATCGGGATAGGCCCTTGTCTGATATCGGGCGGGATGGTTACTACAGCTTGTCGTCCTTCTACATCAAGAAGGTGACACATATCTTTAATTCTGTTATTTAAATTCCTTTACTTTTTCATTGTAATTAAGACCTTTAGTGTTTATAGAAATGGAAATGCTTAATTACTTGCTGCGCTATGCTTGGTGCAATATGTTGGATGGCTGCTATGTTTGATATCCGAACTCTAGCTTGCATGTTTTGGATCGCGTTTCGCTTAGCTACCGAATCGTGTTTTCCCGTCGCAACAACTTCGAGAGTTGTGTTGTGGCTCTAGTGTTTGGTCTGATTCTGGAGTACGAGAGTGCCTGTAATGGAGTTGTTTCAGTAATATTTCATTCTAACTTTGAGCCCAGCAACCTCGAGAGGGGTGTCGAGGCTTGGTTAGAGGTGCCCGCTCTGAGAGGAGGGGTGCAGGGTGTTACTAGTGCCGCTTGTTTTGCAGTAGTTTTATCCTTTGTACCTTGCTCTAGATCTAGTGTTATCTTTCGGTTTCTGTTGCATGAAAACCCCTAAAAACTGTTAAATGCTTAAATCCTTAAATCTTTCTAGTAACTCCACTTGGAGATAGTTTTCTTGTTTTGTTTGTGACATCTTTACGCTTCCCTTCTGGGGAATTACAATCTCTTTTACCTGTCAGAGTGTAGCGTGTCGATTCTGGGTTCTCAACACTACCCCCCTTGTCCCTGTGTTCGACCCCGTATATCTACTTCGACCCCGTAAACAAAGTTGCGGGGGCCTAGAAGGATTTGGGTTTATAAATGTAAAATCTCGACTACCTCAAATCTGCCTCAAAATTTAGGACACGCGATTTAGGCCGGTGAACCGCTAGTCGGAATACGAGGACTCTCGGATCTATGTGACTGCCTGGCCAAAGTCTTAGGGTATGAATTGAAATAAGATACCTTTAGGACTTTTTCATCTTATTCATCCCTTCTCTTCACAAATTTTGTTAAGGACCTTAAGGATTAAGGTTTTCCCTCTTCTCCTCACCCTCTTGAGGTATGGGTAAGATTAATAAGGTATAAGGAATCCTCCATCAAATTAATGAAAAGCATGTAATTAAGATGTCATGGACATAAGCTTAATAGAGTAAGCGTAAACTAAAGAATAAATACATACTTAGGTCTGCCCTCAGGAGAGACCTGAGGATAGACCTCCTTGTCAGGAGGATTAGTATTGGAGGTAGAGAACTCCATTAAAAGTAGAGAACTAGCACATCCTTAAGGATGATGTTAATCCTAAGTGAAGGTTAGAGGGAGAGATGACATGATGAGTTAGATGTCATGGTAGAGCAGGTGTTAGGATGGACATGCCTTGGATGCCATATGAGCCATGAGAGGCTGGATGACCCAGTACCTTTGGCGACCCAACCCTAGAAGGGTCATGCATGTTTTGAGTGAAGGATAACTCCTTCATTGGAGAGGTTAAAGAAGAACCTAGGGAAACCCCATGAGCTTATATGGGCATAATAGGCACCCAAAATGTATCAGTAGTCCAAGTAATGGATTGAAACCCTGGCCGGGAGAGTTTGATGGATGGCTTATGAGATAAGCCTAAGGGGCTATGAATAACCTTGAGTGAACATGAGTTGAGCATAGGCTTCATCCAAGTAGGGGCATGATTTTGAGGTTGAACCTTCATGAAGAGAGGACCTCTATTGGTGAGGTTGGTTGTAGGGTTATCTCTAGAAAGAGAGAACAGGAACCAAGCAAGAAGGTTGGAATCCTAGACTCTGAGATATGAGGAAAAGTAGGGAGTTGAGGATGATGTGACCTAAGTGGATGATAGTGGTTGCCTTATTCTTGAACCCTGGAGGCTGATGATATCTTGGTTGCCTTTAGAAGAACCAAAACCTAGAGAGAGGATGGGGCTTCTGGTACCTATGTGCCTATGGTATAAGTGTTTACCTTCTGAGAAAGGAAGAAGAAGTTTTATATACCCTGGAGAGGTTTAGTAACAGGTTATGAGGCCTTGTACCTTGTTGTTTGTCCTCGAGGGAGACTTAACGCTAAAGTGTTGATCGAGGAAAAAGGATGACCCAATACATGTTTGGTTTGTGGTTAAGAGGTTGAGCATGCAATGGAGACCTAAAAGTGAACCTAAGGTTCCTAGGCCTAAGAGGGGAAGTGGTGTGCCTAATGCTCGTAATGAGAGTTGAGTTTCTATAGATGCGGGCATGGAACTTCCTATGTTGAAAGGAAAGGAAAAACCCCTTACGTTTAGGGTATGTTTGGTAAAACCCTCCCAGCTAAGTTGATGACATGAGAAGGTATGATCTTGATTTAACGTTTAGGAATGAGAACCCAGATGACCTAGCCTGGTTTAGTGGTCTACTTGTGCCTTAATAGCTTACTAGGGTTAATCATATGGATGTAAACCCTAGACCTAAGGGTGGTTGTGATTGTGTTGTCTAGAGATTGTTTCCTCCCATCCTGGGAGAGGGACCCTTTTGAAAGGAGTACACCAATTTTTGAGTTAACCTAAAGAGATCTCATTGGATCTTGAGAAGCTAAGTGATAAGTACATGGCATGAGGATGAACCTATAGACCCATAGATAACCATATCTAAGTGCATATGGATGTGTTACCATGGAGGTAATCAGTATGGGGCTTGACCAAGGTAGGCAGGTTGCCATGACCCTTATGAAAGGATGAAAGTCAGCTCATGAATGCAGAAAGAGAGATGATGAAGGCTTGGGTAAGGTTCTAAGTTAGACATGTACTATAATGGAATCCTAAGTCTATCCTAGGGTCAGATAGGGATAAGACCGATGGAGGTAGGGGTTGCCTAATTACCTAGTTGCACATGACCATAGGGTCAGGAGGTAACAACTATCATTGTCTGGAGGCCATGGGTTAGGAGATTGATCACCTTCATGAACTCATGGGACCCAAAGGGCAGATGAGTAGGGCACTCTCTGGATGCATAAGGGAAGAGGGATGACCCCAAAAGTGTCAGCACCCTATAGATCTAGAGGAAATGACCAATGATTGTGAGGTGACCCAAGCAGGTTCGAAACCAGTTTTCCATGGAAGTAACTTGGATATCAAGATGATTGTAATATAGAACCATAAACAACACGTTTCAACTTAGTTTTAGAGGTGTACTGGAAAGGTGGGATGCACCATCTCTACTCTTGGAATAGGAAGAACTTTGTATTTGGACTGCAGCCAAATGCTTATTTCTTCTTGTTATGGGAGTGAGAGATAGGACAATACGCATGCCATACACCAAGGATAAAAGATGATGTGAGTTGGAACGTTGCTACGAGGCATGACGATAGAGAGGATAGCATGCCCTGGTAAAGTGAATGATACATGGATGGTTTGCAAAAGTTAAAGAGAAATGAGGTAGTCACCTTATGAGGATGTTTTTGTCATGAAATATGAGTCATAAAAGGTTGAGTTTGATCACCATGATGATGAAATCAGAATGTGTTCTTAATGAAGATAGACATAGAGTTTGAGTAAAGACGATAAGTGAAAATACATGGAAGTGTATGAATTCAATGTTACCTAATACCTAAGGATGTGAAGTGGTAATGGATGCTCTGGTTGAGTTATAGCTGCCTAGTTTGGCTAGAAGAGGTTGTTTGGCTAACCCAAAGTTTGGAAAGGAGAGGTGTTTGGATAACACTTAGAAGTAATGAGATGCGTTGAAAAGTTAAGGGTTGTTTGGTTAGCCAATCTAATCCTTGATGTAATGAAATGATGGTGGTAGAACCTCAGATGAAATTCTTTGGAAAAGAAGGTGATGAAACCCCGATTGAATGGTTTAGGGTTTTTGAGGTAATGATCTTGAAGAATAATGAAAAATAGGAGATCATGATTTTAAAATCACCATACACCGTACTACGAAGATAATAAGTGACAGTAGTACTTTGGATGCCTAAGATGAAGTTGCATGGGGTATGCTGTCATGCAAGCTAGAAGGTGAAGGATGAACACCAGTAACCCAATAAGTTGAAATAAGGGATAAAGAGTCCCCGAAAGGGAATGGGAGTTCATCTCTATGGATGATGTGGAAAGTCTCCCTTTGACCAAGGAAGGTCATGAGGCAATATGGGTTATGGTAGATTTCCTTATCTAGATGACATAAGAAAGAAAGAGTATTGTCAAGGGACAGATCGGGTTGAGCTACATATGAGAGAGATGATTCAACTACACCATGAAGCGAGTTCAATGATTCTTGAGTTTGACCTAAAGGTTCCCTTCCAAAACGTGGAAATGGGTACATGAAGGACTCAATGTTAGTTCATCACCCCTAACTAATGGTTAGTATATCCAGACTAAAGGGTCTGATAAGAGCATGTGTGCTTGTTCGGGGTGATATCTAGAGACAGTTTTTGTCCAATGAAAGACGTGATGATAACCACCATAGCCAATATTGGGATTTAAAGAAGCTCTGCAAGGGAGGTTGTGTCGGTCACCACTTCAGTAAGGTGATGTTGGTGAAAGGACCACATGATGGTTAGAAAAAGGACCACAATGCATGTAGATGAAGTCACTTTGATTGTGCAAGGGATGAAAGGAGCCTAGAGACGATGAGAGTCGTGAGCAGATGCAAAGTAGACTGACATACAAGTTCACTGTGGGAGAATATGTGAAAATCTGACCCCTCTAAGGTATAGCTAAGAGAGTTGAGTCCCCGATGCATGGTTTGGTGGAAAAGGTTAAGTTTGATCTTACCCCTCAGGATAAAGTAATGTGTTCCAGGTGTCCAATTTAGAGCACTATGTGAGATACCCCGACCATATGCTGAGCAATGAACCTAGTGAGCCCCAAGGGAGGCTGATTAGACGACAGGATGAAAGAACTCAGAGAAAATAATATGTGTTGATAAAGGTTCTTTGGAAGCGCCATGAGTACGGTAAAGCCACATAGGGGCCAACGATGGACATGGAAAAGTCTTACCCTGAATTGTTTGTTTGCTTGATAGAATTTTGAGGACAAAATTCCTATTATAGGGGAAGGATGTTACAACCCCAATTTTTGGGTTCATTCGGTGAGAAATGTAATTTCTCATATTAAAGATATTTGAACAAATAATGATATAATTTAGTTCAAATAAATGGATTTCGTTTACAATAGCCTTGATGGTTGTGTTGTGGGCTTTATTGGCTATTGGGCCCAAATAACAAGAAAATTCAATTAATGAATGAATAATTGAATAATTAAGAAAAGAAAAAATGTGGAAACCTCTAGAAGGCAAATCCAAAGAGGGATTTTGTACCTCTTGGGTTCCTTGGGTTCCAAGGAATACAAAGTTGCATAAAGAGTGCAATAAGAAAAGAAAAGATCAATTAAGTATTTCTTTATTAAGAAAGAAATTGAAAATAATGATAAAATGTGGAAAACAAGTGAAAAGAGATATAATTGAGTTATCCTTTGTAGAATTTCGTATCCTAAGGATTCCTAATGATAAAAGGAATATCAATGAAGAAAATAAAAGAGAAATAAAGAGAAATCCTTAAAAGGGAATATTTTAATAAGAATAAAACAAGATAATGAAGAATAATGCATTTAGATGCATCTAGAAGGATAAAGAATATCCAATAAAAAGGATTTCGAAATAATAGAGTTTCTTGGGGTCCAAGGAGCCTTAATAAAGAGGAAAAAAGAGAAAATACCTAAATAGATAAATAAAAGGATAATGTGAAACATTATTAATGAATTTTGTGATATTGCTAAAAAGAAGTAATTTCTATTAAAGGAAATAGAAATTCGTGTATTTTGGTTAGAAGGTAAGTATAAAAGAGATTAAGTAAGAGGATTTTCGAATCCCTAATTATCCAAGAGATATGGTTTATTAAAAGGATGTTGAAGAGAGAGAAGTTTGCTTCTTATTTAAGGGAAATTCCTTCCTATTAGGAAAGGGGCTTGATTCCCCTTGTATGAGCGTCTTGGGGGCGTGGATACCCTCCCCTATATAAGGGGTAAAGTTCAGGGTCGTGTTCAAAGGAAGTTCCATGCAGCCATCCCACGTCTTCTTTTCTTCTTCTTGTTTTCGTCAAAACCCTAACCCTTGAGCGTAGCTCTATCCTGGAGAAAAAAGGGGACGCAGAGGAGGTGCGGTGGAAGCCCAATGCTCCCACAACAACGCCAGAAGTGCGAGGTCATCCTTCCATGCTCTGGAACCTGTGCCAAGTTCACTAGATGGCTGCAGGTCATCCTCCAATCGCGGGCTTTGTGTGCTTGGTTTAGCCTGTTAGGCCACGCCCTAGGCGGCTGATAACATCAGTTTTTGTGACGTTTTTGCCCTTTATTTTGTTATCAAAAGTGCCATTTTTCTACTATTTTCCTCTATTTTATTAGCATTTTTGCAATAATTGGCCAAGCAATTCTCTTACTCCGATTTTCCTATCTTTTACAGAATTTTCCTCGCTTTTGTGCAATAAGGCCGATTCCGGCCCATGAATAAGTCCATACCCGTCTCGGCCGCCCTGGCGCCCGATACAGCCTCTGCCCGACATGGGCTGGGCGACACAAAGATGCTCGACGAGGAGATGTCGCGCGACAGGAACGTGCCGGCCGACACACCTCCTACCCGACAGGGAGCCAAAGCCGCGTCGACGACCCATCTCGTCGGGCGACACAGCCACCCACCGGCAGGCGTGCTGCCCACCACGTGACCAATAGCCAGCACCTTGCGCCGAGAAATGCTTGTATCGGTCGTCCATCTCCATCGACAGGCATACAAGGGAGCTACGTGGCGCTTCGAGCACCATGTCTTCCCACCAACCAGCTGACTATAAATAGCAGCTACAGGGGGCTCGCACAGCTCGCACGGCCGGAACGGCTCACATGGCCGGAACGGCTCGCATTCGGACCATTGACAGTTATACAGTTGAGAGCTTGAGCGAGGAAACTCCGAGAGCACCCGTATCGTGCCCCAGTGTTAGTCTCGGGAGACACTAGGTGAGCTTCTCCTCATCCCGAGAGGGAGGGGACAGTTCACTTAGGACCGTCCCGGGTGACACTGTGGGCCGATATCGGCCGACATCACTACCTGACACAAGTGACCGACATCAATAATGCTTAGCTCTTAGCCCGACACGATATCAACCCAATACGCTTAGTCTATCGAACGTGCTGCCCGAGAGGGTGTGTCGTCCGACATGAGCGTATCGGCCAGAGCCCTTGACCGATGCAGTCTCCAGTCGACGTGTGCCGCCCGAGAGGGTGTGTCGCCCGACACCTCTGTATCGGGCTAGGCCTCTGACCGATATCGGGTAGGAGAGCTACAACACCCTGTCGTCGTTCTACATCAAGGAGGCGACACCTATCTTTTAATTCTGTTATTTAATTCTTTGTTTATGCAATGAATTAAGACCTTTAAATGTTTATGGAAATGGAAAGATTCAATTACTTGTTGCTCTATGCTTGGTGTACAATGTTGGATGATTGCTCTGTTCAATATCCGAACCCTAGCTTGCATGATTTGGATCGCGTTTCGATTAGCTACCGAACCGTTTTCCCGTCGCAACAACTTCGAGAGTTGTGTTGCGGCTCTAGCGTTTGGTCCGATTCTGGAGTACGAGAGTGCCTGGAACGGAGTTGTTTTCTGTAACATTCCACTCTAACTAAAGCCCAGCAACCTCGAGAGGGGTGTTGATGTAGAGGTTAGAGGTAGCCGCTCTGAGAGGAGGGGTGCAGGGTGTTACCGCTACTACTTGTTTTACTACAGTCTTATCCTCCGAACCTTGCCTGAGCTCTAGTCTTTATCTTTCTGCTTCTGTTGCATGAAAACCCCTAAAAACTGCTAAATGACTAAAACCTTAAATCTCTCTTGTAGCTCCATTTGGAGATAGTTTTCTTGTTTATTTCGTGACATCTTACCGTTCCCTTTCGGGAATTTATATCTCTTTATACCTACCGGAGTGTAGCGTGTCGATTTATGGTTCTCAACACTACCCCCTTGTCCCTGTGTTCAACCCCGTATGACTACTTCGACCCCGTGAGAAAAGTTGCGGGGGCCTAGAAGGATTCGGGTTTATAAATGTAAAAGCTCGACTACCTCAAATCCACCTCCAATTTGGGACGCGCGATTTAGGCCGGTCAACTTTTTGGCGCCATTGCCGGGGACAAGGCAATAGCGGTACTGTAAGACGAACCTAAATCCACTAACTACACTCCTATGTCTCAAGCTTAGAGATAAGCTTGACAACACTCTTTTTCCTTTTTCTTTTTGTAGCATTATACTTTGCTTTAAATAAAAATTTCAATTTTCTAAACTTGATTTTCCATGCCTTTTCAGAAACTCTGAAGATCTGCGACTTGTTCTGCCAAGCTTTGAGACATGTCTCGCTGCGAGCAGTCCCTTTCTGTGGATGAATGTCAGGGCAAGGGCAAGAGGTCAAGCCAGCCTAACTTGGTTGGCCAGCTTTCTGCCTATATAAAGAGATAGGATGCCATCATCAGCCGACTGGTGCAGAACACGCTCCCTAGCCCTGTGGCTCTAGATTCAATGCAGTGCCAGATGGCCAGCTTGCAGACGCGCCAGCGCGAGGTTGATCAGCGACTGACCCAGATGGCTTCTCTGATGAAGAATCCTACAATAAAAGCACTCCCACACCCTGAATCTGCCGTAATGGCAGTTCTGAGGTCTGGAAGGACGCTGGAGCGCCCTGATGAAGCCAGACCCGAGCCTGAGCAAAGGCCTGAGGGTGCAGATCCAGCAGAAGGAGAAGAAAGACAGGCAGATGTTCGGGAGTCTGTGCAAGGTTCCCATGAGGAGCTACCTGGCAGAAGGAATGCCTACGCTCCTAGGATCCCGTTCCCATACAAACTAATAAAGGCAAATATGAAGAAGCATCACGAAAGGTTCATGGACTCGATCAGAAAACTGCATCTTGAAGTCCCCTTCCTTGATGCCCTGGAGGAGATGCCTACGTACGCCAAGTTCCTCAAGGACCTTATCACAAAGAAGAGAAGGGGAGGAAGGATAGAGACAGTGCATCTAGCTTCTGCCTCGTCCGCCTTCCACAAACCCGACTTACCAAATAAGAGAAGGGATCCCAGAGCTTTCACAATCCCTTTCGCCATCGGGGACAACGTCGAGCGCAAAGGTCTAGAGGACTTGGGGGCAAGCATTAGCCTCATGCCTCTATGTTTCGCACAAAGGGTGGGCTTGACCGACATGGTTGGAACCAGCATGCGAATTCAACTGGCGGACCACACCTTTAAGAGACCCGTTGGCATTGTCGAAGATGTGCCGATAAGGGTTGGTGATTTCTTCATCCCTTGCGATATAGTAGTCATGGATACAGCTGAAGACCCCCGGTGCCCGATCATCTTTGGGCGCCCCTTCTTGGCAACAGGAAGAGCGCTAATTGATGTTTCCGAGGGGATGATCACCTTAAGGGTCTGAAACGACCATATGGACTTCAAGCTGAAAGAAATAATGAGGGGCCCGTCCATCTCTGAATCAGCACAGTTCGTAGATAGTTACAATAAATTCTGCAAGGAGATAGAGGAGGACATCCGGATAGTAGAACCCCTCTTGAGGGCTATAAACTGTAAAGATCATGACCTCGAAGATCCTGAGGTCGCAAAGCATCTCGACCTTCTCAGCCTTTTTGAGGAAGGCTTGTCAGAGGAAGATGTGGTGGTAGAGTCTGCGATGTATGTCTCTCTTGAAGGAGAACCTCAGGAGAAGACACTCGGACCAAAACCAGAGTTAAAAGCGTTACCCGAGGGCCTGAAGTACGAATTCTTAGATGAAGAACACAGAAACCCCGTCATCGTGAACGCTGATCTTTCGAGCAGCCCGCTAGACCGACTCCTTAAAGAGCTAAGACTCCATAGGGGGGCTATAGGATACTCAGTGGATGATATCAGAGGCCTTAGCCCCACCTTGTGCATGCATCACATCAACCTGGAGGAATATGCCAAGCCCCTGGCCCAACCCCAGAGGAAGCTGAACCAGATGCTCAAGGAGGTCGTCAAGAAAGAGGTAATAAATCTTAGGGATGCAAGGATCATTTACCCAATCAGCGACAGCAGTTGGGTAAGTCTGATCCACGTAGTGCCCAAAAAGGGCAGGATGACGGTGGTCAGGGGTGAGAAGGGTGACGAGGTGGCGGTAAGGACCGTCACCGGATGGCGGATGTGCATTGATTACCGAAAGCTTAATCAGGCTACAAAGAAGGATCATTTTCCGCTACCTTTTATTGACCAAGTTCTTGAAAGGTTAGCGCATCATGATTTCTTTTGTTTTCTTGATGGCTTTTCAGGTTTTTACCAGGTACCCATCTTACCCGACGATCAAGAGAAAACAACATTCACCTGCCTTTACGGCACTTATTCCTTCTGAAGGATGCCCTTCGGACTCTGCAACGCCCCCGCCACCTTTCAACGATGCATGATATCAATGTTCTTAGATTTTCTGGAAGACATCATAGAAGTTTTCATGGATGATTTCTCTGTCTATGGAAAGGACTTAGATAGTTGCCTGAAGAATCTGTCATTGGTCCTTCAAAGGTGCGAGGAGAAAAGCCTAGTTCTGAACTGGGAGAAGTGCCATTTCATGGTACGGGAGGGCATCGTCCTCGGGCATAAGATCTCAAAGCGTGGAATCGAGGTGGACGCAAGCAAGGTTGAAGCAATATCCAAGCTTCCTCCACCAAGATCCGTGACGGGGGTGTGAAGCTTCCTCGGACACGCGGGATATTACCGAAGATTCATAAAGGACTTCTCAAAGATATCCAAACCACTGTGCAATCTTCTGGTAAAAGATGCTGAATTTGTTTTCTCTAATGATTGTCTAAGTGCTTTTCAGGCCCTAAAAGACGCTTTAACCTCACCACCAATCCTTCAAGCACCTGAATGGGGTTTACCTTTCGAGCTAATGTGCGACGCTAGTGACTACGCGGTTGGGGTAGTCATGGGGCAAAAGAAAGATAAGAAGCACCATGTGATCTGCTACGCGAGTCGCACGTTGGACGAAGCTCAGGTGAACTACACGACCACTGAGAAGGAGATGCTAGCGATCGTCTTCGCGTTTGATAAATTTAGGTCGTATCTCGTTGGGGCCAAGGTCAAGGTATATAGAGATCACGGGGCTATAAAATACTTGATGCAAAAGAAAGACGCCAAGCCAAGACTGTTGAGGTGGGCCTTGTTGCTCCAAGAGTTCGACCACGAAATTATCGACAAGAAGGGCGCAGAGAATGTGGTCGCAGAACACCTATCAAGGATCGTGACTGAGAAAGAGAGAGGACCTCCCATCAACGACGACTACGCCGATGAAGCTCTTATGTCGTCTGAAGCCCAAGAAGAAAGCCTACCCTGGTTTGTAGACATCTGCAACTATCTTGCTTGCGGTGAGCTGCCTCCTGACATTACGTACAATCAGAAGAAGAGACTTCTCGCGGATGTTAAGAACTACTACTGGGATGATCTCCTCCTGTTCAAAAGATGCACCGACAACTTATACAGAAGGTGCATCCCAGAAGAAGAAACCACAGACATCCTGAAGCAATGCCACGCCTCTCCCTATGGTGGTCACCTAGGCAGTGAAAGAACAGCTGCAAAGGTGCTGCAGTCAGGTTTCTACTGGCCATCCCTGTTTAAAGACGCGACACAGTTTGTGAAGGTTTGCAAAGAGTGCCAGTTCACGGGGAACATAGGAAAGAGGAACGAAATGCCTATGGCAAGCTGGATTGAAGTGGAGATATTTGACGTATGGGGGATCGATTACATGGGACCGTTTCCCCCATCCCCGGGGTATCAATACATTCTCGTGGCTGTAGATTATGTATCGAAGTGGGTGGAAGCGGTAGCCACCCAGACCTGCGATGCCAAGTCAGTTATCCAGCTCTTCGAGAAGACCATCTTCCCTCGTTTCAGCGTCCCACGAACAGTAATAAGCGACGGAGGGTCGCATTTCGGAGAAAGACAGTTTGAAGCACTTCTGCGCAAGTATGGAGTGAAGCACAAGATCGCTACACCCTACCATCCCCAGACATCAGGACAGGTAGAGGTTTCTAACAGACAAATCAAGCAGATCTTGGAGAAAACTGTCAGCCGAACAAGGAAAGATTGGTCCATGAAACTAGACGACGCACTATGGGCATACCACACCGCTTACAAAACACCCATTGGAACCACCCCCTACCGTCTGATCTACGAAAAATCCTGCCACTTGCCATTGGAATTGGAACATAAGGCCCTTTTGGCAATCAAGTTCCTAAATATGGACCTTGACAAAGCTGGAGAAAAGAGGTTTTTGCAGCTTCAAGAGTTCGAAGAGCTGAGAATGAACGCCTACGAAAATGCAAAAATCTACAAACAGAGGACCAAGTTGTGGCATGATGTCCATCGCAGGAGAAAAGATGTAAGCGAAGGAGATAAGGTCTTGTTATTCAAGTCCTCTATTCGTATTTTCCCTGGGAAGTTGCAAACAAGGTGGTCGGGACCGTTCACAGTGTCAAAGATATATCCATCAGGGATGATGGAGCTCTACGACAAAGACGATCTGAGTAAGGCCTTTAAGGTAAATGGGCACAGGGTGAAAAGGTTCTACGAAGACGAAGCGTTTGTCAAGAGGACAGAGACCAGTCTACAAGATATGGGTACAATTGAGGGCTGAACATGATGATCCTACACCGATCGAGCTGGCGACGCAAACCCCAGCGCTCCTCGGGAGGCAGCCCGAGTTCTTCTTTCTTTCTTTCTTAGAATAGGTTGTATTTTTCTTATAAACAGCAAAAACAAACTTTATGAATTGTAATAAGGCCCGAGTCAGAGCATGCGCCGAGCATGCCGACTCTTCTATTTTATGGGTCATCGCTTAATTTTCTGAAGCTTTGACGAGCATTTCTGTCTGAGAGCGATGGGTTCTGCCCTGACCTATGATGTTTTGCCCGTCAAATGCTTTTCCCCACTTTGCTTTAAGTTTTAGGCCGTGTCGGGCAGCCGCTCAGTTGGCGCACAGACTCGCTCGTATCGGCTAGAGTTTCTTGGGCACCGCAAGCGCCGTGACGGTTAGCATCCCCGAGCGACATTTGTTTCGTGCGAGGAGTAAATGCCCTTCACTTTGGCCGACGGGACCATCGTCTCAGAGACGACATGTTTTAACCGGTCGACGTGTGTGCCCTGATCTGACCGATTTGCCCCCAGCTAAACTTGGTATAACAACGAAGGGGGGAGGACCATCGTGTCGGGGTACCTCACTTGTTCACTTTTCAACCATCGGGAACGCATGCAGTGACCCGTCTTTTGCTCGTGTATCGGCCATCTCGCCTTCACTCTAGTATCGGGCGATGTCTCCTATGAGCAAGGGTATGGCTCATACGGAGCAAACCACCAGCCGCGCCAACAACGACATGGAGATCAGCAACGACTGTCGGGCAGAAATGACAACAACAATGAATGGGGAGATTTTTCTTGATTTGGTAGCTCCAATAGAGAGTCACCTAGTTATCAACCTCTCCCTGTGGTGGTTTATGACCATCTCCAGGGGCAGCAAGAGTGCCGCAACCAAGGCCTCCAAACAAGTTTGAGGCACCCCGGTTCCGTCCTCTTAAGGGAGAGGGGCCACCCTGACTACACACTCCAGGGAACTGAACGAGGGACTGATGATCAGTCCTTTCATGCATGTTCACAACGGAGATGTAGAGAAAAGGTGGGCCAGAAGTGAATTTTGAGGGTTACGCTCAAGCTCAACCGCTACTTCACCGAAGCGAGCCCGCTAGACAACCTCCCAATGGCATGCTGCAACTTCGAAGGAGCATATTGCAGTACATCAGCAAGCTAACCCTCACTGGCTAAACTTTACTTCACTTTTGCTTTCTTCTCTACTCTGGGACAGAGTATGGAGTAAGTTTGGGGGGGTATCCGTATGCCAGTGAGGGAGGTATAAATTTTCTTTAAACTCTTCAAGCTTTCTACGCCGATGTGCTCTTATAGCTTCCTGTATATTTGATCTACGCATGTATGCCATATATATAAAAATTTCAATTTTCAAAAACCTGCCCTTTACAAATTTCTGCCCCTATGCATATGTACAAAGTTGTTGTAATAATAATAAAAATCTGTTGTTACTTTTTGCAAAGTTTATTTTCTTTGTGCTAAATGTGATGCAAGTCCTGTTATATCTTTTTGATAATGCTGCTCCAAACGAACAAAAGAGTATACTTTGCCATGTCAAAAATTTCAAAAATATAATAATCTCGCGAACAACTAAGAGATAAGTATGGAGAAGGAAAAAGCTGCCCAAACAACGGAAATCTCTTTGTTTCCCTCACCCAACAAAATCCCAAAAAAAAAAGAGAGAGAAGCCTCGAGAGAGTGAATAAAAGCATGAGAGTTGTGCCCAATAAAAGAAAAATATATATATATACACCTCTTGTTTTCCAAAAGTACCCATATTTAGGCATGGTAGATCCAGGGCAGTGGTACGTAGGATGTGAAATCACTGCTCTAAAGCCAACTGGCTTGGACTGCAGGGACCATTTTCCCGTTAACGGACCCTTACCTGGATGGACTGATGGGAAACAAGAATGAAAAACCCAAAAAGCCTTAGCCTACCCTATACACAACTTTCTGCCCCAAAAATAAAGTTGTTTGGTGCGTAAGCTAACTTCGGAATCATACAACAAAGTCTCGCTGAAGCTGTAGAGAAAATTTTTATTGAAATAATAAGGCTAGGAAACGCATAGTCTTTTGTTTGAGTGAAGCATCATTATCTCTAAAGGCATTACTACACTTGTTTTACCTCTTGGCCTGAAATTTATCTGAGAAAAAAGAAGCATCACAAAAATAAAGTTTAAATATTGATTGAGGACAATCAAAACGCTAAGTTTGGGGGAGTTGATAACATCAGTTTTTGTGACATTTTTGCCCTTTATTTTTTTATCAAAACTGCCCTTTTTCTGCTATTTTCCTCTATTTTATTAGCATTTTTGCAATAATTGGCCAAGCAATGCTCTTACTCCGATTTTCCTATCTTTTACAGATTTTTTCTCGCTTTTGTGCAATAAGGCCGATTCCGGCCCATGAATAAGTCCAGACCCGTCTCGGCCTCCCTGACGCCCGATACAGCATCTGTCCGACACGGGCTGGGCGACACAAAGATGCTCGACGAGGAGATGCCGCGCGACAGGAACGTGTCGGCTGACACACCTCCTACCCGACAGGGAGCCAAAGCCACCTTGATGACCCAGCTCGTCGGGCGACACAGCCACCCACTGACAGGCGTGCCGCCCGCCACGTGACCAATAACCAACACCTTGCGCCGAGAAATTCTTGTATCGGCCGTCCATCTCCATCTACCGGCGTACAAGGGAGCTACGTGGCGCTTCGAGCACCATGTCTTCCCACCAACCAACTGACTATAAATAGCAGCTACAGGGGGCTCGCACAGCTCGCACGGCTCGCACGTCCAGAACGGCTTGCATTCGGACCACTGACAGTTAGACAGTTGAGAGCTTGAGCGAGGAAACTCTGAGAGCACCCGTATCGTGCCCCAGTGTTTGTCTCGGGCGACACTAGGTGAGCTTCTCCTCATCCCAAGAGGGAGGGGATAGTTCACTTAGGACCGTCCCGGGAGACACTGCGGGCCGATATCAGCCGACATCACTGCCCGACACAAGTGACCGACATCATTAATGCTTAGCTCTTAGCCCGACACGATATCAACCCGATACGCTTAGTCTATCGAACGTGCCGCCCGAGAGGGTGTGTCGTCCGACATGAGCGTATCGGCCAGAGCCCTTGACCGATGTAGTCGCCAGTCGGCGCGTACCGCCCGAGAGGGTGTGTCGCCCGACACCTCTATATCGGGCTAGGCCTCTGACCGATATCGGGCAGGAGAGCTACAGCACCCTGTCGCCATTCTACATCAAGGAGGCAACACCTATCTTTTAATTCTGTTATTTAATTCTTTGTTTATGCAATGAATTAAGACCTTTAAATGTTTATGGAAATGGAAAGATTCAATTACTTGTTGCTCTATGCTTGGTGTACAATGTTGGATGACTGCTCTGTTCAATATCCGAACCCTAGCTTGCATGATTTGGATCGTGTTTCGATTAGCTACCGAACCGTTTTCCCGTCGCAACAACTTCGAGAGTTGTGTTGTGGCTCTAGCGTTTGGTCTGATTCTGGAGTACGAGAGTGCCTGGAACGGAGCTGTTTTCTGTAACATTCCACTCTAACTGAAGCCCAGCAACCTCGAGAGGGGTGTTGATGTAGAGGTTAGAGGTACCCGCTCTGAGAGGAGGGGTGCAGGGTGTTACCGCTACCACTTGTTTTACTACAGTCTTATCCTCTGAACCTTGCCTGAGCTCTAGTCTTTATCTTTCTGCTTCTGTTGCATGAAACCCCCTAAAATTGCTAAATGACTAAAACCTTAAATCTCTCTTGTAGCTCCATTTGGAGATAGTTTTCTTGTTTATTTCATGACATCTTACCGTTCCCTTTCAGGAATTTATATCCCTTTCAGGAATTTATATCTCTTTATACCTACCGGAGTGTAGCGTGTCGATTTATGGTTCTCAACACTACCCCCTTGTCCCTGTGTTCGACCACGTATGACTACTTCGACCCTGTGAGCAAAGTTATGGGGGCCTAGAAGGATTCGGGTTTATAAATGTAAAAGCTCGACTACCTCAAATCCGCCTCCAATTTTGGACGCGCGATTTAGGCCAGTCAGCGGCACCCCAGGTGCGGCCGAAGGTGGCACAGCTAAGGGTGAGGAGTAGCAGCAGCTATAGAGGCCCTAGAGGAGGAGAGCAAGCCGCAACCTGCTGCAAAATGCGGCCCAGCTAGGGCAGCGTGGAGGAAGAAGATGACCCCGACCATTAGACGTGTTTACCCCTCAGTGGGCTGAAACAACTTTCACTTACGCGGGGGTATTTTTTTCTTTTTGTTATATTTCCAAAATAGATCGCATTGCATGGCCAGGGTGACGTGGCGCTCCCGGATTGGTGAAGTAAGTGGATTAATACAAAAATCATATCTTTTTATCCGTAACTCCGATGGTAGCAAATAATATATGCATTTTGCTCGAAAAAACAAGGGGAATTCAAGAAAATTATGTTTAAAAGCTAATTCATCTTACAATTCAAAACGTAGTATAAGTTATCAACTTCTATGAATAAAAGATTAATGAACTCTACTTTGAAATGATTAATGAAATTAGTAGAGTTTAATGGATCATTAAAGTTGATAATAACTTGCTAAATGGAAAAAGATACTTTAAGATAAAAAAGGATGATCTTTGCACGTAATGAGTTTAATTTAGAGATTATGTGCATAAATATGCTTGAAATTTGAAAAGTACATAAAGCTATCATCTTTAATGATTTAATTAATGAAAAACCCTTAGATTTGATGATAGATGGATTTAATGTTGTTCAATGGATAATTCAAGCCAATATTAACCTGTTGTTGATAAATGTGAAGATAGAATCTAAAAAGATGATCTTTTTTTTATATAATTGTCTTAATTTAGGGTTTCGTGCATGAACATGCATTAATGAGCTTGAAAACCCTAATTTAGGTGAATATGTGTTTTAATTGTTGTAATTGTTCAAATCCATGAATAAATAGGGATATGATGATCCTAAGTCAATTTGGGTATAAAATACTATTAAAATGGATAGTTGAGAAATTGAGGTTCATATAAGTGGAAAAAAGTATTTTAGGGTTTGTTGACCTAAAAGGGAAAAAGTTTGAGAAATTGATCTAAGAAACCCTAATGAACATTAATGAAACCTTAATGCAGATTAGAAACCCTAAAAAGTGAATCCAAATCAATAAAGTAGATTCTTCATAAAGTGTGTAATAAATAGAGTACATATTCTTTTCAGGATTTATGTGATTGTTGAATTGCTTTCTTGGATTGCATTCTTGGTTGAATTTTCTTAATGCTTGTAAAATCATCAAATCAGGTATCTGGTTATGCTTATGAATATCTCGAGTTAGTTTTTCGAGGTTTACCAAAGTTTTCATCGATGTCATGAATTAATTGTTGGATGATTTTAATTCATGAAAAATATAATGTGGATATGACTAACACATAAAATATGTGCCTACTAGCTCAAATCCTGGTCCCCTCTGTGGTTTAATAGTTGACCTAGTACATGGCTACCTATGGGGTAGGTCCATCAGGTCATTTGATGACTTAGTACATGGATACTAATGGGGTAGGTCCATCAAGTCACATTGAGTTAGATATTAGGCTACCTTCGGGTAGTGCCATGTGACTCTATTACCTTATGTATTGGCTACCTGTAAGGTAGGACCATGGGGGTAAGAATCTACTTAAAGAGAGGTAGCATACAAGTCCACTACAAGGATAGCACAAAGTTAGGGGATAGGTAAGGATTGAGTAGTATGGCTTAAAACGTAATCTTGGTTGTTAAATGATTAATTGAATGATTATATTGTTAAGAATAATTGTATGATTATTGTTTCCCCCACATACTAGCTTCGGCTGACTGACATTTTATTTGTCGAAGTTTTAGGTACAAGCCAAAAGAACAAACTGTAAATCATCATATTGAGAAATACATGAAGTAAAATACAAGGAGGATTAGATAGAGTAGAATCCTTAAGTGGATAGAAGTTTAGAGATCCAAGTTTTCAAAAAAAAGAGGTATGTAAAAGTTTATTTTCTTACAACTTTTCAGTTTAATCTATTAAAATTAATAATTGTTCTTGGTTAATTGTCGAACCTTTGATCCGGAAATTATGGGTGCGGCTTCGACCTCTCGGTTTCCCTTAATTGGGGGTTACCGGAAGGTGGGGTCGTAACAATAGATGTATAAGAAATTGTTACGTTCAATTAATTATTTTGATGCATATAAATTTCACATAAAAATGAATAATCCACGAAGATTATTACGAATATAGTTTTTCTGAACCAAAATTTGTTACCACATATTTATGGAACTAATATTAATATATATGTCATATTATTATTTATCAATATATATTGTCATTTTGTATGATATATGTGGTGTCACAAGCTATTATTTATCGTTGTGATTTATTATATGGTTTTTTCTTTTGACTTGTAATGGATTGCAATTAGAAATATTTTGTGATGTAAATAATTTAGGGGAAACTAACAACTAACCAATCATATTTTTCATCAATAACACATTAAGCTTCTTAAAATATTAAACGTCCAATTTTTCCCTTTAGTTTCAAAGACCATTATGCTTGATACATACAAGGGTGGTTTTGTCTAATAATATGATGGCATTAAAATAGGTTAATAGATAATAAACTAATATTTAAAGGAAACTGTCTAAAAATGATACAAAAAGTTCTAGCATGTCATAGTGAACTAATCTTTTCCATACATATATGGATTCATAAATTAAATGTATACATTAATTAACATTTATCCCATACACAACATGGACAATTTTATTATGTTATCATTCTAGATGATGATAGTACAGACTTTTTATACTTCATTTGTTGTGAAGATAAAAAAGAAGAAGAGAAAATGAATGTCTTTTTTGTGTTTATTTTCATATTGAATAATTACCTACTAACTCGAATTTTAGTATATATCTTGAATTAATTGGGAAAACACCAATAATGTGGGTGGGGATCAATATCTAGGTAAAACAACTCTTAATTTATAAATCCCACATATGGACCCTATATGAAGTAAAGGTTCTATTGATGAGCTCAAGTAAGGGAGTTGTGGTATATTTTGTTGATGTGGTCATTGAATTGCTATTGAACAAGATTAAACTATATATGTGTATGGGTATTGACTTTTACATGAAAGGATGATAATGAAACATTAAAGGTTACTTTACAAGATAATGAAGCACCAAAATTAAAGAAGTCATGAAGAGAAACTATATAAGCATAAGGCATAACATGTAGCAATTTTTGAAATGTGTAGTTTATAATTAGGGTGATTTTTTCATAACACTAAACAAATAACTAATATTTTGTTTATTTAGGTTGTGAACTATTATAATTAAAAATTTACTTTGGATAACTCTCTTACATGTGTTAGAGAATAAAAGTTATAGAGCATTACAAATTTAAATATCAAATTTATATAAAAGAAAAGACAAGATAATTACAAAAATATATTATCTGAATGATCCAAGATGCAGAACGTAAAACACATATAGTTAACAAGATATAGATATATATATAAAGATTTTCCACTTACAAAATTAAAAATTTAAAGGAATATGGGAAACAAATGTGGAAATACAAAATTATTAAAACATTACATTCTCATAAAAAAGATTTTGGTATTCATTAATATATGATATTTGCCTTTGTAATGATAATATAGTTACTTCAATTAGTATGGTCACAATACTCATGGTAGATAAACAACACGTGCAAAACATGTGCATAAACTAATATATATATATATATATATATAAATCAATAAATATATATATATAGAGAGAGATAGTTTCAGTTGCCCGCACGGGTAACTAGATTACGCTACCCGGAAGCAGCACTCCCGCAACGCGGAACGGAAAAAAGCAGAAAAAAAGACCGATGCGTGGAGAGAGCAGCTTGCGAACCCCAATTCGTCACCGTCCCCACCGAAGCAAAACCCCAGTTCGCTGCGTCGTCCCCACTAAAGCAAAACCCCAGTTCTTCACCCTCCCCAGTGATTTTCCCATTGTCGCACACCTCCTCCGTCATCACCACCTCCTCCGTCGTCATCTCCTCCAATCACTCCTTCATCCACTCGTGGAGATGATGAGGACGAAAAAAGCCTCACGGAAACCATCGATTATGCCTCTGTGGAGAAAGAACAGACCGACAGTGGTCGAAATAGATGACGACGACTTCGAAATACACCAGTTTCAAGCCGATGAGAAGATGGACAAATAGGGAGAAGAAGCGGGAAAAGCAAAATTGGTCGCGGAAAGGGAAATACAAGACCAAACTACTCCGACAACTCCGAAAGGGGATAAGAAAGAGGCTACCAAGGCCAAAGAAGCGGAAGAAGAGGGGAAAGAAGAAGCTACGGAAATGGAGAAGGGGTTTGCTGCTGAGACTCCTCAGACAATACAGAAAGAGGTCAAAACAGGAGTTGCGATTGCTACTGAAGGAGATAAGCAAGCTACTTCTTCAACAACTAAGAATCAGAAGAAAGGCAAAAAAAGAGGTGTTCCAGCTCCCCCATGGATCAAACCTCAATCAAAAAGTGCAAAGCGCAGTAAGGTTGCTACTGCTGGTCGTGGAGTCAACAGAGCAACTGAGAAGAAAGAATATGTGCGCAACAAAGTAGGAAAAGTTGAACAACAAGGTAATGCTTGAGTAACTAAAATTAATGCTTGAGTAACCGAGAGTAATGCTTGAGTAACTGATAGTAATGCTTGAGTAACTGATAGTAATGTTTGAGTAACTGGAATTTATGCTTGAGTAACTATTACAAAATGCTTGAGTAACCGACATTAATGTTGAGTAACTGAGATTAATGCTTGAGTAACTATTACAGAATGCTTGAGTAATCGAGAGTAATGTTTAAGCAATTGAAATTTATGCTTGAGTAACTATTACATAATGCTTGAGTAACTGATATTAATGCTTGAGTTACTAATAGTAATGTTTGAGTAACTGAAATTGATGCTCGAGTAACTATCACATACTGGTTGAGTAACCGAGGGTAATTCTTGAGTAACAGATAGTAATGTTTGAGTAATTGAAATTTATGCTTGAGTAACTATTACATAATGCTTGAGTAACCGAGAGTAATGCTTGAGTAACCAAGAGTAATGCTTGAGTAATTGAAATTTATGCTCGAGTAACTATCACATATTGCTTGAGTAATCGAGAGTAATGCTTGAGTAACCAAGAGTAATGCTTGAGTCGAGAGGGTTGTTTAGTTACTCAACCATTATGTTCATTGTTAATTCGAGTAACTGAAAAAAGCCTACGAGTAACTGGAAAAGGACTACGAGTAACTGAACAATGCACGTAATGGTTGAGTAACTGAACTGCGAGATTAATGCTTGAGTAACCGAGAGTAATTCTTGAGTAACTGAAATTTATGTTTGAGTAACTGATAGTAATGTTTGAGTAACTGAAATTTATGCTTGAGTAACTATTACATAATGCTTAAGTAACCGAGAGTAATGTTTGAGTAACCGAGAATAAACTATAAAACAATATTGTTAAGATAAATACTACATTCTTGGAATGACTCTATTCATATGCAGGAGAAGAAAGCAAAGGGGATGAGGAGAGTACAAATGCATGTCAGAAACAGAAAGAGACAGAAAAGGCTAACGAGAAAGGTAAGATTGTATGGATTTGTAATTGGTTTAATTTTCAGTTACTTACAGTTTATTAAATTGCTTTTACAAAATAAACAATGAGCTCTAACGATAAATTTTGATATGTTTGCAGTGGGAGTAAATAGACTGTACCACAGGTGCTCCTTAAAGGGCTACATCAACACCAGCAAGAGCATCGTTTATACAAAGGAACAACTTATGATGCTGAGCTCAACAGCCTTTGCAAACCTCGTAAAGATGCCAAATCTTGCGGTTGACATAGGCTTGTTGGAGGATTTAATAGATAGATATGTCGATGAAGACATATTTCTGCTGGCCAACGGAAAGGAGAGTAGGATGACAGTAGATGACTTGGGGATAATTCTAGGTATCCCCAGCAATGGTATAGAAATAACACAAAGGAAATATTCTGACATAGTAAAGTCGATATGGAAAGAGTTTGCTAAGGCGACTTGTAAAAATAGAAATGAAGGTGAGACCTCAAAGAAGTTGAGAGAAAAAGATGTCCTTCATAAGGACAACTTAACAAAACTTTGGCAAGAATATGCCAAGACCAACAATCCAGCAGACAATACAAATATGTGTCGTGCGTGGATGTTGCACCTGCTGGCAACAGTCCTAATCCCAGACACTAGCTATCACACACCAATCTACATTATCCACTACCTAGATGATGTCACTGCCACTGGGCAGATGAATTGGGCAAAGTTGGTGCATGGGAGTATCTTCAAGAATATGAAGATGTTCAAGGAGAATGTACAACTAAGAAGGAAAGGAGATAAAGGGGCTAAGAACACCCTGTACACAACAGGATGTGTCATGTGCCTATGCATAAGTGAATAAAATCATATTCATATACATTAATACAATATTGACTATGGGGGGGAGTTACATATGCATTATATTTTCTATATATTACATGCAGGTTTGGGCATATGAGATGACAAAGATGGCAAAGCCAACATTCCTTGACTCCAAGCCAAGGATAAAGAAGTGGGCTGCGCCGGTCGAGAAATTGATGGAATTAGGGGCAGTGGACCCTAAGGATGTAAGATTATCTAATCATTGTTATATAATCTAATATACAACATAATCATACATGTTTCCTTTTGTGACACATTATTTTTAATTATATGTTGGACAGGTTTGTCAAATGATAGTGGTAGACCAGGGAGATGATTGGCAGGCTACAAAATCATGGAAGGACATGCCAGAAAAATGTATGCCAACAACCAATGAGGCACCAACAAAGCCAATCATCTAAGAGGGAGACACTCTTGACACCTCCACCCTAGAGACAAGAATCCAAATGTTGGAGGAGGAGCTCAAAATGCATAAGGAGATCTGCATAAGAATAAGTGTTGAGAAATTCATAGAGCTGCAATTGGAGAATAAAAGGCTAAGAGAAAGAATAGCCAAGTTAGAATAAGAAAATAAAAATATAAAAAAAATGTGGGAAGATGAGGGTGACAATTCACAGTCACCTAAAAGTGGATTCAAAGAATTTGTAGAGGGTTTTTCCTCGGTGAATGTAGATGAACTGAAAGACACATCGACAAAGGATGTCGACCCACCGACGAAACAAAGAAGGCTGACCCTCAGAAGAAAATATGTGGAATCAGAAGATCACAGTGAGGATAGGAAAAATACTGATGAAGAGGAGAAGAAAGAAACAAAAGACAACAGTTCTGAACAACCAAAGTCTGCAGAAGATGCAGAATAAAAGAAATAAGAAGAAGGGAGTGAACAACCAGAGAAGATAGTAGAAGAAGAAGAAGGGCGGAAGAAGCCTAGATAAAGATTGAATAAGAAGAAGACGATGGAAGAACTAAAGATAGGAAGCATAGAGAAAAATGTGAAGAAAAGAAGGGAGGAAAAGGTAAGTTTCATCTCCTTTCAAGTATATCATAACTGCAAGTAATGCTTGAGTAACTGAACCTAAGGCTTGAGTAACTGAACCTAATGCTTGAGTAACTTCACGTAAGGCTTGAGTAACTGAATATAATGCTTGAGTAACTAAACATAATGAATGAGTAATTGAATGTAATGCTTGAGTAACTGAATGTAATGCTTGAGTAACCGAGAGTAATGCTTGAGTAACTGATAGTAATGCTTAAATAACTTGGGAAAAATGAAGATTGATTCTAACATGGATTTCTCTATTTTTGTTGATAGTACAAGATGTCCAATTTCATAGGTTTTGAACATTTTAAAACAAAAGAAACCAAAGAAATTGTCCATCACTTCATGGACAACATAGAAGAAATGTAGGAGAATTGGTTATTGTCAAGTGTAAAATGATAAATCATTAATGTTTCAATATCCAACTCGTATGTATAACATCTATAAAAATAATTGGCAGGTCAAAATGAGAATGGAAATTCAATGAAGACACTTGGTGCACAGGGAAGGACCTCGCCGCCCTCTTGTACAAGGATCAAATGACACAATCACCTGTAAGAAACAAGAACGTAGTGTAACTCTTTGAAATAGATAATTTGGATTGCTAAACTGAGAAAGATTTTGGTTTTATTCAGGTTCTCGACTGCTTTGTACAGATGCTTAAGGAGAGCACAAGCAAGCAGAGGAAGAAGGGGTTGACGTGGCACTGCATGAGCACTTATGCTCCGGTAAGACAAATAAACTTTGTATACAAATTTACATGAAATTACAATATAGAAATACAAACTGAATCTTACAGATGTGAATTTTAAACTCTACATTTGCAGCAAAAGCTGTCATTTAATATTGAGGACATCACCTTGAAGAAAATAGACATGCTATCTCCACAATTCAACATTCCAATGAAAGATTGGGATGCAATGGACTCGGTGTTCATAATACTAAACAACGACAATCACTGGCACTTGTATGAAGCAAGTTTCAGGGATGGAGCACACCAATCTTATAATTCAATGAGTTGGAGTAGAAACTCAAGAAAAGAATTCAATAGATGGGTAAGTGATCTATAAAAATTAAGTCTATTATAAGTGGATTGAAAGGATTGATGATCTTTAATTGATGATGAATAAATGTCTTGTTTTTTTAATGCAGGTGGGTATAGTGCACGAATTCTTTAGGGGTGCACCGGAAAAGGGAAGCCAGATGTCGCAGTGGGAACGTGAGTACCCGATCTGCCCACAGTAGGAAGAAGACTCACTTGACTGTGGGATCTTCGTCATGAAGTACCTAGAGTGCCTTGTCAATGGAAAAACTATGGACTTCACCTGCAAAGACATACCGACAATAAGGGCTGATGTTTTTCAGCGAATGATGGCAAGGGGGCAGCTGCAGCCTCTATGAGATGATGAAAAAGATGAAAGCAAAGACATCAAAGAAGGTATATCTGATGATAACAACAGAGGAGAAGCTGAACCTGAGAAACAACAAGAAACAGAAAAGAATGAAGAAACAACATCAAAAATGGATGCAGAACAGATCTCAGAGGAAGAAATAGTTACAAGCCTTGATAAATGGCTAAAATAAGAACAATAGCCTTCTGTTATTCTATTTTATAAGCTGTGTATAGCTGAATGTACAGTTTCTCTTGAATGTACAATTGTTAAAAGTCTAAATTTACAATTGATCTTGATGTACAGTTGATCTTGATGTACATGTCATCTTGAACAATATTGATTTTTCCCTTATATTTTGGCTAAATGTACATCTGATTAAAATGCTTGAGTAACTGAGAGTAATGCTTGAGTAACTGAAAGTAATGCTTGAGCAACCGACAATAATGATTGAGTAACTTAACAAACCCTGCGAGTAATTGAAAAAACCCTGGGATTAGCTCTTGAGTAACTGAGAGTAGTTCTTGGGTAACTGACAGTAATGGTTGAGTAACTGGACAATCACTGCGGGTACTATCATAACCCTGGAGTAACTAAAAAACACTATTTGTAACTGGAAAACGACTGCGAGTAACTGAAAAAGGACTATGAGTAACTGAAAAAGGACTGTGAGTAACTCAAATAGCCTGCGAGTAACTGAACAAACAATGCGAGTAACTGTCACAACCGCTTAGAGTAATTGGAAAAACACTACGAGTAACTCAAATAGCCTGCGAGTAACTGAACAACCCTCTACGAGTAACTGACCAAACACTGTGAGTAACTAAACAACCCTCTGCGAGTAACTGAACAAACATTGCGAGTAACTAAACAACCCTCTCCGAGTAACTAAACAAACAATGCGAGTAACTCAAATAGCCTGTGAGTAACTGAACAACCCTCTACCAGTAACTGAAAAAGGACTGCGAGTAACTGAACAACCCTCTACGAGTAACTGAACAAACCTCTATGAGTAACTGAACAAACAATGTGAGTAAATGAACAACCCTCTGCGAGTAACTGTCACAACCCTGTGAGTAATTGAACAACCGCTCTGAGTAACTGAACAACCGCTCCGAGTAACTGAACAAACACTGCGAGTAACTGAACAAACACTGCGAGTAACTGAACAAACACTGTGAGTAACTAAACAAACACTGCGAGTAATTGAACCAACGTTGCGAGTAACTGAACCAACGCTGCAAGTAACTGAACCAACGCTGCGAGTAACTGAACAAACGTTGCGAGTAGCTGTATTAGCACTGTGAGTAACTGAACAACCGTGCGAGTAACTAAACAACAAACATGTATTGGAGACAACCATACGAGTAACTGAACCCTATGCGAGTAATTGGACAACCATGTGAGTTATTGAACCCTCTCTGAGTAACTGAAAAAACACTCCGAGTAACAGAAAAAAAAACTCCGAGTAACTGAACAAGGACTACGAGTAACTAAAAAAACATTGGGAGTAACTGTGACAATACTGCGAGTAACTATGACAATATTGCGAGAACTGAAAAAATCCTACGAGTAACTATAATAGCAGTTAGAGTAATTGTGAATACACTGCGAGTAACTGTCCTATGAGTAACTGTCCTGTGAGTAACTGTCCTACGAGTAACTAAAGAAACACTGCAAATTACTTAACGGATAGTAATGCTTAAGTAACTTATATGTATTTTTTCGAATGCTAACTGAAAGTATATATAATCAGACAAAAACACTACAGCTAAACATTCAATATTACAACATTCAAAGCATAAAATGTTATATATTATACAAACAGATCAACTATAAAGAAGGTACATCAACTGAACATAAAAATCAAATATCTCAGGGGGTTGGATCCATCCCTAGAGATAGATATCATACACACAATTCCCTCCATTGCAAAGCATAGACATCAAGCCAAAACACACGTTCGTATCTGTGAAGTTCATATCTGTTGTAAATGAGTGAACTTGTAAAGGATTTACCCATAAGCCATAAATAGGTTTTGCACCCAGGATGGTTGGGGGCGGTATAGATAGTGATGGGGAAGATTATCGACCAAAAGGCTAAGAGAAAAGGGCGTCGGTGCATACCTATTTATGATAGGAAGGCTAGACAGGAAAAGAAGTAGTGTCTTCTGTAGATGTTGAGGTGTCCTTTATTGTAGATGAGTCAACCTGAATGGGATTTACAGCTGATCCCGACACTGCTTGGTATTTGTCCCTAACAAAGAGCTGATCTGCAGAGTTGTCTGATCGAGAGAATACTTCGTCGCCAGGCATTCTGATGAGCGGAATAAGCTCGGTTGGTGTTTCTAAGAACTGTTCTGTGATCCATGCTGTGATAGTCTGGTGATCAGTTGGCTTGAGGAAGATTATCCAACCTTTGCGAATATTGAGCTGTGCGATCGTCCTTTTCCAGCCCTTAGCAGTTGAAAGTGATCCGTTTCTATTCTGCATAAGGGTTATCGGCAATGTTTGGTTTCCAATATGGAAGGTGCTCTTCCCTGGTTTGATGTGAAAATGGAGATGGTTCCATTCTATAGGAAGTTGAATGGATTCCATTGTTTTGTCGTCAATGGTGTAGCTAATGGGCTAGATGAACAACTCCATGGTAGGCTGTGTTGAGGGTTGTGAGAAAACTAGTAATGGTAGAATAAGGTAGGCTGTGAAGAAGGTAGGTTGTGAAGAAGTTGGCTGTAAAGAAGGTAGGTTGTTCGTGTTGGCATCAACTTAGAGAAGATGGCAGCAGTGCTCTGTGCTGTTGGTGCTGCAAAGATGGGCAGCAGTGCTCTGTGTTGTTGGTGTTGCAAAGATGGCAGCAATGCTCTGTGTTGTTCTGATGACACAGCAGTGCTCTATGCTCTGTGTCTGTGCATTTACATCGTACAACAGACTCTTGTACATATCTTTATAGCTCTGTGCTCTCTTTTCTTCACTTTTCTGGTTCCTTCTTTAATAAAGTTAGTTTTTGAATGCTAGAGTTAATTTTTGTTTTATCACAGTTACTCTTAGTGTTGTCACAGTTACTCATTGTGCTCCTACTATTACTCTTAGTGATGATACAGTTACTCATTGTGCTCCTACTATTACTAAACAAACATTGTGAGTAACTGAAAAACCCCTGCGAGTAACTGAAAAAAGCACGTGAGTAACTAAAAAACCCCTGTGAGTAACTGAAGAAACCCTGCGAGTAACTGAAAAAACCCTGCAAGTAACTAAAATTTCCAGCGAGTAACTGTGAAACACTACGAGTAACTATGAAAACAATGCGAGTAACTGAACGAGCACTACGATTAACTCAAATAGCAGTTAGAGTAACTGTGAAAAAAATACGAGTAACTGAAAAAGGACTGCGAGTAACTGTGACAACCCTATGAGTAACTCTAACAACAATAAGAGTAACTGTGAAACACTACGAGTAACTATGACAACAATAAGAGTAACTGTGACAACACTAAGAGTATCCATTGTACACAAAGGCAAACACATATTCTTCAAAAAGAATAACAATTGATCAGAAAACATACTTTGTAACATATTCAGAGTATACATACAACTGCTGGAGCACAAGGTAACACAAAGATAGATTACAAATACAAGTGAAGTACTTAGAAGGTTACAAAATCACTTTCCCAAAACTACACAAAAAGAACAACCCCATTACAGATTTGAACATGCCTCACTGACACACTGGTCAACTACAAACTCCACTAAAAAAGATAGAACCACATATACATCAATAGCATCAGCAACATCACCAGAACACGAGCAGTAGAAATAGTACCAGCAAATCCCAATCATAGAATGCACTACTTCTTAGGGCAGTTCATGCTGTCATGGTTAACACCAAACTCTAAGAAATTCTTGCACTACCTCTCTCTTTTAGACTGGGCAATCTCAACTCCAGATTTAAACCTCGCATCTCTGAATTTGGGTCTCCCCTTAGTTTTGCAAACATTGGGGATATGAACCTTGACAGTGAAAGAAGAAGTTGTATTTGAAGCAGTTGCACCAACACCTACATCTGCACAAGTATCAGCGAGATCCAATTCTAACAGCTCCATTCGCAAGGCTAGCAAGTTTTCATGGAAAATATCTACAACGTTGTTCCTACACGCTATGTTCACAATCAAATTGCAGGCAGAAACAAACTTAAGGGTCATCCCAGTGGATAGATGACTAACTGACGCTTTGCCAAAAATCAAAGGATGCTCTCTGTAGCCTTTGGTCCACCTCTTATATATGTATGGCTCGGGAAGAGTGCAAAAGTTACAACTCTTCAAATAAGACAGGATGTGCCTGTAAGGGATACCTTTGAATTCCAACATGTAGCAGTTGCAATAAACAATCTCACTCAACGACTTTTTCTTCAAGATGTGGGCAGATCCAAGGCCACTGACACGATACACTTCAAACACACCTTCTGAAGCTTCCTTTACATTATATATCATGCTTTGATGAACCTCACTCTGAAAGATCTTAAAAATTTACTTTTTGTATATACCTCTCATTTGCTCCTCTAGAGGCCACAGTGATGACAAAGGGAGATTACTATACTCGTCTTCAAAGTCTTTGAAATTTTCAATCTGCCGTACATGAGAGTAAGCAGTCTCCAATGAGCATACAAGTTCAAAGAGAGTCTTCTTACTATTCACATGGTTTCTAATGAACGCATTCAACTCTCGCTCCTTTGCGTTGTCCTCATGCCCACAAAGAAGGAAGACTGTATATAGCACGGAACCCAATCTGAACGCATTGCATACATGTCAGACAGCCAAGTAATGGACGACAGACCATACTCCTCAACAACAAAATGCCACCTCTCTTCAAATATACCGACATCATCCACATTCCACACGCAATCATTCAAGGAGCTTATGATCTGCTCCTTGTTAGGAAGACCACCAAGCTTAGAGGGAAGCTTTTATAGGATGTGCCAGCTGCAGAACCGGTGCTTGCAATTCAGAAAAACAATAAGGATAGCAGCATTCATAGCCGGGTCTTGATCGGTTATGATGGACACCGTCTCTTTGCCAAAACAAAGTAGATATTGCTTGAAAACCCAGACAAATGACTCGTACTTCTCGTCAATCATAAGAGTTGAAAAAAACAAGACCGTCTTACGATGGTGATCAACACCACCAAACATTTCAAAAACCATCGAATACTTGTTGGTGCAATAGGTGGTGTCAAAAACAACTGCATCGTCAAACAACCTGCAGTCTTCAACAGAAACAGGATCAACCCAAAACAGATGAGTCAAGCAACAATCAGGATCATTTTGGTATGTATAGAAGAATTTCTGATCGAGTACCTTAAACTTGGCAAACCAATCCAAGACCATGTCGACGTCGTACTTAGCCGACTCTTTCCTCTTGCTACTGATGTGTCCATGAGCTTGTCTGCTAGTAAATGTCAGATTTTCATAGCCGCCAGACTCAGATGCCATCAATGCAATTTGTCTCGATACGTGTATGTTAGCTTGTCTCATGGAAGAAAGCATATCTTTTTGAGTTTCATCAAGAGATGAGTTACACTTCAGGTAACGGAGATGTGCATCATCAACAAGATCGTGGTTGTGTTCCTCAACAAAGGCAGTCACAACCCACGTGGATGAGGACTTGTCTAGTGTGAATCAGATCATGGCTCCACAACCAGACCTCTTCACAGATCGCTTGTGCTTCTTAGACAGATTTTCCTGCAACTTACCCACTTCATCACAAACGGGGCTCAGAAGCCCTCTTGACCTCTTAAAACAGCCCATTGTACCCTGCTTGTCACAAACCAGATCTTTGGCAACGAGAATCTTAGTTCCCCGTTCATACCTGTTGTCATCTTTCCTGATATTAAAACCAATCATGCCAGCGTAGCTAGAATAGAATGAGATAGCTTCATCTAAACTTCCAAAGTGGAGACCAATTTTAGGAACTGTAGCTGGCGGCAGAGTGGAAGCACCAACAGAAGGATAAGAATTAGCATTATCATTATCAAGGCCAACATTTGAATTGGCAGCATATGTATCAAGGCTGGGATCCATTACAACGTCTGGCAGTAACTCAGCAGTATAGAGGAGTAAACCTGAAACAGCAGAGAGTAACTCTATCAGGCCAAAGAGTAACTCTATTAGGCCGAAGAGTAACTCATCATAACAAACGAGTAACTGAAGGAAGATTTATCTTCCAAATTACAAATCAGAATAAAATAGATTTCCAAGTTGAACATAAGCACTTAAATTGAAAAAGAAAATACAGATAGGAAACTTGTACAAATAAGTTTATATGTAGATTTTCAAGTGGGCTTCACAACAACAGAAAAAAATGCAAGGATTTGAAACAACTACTACATCTGGTACATGTCGTCGAAGGCATGAATTAAGAAAACAAGGTCAGGCGAGGTCCATAGAGGTGCAATTCTCGAACAAGTCGACAAAGGTGTAATGACATAGTACCTTAATAGAGAGAAGAATTGATCAAAACTATTGTTTGAGAAGTTTTGCAAGCATTCGCTTGACCTATCCTGGAGCGTCGTCGCACCTTTGAGGTGCCTATGGCGTCACTGCAGGCCGCTGGAGGTAGCCGGAGCAAAGCTGAGTAGGGGAGGTCGTCGCGAACAGGAGAGAGAGAAAAAGGACAACAGAGAATGGTTCCCTTTTAGGTCAGGCGCCACTTTCAGATTGGGGCACTGCCCTACAGGAAAGATGGGCAAGATGCAATAGCCGCGTCGTCAATGTAGCTTAGGAAGCAGTCACTATGCAGTTGGGGGCAATGCAGGGTGATATGGCTTGACGATGGAATAGCATGTATGGAAGCGTCTTTCCCATCGGATTGGCGACGACAATGAGTGCTGCGCAGAAGGAGATTCAAGGCCGCCTGCGCCGGGTAACAAAACTAAATTATCCCTACGGGAAGGATGGGCAAGATGCAATAGCCGCACCGTCAATGTAGCTTAGTAAGCAGTCACTATGCAATTGGGGGCGAAGCAGATATGGCTTGACGGCGGAATAGCCTGAATGGAAGTGTCGTTCGTGTCAGATTGGTGACGAGAATGGGCGCCGCGCAGACGGAGAATCAAGACCGCGTGTGGGGTGGAGCAGATATGGCTTGACGGCGGAATATCCTGAATGGAAGGGTCGTTCGCGTCAGATTGGAGACGAGAATGGGTGTCACGCAGACGGAGAATAAAGACCGCGTGTGACGGGTAGTGAGAGTAAGTTACCCGCACATATATATATATATATATATATATATATATATATATATATATATATATATATACACACACACACACTAAGTTGTACACATATTGCAAGAAAATAGAAAAGATGTGACTTCTATGTACTAGTCGTTATAAGAGGTTTTAGTTATAACACTACCATTATATGCAGTATTAACTACAACACGTATCAATAAACTCACGAGTATATTACATTTTTTTGTGGGAGAGGGCCATGGCCCTTCTTGTCTTCTTTCGCTACACCTATATGTTAAAGATAATGCTTTAGGAACAGTGCGTCCTGCAAGTGTTATCGTTCAAATAACGACTATAGCCGAATTTTGTTAACATAGTGTTCTCCTGCTAGCGTGGCATACACCCTTGACGTGCGCTGGTAAGTCCTCTTTCTTTTTGTTGGCACGCATGGCAAGGTGTGAGTTGTTTTGATGATGGTCCAGGAATGTTGGATAAAGCACTAATCACAAACCTGTTGAAGACTACAACGAGACGACGAAGACACGCAGACTCACAAGTGTACTACCACGGCACACAGCAGTGGATGAAGTTACTAGTTAGTACATCCAGCCGGATGCTTGGACACGTCCCGGGCGCTATACTTAGTCCAATATCAGAAAAGCACGAGTCATCTCAGTGTGCACTCCCTCATTTTTGACATATATAAAGCTTGGATTCATTGCACAGTAACGGCCAGCGACATCAAAGACGCCAAGTTGCAGGTTGCAAGCTCCAGATCTTGGACCCTTGGTTGAGGGCACGTGCCACCCTGGAAATTGATGGACATATGCGATATTGTGTCAAATTATTATAAATTGCAGTCCTTACTATGGAAGACCCTGACATAAGAGAGACGGAGTTGAAAGAACTAGACTTTTGTCACGCTCACATGTGTCAAGCGCACATCAAGTTCAGCTGAAATCAGTCCCCAAGCCAGCTCCTAAACTGTCTCTACGTGACATATGGTGATTGGGTAGTTTTTTTTGAAATTATGCAATAGGTAAATAATTTATTTTTCTTATAACTTTTGAACCGTAATGAATTTTCTAATTAAACAAAAACCATTAGATTCATTACAAAATAATCTAACAAGACTAATGTTGACATATTTTTGAGAAAAATACAAAAAATGATACATATAGGTTAATTGACACCCAAAGATGGTTCATTGACATCTAGAAATAGTTAATTTACACCCAATGTATAAAAATGACGCCCAAGTAAAATATTGTATATGCTAAATCACATCTAAGTTAATTGGCAACCAAATACTGAAGCTAATTCACAATCAAATACAACATAAGGCGCCCATAAATGACTATTAACACCCAAAGATGGTTAATCGACACTCAAAATGGTTCATTGACACCGATATATGTATGACACTAAAAAAAATTAACAATTTTTTGGCACTATTTAGCCATTTTTTGATGCTATGGCGCCCAAAAATAGTTTTTGACACCTAAAATGGTTAATTGACACTCAAAATGGTCTATTGACACTCAAAAGTATAAAGATGATGCCCAAATATGACAACCAAAACAACATAACAACGCCAAAATAGGTCTATTTAACACTTTTGAACGACGTAATGGCGCCCAAAAATGGTTAATTGACAGGCAACGGTATAAAGACGCCCATAAATAGCTATTGACACCCAAAAATGATTAATTGATGCCCAAAATAGTTCATTGACACCCAAAAGTATAAAAATGATACTCAAATAAGATATTGACAACTAAAAACAACGTAAGGGTATCCAAATAGGTTTGTTTGACACATAAGAACAACTTAGTGGGGCTTAAATATGGTTGTACGCATTACTTAGAGTATAAGGGTACTTCGCGCCCAATAATAATTTAATGACCCCCATAAATGACTAATTGACAATCAAAGATGTTTAATTGACGCCCAAAATAGTTCATTAGCACCGGGAATAACATATTCATATCATTTTTTTTATTTTTTTTGTTAAAAATATATCAATATTAGTCTTGTTGGAATGCATTTTTAATAACGAATATAACGATTTTTGTTTCGTCAAAAAATTAATCACGGTTCAAAATTATAAACAACACAAATTTATTTATCAATTACACAACCTTCACCTACCCATCCAATTAAAATCCGTCATATCATACACCCCAAAACCTTCCAAAATCACCTACCCACCCAGCCGGCCGAGTGTAGCACCGGCGCGTGAGAGTGGTGCGCGTGACCAGATTAGTTTCGGAGTTGAAAATAGGTATGAACGTGTCCAAGTTTAGGGTTTACGACCCAGGATTCACGGACGAAGGCAAATAGGTTCCCGTGAATGATATGATAGGGAATACGACAGGGGATTTGACATGGTCATGGAGAGAGATAGCAAGATTATGGAACTGACGGTGCATGCTGCTGAATGTAACTTTGCTCGTGCTGTCTGGGTAGGGTACGTAGGACAAGCATGAAGCTCCAAGGCAGGTGAGGTAGCCGGGAAGTGTGACGTTTTAACCAAATCCGGAATCCATGAATCCTCGCGCTTACACTCTCGCTTAGCAGTTTGATTGCACATGGAAGCACTTTAGTCTTTTACCAGCCCCACTGCAACTGCAATCGCTATGCCAACCACGTCACACCATTGCTTCGATTGCCAGGGCAGCGCACTAGAAGTGCTTGCCGATGATGTGGATTAGACGACGGCGTGATTAACTAACTGCCTGTCTCTTGGTATTCAGAAGATCTGTATCCGTTGCTTGTTCACATGCATTTTTGAACAACAATGGCAAGCTCCACAACAACACCAACAACAATGTTTGATCTTTATTTCAAACATTACAGATATTTTTGTAGTACAATAAATTGGAAAGCTATGAAACGAATACGAGGATAAAAATATAGAATTTTTTCCCAAAACCCCCCTCACATTTGCCATAATTCCGTAAAACCTTTATGTTATCTTAAATCCTTACAGCCCCCTCCCTTTCAACCTAAATTCCTACCAACCCCTTCCAGTGAACACCGTTAGCATGTGAGTTAACGGCAGCTGCTGCTCTATTATTCTTTGTTAAATCAGTTGTCTATTAGATTCCCATAAGAGATAACAATGTTTAGTTATTTATAATAATAATGTTTATTTAAATGTTATGTTATAATGATATAAATGTAAATAATATTTGTTGACTAATTTTTTTTTTATAAGGGTGAGAAAATTGTGCTTCAGACTGTAAAATTGGACTGAACTTGTCGGTTCATCCTAGGGGTGAGCAAATAATGGTCAAGACCGTAAAACTTAGACTGGACTATTCAATTCGGTCTGGTCCATTGTAAATTCGGTCCAGACCGAGGTATGGGAATTTCAGTGAGTTCGGTCAGTCCGGGGGTCCGGTCCAACAGCGCAGACCGGACAGCAGACTGCAACAGACTAGTAGTATAAATGTTTGCTATTAATATTATATAATTATTAAAAGTGACTAAGATTTTCAACTTTGTACAATCAAATAAGTTGTAAAACATGTAAAAATATTGATTACGGTCCAAACGGTCCGGTCCGGTTCTACATGAAATGGTCTAGTCGCGGTCTGATCCTATTTCAAAACGGCCCGGTCTGTCCATAAATTTGTCAAAAAATATTGATTACGGTCCAAGCGGTCCGGTCCTATATGAAACGGCCTGGTCACAATCCTACCTCAAAATGGCCCAGTCTACGATCCATATATTTGTTAAAATATGGTCTGCGGTCCGATCCGGTTATAAACCGGGCTGAACTAGGGCTGAGCATCGGTCCAGAACTGGACCAGACCATTTCATGTAGGACCGGACCGGACCGTTTGGACCGTAATCAATATGTTTTAACAAATTTATGGACCGTATACCAGACTGTTTTGAGGTAGGACCGAACCGCGACCAGACTGTTTATGTAGGACCGGACCAGACTGTTTGGACCGTAATCAATATTTTTTACATATTTTACAACTTATTTACTTGTACAAAGTTGAAAATCTTAGTCACTTTTAATAATTATATAACATTAATAGCTGACATTTATACCACTCGTACTTATATATGTAAGTGTTACATAATATACCTACAAATATATATGAATTTTATATAAAAGTTGATTTGCTGTCCGATCTGCAGTTGGACCGGTTTTAGACCGGACCGGACTGAAGACCGAACTCACTGAAATTCTTGGACCTCGGTTCGGACCAAACTCACAATGGATCAGACTGAATTGAACAGTCCAGTCACGGTTTTGCAGTCTGGACTATTATTTTCTCACCCCTACAAAAAATATATTTTTAGTCAACAAATATTATTTACATTTATATCATTATAACATACCATTTAAATAATAATAATTATTATAAATAACTAAACATTGTTATTTATTATGCTAATGTAATAGACAACTAATTTAACAAAAATCAATAGAGCAGCAGCCGCCGTTAACTCACATATTAACAATGTTGGCTGGAGGGGGTTGGTAGGAATTTAGGATGAAAGGGAGGAGGGGGGGCTATAGGGATTTAAGATAACAGAGGGGGTTTTATGGAATTATGACAAATGTGAGGGGGGTTTTGGAAAAAATAATATCGTATCAATATAAATATTAAACACTTCTAGATATATATATATATATATATATATATATATATATATATATATATATATATATATATATATATAATTTTGTACATCATTCTTTTTTATAAGTTATATAATACTTATGTTTTGCGTATTTATACATTCTATACTGAGTATTTTTAAATAAAAAAGTGTTGATAAGCAAATACTGTAAATATAATGTGTATTTTTATATTAAATAATGCTCAATTACGATACTTACAATATATGTGTACAATGCTAATAGTGTATCTATGAATTACTATGTTGCCCTCTCCATCTCTATCAACTACTTCTCTTTTTGTATTTAATACACCCTCTCTTTCCATCAACTACTTCTCTCTTTGTATTTAGTACTCTCTCTCTCTCTCCATCCACTCTCCATTATTCTATTTCTTATGTCTCTCTCTATTGACTACCTCATTGTATCTATTAATTACAACCCCTCTCTCCATCCACTATCTGTCTTATTTTTTCATTCAACACTCTCTCCATCCCCAAACATTTAGTATTCTATCTCTCTTCAGCCACAAACCAATTATGATCACTTTTAAAATCGAGACACATTTCTAATTTGTTCTCTTTGCATTTTCTAGAGATACAAATGTGAATTTTGGTCGATGAGGTGTTAGAGAAATAATTCCCCTTTAAGCAACGATAAGGATCCGAGTAAAACACAGATATAGTTCTCCTTGAAAACACGTTCAGATTGTCTCCTTCCTGAGTTAAAATTGCAAGGAAAGTAAAAGCATTATTCATTTTCACCATAGGCGACGAGGAGAAGATTAACAAGTCACGGTTAGGTAAAAAATGATGGTTAGACCGGAATCCAAATCCATCATACAAGGGAAGTAAAAGCTCTTCTTTAGAGTCGGGGTTTCCAACAATAACGAGGAGCAACTTAACAAGATATAGACGTATCTGAAATCTATGACTTGAAAAGCCGATCGTCACATTTCATCGGTGCGCCCCCTCCCTTGGTCACTATGTGCATTAGGAGAAAGTTCTTTTTTGTGGTATGAAGTGACAAGGAGGAGCTTAATAAAATGTAGAGGCGTGAAAATCAACGCGCCACACAGACGAGTATTATACCAAACACCTACATTGGAAATCCAAGGTTTCGACCTCATCTTGAAAAAGTCAATTGGTAGAACAAATCAAATAAATGACTGAGAAGGAATCTATAAGCGGACATTCGCATGTTTAACAACAAATACAATGAAGTATGGGAATTGGGGCAGGTCCTCGTGCCCGAGGGAACTACCCCCTCATGTTCATGTAAATTTCACAAATATACGGAGACGGAGAAGAGAAAATCATGTCTTAGAAGTCAGAAAATTATGCAGCCAATGGTCTACCACAGTAGATCCTCACTTCGGTAGCAGTAAGTTCGACGATCTCCAAGAAGAAGAAGATAAGAGTTATTGATGCTAGTATCATTATAGTATGATTTCCTTTTGTATGGGCTACCACAATTCCACCAAATATATCTTTGTATAGGCCATTGAGGCCTTTCCAATATTTCCGGTGTCATATTAGTGGCCTGACCAATATTGTTGGTTAGGGCAACCCAAGGTGACTGGTTGATCAACATCTGGCTCACAAGAGAGTTTGTAAATTTCTGACATTTTTTTCCCGAACTTTTTTTTCTGAACTGATTGATTAGTTCACAAGGTGAGTCAATCGACCCACTTTCGGTTTGAGGGACTTTTTCTATGCTTGACAAACATGTTGACTGGTGAGATATGACAAATAGTAAACATTGTTGATCAATGTTGAATGTGCCTTTGTTCTTTTAAACACTTGAAAACATGGATGTCGAGATGTGAATGGGTCATGACATATCTCTTGAACTAGATGAGTGTATTTCACTATAAAAGAGAGAGCTTTTCCACTAAAAACCTAAATTTGAGGACAAAAGGAATTTTGACTAATTCATGTTGAAACTGAAAAAAAGTAGCGAGCTAAGAAATTGAATCTAATCTAAAACATGCAATAATTTTGGATGAATTTGTGCAACGACATCACTTATCAGAAGTCTCCAATTAAGGAAGGCCAAAAAGATGAAAGTCATTACTGACAATAATTTATCTAAGGATCCAGAATTTAAGAAAACAATATAAAATAGCAGATAATTTCATATCAAAAGATTATAAACAAGATACTTACATGAACTTTCTATCATTAGGACAGTACATTTTAAAAGAGATGACAAGCTAATCATCCTTTTAAATCTTTAATGCTTTCATCAATTTCACTTTATCTTCCTGTCCTTTATGATGTATATCAGCTTATACCTAAAATTGTTGAAACAAATATGCAATTAGTATGTTGTCATACTTGTACGTGGGGTGCATCCAAAATGTGCAAGTAATTAACAACATACATTCCAACAAATAGTTTCAAATATAAAATGGCATTTTCTTCATATAATCTTTCTTTTATGTGATAGTGATAATGGAATTATAGTTTGAATAGAACTAAATAAACATCCAACATTTTAGTTGTTCAATCCTTGAGAAACCTCAGAGAAACACTGGCAAACTAAAGTGATTAGGCTTAGGTGTAACCACCTACGTAAATGGTGAGCCATGCAAATTATTATGTAGAACACACTTCAAGGATATAATCTAATCAAAAAGAAAATTAAGAAATCCACATTTTAGTTTGCATACATATAAATCCTAAAGTGTCGCCATCACATATTAATAACATTAAACCCTACTCGGCCCTAACCTGGGGTTTAGAGTTGTCTTAGGTTGAGGATATGGATTAAGGGCTCAAATCTTATTTCTCTCACATAATATTTTATTAAAGTTATAAATCTACATTAATCATCATGTGTTACCCTAATTATAAAGTTAGGCCATGTATGCCATTAGGGGCAACTATGCAAAATTATGCAACTTTAAGATCTCAATGAATGAGGAGATCAGGTCCTAAACCCTTATCATTAGATTCATCATATCCTACCATTAGGATTACTTGGATTACATTAAACTCGTCAACAACATAGCACAAGTTATGATCATTAAACTTGATTCCTAAATGCATGATTTTCCACTTTTGATATATTAATTATCATCATGATCATCTTAGATCCTCATAATGTTAATCAATATTGGATAACATCTCAAATTAATCAGATTTACTGATTTATGCATCATAATCACAAAAATTTGAGTTTCTATGCTTTAATCACCACTTTAACTCATATCTGCTCCATTTTTAGAATTAGAAGCATAATCAAGGCTGAATTGTATTTACTTTTTGTTCTTATTTTGGTGATCAATTTTATATATAACTTATTTTCATTTGAGTTTCCTATCCATATCTATAATTTAACAAGATAATCATTAATTGACCAATCTTAAGGCGCCACATTAACATTATTATCGTTTATTACCTTTCTTTTATTTGTTGAGCTCGTGGATAACCATTTGGACCTACCGATCTGGAAGCCCAGATCTAGTATTCAGATTGTCTCCTTCGCGAGACCTGCCCCTCACGGAGGTATCCTGTTCCGTCTGGAAAATAGGGTTCTCATCACCAGATGTGTGTCGGACGTCCCAGCCCTCCATGACTGATGGAGGATCGCCGAGACAGAGGGTGAGAGTTGGACTCTAGTGCCTAACATCCTCAGTGTCTTGGTCCAGTAGTCCACACAGGGGCATAACTAGGGGGAGGTTATTGGGGATGAAGCCCCCCCACATGTTACTACATATGCATTTATTATTGGTGTTATGTATTTAAAATAGTAGAAATGGTTAAACTTTTACAACTAATGATGTCGCGTCATTGAGTGGATGATGGAAATAAGGAGAATGTGAACCATCAAGAATAAAATGTATAACTGGAATGAATATGGCTGTTAAAAAAGTCGAGAGTGGGGTGTAAATTAGTCTGGTTAAATGCAATAGTTAATCGATGGACTGTAAGGACACTGACCTCCATTTTGGGCTTATCCTATTTGCTTTTCCTAAGCCTTGTGCTTAGTTGCTTGCTAATCACCTTTAGTGGTGATTAGGGTTTGCTTGTGTTTTGTTGAGTGTTGGAGGTGCTACTTGCAAAATAACCTAAGTTAGGGTTGATGGGCAAGTTTTTCACCTTGAGAGATGTTCTTCTCTCTCTTTGCTTCCACTAAGTTGAGAGGAAGGTTTGGGCTCATGCCTTGAGTTGTCTTGGGCTTGGTTGAGCTCTGTTGGGCCTTGTTTTCCCTTGTTTGGGCCTTGCCTTGCTTTGAGGAGCCCTGTATCGAGCAAGGAGCACCTTGTGTCGGCCATGGGGGTGTCACCCATGGGTGTGTCGGCCAAGGTGGTGGTGGTTTGAAGTGTGTCGACCTTTGACCTTGCTGACCCCCTTGCTTTGGTTATGTCACCCTAGCTTGGACATGTGGCCGATCCTTGGATGAGTGGGTGGCATGGTTTGTGCATATGTTTTGCAAGGTGGAAAATGTGTGGACATGTGTCCCTGGGTAAGCTGACACCTTGCCATGATTCCCCTTTGAATTTTTCATCTATATATGCCTTGCCTTTCTCTTCCTTAGGATCCTTGTTAGCTCTTTTGTTTCCCTTCCCTTTGAATCATCATCTATATATGCCTTGCCTTTCTCTTCCTTAGGATCCTTTTTCGCTCTTTTGTTGCCCTTCTCTTCTTTGGTGCACGACACACCTCCTTTGGAGTGCTTGGTGACTGATCCCTCCCTTGGTAGAGATCTATTCTTCTTTCTCTAGCTTGGTGGACGAACCCTAGGTGGACCTTGTTTCCTTGGTAAGCATCTTACCTCTCTCCTTAGCATCTTCTTCTCCATCTTGCCTACTCTTCAGCCATGGTGGTTATGTTTCTTGTTCCTTTTCATGAGGTGGCTGAAAGTGGTGTGCTTGAAGCTAGGAGCTAGAAGCTTGGAGCTATTAGAGCTTGAGGAGTTTTCTTAAGGAGGGTTACATAACCTCTAACCCTAGCTATACTACCTTATTTTATGTTACATGTTCATATATGTTGATGATCGACCATTCCATGTTATGTTTCTTGCTCTAGTACATGTTGTTGATCTTATGGATATAGTGAGCATGATGTTGTTGATGTTGTTGATGGTTTATATGACTTTGGATCTAGTTGTCTGAACCATAGTTTGGGGTTTTCTAGTTGAACAATACCCTTTTATCTCCTTAGTTTTTGAGAAGTGATTTTGAGCTCTAGAGATGTGGGCAATACCCTTCTCTCATTTAAGTTGAGAGGTGAGTCTACATTCTAGTTGCTTGGGCAACACCCTCCTCTCACCATGGATTTGAGAGGTGAGCTCTTGGATATGTGATGACCTAAGTTGAGGTTGATCCTTGTGGTTGCCTGATTTGTGATAGAGGTTGTGCAAAACCCCTCTCTCTTGGGTGTTGAGAGGTGAGCCGATCTTCTTGATCATTTAGGGTTTGGTGCCCTTGTGCTTGAGGTTGAAGATGACCTTGTAGAGTTGTGTTTTACATGTTATGACCTTGGAGTAGTGCTTCCCGATGGCCTCTTATCTAGGGTTTTACCCTTGGCCGATACACCTAGTTGAGATGGTTGGTTTGGTGTCCGATATGGTGGTATAGAGAAACCCTAGTAGATGAATCAAGTGGTAGCCGATATGAGAAGTTTGACTTAGATGAACGATATGGCCTTCTTGATCTAAGTGGTGTTGTTCCCTTGGCCGATATGATGCGTAGACAGCATCTCTGTTTGTTTCCTTGGGCGACACAAGTTGGGTGAGTTTGAGCTGCCCAATATGGGTTGAGTGGAAAACGTAGTTGTTTCTTTGTTAGAGGCTGATATGGAGTGTTGACCTTGTTGATCGATAGGCTTCCTTGAGGTACTTTTGTGTCACCTGTGTCATGAACATATGTTGGGCGATTCAGTGTTGGCTTGGGGTGCCATGATCTCGGCTCATACAATGGTGAGAATGGGTGCCCAATACGACCCTAACCCTAGATGGCTGATAGGGTTCTAGCCGATACACCTCTTGAGCTAGATGTACGATACACCTTGTGCACCTGGTATGCATGACGAGGTTGCATGATAACGCCATGTTCTCTAGCTGCACGATACACCTTGTGCACCTGGTGTGCACGATGAGGTAGCATGATAATGTCGTGTTCTCTAGTTGCACGATACACCTTGGGTGGTGGTTTGATATCTTCTAGGGTTGGCCGATATGTGGCTAAATGCCCAGGCCAGTAAGCTTTTGGTGAGGGTTGTTACCCTGCCCGATATCACCTGTGGTGAGGGAAGCACTACTCGCAACACTTTTAGTGATGGTAGCAGGAGTTTTTGGTGAGGGTTTTGATAACATGGGAACCTAGTAGATAGTTCTTGATCATGTAGTTATATCTTTGATGATATGGATGATTTGGTTAACCTGGGGAAAAACCTAATCAATGGATTAATTACCTTGAACCCGCATCTATGTTAAATGATGAGATAAGATGATAGGTTATGAACCAAGAAGTTTGAAAGGATATGATGTTGCTACACATGATAATGTAACACATTTATAGGATCACAAATATGGGGCATGACATATGCTTATGATTGATAATAAAACTATGATTACTACAACCTTTGTGTAATATACTCATGGATGTTGCTTTATACTTGATAGAATGATAATCCTATTAATCCATGATGGCTTCAGTTATCTCTATGGATGTGTATACTAACCATGCAGGTATTTTTATGTGGATTCATAGCCTGGTAAGAGCTATGAGTTGTATGTGCTTGAGTAGCACTATGTGGTAATGAGACAACAAGTTGATAGGTCTGAGGACCTGATATAAGGCTGAGTGTCTAGTTGAGGTGTTATCCTCTGATGATGAGATAAGGGATGCCTTCCCAGAATACTGATGCATGATTACGATGCCTTGAGAGGCAGTGGTTGATTATATGAGGGATTGAGGTCTCAAGATAGTATGATGATGGAATTAATGATGTAATTCTATAAGGCTATGTTTATGCTTTGGTTGCCTCAACAATTGGCTTAAAATATACTAATTAATTATAGATGAACACATCATGTAGTTTGCCCTGGCCATAGATCCATCATCGTCAATATCATTGTGATGGTGAAATAGGTTTATCCTGTGGGGTTTGCCTGGAGAACATATTGTTGAATATGTGAGGTTTTCCCCTAGCCTAAAATAGGAGGAATCTGAGTACCACTGTGAATATATGGAGCATGGTGAATAGACTCGAATGTATGTACTCGCACCTATGTCAAGATGGGCTAGAGATATGGGTAGTTTGCGAAGCTAACCCTAAGGATGAGGCCATATAAGCATGAGACTGTGGTCCTGCTTTGGTTTTTCATGCACTAACCACGAGGAGGTGATGTCATGGAGTTCGACTCTCCCATTGACCTTGTATGGTACTGGTGTTTGGGCTTTGTAGCCAAAGGTTGAATTTGAGTAGGGATAACTCACTTCCTCAGGGCATAATAAAATGTAATCCAGCTGAATAATATATGTTACGACCCCACCTCCTGATAAACCCCAATTAAGGGAGACCAAGAGGTTGAGCCGCACCCATTAATCCCAGATCAAAGGTTAGACATATAACCATAAACAATTATTAAATTCTAATAGACTATACTGAAAATGGTAATAAAATTTTTCTTTACATACCTTTTGAAAACTTGGATCTCTATTCTTCTATCCACACCGATACTAATCTATCTAATCCTCCTTTGCACTTTAATTCTCATTTAGTATCACATGTGCCACTTTACTATTTGTTCTTTTCATTGTACCTAAAACGCCGACAAACAAAACGTCGGTCAGCCGTAGCTGGCATGTGGGGGAAACAATAAACATGCAACTATGATAACAATGTAATCATTCAATTACTTATTTAACAACCAATATTACGTTTTAGATATAACTCCGTGATCCAAGAGTACCCTATCCTCTGTATTGTCCCCATTAAACCCCTCAGATCCACCTATAAGTGAACCAATTTCTAGGGTTGAGTCACATGGCTCTACTCGTAAGTAGACCACTTCTTAACTCGGGATTTGCTAAAGAGTCTCTAACTCACGATAACCTAGACCTTACTCTAGGATTACCCCTTTTTTTAGCCTTTTCAAGTAACAGAGGTGGACCCGGATCTAGCCAGTTATATTTGCACATTTATGGTGATAATCATAGTCACTTTATAGTGGCATGAAATAAATAAACATCCAACAATTTAGTTGCATTGAATGTGATTAAACATCCGGGAATCCATCGGGAAACTAAAATGGTTATTCATAATCGTAACCACATACCTGATCCATAATAACTTGATGCCCATGCATTAACATTCATCACAATTTTTCCAAATCCAACTAGATGTCCAATCAAGCAAGCCAATCAATCAATCAAGCAAACATTGATCCTGAAAACATGTATAAAGTCTAATTGTCACAAGCATATCCCAAACAACTCCTTATTGACTTGGGGCACCTTTCTAAAGTTTCTAAGTCTCATTAGGATGCATTAGGGTTTCTTAGATCAATCTCTCAAACTTTACCCTTTTTAGGTCAACAAACCCTAAAACAACTTTTCCACTCATAAAAACCCTAATTACTCAAATTATCCACCATAAGGATCTTTTATGCTCAAATTGGCTTAGGATCATCACATCTCTATGTTATTCGTGGATTTACATAATTAAACCAATTAAAAGACATATTCATCAAGATTAGGGTTTTCAAGCTCATTAGTGCATAATCATGCACGAAACCCTAAATTAAACCAAATATATAAAAAGATCATATTTTTAAATCCTACTTTCTCTTTCATTAACAACAGGTTAATATCATCTTGAATTATCCATCTATCATCAAATCTAAGGGTTTTTCCTTAATTGAATCATTAAAGATGATAACTTTATGCCCTTTTCGAATTTCATGCATATTTAAGCACATAAACCCTAAATTAGATTCATCACGTGCAAAGTTCTTCCTTTTTGAACTCAATGTTCCTTTTTACATTTAACAGATTATTATCAACTCTAAAGATCCATTAAACCCTATTAAACACATTAATCATACCAAAATAGGGTTTCTTAATCTTTAATTCATTAAAGATTATGATTTACATTAATTTTCGAACTAGGATCAGATTAAGGCTATGAAACCATTTTTAATGGATTCCTTGCATTTTTATGATCAAAATACATATATAATTTGTTTTAATCTGAGTTACGAATCATCAGATACAATTTTAGCAAGAAAATTACCTTCTGGCCAATGAGATCGCGCCACGTCATCTCAGTTCATGCAACGCCTCACGCGATTTGGGAAACATAATTAAATGTCATTTTTACCCTTGACTTAAAGTACTGTTCTTTATTATGTGGAGGGGTAGCAGGGTCAAAAGCCGCCCGTGCCTTCTTCTTCCTTGAATCCGCGGCAGCAGCCACCCTAGCCGCTCGGCCTGCAACCCTAGGCACTGCTCCGGCGGCTCCTCCTTGACCCCTGACCTCCGGAGATGGTCCCCTGACCTCTGACGCTTCATGGCGCATGCGAGGATGCTGTGGCTCATGGCCAAGATGCCGATACAAGCTCCTCATCCCTGCAACACGCGGACGACCTGTAGTTGACTTGCGGCTGTCGTGTGAGCGCCATCGCATGAGGATGATGGACGCAACTCTCTCCCCGTGTACGTGAGGGTAACCAGCAACCATCCATCCCACCCAGAGGTTGGTTATCGATCCAGGGGCTGGAGTATCTCCCTCAGTTAGGGTTAGGAAGAAGAAGAAGCAAGAAGCAAGGAGGATAAGTGAAATCCCTCCCCCAGACTCAGCCCAGGCTCCCTCTCCTTATATATATTAGGGTAGCAACATCCTATAATGCTTGCTCACGAAGAGATGATATCGTTTCCTATTAGGAATTGGATTCTTTTAAGAAAAGCAAGCTCTCTCTCTTTCTCTCTCTCCCATATCTCTTTAATCTTCTTTATTCTTTAGACATTAGAAATTCGAAAATAACTTCTCTTATTCTTTTATTTACTTGCCCTTTATTCCAAAGGCACGAAATCTATTTTCATTTAAAAGCAAGCGACTTTCGTTTTATCAATATCACAAATTCACTAATAATGTATCTCATTATCTTTTTATTTTGCAAATTTGTTATTTTCTCTTTCCACTTTGCAATTATCTTGTTATTTTGGGTCCCTTGGACCTCAAGAAAACCCAAGGCATGGATTCTCACATTGGGGAATATTGGTTTGCCTTTATCTTCTTTTAAAAGCCAATTTCTCATATTGTATTTATTAAAATACCTCCTTTTTGAGGATTTCCCTTTTATTTCTCTTTTATTTTCCTCATTGGTATCCCTTTTATCATTAGGAATCCTTGGGATACGAAATTCCACAAAGGATAACTCAATTATACCTCTTTTCACTCATTTTCCCCATTTTTTCATTATTTTCCAATTTCTTTCTTCATAAAGAAAAACTTAATTAATCTTTTCTTTTCTTATTGCTTTCTTTTTGCAACCTTGGACTCCTTGGTATCCAAGGAATCCAAGAGGCACGAAATCCTCTTTGGATTTGCCTTCTAGAGGTTTCCACATATTTCTTTTTTTAGAATTTCGATTATTCATTTACTAATTGAATTTCCTCGTTATTTGGGCCCAATAGCCAACAAAGCCCACAAATCAAACAACAAGGCTATTTTAAATGAAATCCAATTATTCTCAACCAAATATATGATTATTTGTTCAAACATCTTTAATATGAGAAATTATATTTCTTACCACTTGATCCCAAAAATTGGGGTTATAACATCCTTCCCCTCTTATAGGAATTTTGTCCTCAAAATTCAAGCAAGCAAACAAACAACTCAGGATAAGACTTTTCCATGTCCATCATTGGCCCCTATGTGGCTTTTCTGTACTCATGGCGTTTCGAAAGAACCTTTATCATCACATATTCTTTTCTCTGAGTTCTTTCATCCTGGCATCTATAAACTACACAGGTGACTCAGGCCATTTCAGCCTCCCTTGGGGCTCACTAGGTTCATTCCTCAGCACATGGTCGGGGTACCTCACATAGTGCTCTAAATTGGACACATGGAAAACATCTCCCATTACTCCATCATGAGGGGTAGGGTCAAAGCTAACCTTCTCCACCCATCCATCTTTAATGGACCCATGTATCGGGGACTCAGCTCTCTTAGTTATAACTTAGAGGGGTCGGATTTTAATGTCACATTTTCTCCTACAGTAACTTATATGTCAGTCTACTTTGCATCTGCTCATGATTCTCATCGTCTCTAGGCTCCTTTTAGCCCTTGCACAATCAAAGTGACTTCATCTACATGCATTGGGGTCTCTTTTTCTAACCATCATGTGGTACTTTTCTAACCATCATGTGGTCCTCCCACCAACATCACCTTACTGAAGTGGTGACCGACACAACCTCCCTTACAGAGCTTCATATAAAACCCGATACTGGCTATGGTGGTCATTGTCACATCTTTCATAGGACAAGAACTGTCTCTAGATATCACCCTGAACACGCACACCTACCCTCATCAGACCCTTTTGTCTGGATCATACTAACCATAGTTAGGGGTGACAACTATACTAACATTGAGTTCTTCATGTACCTACTTCCACTTTATGGAAATGATCCTTTAGGTCAAACTCAAGAACCTTTGAACTCGCTTCATGGTGTAGTTGAACCATCTTTCTCATGGGTAGTTCAACTGGATCTGTCCCTTAACCGAACTCTTCCTTTCTTATATTATCTAGGTAAGGCGACCTACCATAACCCACATTGTATCTCGACCTTCCTCGATCTAGGGAAGACTTATCACAACATCCATAGTATTGAACTCTCATTCCCTCTCAGGGATTCTTTTGTCCTCTATATCGATACACTGGGTTACTGGGGTTCGTCCTTTACCTCATGGCTTGCACGCCCATAATCCACATGCAACCTCGTCTTAAGCATCCAAAGTGATATTGCCATTTTCCACGGTGTATGATGATCTTCAACCATGATTTCCTGTATGTCATGATTCTTTCAAGATCAAATCCTCTGAAACCCTAAACCACTCTAGTCGGGGTTTCGTCACCTTCTCTTCCAAAGAAGTGCATCTGAGGTTTTACCACCATCCTTTCGTTGCATCCAGGACTAGACTGGCTAACCAAACAACCATAATTTTTCAACGCATCTTGTTACCTCTGAGTGTTATCTATACACCTCTCCTTTTCAAACTTAGGGTTAGCCAAACAACCTCTTCTAGCTTCTAGTCAAACAAGTCAGATGTATCTCAACTAGAGCATCCATTACTGCCTCACATCCTTAGGTATTAGGTAACATTGAATACATACACTTCCATGTATTTCACTTATCATATTACCTCAAACTCCATGTCTATCTCTATTAAGAACACTCTCTGATTTCATCATCATGGTGACCAAACTCAACCTGGTATAACTTGCAAGCTCCACTTAGCTCATGCTTGAAACATCCTCATAAGGTGACTACCTCATTCCTCTTAGGGTTTACAAACCATCCATGTATCATTCACTTTACCAGGGTAGATATCTTCTCTATCCCCATTTCTCATTGCAACGTTCCGACCTACCTCATCTCTTATCCTTGATGTATGGCATGCGAAATGTCCTATCTCTCACTCCCATAACAAGAGGAAATAAGCATTTGGCTGTAGTCCAAATACATAGTTCTTCCTGTTCCAAGAGTAGAGATGGTACATCCCACCTTACCAATACACCTTTACATCTATGTCGCAATGTACCACATATGTCTCTACATCACAACCATTTCGATAACAAAGTTACCTCCATGGAAAACTAGTCTTGAACCTACTGAGGTTTATATCCTTGGTCATATCCTCTATGTCTATAGGGTACCGACTCTTTTGGGGTCATCCCTCTTCCCTCATGCATCAAGAGAGTGCCCTACTCATCTGCTCTTTGGGTCCCATGAGTTCATGAAGGTGATCAATCTCCTAACCCATGGCCCTCAGACAATGATAGTTGTTACCTCCCAACCCTATGGTCATGTGCAACTAGGGAATTAGGCAACTCCTACTTTCATCGGTATTATCCCTACCTCACCCTAGGATAGACTTAGGATTCTCCATTATAGTACATGTTCACTTAGAACCTTACCCAAGTCTTCATCATCTCTCTTTCTGTATTCATGGGCTGGCTCCCATCCTTTCATAGGGATCATGGCAACCTGCCTACCTTGGTCAAGCCCCATATTGGTTACCTCCATGGTAACACATTCATATGCAATTAGAGATAGATATCTATGGGTCTACATGTTCATTCTCATACCATGTACTTTTCGCTTAGCTTCTCAAGATCTTATGAGACTTCTTTAGGTTACCTTAAACCACCAAAACTGATGTACACCCTACCAAAGGGGTCCCTCTCCCAGGATGGGAGGATAACTATCACTTGACCACAAGGTCACAGAAGCTCTTAGGTCTAGGATTTACATCCACACAAGCCTACTTAACCCTAGCAAGCTATTAAGGCACAGCAGATCACCTACCGAACCATGCTAGGTCATACTTGTCCTCTTTCCTCAATGTTAGATCAAAATCGCACCTCCCTTTATCATCAACCTAGCTATGAGGGATCCATCAAACATACTCTAAACTTAAGGGGCTTCCCTTTTTCCTCTATTCATGAGGAGTACCATGCTCGCTTCTATAGGAACTCAACTTCTCATTATGAGCCTTAGGTACACCACTTCCCTTCTTAGGCCTAGGAACCCTAGGTTCACTTGTAGGTGTACAACCGCATGCTCTATCTCTTATCTATGAACCAAGCATGAAAAAGGCATGACATGCACTCCTTGTCATCCTTCAACCCAAGAAACACTTAGAGTCAGGTCCTCCTTAAGGACAACCAACAAGGTACAAGGCCTCATAACCTGCTACTAAACCTTTCTAGGTCTAAGGAACTCTTCTTCCTACCTCAAAAGGTAAACATCTATACCATAGGCACGTAGGCACCAGAAACTTCATCTTCCTCAAGGGTTTGGTCCCTCTAAAGGCAACCAAGGTATCATCAACTTTCAGGGATCGATCATTGTTCCGAGTTTTAGGCTTCCAACTTTCTTGCTGGGTTTCCTGCTCTCTCTAGAGCTAACCCTACATCCAACCTCACCATGAGAGGTTCTCTCTTCATGAAGGATCAACCTCAAGGCATGCCCTACATGGGTGAAGCCTAGGTTTGCTCAAGATCATCCATAACCCTTTATGCTCCATCATAATTCTTTATCCAGGGTTTCATCCTACTGCCAGCATTATGACGTGCCCTAGGTGCCAGCTATGCCCTACTTGCACAAGCTCATAGGGATTCTATGGTCCTTCACTAACATCATCATCTAAGGAGCTATCCTTTACCCTAACATGCACAACCCTTCCCAAGGTTGGGTTGCCAAAGGTGCTAGGTCACCCATGGATCATATGGCATCCCAACAGCATGTCCTGTCAAACACCTAGTCCAACTCATCTCTCTCTAACCTTCACTTAGGGTTAGGGTTAGCATCATCCTCAGAGGATGTTCCAGGTATCTACTTGAAATGGAGATCTCTATCTCCAAGACTAACTTATCCTCATGGACAAGAAGGTCTAGCCTCAGGTCTCTTCTGAGGACATGACAACTTATGTCATACGACCTAAGCATGTATCTATTCTTTAGGTTGCGCTTAATCTATTAACCTTATGTCCATGACATCTTATTTACATGTCTTTCATTAATTTGGTGGAGGATTTCTTAAACCTTATTAACCTTACCCATACCTCAAGAGGGTGAGGAGAAGAAAGAAAACCCTAATCCTTTAGGTCCTTATCAGAATTTTGTGATGAGAAGGGATGAATAAGATGAGAAGTCCTAAAGGTATCTTATTTCGATTCATACCCTAAGACTTTGGCCAGGCAGTCACACGGATCCGGGAGTCCTCATATTCCGACTAGCGGTGCGGAGGAAAATCTTGCCAGCCCCCGGTCGTGATCCTTTTCTAGACACCTCCGTCTTTTGGATACTCCTCTAATAACTCCTTTGGGTTCTATGGAGTTTGTAAAATTTAATAATTATTAATGGTTAACTGAGGAACCTAAGATCTGATACCAAATGTTATGACCCCACCTCCCGATAAACCTCAATTAAGGGAGAACAAGAGGTTGAGCCACACCCATTAATCCCAGATCAAAGGTTCGACATATAACCATAAACAATTATTAAATTCTAACAGACTATACTGAAAATGGTAATAAAATTTTTCTTTACATACCTTTTGAAAACTTGGATCTCTAATCTTCTATCCACACTGATACTAATCTATCTAATCCTCCTTTGCACTTTAATTCTCATTTAGTATCACATGTGCCACTTTACTGTTTGTTCTTTTCATTGTGCCTAAAACGTCGACAAACAAAATGTCGGTCAGCCGTAGCAGGTATGTGGGGGAAACAAAAAACATGCAACTATGATAACAATGTAATCATTCAATTACTTATTTAACAACCAATATTACATTTTATATATAACTCCACGATCCAAGAGTACCCTATCCTCTGTATTGTCCCCATTAAACCCCTCATGATCCACCTATAAGTGAACCAGTTTCTAGGGTTGAGTCACATGGCTCTACTCGTAAGTAGACCACTCCTTAACTCGGGATTTTCTAAAGAGTCTCTAACTCACGGTAACCTAGACCTTACTCTAGGATTACCCCTTTTTTAGCCTTTTCAAGTAACAGAGGTGGACCCGGATCTAGCCAGTTATATTTGCACATTTATGGTGATAATCATAGTCACTTTATAGTGGCATGAAGTAAATAAACATCCAACAGTTTAGTTGCATTCAATGCGATTAAACATCCAGGAATCCATCGGGAAACTAAAACGGTTATTCATAATCGTAGCCACATACTTGATCCATAATAACTTGATGTCCATGCATTAACATTCATCACAATTTATCCAAATCCAACTAGATGTCCAATCAAGCAAGCCAATCAATCAATCAAGCAAACATTGATCCTGAAAACATATATAAAGTCTAATTGTCACAAGCATATCCCAAACAACTCCTTATTGACTTGGCGCACCTTTCTAAAGATTCTAAGTCTCATTAGGATGCATTAGGGTTTCTTAGATCAATCTCTCAAACTTTACACTTTTTAGGTCAACAAACCCTAAAACAACTTTTCCACTCATAAAAACCCTAATTACTCAAATTATCCACCTTAAGGATCTTTTATGCTCAAATTGGCTTAGGATCATCACATCTCTATGTTATTCTTGGATTTACATAATTAAACCAATTAAATGACATATTCATCAAGATTAGGGTTTTCAAGCTCATTAGTGCATAATCATGCACAAAACCCTAAATTAAACCAAATATATAAAAGATAATATTTTTAAATCCTACTTTCTCTTTCATTAACAACGGGTTAATATCATCTTGAATTATCCATCTATCATCAAATCTAAGGGTTTTTCCTTAATTGAATCATTAAAGATGATAACTTTATGCCCTTTTCGAATTTCATGCATATTTATGCACATAAACCCTAAATTAGATTAATCACGTGCAAAGTTCTTCCTTTTTGAACTAAATGTTCCTTTTTACATTTAACAGATTATTATCAACTCTAAAGATCCATTAAACCCTATTAAACACATTAATCATACCAAAATAGGGTTTCTTAATCTTTAATTCATTAAAGATAATGATTTACACTACTTTTCGAAATAGGATCAGATTCAGGATATAAATCCATTTTTAATGGATTCCTTGCATTTTTCTGATCAAAATACATATATAAGTTGTTTTAATCCGAGTTACGAATCATGAGATACGGTTTTAGCAAGAAAATTACCTTCTGGCCAATGAGATCGTGCCACGTCATCTCAGTCCATGCCGCGCCTCACGCGATTTGGGAAACATAATTAAATGTCATTTTTACCCTTGACTTAAAGTACTGTTCTTTATTACGCGGAGGGGTAGCACGGTCAAAAGCCGCCCTTGCCTTCTTCTTCCTTGAATCTGCGGCAGCGTCCGCCCTAGCCGCTCGGCCTGCAGCCCTAGGCGCTGCTCCGACGGCTCCTCCTTGACCCCTGACCTCTGGAGATGGTCCCCTGACCTCCGACGCTTCATGGCGCATGCGAGGATGCTGCTGGCTCGTGGCCAAGATGCCGATACAAGCTCCTCATCCCTGCAACACGCGGACGTCCTGTAGTTGACTTGCGGCTATCGTGTGAGCGCCATCACACGAGGATGATGGACGCAACTCTCTCCCCGTGTACGTGAGGGTAACCAGCAACCATCCATCCCACCCAGAGGTTGGTTATCGATCTAGGGGCTGGAGTATCTCCCTCAGTTAGGGTTAGGAAGAAGAAGAAGAAGCAAGAAGCAAGGAGGATAAGTGAAATCCCTCCCCCAGAATCGGCCCAGGCTCCCTCTCCTTATATATATAAGGCTAGCAACATCCTATAATGCTTGCTCACGAAGAGATGATATCCTTTCCTATTAGGAATTGGATTCTTTTAAGAAAAGCAAGCTCTCTCTCTTTCTCTCTCTCCCATATCTCTTTAATCTTCTTTATTCTTTAGACATAAGAAATTCGAAAATAACTTCTCTTATTCTTTTATTTACTTGCCCTTTATTCCAACGGCACGAAATCTATTTTCATTTAATAGGAAGCTACTTTCTTTTTATCAATATCACAAATTCACTAATAATGTATCTCATTATCTTTTTATTTTGCAAATTTGTTATTTTCTCTTTCCACTTTGCAATTATCTTGTTATTTTGGGTCCCTTGGACCTCAAGAAAACCCAAGGCATAGATTCTCACATTGGGGAATATTGGTTTGCCTTTATCTTCTTTTAAAAGCCAATTTCTCATATTGTATTTATTAAAATACCTCCTTTTTGAGGATTTCCCTTTTATTTCTCTTTTTATTTTCCTCATTGGTATCCCTTTTATCATTAGGAATCCTTGGGATACGAAATTCCACAAAGGATAACTCAATTATACCTCTTTTCACTCATTTTCCCCATTTTCTCATTATTTTCCAATTTCTTTCTTCATAAAGAAAAACTTAATTAATCTTTTCTTTTCTTATTGCTTTCTTTTTGCAACCTTGGACTCCTTGGTATCCAAGGAATCCAAGAGGCATGAAATCCTCTTTGGATTTGCCTTCTAGAGGTTTCCACATATTTCTTTTCTTAGAATTTCGATTATTCATTTACTAATTGAATTTCCTCGTTATTTGGGCCCAATAGACAACAAATCCTACAAATCAAACAACAAGGCTATTTTAAACGAAATCCAATTATTCTCAACCAAATATATGATTATTTGTTCAAACATCTTTAATATGAGAAATTATATTTCTTACCACTTGATCCCAAAAATTGGGGTTATAACAATATATCTTGCTTAGAGTAAAACACGGAACATTGATTGAGGCCTTGCTTATATAGATGATCTAGTTAAACGTTGCAGTCATGTGTGTGATCCTTATATTTTTTGATAAGTTCTTATAAAGATTATCTTGTCAATCATGTTCCATAAAGACATACTTGGTTATATGCCCCCTGGATATCTTGGTAAGAATGATGGGGATAATGGTTTGGCTCAGTATACTGCTCTGGTTATACGCTTTATCAGTTATCTACTTTTATTTCTTTAATCTTCTGAGGTTTTATAGTTTCAGCGGGGAGTTATGTTTCTCGTTGGGACTGTGTGTCTCACCCCACTTGTAACACCCCTGACCTGGGTTATAGTTTAACCCTAGGTGTTTTGATTAAGAAAGATGATTAAATGCTTAATCTTATCTTGTGAAAGGTAATTAGGGTTCAAGAGGAACTTATATTGCAATTCTAGTCCTTTTTGAACATTGTTGAAATCAATGTTTTGCCTGTTTTGGACTAAAGTGCAAATTACCCAAGTTGAGGGGTTTAAGTGCAAATTGTGCATGATAATATGTTCCTCATGTGTTGAATCATCATGAGAGTAAAGATGATGCTGAGGTATGGCTTATGGAAGCCTGAATACCAAGAAAGATCTGATAAAACAATGTATGTGCATGAAAACCTAGTTTTGGTGTAATGTGCAATTTACCCAAAACCTAGGGTTAAATATGCAAATTACCACTTCAATAAGGTCCTTAATGTTCCTTGTCATCATGTAGAGCAAATAAAATGAGATGGGTGCCTCAATTGAATTAAGTTGGAGGAGAGAGAATCTTGATATTAAAATAATCAAGATTTAATCATAAGTGAAACCCTAATTCAAATTAGGGCAAAAATGAATGTATTAATTAAAGGGCCTTCAACCAAAATGTTATTGGTTGATTTTGAATAAGGATGGACGTTCTTTTTCCAAGATAAGGAACGAAAATATCCTAAGAAGGTGAAATTCCACTCACCATTATTATAAGGAAAAGAAAACCCACTCACATATGGATATTAATATAATAAGCATTAAGGTGCTTAATTTGATTTTCTTTAAATGATGGATAATGAAGAGGAATAAGAGGCAATGAAGATAGCCTCGTCCTTAAGGATTTTGAGGGGAATTTGAGGGGGAAGAGGGGGCCATATTTTTGGAATTTAATGCATTTTAATAATGCATTTTCTCTCTCATCAATTTTCTTATTAAAGTACCTTTACCAAGCCAAAACAAAGGCTATTTCGGATTCTTTTCTTTACCCTTGCTTGGAAAACGACTAAGGAGCTGTGGAGGAGCAGGAGGACGACCCCAACCTGTTGGTAAGGTCCTTGACCTTCGTTCTCCTTGATTCCATGGTGGAAATAAAAAATAAATCATTGATTTCTTCTTATTTGGATCTCCTCTTCAACCCTAGCCAACTTTTTCATCCAAAAGCTTGAGGACGAGCTTAGGGGGAGTTGCTAGAGCTTCATCCATCATTAATGGCGTGAGCTTGAAGCTTTGGAGCTCAATTGGAGGCGGGTTTTATAACTCAAACCCTTAATCATTGCTATTGCATCAATCAATTATGCTTTGTTGATTGTTTTCTTCAATTTGATACATACTTATTTCCTTGCTGCAATTTCCATCAAGAACGGTTGATTTTCTTGGTTGTTCGAAGGAAGGGGATGATTACATCATCCTAGATGCTTATCCAAAGAAAAGTACCAAGCCAAATGGTCTTGATATCTATTCCAAATCGTTTTAAATTGATTGGCTATGCGGTTTAAGCAAACCGTTTTAGGGAAAACGGTTTCAAGACCGTTTGATATGGTTGAACAAGCGTTGACCGTTTGGGAATCTTGTTCCTAATTATTTAGGATAATGAACCTCCAAATATTAGGGGTTAACTCCAAAGGAATCGTGAGTTGAAGGCCAATCAATTAGATAAATCGAATTGAATTAAATGCTGATTTTCAACCTGATCAACTTGACCTGTTTGGGAAAACGGTTTCAAGACCGTTTGAGTGTGTTGACCAAGCATTGACCGTTTGGGATTCCTGTTTATAATGATGTTGGTTAATGACCCTCCAAATTTGAGGGATTAACTCCCAAGGAATCGTGAGTTGAAGCCTAATCAATTAGGGAAACCTAATTGAATTAAGTGCTGATTTTCAATCTGATTTAATTGACCTTTTTGAGTAAACGGTCTCAAGACCGTTTGAATGCATTGACCAAGGGTTGAATGTTTGGGATTACTGTTCCTAATGATGTGGTCTAATGACTCACCAGATTTGAGGGATTAACTCCCAAGGAATCGTGAGTTGAAGGCTATTCAATTAAGCAAACCCTAATTGTTTATGGAAGCAATAACTCAGTATACTATGTCAAACATAGTTGTTTGTATTTGATCAGATGGTTGATGTAACCAAATCAAGTGGAGAGAATGATAGAAATGAATTCATACATGAGTATGATTCATATGGTGATTTAGGGTAGGATCCTTAGTAAAGAGATCAAGAAACCCTAATTGAGAAGGTTAACGAACCCTAACCCTGATTTAGGGAAATTCTGAGTAAAACCCTAATCTAGGGTAATAGTGTAACCATAATTAAGGGTAATAGTGTAACCCTAATTAAGGGTAATGACTTGGGTAACTCTAATTTAAGGTAATGAAATACCAAACCCTAATTGGAGGAATAATGAATCTCTAATTTATGGGTAATTGAATGAAACCCTAATTGGGATGATTAGTGAAACCCTAATTGAGGGTGATTCCCTGAGAAACTCTAATTGAGGATGATTCCATGTGAAACCCTAATTGAGGGCGATGTCATTGAAACCTTAAACCTAACACAGAGTAAAGCTATGTAAAACCCTAAATTTGGGCTATAGTGCATGGAATTCTAATCATGGGCAATATGATGATAAATCATAACCCTAATGTCTGGGTAATGATATGAGTAAACCTTAATGATGAAATAATGAGTAATACCCTATAATGATGAAATATCTCAAGTGGTTGACTATAGGCAACCTTATAACAAGCAATGCCTTAATTTGAGATGAGTCCATATCATTGAAGATAGTTGGACAATCCTTGTGTGTGATCTATGCACATCATGGTAAAGGTGATAGGTTGGTGGATGAAAGTATTAAGATGTGAAATTCCTTATTATAAGATAAGTTAATAAACTCATGTAAGATAGAAGTGATGAGGGAAGTGATACATTGAGACATGATAGATATCAAATTTAGCATTTCAGGGTTGATATACCTTGATGCATCTCAAATCCAATATTTTTAGATAAGATACGCAAGGAGAGTGTTATGTAAATTGTCACAATGAAATGTAATGAGTTTAACATACTTGATAAGTAAGCTAAAATGAGTATGATGTAATCATACCATGATAATGATGAGAGATAAACTCATACCTTGTGTTGATGATCATTTAATGATAAATGATAAGAATATTAAATACTTGGAATGTCGATGGATGCTCCTAGATGTATGGAACAATATATTAGGGTTGGATTGATAAAATGAACATGAAACCCTAATTGATGTGAATAGTAAACCCTAACCCTGTGGAGGAAATAGTGGTGTTACTATTATATTACATGAGTTAATATGTTATTGTTGCCTAGTGAGAGGTGACAAGATGTTTAATGGCCTTGTGAGCCATATGGTTAGATGTTACTTAGTAAGAAGTAACAAGATGTTTCATGGGCATGATTGAGCCCTGAATGAGGTGTATTCCTCTTATGTTGATAAGGGTTGATACCCTGTAATATTGTGAAAAGGATTTATATCCTGTGATAGCATGATGACTGGTGTAGTCTCATGAATGGCAAGTGAATATTACCATGTGATGATGAGATGAGAAATTATGTTTCATATGTTTTATATCTTTTCAGGTTTTGATATTTATATGCTTGCTAGAAGTGAATTAGGGTTTGTATGTCCACTTGTTTGATGCAGCCTTAATTCACCCAATTGGCATAACTAATCAAGTGCAACTCTAATCATGTAGTGTCCTGTGCCATAGATCCATCCGAGTGTCAGAACTTGCCAGATGGTGAAACGAGTATTCCTAAGGGAAACTCGGAGCGCATACTGATGAGTATGCGGGGTGCTTGTCATCCTGAATTCAAGTGTTTAGGGAGGATGACTGTGGTCATACCTAGCCCTTAGTTTGAGAATGGCTGCGGTCATGTCTCGGTGATTATATATATGATGATATTAGAGGACAACTGTTGTTGTACCTCAGATGGTAGGGTATGCGTACCGACCTCTTTCACTAGTGCCGTGACCTGTACCAAGGACGGACTAGGCTGTTAGCAGCTTGACCTTTTGTGTCACTGTGGCAGACCCGTACTGACCGGGGGCGGAGAAGATCTTAGGAGTCCGACTCTTCCTAGATCTTGTATGGCACTGATTTCGACTTAGCAGTGGTCAGTTGGATTTTGAGTGGTATCCTCAATTTCCTCAGGACATAATAAAAGATGTAATACAGCCGTATAGCATATCTATTTAGGGTTATACATGACGCTTCACATTGAATGATAACCCATGTTTGTTCTCTTTACATAAAGATGATGCTTAGTGCAACTAAGAGATAGTAATTATACTTATGTTGTGGATATGCATAAGACTGTAATTGTATACATACAATGGTCATGCTTATGTTGATATCTTACTGCTACTGTTGATTATAATCATGATGCTAGATATCTCATGTTGATAGTTATGTTTCACATGCTATCCATGCCTCTATAATTAGAAATACCTGACAGAGGCTTAATGCCTGTAATTAGGTTTGGTTAAAGTCCAATGCCTGGATGTGTAATCAGGATTGGTATAGTCCAATGCCTGAAACATTTATACCTGATTGATATAGTTTAATGCTTGAATAAGACATGATGATTTATATAATCACATGTCTGGCATAAGTGAATACTTGTTTAGCAGATTGGCTAAGGCCAACAAATAGAAACAAGAATGAATCATGGGTGACACATCAGAATAATGAATGACATGAGCAAAGCTTGAGATGTTGAAAATGTATGGTAGATAAATGTTATACATGTTCTTTCTATTTCTTATAAAGAGAATAGATGAATTACTGTTCAATCATAAATAGGTGTAATACTTTAAAAGATGAGAATGATCTAAACTGCTTATCCTCTGCTCAGTTTTATATTAATTAAACTACAATAATGATGTTTCTGGCGGAGAGTTATATCTCTCGCTGGGGCAATTTTCAATTGTCTCACCCCCATGGGAAGCAACATTTTTAGGTGGATGAGTGTGAAAGAGACTGAGAATATCTTTCAGATGAAGAACATCAGCAGCTACAAGGACAACAGTGACAACTCAGGTTGAGTGTGCTGTCTATCGTGTTTGGTAGATAGAAGTCCTATGTGTCGTCTCTGTACTCTCAGATCCTCGGAGTTAGTACTTAGTGCTTTTAATGTATCATTTTGAGATCTTGGCTTGATACCTCGAGGTTATTATGTTGTCTGTGTTTAGCTTTTAACAAGGCAGTTGATGTTGTAACCCTCGAGAAGAGATGGTATAAGATATATACTTATGAACCATGATGTAAATGTAATACATTGGTTATTGTTGAAAGAGTTTTCTTATGATTGGGTCTCTTTGAAAAATGTTTAAAATTTTTAGTGATTTTCTGTAATCTGCTGCTTAGTGAACGCTTCCGCATTAGTTAATTATGTTTTTGTTAGTTGGATGCTACACCACTGGTTTACACCCTTTTTAGGTGATCGCTCTAGACGCGGTGGTGGTCGTGAGATTGCGGCCGAGCAGCAAGAAGGGTAGTAGAAGGCAACAGATGGACATGCTGCTATTTTGGTGGTTTTGTAGTATAGTCCTAGAGTCATCCCTGTACTCTCAGGTCCTCAAAGGTGTTTGACGACGTTTCACGATGACTCGCTATTATAATTTTGTATATCATAATGTCGGTCATATGTGGCCCGTTATGTATGTATAAATAGGTTATGAACTCTGGTGCTTATAGTACAGCTGGCTCCGATAAGATATGGACATATATCAAACCTTGTAATGTTTATATAACATGTTTCTCTACAAGATCTGGATGCAAAAGTTCTCTTATGTATGCTTTCCGCAATCAGTTTTAATTAACTCATGTTTTCAATAATATGTGGTTCCACACATTTTCACATGTCATCTCACTGTCTGTGTGATGGTGGGGTGTCACAGTTAGTTTGGTATCAGAGTCCTAGGTTTGATGAGTCTACAGGGATCTAGGACTAGGTTGTGTATGTTCTTGTGAGTTTCCCAGATTTTCTAACAATGATCTTCTACCCTCTGTGGAAGAATAAGCTTAAAGATGTCTAGAAACCATGAAGAACCTGCTTTCGAGAGAAGTGAGGCTACATCTGTTGATGGAGCTAGAGTGCAGGTACATGAAGATCAGGTGCCTGAGGTCCCCCAACCTGATCCAGCCATTCTCAAAAAACCTACCTACCAACAGCTTATGGGGCAGTTGATGGCTACAATGAATCACATGGTGGAAGGAGCGCCAGTGCCTCCACCCAGAGTACGAGCTCCCCATGGTGAATCATCAGGCATTGGGAAGAACTTTGAGTGTCTTCGCCGAGTCAGAGCTTCAGATTATGTCGGAGCAGCTGATCCAGCAGATGCAGATCTATGGTTGATAGGTCTCGAGAAGGCCTTCCAGATCCTCGACATCCCCGAAGCAGACAAACTCAAGCATGTTGTCTACTATTGGCCACTGGTGGGCCATCGAGGAGTAGAAGCAACCTGGTGAGGTGATCGGTTGGGAGGTTTTCCAGTGAGAGTTCGCCAGTAGATACTTCCTGAAGATGTACCTGAATGAAAAGATTTACCAGTTTGAGAATCTACGCCAAGGGTCGATGAGCATCACCGAGTATGAATCCAAGTTCATGGACTTGCTGAGGTTTTTTCCTCACATGGTGGTGATAGATGATGAGTGGATCAGGCGGTTTGATAAAGGTTTGAGTGCTCAGCTGTTGACACCTGCTTCTACTTTGGAGAATCGGGAGCGGTTTGCCACATTCGTGGAGTCCATCCACAAGATTGAACAGTCTGTCAGGGAGAAAAGTGAGTCCATGACCAGGAAAAGGCCTACTCAGTTCCAAGGATAGAGATCTGGTGGCGTCAAGAATCCAAGGTTTTCATCACCTTCTAAAAGGTAGAGTTCTCTTACACAATCTTAGTGGTCTCCAAATAAGGGCAGAGGGCGTGGATTTTTTCCATCCAAAGAACACAATACAACTTTAGTGGCAGTGATAGGGCCATCTAGGCTGTAGATAGAAGGCAGGTCATGTTACCACTGTGGACAGACTGGACATTTGATGTCAAATTGCTCAAGGAGAGATGTTGAAGTAACACATCAACCAAGACAGAGTCAACAAGTGTCAAATAGACAATAGTCTAGTGGGTGAGGACGCGGTCAAGCGTCGCAAGAAGGATCATCTGCTCACGGAAGCAGAGGGCGAGGATGACAACAAGCAACGACTCGATTCTATGCTGTGTCAGCCGAAGGTGATAGTCGACCCGCGACTGGTGACAGGTCAGATGGAGTTATATCATTCTGATTTGTCTTCTTCTTACTTTATATCTGTTCTGGTTGACCCAGGTGCTACACACTCTTTTATCACACATAGTCTGCTTGATAGATGTCCTTTACCTGTTAGTTAGAAGAAAGATAGCCTATTGTTAGAAACCCCTCTCGATGGTTCCTTGATGCTTCGAGAGGAGTTCCCGTCTTGTGTTCTATCTTTCTCGGGAAACAATATACAAGTGGATCTTATACCACTTGATATACATGGATTCGATGTGATCCTTGGGAAGGATACCTTAGAGAAGTATAAGGTTGTGTTGGACTGTGGTTCCAAGCAAGTAGTGTTTGATGATGGTAGAGAAAAGTAGATCTTCTAAGGAGATAGGATGATTCTTATGACATGTTTGGTGTCATCATTGGTGGTAGAGAAGTTGTTGCGGCAAGGTTGTAAGGCGAAAGGTCCTAGCCTTCAGGAGGTGATGGTTGTCTGAGAGTTTGCAGATGTGTTTCCTGATGAGTTCCCCGGTGTTCCCCCACCTCGAGAGATTGACTTTGAGATCAATCTGGTACCAAAAACACATCCAGTTGCTGAAGCACCGTACTGGATGGCTCCAGCCGAGATGGCAGAACTCAAGAAGTAGTTACAGGAGTTGTTGGACAAAGGTTTCATCAGACCGAGCACATCACCATGGGGTGCTCTGGTCATGTTCATAAAGAAGAAGGACGGGTCAATGCGGTTGTGTATAGACTACCGGCAGTTGAATAAAGTTACGATTAAGAACAAGTACCCGTTGTCGAGGATAGATGATATGTTTGATCAGTTGTGTGGCCTATAGTGTTCTCAAAGATCGATCTACATTATAGATATCATCAGTTGAGGATTAAGGTGGATGACATACCAAAGTCAGCTTTTAGGACGAGGTATGGTCACTTTGAATTTCTGGTTATGCCGTTTGGGCTAACCAATGCACCTACTGCTTTCATGGATCTGATGAATAGGGTGTTCTGTCCGTTTCTAGATCAATTTGTTGTAGTTTTTATAGATGACATCTTGATCTACAGTCGGGATAGTCAAGATCATGAACATCATCTTCGACAAGTGTTGACTCTTCTTTGCGAACATTAGTTGTATGTCAAGTTCAACAAATGCTAGTTCTGGTTGAAGGAAGTGACATTCTTGGGTCACGTGATATCTATAGGAGGAGTTAGAGTGGACCCTAAGAAGGTGGATTTAGTTGCAGATTGGGAGCAACCCAAGACGCCGATAGAAGTTCGTAGTTTTTTGGGTTTGGCAGGATACTACCAGAGGTTTATCAAGGACTTCAGTGAGATCACATTGCCGATGAGAAAATTGACCAGGAAGGATGTACCTTTTGTCTGGGATGATCTTTTTCACCAAGATTTCCAATGTTTGAAGGAGAAGATGACTAGTGCTCTAGTACTAGTGCCGCCAGAGCCTGGGAAAGGCTATGTTGTTTTCTGTGATGCTTCTAACAATGGCCTAGGATGTGTGCTGATGCAGGAGGATCATGTGGTTTGTTTTGCTTCGCGACATCTTAAGAAACATGAGGAGAACTACCTGACACATGATTTAGAGTTGGCAGCAGTGGTGCATGGGTTAAAGATTTGGAGGCACTATCTTTATGGGGAAGTGTGTTAGATCTTTACAGATCATAAGAACTTGAAGTTCATCTTTTCGCAGAGTGAGCTGAACATGCGACAAAGTCGTTGGATGGAGTTAATCAATGATTATGATTGCACCATTGAGTATCATCCTGGAAAGGCAAATGTGGTAGCTGATGCGCTTAGTAGAAAGTCTTATTCTCTCCCCACGAAGAAGGCACAATTGATGACAAAATCTCATTAGTCATGATATAGTGATATCAAACCAAGCACACATGTACTTGTTAGAGAACATGTGTACCAGACAGACCCACCGTGAGAGTGACACATGGACCCATGATTTGGTAGTCACAATCATCTCTCACAGTGATGGTGGTGAAAGTGATTCTTCGACCTAAAATCACTACACTCAACACATGTCGTTGGGTACACTTTGAAATTATCAAACGCAGTCCTGAAACATGTTTTGTTATAAAGGTGATGATTGGGTGGCTTTGACACATGGGGCTTTTGAGGGGTGAGTGATAGATATGGGATATGTCCCTCCTAAGGGAGTTTAATGTCCATGGGCACTTGATGAGTAGGATTGAGAAAGGCATGCACATGCATGTGTGAATCAATATGAGATATTGATGTCACACACATCTCACCCAGTCTGCTTTGAGATCAAGGAAATGGATGAACATTGAAAGGATGACTGTACCATGCCTTGAGTTCATTCAGGATATTAGTGCCAAAGGAATTATACATTCACTGTAACACCATTCACGGATTGAAGGATTGAAAGTTGTTCTCCAACTTTCTATTTCACTTGGGTAGCACTGATGTGTGACTAGGCACCGCTCTTTGCTTGTAAAGTCATAAGTTTTATGGACTTTCACTACCAACGTGAAATGGACCAACAAGGTCACACACATAGGATTTAACCTGGAAGAGGAGTTTTTCCACAGATGATGTTTAGATTGATTACTAAAGGAGTTTAGTAGTTCAATTAAACACTCAGTTGATTGATAGCTCAAAATCATAGTGTTCAAGGTGTTGGACCAATTGATTAGAGTATCAGATTCATTGAAACTATGATTGACTGATTTTATACAATCTACACTTCCAACCGATCATCTAATGAGATGAACTGATCATCTCAGGATGGTGAACCGATCCGCTCAATTGTTGAACTGGTCGGCTCATGTGACCAACAAAGATCGTTTGGAAATTTGATTTTGCAAATATGAACGATTTGTTTCACTTGTACAAAAATTTTTTTGGACAAGGATTAATATTTGATTAATCGAAAACAAATATGAATGTCAATTTGAGTTGGACCAGAACCACGAACTGATCGGCTCAGAAGTGAACCAATCAGCTCAGGTGCTCCAAACGACCGGTTCAGGTGTGAACTGGTCGACTCAGACCACCAACCGACCGTTTCAAGGTTGAAATGATCAGTTCAGGTGACGTAGTTGGTTGTTTTGTATAAAATCTCGAATCCTTCTACTCCTATTTAGTCCCACATTGCTCGGGGTAGAGAACGTTATCCCATTACCCTCCTATATATAAGGGTATTGGGGGGTTCTCAAAGTACAACTCAGAACACCAGTTGCTCTGCAAAGTTGTTGTTCTATCTAGTTTTGGTAACCGAGAGAGCCCAAGCAAGTGCTACCTGATAAGGGAGGCACAACGAGGGAAAGACAACTACAGAAAGACAACTGGTTGCAGGAGAGTGTGTCAGTGATAACTACACTGACAGGAGGGTACGACTCCTTCTTATTCCTTATGGGATAAGGAGATCAGAGTTCCAGGTAGTCTATGTGGACGACTGTAGAGGCAGGAGATTTCTACCGCTCAGAGAACAGTTGTCAATCCCAGCAATCCCGGTGAGACCAGGAGCTGCTCAGACACCATCTAAGATCGGAGGTGAAGATCACACAAGCTGCGAGGCAACTTCACCGAGCAAGCCTTGAGATAAGGTATGCCTCCACAAACCATCCTTCCTATTGTATAGACATTGACGTAATTCCTTTATTCTGGGTTTGGGAGAAGAATTTTTTGTTTCCGCTGCCTTATCTATCTCACCTAAAACCCAACAGTGGTATCAGAGCCACATCAGCTACTCTATGCTTTAGGATTATTGATATGATCAATTTTGGTTTGTCACCTTTATTTATTGCATACGATGCGAATAAAATTGGCTTTATGCATGTCCAATCCTAAATTGTTACGACCCCACCTCCCGATAACCCCCAATTAAGGGAGACCGAGAGGTCGAAGCCGCACCCATAACTTCTAAATCAAAGGTTCGACAATTAACCAAGAATAATTATTAAATTTTAACATACTATACTGAAAAGTTGTAAGAAAATAAATTTTTGCATACCTTTTTGAAAACTTGGATCTCTAAACTTCTATCCACTTAAGGATTCTACTCTAGCTAATCCTACTTGTATTTTACTTCATGTATTACACAGTATGATGATTTACTTTTTGTCCTTTTGGCTTGTACCTAAAATTCCGACAAACAAAACGTCGGTCAGCCGAAGCTGGTATGTGGGGGAAACAATAATCATGTAAATATGTTAACAATGTAATCAATCATTTAACAACCAAGATTACATTTTAGATATAACTCCGTGATCCAAGAGTAACCTATCCTCTATGTTGTCCCCATTAAACCACTCATGATCCACCTATAAGTGAACCAATTTCTAGGGTTGAGTCACATGGCACTACTCGTAAGTAGCGCACTCCTTAACTCATGGTAGGCTAATGAGTCTCATGCCACTACACGTAGGTAGCCGAGTTTCTAACTCTCGGTAACCTAGACCTTGCTCTAGGATTACCCCTTTTTTTCTTAGCCTTTTCAAAGCAATAGAGGTGGACTCGGATCTAGTCAGTTATATACACACATTTATAGTGATAATCATAGTCACTTTATAGTTGCATGAAATAAATAAACATCCAACAGTTATTTTCAAGCAACCGATTAAAACTTCAGGAATCGCCGTGAAACTAGAGAGATTATTCATAAGCGTAACCACATACCTGATTTGATGAGTCATGCATATTATTCAACACATACTTCATGTATATACAATCAAGCCAATCAACAGATCCAAGCAAGTAATTCAATCATCACATAACTCCTGAAAAGAATATGTACTCTATGTATTACACACTTTAACAAGAATCTACTTTATTGACTTGGATTCTCTTTCTAGGGTTTCTAATCCGCATTAAGGTTTCATTAATATTCATTAGGGTTTTGTAGATCAATTTCTCAAACTTTATCCCTTTTAGGTTACCAAACCCTAACATACTTTTTTCCATTTATATGAACCTTACTTGCTCAACTATCCATTTTAATAGTCTTTTATACCCAAATTGACTTAGGATCATCATATCCTGATTTATTCATGGATTTGAACAATTAAAACAATTAAAAGACATATTCATCTAAATTAGGGTTTTCAAGCTCATTAATGCATAATCAAGCACGAAACCCTAAATTAAGCCAATTTTATAAAACGATCATGTTTTTAGATTCCATCTTCAAATTTATCAACAATAGGTTATTATCAGCTTGCATAACATTATTAAGTCCATCTATCATCAAATCTAAGGGTTTTTCCTTAATTAAATCATTAAAGATGATAACTTTATGTACTTTTCACATTTCAAGCATATTTATGCATATAAACTCTAAATTAGACTAATCACGTGCAAAGTTATTCCTTTTTGAACATAATGTACCTTTTTACATTTAACAGGTTAACATCAACCCTAAAGATCCATTAAACCCTATTAAACACATTAATCATATCAAAATTAGGTTTCTTAATCTTTAATTCATTAAAGATGATAATTTACACTACATTTCTAACTATGATCAGACTCAGGCTATAAAACTATTTTTAGTGGGTTCCTTGCATTTTTCTGATCAAAATACATATATAATTTGTCTTGATCAGAGTTACAAATAGAAAGATATGATTTTTGTATGAATTACCTATTTGGGCCAATGGCATGTTGCCATGTCATCAATTCCATGCAACACTTGTGATTTGGAAACATAAACAGATGACGATTCTGCCCCCCGCTTAATTTCTCAGCCTTCATACCCCCAGAGGGTATAACTGTCCAATGCCAGTAGGTTACCTTCAACCTCCCCACGCACGAACTGGTCGCCGCCTGCAGCCCTAGGCGCGGCTCCGGCTCCCTTCCTCCGACCCTGGCAACCTCTACCTTCGGTTCCCCTACGTCCGCCACCCCCTACCGTGCTTAGCTATGCCCTCAAACCACTGCTGGGGTGGCGTAGCTAGTCCTGCATGGTGCGGCTGACCTGCAGCCTTCTTGCCCGTCGTGCAGGGGTCAGAGTGGCATCTGGGCGGTCGGACTCCTTTGTGGGGTCGTGGGAGCGTCGCACTTCCTCCCCACCCCTAACCTCAGATCGTCGTCGCTCCAGGGTCGCACTAGAACCCTTAGTTAGGGTTAGGAAGAAGATTAAGGAGAAGAAGAAGAATAAGGGAGGGATTCCTGTGTGGAACTGCCTCGGGCCCTAGCCAGGGGCTCTATCCTTTTATAGAGGAGAAGAGTAATGCCCACGGATACTTGTCCATGAAGAAAACAGGATCCCTTCTCAAAAGGAAACTTTCATTCTTTTTAAACAAGTATAATATTTCTCCTTTAATTAATTCTTGGATTAACTATGATCCTTGAGTATTAAGGAATTTGAAATTATCTCTTTTAGCTTCTTGTTCTTGGCCTTTAATTGATTGGCCACGAAAATAAGTTTTCCTCTTAATAGAAAATATTTCATTTTTATCACTACCTTATAATTCATTAATAAGGTATCACATTATCCTTTTATTTTGCAAATTTAGTATTTTCTCTTTCTTTCCTCTTTATTCGGACTCCTTGGATCCCAAGGAACTCTATTATTTCGAAATACTTTTTATTGGATACTTATTATCCTTCTAGATGCATCATTATGCATTATTTCACATTATCTTGTTTATTTCTCATTTAAATATCTCTTTTTGAGGATTTCTTTTTATTTCTCTTTTATTTCCTCATTGGCATTCCTTTTAATATTAGCAACCTCATGGATACGAAATTTCCCCAAGAAATCTCATTTATGCCTCTTTCCACTCATTTTATCATTATTTTCAATTTATTTCTTAATAAAGAAATACTTAATTAATCTTTTCTTCTCTTATTGCTTTCTTTTTGCAACCTTGGACTCCTTGGTACCCAAGGAACCCAAGAGGATCGAAATCCCCTTTGGATTTGCCTTCTAGAGGTTTCTACATATTTCTTTTCTTAAAAATTCAATTATCCATTTAGTAATTGAATTTCCTTATTATTTGGGCCCAATAGCCAATAAAGCCCAAAACACAATCATCAAGGCTATTGTAAATGAAATCCATTTATTTGAGGCAAATTATATCATTATTTGTTCAAATATCTTTAATATGAGAAATTACATTTCTCACCAAATGAACCCAAAATTTGGGGTTGTAACATAAACCCACAAATCCCTATATACATATATGATATGTAATATGAATGCACTCGATACACGTCACCCTTAAATGAGTTTTGTGGTAGATGTATAGCATGGTTATGGCCAATAAACCATATGTTTGTGTGTGCTTGGTTGTATATGGTTTCTTGCATCTCGGTCTGCGCATCAATTCCCTATCTCCTATTCTTGATGTAACTCGAGATAACTCAAGATTTCTTTCCTACCTTTGCTCCCCCAAAATGTAACTAAGTGTTTCCTTTATCAAATGTAATATAGGATTTTAATTCCTATTATGTCAAAGAACAGTGGACTTTTTAATGACCGGTTTGAGGAGCAAGACGAGCGGGTGGCGACCTGAGGAGATGCACGACGAACAGTGAACCGATCGGATGGAGGTGCCAGTCGATCGACTGGTGGCACCCAAACGACCAACTTGATGATGAGCCAATCAATCATGGAGATGAGTTGATCAAACCCAGAAAGGAAAAGCACAGAGTTCATCTTGTACAAGTTACGTGTGATGTGGACCTAGATGACTGTGATTCCTCTTGGCTTGAGGAATCATATTAGGATGGCCATAATCATTGCTTTTATCATTTCACATGTTTTCTGTGGGATATAGCATGTATATGATACTTACTATATTGTGGTGATTGGATATGTATATGCACCTAGAAAAACCAAATCCCTCATTAAATATTAAAGTTTTATATGCCTTTCAAATGTGACACACGTGAAAAGCTTGATCGGCCAAGTGATGCGATGATTTTGAGTTGCATTTATAGACTTGTTTTACTTGCATTTTATGCTTTTATTGGTCATGTTGGCAGTTAATATTGCATAATTCACTTACTTTAGTCTATGACCCTTCTCAGTGTCAAATTTGCCTTATTTTATTGTTTTGAGTATAAATGATTACAATGATAGGTTTTATCTCATCTTATGTGGTTTTGTTTTGAAATTTTAGGAAAAATGCATATCTACAGCTGTCGATACCATCGACGGCTATCGATACTATCGACACAGCCACAGGCAGCCAGCCACAAGGAGTAGCACAGAGTCAATACCATCGACAGGGAAGTCGATGGTATCGAGTTACCATCAGGTTGCTGACGAGCAGACAGTCGATACGATCGACCCAAAATTCGATACTTTTGACACAAGAAGATTTAGCGACGAAAAAGGGATAAAACTGACGCCTCAGGGTGTCGATACCATCGACCCGCGTCGATGGTATCAAGTCAACATCAGGTGCAATGAAGAGAAGAAAAGAAGACTTGCTGATATCGCGCAGAGTTAATACCATCGACCCGCGTTGATGGTATCAACGCCGTTAGATTAAAGTTTGTTTCAGATTGATCCAAATCTGACGGCTGTGATATTTTTGCAACCTAACTCGGTGATTATACCTAATGACAGCGGCCAAGAGCAGAGGATCATGTCATTAGCCGCTGCACACATTCTGAGATGGTGTGGAGAGAAGAACAGAGCCCAGATGCACACCTCGACGGTTTCGGAAGCCGAAGAAGACGTTTTCCACTGCCGAAAGGCTATAGATCGCGCATTCTACGCCGAGGAACGCTTGGATCTTCTCCGTTCAGGGGTTTCATTACTTATTCACATTTTTCTCCATGTTTCCCCTTTTCTCAAGCATGTTTTGCTCTGAGATGAACATGCAGGGTTAATCCCCTTTATCTTTAGGATCGGGAGTAGCCTGGGGAAGCATTGTATGCCATTTTTATCATAGTAATTCATAATTTATCTCTTAAATCCGTGGTATGACTTCATTTTCTGAATTATATTGTTATGATTAATCACCATAATGATAATCTAATGCCTTTAATTACTTTGAAAGAAGAATTAATGGTTGAAAAGAGATGAAATTCACATTAATTAACAAATCCCTTGAACAAGGTGATGTAAGGTTAATGGTGGAAACCCAGAGGTTGATTCTAATGCACCTAGTTTAGGGTATAGGTTACTACGACGGTGGAACCGGCCTAGACATAGGTAGTGAATGGTACCACGACAGTGGACAATTCTGACTACATGCCACTACTCGGATTGAGAGATGAACCTGAATTATTATATGGAAATTCATACAATGAAAACCCAAAGTGAAACCACAATCCTAAAGATCTCCATTTGAATTGATTAAACTAAACATTTAATCTATTGCTTTGTTTTATTTTCTTTTCTTTTATTTTTAAAAAACAACTCTCATAACCTTTTTATTGGTCTAGCTGATTGCGAGTAGTTAGTAGTAGTGTATCAATAATTTAGTGTCCCTGAGTTCGACTCGGGCCGCACAAGGGCCTATACTACATTGACGCGTGCACTTGCGTTTTATGCACGGTATAATCATGTCAAGTTTTTGGCGCCATTGCCGGGGACACATCAATTGTCAGCACTACAAGTGCTGCAAGCGGCCATTCTAGGCCACACTTTTATTTTATTATTTTAATTATCATTTGAGAAATTCATAGTTTTATCTTTCATATTATTGAAATCGTCTAGCACGATACTAAACTGAAAATATCATCTTGTAGGTACTGGTGCATGGTGAGGACGCATAGTACCAACTACACGTAGCAATCACTAGAGGTTCCATTGTCAGGACCAGACGACGAGGAGAACTATATTCAAGACCAACCAGACGAAATAGATTCAGATTCTGAACCAGAAGCCACGACAGAAGAGCAGACGATATGGGAGAAGATAAAGGCTTCTTCCTCATCCGCTTCAAAGGGGCCAATAAAGAAGTAGGCGATCAACATTCTGACTTATAATATTGATCCTGCTTTAATCAACTTGGTCAAGTAAAATGCATTTCACGGGCTTAAAAATGAAGATCCGATGACGCACATAAGTCAATTCGTGGAGAACTATGATATGATCAAAATAGACAGATTCCCTCAGGAGACGCTTTACCTGAAGCTGTTTCCAAGCTCTCTGGCGGGAAATGCATGAGAATAGTTGCATAATCGATGACGAGTACGTGGAATCATGGAACCACATGGTGGAAGTGTTCTTTGAAAGATTATTTCCACCCGAAAAGACAAATGATATGATCAGAAATATTCATAATTTCATCCAGAAGGTAGGGAGACATACTCTGACACCTGGGAAAGGTTTCATATCATGCTAAGGAGGTGCCCACATCATGGGCTTGACAAGGAGAAGCAGGTTAAAATCTTCTATTTTTCTCTCTTCGAGCATGATAGAAGTAACTTAGACTCCACAGGTTCAGGTTTCTTCCTAAACAACACAGGCACGAGGTGTTGGGAAATTTTGAAGAACATGGCTAAGAAGCAATCTTGGGGTGATAGAGATACCGTAGAGCATGTTCGGGCTGCAGGGGAGTCACATGCCATCAAAGAACTAAATGAGAAGATGGACCTTCTAGCAAAGAAACTGCTTGCAAAAGAAGATGCAGAATGAGATGATGAGGCTCAAGTAAAGTTCATGCACCAGCAGCAGGGGTACAAAAACAACGATTATTCATGGAGGAAAGACAAGAAATTTTCCTGGAAGGATCCAAATAACTTCTTGCAGGACCCTGACGCAAAACCCCAACCGGTGGCGGAGGATAAGAGCACTGAGTTACTCAACCAAGTGATCAAGCAAAATCAAGAACTAATGAGCACGTTTGGTCAACAGATCAAGCAACAAGGGGAATTCATGAACCAATTTGGGTAGACCCTACAAAGCCATGGGGCTCAGATGAGGACGATAGAGACATCCTTGGCACAGATATCAGCTGAGATAGCAAATCTGAAGAAGTCGGCGCAACAAGGTTTTTCGGGTAATACAAACATTCCAGGAGGAAACCAATAGGCTAAGGCAATCTTACTAAGGAGTGGTAAGAAGATTTTAAACCCCAGGGCCGATGAACCAAACATACACCAACCAGAAAACACAGGTGAGGCCACTGAGGAGGTTCAAATTCCAATCACCGATCCGGTAGAGGATGTAGTGGAGAAAGTCACATCCGAATCATTTGTTGAGGAGGAGACACAGAAGAGGATGTCATATGTGCCACCACATCAAAGTGCATAGACTGTCCCGATCCCATACCCCAATAGCGTGAAAGCTAAGAAAGTGGATGCTCAATTCAAGAAGTTTCTAGATAGCTTTAGAAAGTTGTCGGTCAACATTCCTCTTTTAGAAGCAATCAAATAGATACCCTCCTACGGGAAATTTTTGAAAGACATCATCACAAAGAAAAGGAAAATCCCTGATACAGAGGTTGTGGTTCTCAAGGAGCAGGTGATAGCCTTCATCATGGGCACATTACCACCTAAAAGGCCAGATCCGGGCTGCTTCAATATTTCATGTTACATTGGTAAGGTGAAATTCAGTGAAACACTATGTGATTCCGGGGCAAGCATAAATCTGATGCCTCTCTCTACGTTCCAGAAATTGGCATTGAAAGAATCAAGGCCGAGCAATATGACAATACAGTTGGCAGATAATTCTGTGGTAAAACTGTATGGTATTTGCGTAGATGTGTTGGTGAAAGTTGACCAGTTTGTATTTCCAGCAGACTTTGTTGTAATGGAAATGCAAGATGAATATGGTAATGAACTACTCCTTGGACGACCCTTCCAAGCCACTGCTGACATGATACTTGAGATGGGGAGAGGTCGTTTGACCTTGGGTATCACCAATGATCGGTTTGAAATGGTCATGCCATCAAGCACTATGCAATCTAAAGTAAAGGAGCAATGCCGCATGATGAGGCACTTTGATCAGAATATTTCTATTTGTCTAGGGAAGCCATTTCTAGACATGGCTCATGTAATGACTAAAGTAGAAAAAGGGACACTGGCTATAGACATCATGGAGCAGACCAAGGTTGTGTCTCTTAGCAAGGCTGTGGGTTTTCCCAATGATGAAGAGGAGGACATTCTGCCTTCTACTGAAGATGAGGCCATAGTAAGTTCTATCTTTAATGCATATCCAGAACTGCCTCTTGAAGCCTGCCTGGTTAACATAACACATGATTGGATGAGAAGCAAGTCACTTCAAGAGTGTTCCAAGATGCTTCAGGTGATGTCGTGTTTCTACGCTAGGTACTATGAAGACCTTGGAGAACTCCCACCACTGCTTCAGTCATCCTTAATCAGCCCGCCAAAATTAGAATTGAAGCCATTTCCACCGCATTTGAAATATGCATTTCTTGCTGAAGGTGAAAAGCTGCCAGTGATTATTTCATCATATCTAAGTGCCGAAGAGGAGGATCAACTATTGATCGTGCTGAAGAACCACCGAGGTGCATTTGGATGGTCGGTAGTAGACATCAAGGGGATTTCCCCTACTTTGTGCCAGCACAAGATCCGGCTCGAGGAATGAGCCAAACCGGTAATTCAGCCACAATGCCGACTAAATCCTAGCATGATGGAGGTCGTCAAGAAGGAGGTGGTCAAGCTCCTTTCTACATGTATCATCTATGCCATATCCGACTCGACGTGGGTGAGTCCTACACAGGTAGTCCCTAAAAAGGGGGGAATTACTATTACACATAACTTGTTGAATGAGCCAGTCACGACCCGTCTGGTAACTGGGTGACGTGTATATATAGACTACTGTAGATTGAATGCTGCTACGCTTAAGGATCATTTTCCTCTCCCATTCATTGATCAAAATTTAGAGCGATTGACAGGTCGATCTCATTTTTGTTTTCTCGATGGTTATTCGGGCTACAATCAGATTTCCATTGATCCTAAGGACCAAGAGAAGTCCACCTTCACTTGTCCTTATGGAACCTTTGCATACCGCCGTATGCCCTTCGGTTTGTGTAACGCACCGGCAACCTTTCAGCGTTGCATGCTTTCCATTTTCTTTGATATGGTTGAACGTTGTTTGGGAGTCTTTATGGATGATTTCTCCGTCTATGGTGCGTCTTTCGACGAATGTTTATACAATTTGGACAAAGTTTTGCAACGATGTGAGGACACACATTTGGTTCTCAATTGGGAAAAATGTCATATGATGGTTAGAGAGGGGATCATGCTTGGACATAAAGTGTCTAGCAAGGGGTTGGAGGTAGATCCAGTGAAGATTGAAGTTATTTCCAAATTGCCCCTACCGAATTCAGTAAAAGGGGTAAGGAGTTTTCTAGGTCACGTTGGGTTTTATCGCCGATTTATAAAAGATTTCTCAAAAATCGCCAAACCATTATCTGAGTTGCTGGAGAAGGATGTTGTGTTTGATTTTAACGAAAAGTGTTTAAATGCGTTTAATGTGCTCAAAGAAAAATTGATTTCTGCACCGGTTGTGCAAACACCAGATTGGACAAAGTCGTTCGAACTGATGTGTGATGCATCGAATTTCACAGTGCGGGCAGTTTTGGGACAACATGTGGACAATAAACCCGCTGTGATTTTCTATGCATCCAAAACCTTAAATGAAGCACAACTGAATTACATGACAACCAAAAAAGAACTTCTCGCCGTTGTTTTTTCTTTTGAAAAATTGCGGCAATATCTTGTATGATCTAAAGTCGTGGTATGGACGGACCACGCCGCCATTAAGTACTTGATGGAGAAAAAGGATGCCAAACCTAGACTGATTAGGTGGATCCTACTATTACAAGAATTTGACATTGAAATCAAAGATAAGGTGGGAATAGAAAATGTGGTTGCGGACCACTTGTCTAGGTTGGAATGGGTAGATGAGAAGGACGTGCATATACCCATTACCGAGATGTTTCCTGATGAACAACTTCTATTTGTGAAATCGAAAGATCCTTGGTTTTCTTACATTGTTAATTATCTTGCCTGCAAAATTATCCCGGATGATTGGACATACCAAGAGAAAAAGAAAATTTTCCATTCTTTGCGTTATTATTTCTGGGACCCTATTCTGTTGAAGCAGTGCAGGGATGGTGTGTTGCGCAGGTGTGTACCGGATGTGGAATATGAAAGTATCCTTTGTCATTTCCATACTCTACCGACGGGTGGCCACCATGCTAGTTCTTGAACACATGATTATGTGCAGCAATGCGATTCCTGCCAACGAGCAGATAACATTTCAAAAAGACAGGAGATGCCCCTCAATGTATTTCAAGAGGTCGAGGTGTTCGATCTGTGGGGTATTGATTTTATGGGACCCTTTTTGTCCTCCAATTCTAACTTGTACATTCTATTAGTTGTTGACTATGTATCGAAGTGGGTAGAGGCAATAGCCACTAGGACTAATGATGCTGTCGTAGTGTGCAGGTTTGTCAAAGAATACATTTTCTGCAGGTTTGGTGTACCAAGAATGATTATTAGTGATGGAGGTACACATTTCCGGAATCAGAAGTTCGCGGTATTTTTGAAAAAGTACGGGGTAAAGCACAACATTGGTACCCCATACCACCCGCAGACAAAGGGGCAAGTGGAAGTCTCCAATAGGGAAATTAAGAAGATCTTGGAGCACACTATGGCTTCGACGAGAAAAAAGTGGAGCACCTTGCTGCCAGACTCTTTGTGGGCATACAGGACGGCGTTTAAGACACCTATAGGCACTACGCCTTTTACGTTGGCTTACGGTCGGGCGTACCATTTGTCGGTGGAGTTGGAGCATAAGGCGCACTGGGCGCTGAGGAAGTTGAATTGGAGCTATAACGAAGTCGGAAAGAAACATATGCTACAGCTAAATGAACTTGACGAGCTGGGGATGAATGCATATGAAAGCTCGTGGATCTACAAGGAGCGAACAAAGCTGATTCACGATCGACATATTCAGATGTGTGTCTTCAAGAAGGGAGATCGTGTACTCTTGTTCAACTCCAGGTTGAAGATGCATCTCGAGAAATTGAAATCCCGATGGAGTGGACCTTTCACCGTAGAGGAGGTCAGGGCACATGGCGCAATCATGGTGCGTTATGGCGAGACAACATTCTTGGTTAATGGGGAACGATTGAAGTTGAATTTCGGTGAGGATTACACAACGAAAGTGAGTGAGGTCAAACTCATTGCGCTTTCGGATGCATGAGGAGCTTGATTTTGTCTAGCCTAAGACGTTAAATAAGGGCGCTTGTTGGGAGGCAACCCAACCATTGGTAGTTTTGCTTAGTTTCTTTCACATTTGTAAGTTAGTTTGATTTGATAGTATTTTTTTTAGTGTAAACAAGATACCTTGATCGTTTGTTTAATGTGCAGGACTGAGGCAGGGTCGATACCATCGACCCTTGTGTCGATGGTATCGACAGGGGTACAATAGGTGGCTGTAGAAATTTTTCTGAGTCGATACTATCGACGGTCTCATCGATGGCATCGACCTGCCATCAGGTTGCTCGCCAAAATAGAGTCGATAGTATCAACTTGGCTGTCGATACTAGTGATATCTCTGGAGATATTCAGACAAATTTGTCTCAATGAAGTCGATACCATCGACGGGCCTATCGATGGTATCAACCCAGTTACAGGCAGGAAGCGGCGGACGGGCCTCGCGAGGGTGTTTTCCCTAAGCAGAGTCGATACTATCAACTTGTGTTGATTGTATCGACGCGACATGTCACTGATCCGTGAGAGGAAATCAACGACGATCGCTGCATCAAGAGAGTTAATCTGTGGGATGGTTCAATACCATCGACCCTTGTCGATGGTATCGACGCTTCATCGATCTAGGTCCCCACATCAGGCTATCAACAACCGTCAATACTAGAGGAAGACTGGATTGCGCTACATGAGTCGATACCATCGACTCACGTCGATGGTATCGACGGGTGCACAACAACGACAACCGTGTTTATAAAAGGGAGATGTTGTTGTCAACTTGATTCACACCTTCAAGGACTACTTCATCCACTTGCACCGTGCATCTTGTTGTGCAATCGGAGCCCGACTACGAGCATCCAAGGAGTGAGTTCTTCCTTGAGCCTTCACCAAGCAGAGATTGTCTTCTCCGATCTTCACCAAGCTCCGTCTTTTATTCCTTCTTTCTCGACTATGGTGCGTACAGTCGGTGCATCCTCTTCGCGGGCAAATCCTATGGAGATCCCCGAGTTCATTCCTCCACCCACTGCATCTATTCTGTGCCCGCAGATCGTCCATCCTTCCGCGGAGGTCCGGATTGTCTACGAAGAACTTATGAAGAGAAAGATCGAGCCCATGCGCTATGTTCATCGGACAACGGTCTGTGATCTGGGGTTCGAGGCCAATCTTGCCTACGTTCTCAAGGGGCAGGCAAGGCATACGGGCAGGAGGCCCGATGAGATGGAATTCCATGCCGAAGGCCAACCATTCTTTGGTGAATGGCCGACATACAAGGAGCTAGTGGCGGAGTTCATGGCGTCACTGGACATATGCGTCGTACCAAATGACGTTATCGCCACTGATTGGGAATGGATCAAGGGCCACGTTTCTTTTCGGCTTTACAACAATGATTACACTCTCACCCTCAGATAGTTCAATTCTATCTACAATTGGAATCATGGGAGAGACCAGTACCGGAGGCCAGACAACCAGACAGACTATGATGCTATTTTTGTTGAGCTAGTGACTGTGCCTCCTGACAAATCTGTGAGCTACCACAATGCTGTAGTAGCGGATTTCGAGCATTCATTTGTGCGGGTTCTTCACCGCATGCTCTGCACCACATTGTCGACCTGTCTCCTAGTAAGTTCCAAGAGACGGATTTGTGTTTCCTGCACAAATTGTTGAAGCGCGAAGAATGTAATTGGGGCGCATTTTTCTTGACGCGCGTGTTGGCTGTAAAGAGGAGTACGCGGAAGGCTCTGATCCATTTTGGAGGGCTCATCACACCGTTGGCCCACTATCTTGGGTTAAATCTCTCCCAACTTACACCGCTCTCCAACAGGAGCAAGGTAAACCTGCAACATCTACACCGCTCCCACCTCATCCTGCTTCGTGATGGCTTGACATATGCACACTGCCATCTCAATCAAGCATATCAAGAGTGTTCACTTCCAGACCCCGTCTTCCACATTGAAGGGGCTCAACATTTCTGATGGCCTGTCATTGCCATTGACGATTCTGATGAAGACACTGGTGATGATGTCAACAGTGACGAAGGTGACGAGCTCGAAGAGGAAGAGGAGGCTTTCACTCCTCTTTGGGCATGAGTAGCACCCCGAAAGCGTCCCTACATGCATCTGGGTGCATCTTCATCTTCACAGACTCCGCCACCTCATCCCTCTCATCAAGGAGAGGATGCCTACTCCATGTAGGGGATGTATACAATGTTGCAAGAGATTTAGCACACCCAACTATAGCACACAGCTTCATATGTCGGTATTCAGGATACAACGAACTGGTTGTTAGATAATTTGAGGGCTATTTTCGAGAATGAGCGCCTCCTCCTCGACAACCAACAACACATCCATGACAGGTTGCATAGGATGGAGATGCAGCAGCAGCCCTTCTACGATCATTACTGGAACCAGAATTATTTTGCGGGGTATCCACAACCTCCACCAATGCCCTAGTACGATCCGAGCTTTCAGGGGTAGTACCCATCTTGGGACCCCACGGCTCCGCAGTACCCACCTCCTTCAGAAGAATGATCGGTATCTCTATTCCACCTTTTAAGGTTGTTTTTGACTATGGGGCCATAGTCGAATTCAAGCTTAGGGGGGGAGTTGGAACAACTCTATCCTTTAGTTTTCTCAGTTTTGAGTTTTTATTGTTTTGTCTTTTGTCATTTGTTTTTCTTAGTTTTTAGTTTGTTTGTAGCATACACACTCTATCTAGTGTAATTGTGGATGGCTTAAGTCATGTGTCATCTCATTGCTTGTACATGGGAATCAAGGGAAAAATTTAAAAAAATTTAGTGTTTTGCAAGTTTGTGTTGTTCAACGTTGAGCACATAACTTAAGGAAATAATTGGGTTCGTCAACTGTAAAACAGGAAAATCACTACTGTACATTCCTATGGTTCATGCAAAGTGGATGGAACTAGTTGTTTGAGCCTAAACTGATCAAATGATAATGAGACATTAATTTGAAATAAGAGAGAGAAACCTCTTAATTACCACACAGGTCAGTAAGGAGGGACACATAATAATTTTCAAAGGTTCAGTCAATTAGTCTTGTGATCTATCCACCCCATTGTTTTCTTACTCCACCTTAAGAACTGGAAGTTCATTATGGTTTTAATCTATTTGATTGCATCTCATGTAGGTAGGTTTTGCATTGCAACTACTTTCATATATTTTGCATGAAAATAAAAAAAATTAGACTAGTTATACATGCACATTATCCTTAAGTGCATGTCATTTATTTGCATAACTATCATGTTGTAGCTGCATGTCATTTTGTGCATAGAGTACATCATGCATCTTATATCTTCTGAACATTAAGGGTGATTAACTTGTTCCATATCTTCTGAATGCTTCAAATGTATAAGTTATGCAGCTTGAAGAAAAACAATAAGAGAAAGAAAAAAAATTGAAAAAAAGAGAAAAAAAGAAGAAGTAGTGAGAAGCAAGTAGAATGAGAGGGATAAAGGAACATAGTCTCACCTGCATCTTAAGAAGAATAAGGAGCAAGTATAATGAGAGGGAGAAAGGAACATAGTCTCACCTGCATCTTAAGAAGAATAAGGACATGATGTAGTTCTCCTAGATATTCCATCTCACCTTGAGACGGGATGATAGCGCATGCATCATTCCACCCAAATGTAGGCATTAGGGCATTTTCATTTGCATATGCATCATTTAAGTCATTTTTGCTTTGTGCATGTTAAAACTGTATAATGCTTCCATTTCTTCCACTAGCCACCCATTTCGTCCACCTGTTGCTCGAATTGGTAGGCAACTGTGATTTTCTCCTCACTCGTTAATACCAGGAGAGCTGCTTCCATGTAGATGGTAGTTAGGGCGAGCAACGTAGATAGGATATCACAAGATGCACCGAGTCTGAACTGGAGAATTTTATTATGTTAACTGCCTTATAAGATAGTGTTCATCAATTTTGAGGTAGACACCTTTTATGGATGATTACTGTCGTCTTTAGGGTAATTATCATTTCGTGGTTAGTGAGGTCCAGAATGTGAATGTCTGGCGGGGATCACATGGTGATGTTTGTTGTGATAATCTGTTCTTTAGTTAACCCTCGCAATTCTATTCTAAAGTTTAGCTGCTCGAGGACGAGCAATGTTCAATCTTAGGGGAGTTTGATGCGATGATTTTGAGTAGCATTTATAGACTTGTTTTACTTGCGTTTTATGCATTTATTGGTCATGTTAGCGGTTAATATTGCATAATTCACTTACTTTTTTCTATGACCCTTCTCAGTGTAAAATTTCCCTTATTTTATTGTTTTGAGTATAAATGATTATAATTATAGGTTTTATCTCGGCTTATGTGGTATTGTTTTGAAATTTTAGGAAAAATGCATATCTGCAATTGTCGATACCATCGACGGCTGTCGATACTATTGACACAGCCACATGCAACCAACCACAAGGAGCAGCACAGAGTTGTTACCATCAACAGGGAAGTCAATGGTATTGAGTTACCATCAGGTTGCTGGTGAGCAGACAGTCGATACTATTGACCCAAAAGTCGATACTATCGACACAAGAAGATTCAGCGATGGAAAAGGGATAAAACCGACGCCTCAGGGTCTCAATACCATCGACCCGCGTCGATGGTATCGAGTCAACATCTGGTGCAATGAAGAGAAGAAAAGAAGACTTGCCGATATCACGCAGAGTCGATACCATCGACCCACGTCGATGGTATCGACACCGTCAGATTAAAGTTTGTTTCAGATCGATCTAAATCCGACGACTGTGATATTTTTGCAACCTAACTCGGTGATTATACCTAATGACGGACACCAAGAGAAGAGGATCACGTCATTAGCCACTGCACACATCCCGAGAAGGTGTGGAGAGAAGAACGGAGCCTAAAAGCACACCCTGACCATTTCAGAAGCCGAAGAAGACGTTTTCCACCGCCCAAAGGCTGTAGATCATGCATTCTACGTCGAGGAACGCTTGGATCTTCTCCGTTTAGAGGTTTCATTACTTGTTCACATTTTTCTCCATGTTTCCCCTTTTCTCAACCATGTTTTGCTCTGAGATGAACATGCAGGGCTAATCCCCCTTATCTTTAGGATTGGGAGTAGCCCGGGGAAGCATTGTATGACATTTTTATCATAGTAATTCATAATTTATCTCTTAAATCCATGGTATCACTTTGTTTTCTCAATTATATTGTTATGCTTGATCACCATAATGATAATCTAATGCCTTTAATTACTTTGAAAGAAGAATTAACGGTTGAAAAGTGACGAAATTCACATTAATTAATAAATCCCTTGAACAAGGTGATGTAAGGTTAATGGTGGAAACCCAGAGGTCGATTCTAATGCACCTAGTTTAGGGTATAGGTTACTATGACGGTGGAACCGACCTAGACATAGTTAGTGAATTGTACCACGACAGTGGACAATTCTGACTACAGGCCACTACCTGGATTGAGAGATGAACCTAAATTATTATATGGAAATTCATACAATGAAAACCCGCGGTGAAACCTCAATCCTAAAGATCTCCATTTGAATTGATTAAAAGAAATAGTTAATCGATTGCTTTGTTTTATTTTCTTTTCTTTTATTTTTAAAAAACAACTCTCATAACCTTTTTATTGGTCTAGCTGATTGCGAGTACTTAGTAGTAGTCTACCGATAATTTAGTGTCCCTGAGTTCGACTCGGGCCTCACAAGGGCCTATACTACATTGACGCGTGCACTTGCATTTTACAGACGGTATAATCGTGTCATCAAGTATGGGAACGCCCTAGCGTGGTGCACTGTCTGTCGGGTTTTAGGGGAGGCAGAGAAGGAAGCGAAAACAAAAATTTTCTCCCCAAACCCGGAACAAGGAAACACATCAACGTCTATATAATAGGAAAGGATGGTTTGTGGAATCATACCTTGTCCCGAGGCTTGCTCGGCAACAATACCTCACACTATGCGCAGTCTTCAACTCCGGTCTTGGACAGCATCTGTGCAGCTCCTGGTCGCACTGGGACTGAGGAATCCTCCTCCTACCAGACTGTCGGATGATAGTTGTCCTCCTGAGCGGCAGAAACCTCCCGCCTCTGAAGTAGTCCACACGGACCACCTAGAACTCCACAAGCCTTGTCCCACAAGGAATTGGAAGGAGTCGCACCCTCCTGTTGACGTACTAGTTGCCAACACACTCTCCTGCCTCCAGTTGCAATTGTAGTTGTCCTTCCCTTGCTGCACCTCCCTTTGCGAGAAGCACTTGCTCGGGCTCTCTCTCGATTACCAAAAGCAGAGAGAATGACAACTTTGTAGAGCAACTGGTTGCACTGAGTTGTACCTGGAGACGCCCCCAATACCCCTATATATAGGAGGGTCATGGGATAGGGTTCTCCATCCCGGGCAATGTGGGACTAAAAGTAAGAGTAGAAGGGTTCGAGATTTTCCACAAAAAGCAAACAACTCGCAGCCTTAACCGATCGGTTCACAAGTGAACCGGTCGGTTGGGGACCTGAACCGGTCGGTTGACACCTCAACCGATCGGTTGGGACCCTTAAACTAGTCGGTTCACAAGTGAATCGGTTGGTTGGTGGTCCTGGTCGGTTCCCGATTGACTTTCCTTCTTTTGTTTCTAATTGGTATCGAATACCAATCCTTGTTCCAATCAAATTGGGCAAGTGAAATGTAAGGAAAATTCTCACCAATCCTACTTTCCCAAGTTGCTCGGTTGCACCAGTTGAATCGATCCTTTCAACACTTGAAGTAATCGGTTCACCCTGGACTTGAGCCGATCGGATCAACACTTGAGCCTACCAATTCAGCAACCTCAGCCGACCGGTTCAACACTTGAGCCGATCGGTTTGGAGTGCAGGTTGTGCAGAATCAGTCAATTGTGATTTCAATCAATCTGATACTCCAATCAACGCGTACAACACCTTGAACATAATGATATTGAGCCATCGATTAATTGAGTGTTTAATTGAACTACTAAACTCCTTTAGTAATCAATCTAAACATTGCTTGTGGACAAAAACTCCTCTTCCAGTTTAAATCCTATGTGTGACCCTACAGGTCCATTTCATGTTGGCAGTGAAAGTCCATAACACTTATGACTTCACAAGAAAAGAGTGGTGCCTAGTCACACATCAGTTCTACCCAAGTGAAAGTAGAAAGTTGGAGAACAACTTTCATCCTACAATCCTTGAATGGTGTTACAGTGAATGTATAATTCCTTTGTCACTGATATCCCGAATGAACTCGAGGCATGGAACAGTCATCCTATCAACGTTCATTCATTTTCTTGATCTCAGAGTAGATTGGAAGAGATATGTATGACATCAATATCACATACTGATTCACACATGCGGGCACGCCTTTCTGAATCCTACTCATCAAGTGGAAATGGATATCAAACTCCCTCAGGAGGGACAAATCCCATATCTATCACTCACCCCTAAAAAGCCCCATGTGTCAAAGCCACCCAATCATCACCTTTATAACAACCCATGTTTCAGGACTGCGTTTGATGATGTCAAAGTGTGCCCAACGAGATGTGTTGAGTGTAGTGATTTTAGGTCTAAGAATCACATTCACCACCATCACTGTGAGTATTAAATGTGACTACCATGTCATGGTTCCATGTGTCAAACTCACGGTGGGTCTGTCCGGTATACTTGTTCTCTAACAAGTACCTATGTGTTTGGTTTGATATCTCTATATCATGATTAATGAGATTATGTCATCAACCAACACCACAATCTAGTCTTGTGTGTCATTGTTGTCTATCTACCTTCCACAATGACATCTGACTAGGGACATAATAAGAATGTACAAACTCTTAGCATCCGCATGATCTCATCGTTCAGGTCATGAACCTAAAGGCATACGTCATTGAGTATTGTCATTCTCTAGACATTCAATCTATTCTATCACTATCTCATATGACTGAACTAGAAAGAATTGGAAGCTTGCCGTTGTGGTTTATCAAATCAATCTTGATGTATCCCACCAATCATCCCATGATTGGCTCTCAGGGCATCCATACCAACAAACTCCCACTTGCACTGCGAGCCAATCACCATTGAATCGTATTCATAGTGATCTTCAAACATGTCCCAAATGTTACTGTGCTCTTGTGCCAACATAGTGAGTAATGACAACACCTTGCCAAAGTCAGTATAAATTGCATGTCTCTCATCTCTTCGTTGTACGTCACACATATGAGATGGAGTTTCCATAATATGCAATCTAGTATTCATTTGCTAACCTTTAGCCACATTGCATGATCAAGGATTCCATACTTGTCATCAATGAGTGGAATATCTATAAGTTCATCTCATGAACTTTTAGATCCATATAGTATCTACCGATGTTCTCTAACACATAGATACTCGACATTTCCTTTAAAATGGTTTTATTGGAACATTTCCAATTATCGACAAACTTTCACTTTTATATATCTTATATATGTTTTGCGATTAATTTTCTGTCTTTTCGGAAGTTTGCATCAATGAAACTCTTTACATCGAACTCTTCCTTATCTCCATAGAACTAGTACTTCACAAGTACTTATCAAGTTCTCATGGTATTCCAGTAACCCTTACTGGAAGAAGATAGACATCCACTCGTCATGTCCCACATACGAGTTATCAGGATGAGCATATCATATTGTCATGTCGTACATACAAGATGATGAATGCATTTTGTTCTTGCCATGCAAGATAATGGGATGATTACATACATGATAGATCCATATCTATTCTTAGTGTTCACATTCTTCATAAGAATTGGTCACTTGGCCTTGGGAAACTAACTCCATGTAGCATGGGCAAGTTTTCTCCCACTTAATCTGTGCACACTGAACACTTCAGTACAGATTGCCAATGTATGCTCTCTCTTTATCAGGTCAAGAGATTTTCAAGAACTATCTCTATAGATCTCTATTCTTATCACATAGGAAACATCTCTATCTTCCTTAAAGATAATTTCCACTTTTGGATTTCCATTTTAGAACATTTCCATTTCACATCAACATGTGAAATGTGAATACGCTCCCACTAAATCACATATCCCTTCTTTATCTTTGACATATCAGTCAAACTCTTTGACTATATCATCAAAGTAAAGATCCAATTCTTGAGTTTCTTATACTGAATCAATCACATTGATTAGTCTATTGTAACATATAGACTTCATTTACATTAGTGGATTCATAAACCTTATAGGTTGTGTCACGTACACATCCTTGTTTTATTCCTCACAGGAATGCGGTTTTAGTATCCATATTCCAAATGTCTTAGTCATTAAGTTGCAATCAACAAGCATCATCCTTCTCAAAATGTTATCCATGTGTCTTAACACTTAAGACTCATTTTCACTTATGGATTTCATCCAATGAGTGTTACCATCAAGGTCATGCCTTATGGTTGACATGGATGTCATTTAGGATGTCATGGTCATAAACCATATCTCAAAATTCGGTCCCTCATATTCATCTAGATAGTTGACTCATCACATGAACAACTTATCACATTGATAATTGAGGTGTATCTGTTAAGGATATAATAACTCACAACCCTTGTGATTCTTAATTTCTTTTATTAGAGTGGGGTATTCTTTTATTAAGAAGAATTCAGTTACTCGATAATCATTCTCTAACTCCTTAGAGTATGATTCCTTCTTGATTTAGACATCACCATGCCTTAATCATGAGTTCGCTATGATACACTATCATAATCACTCACAAGGATCTCAAACATTTGGTCCAAGTATTTCATTCATTGATCTCATCAAGAATTAACACTTTACCAAATTTTCACTTCATCTATGATAATCTTGAACACTTCAAGATGTTCATATTGGTATTTCTCTAAACACCATTAGAAGTATTAGCATCTATTCCAATATGTATGTAAATACATCACATGTATTTTAACTAATAGGATAATCATTCTCCCACTACCTTTAGTGAAGATTGATTAATCATGTCCAAGATATTCATGTCTTTTAATGGTTCTCTAACCAAAAGAGTCTAGATTTATCCATCATATGGAAACTAGAAATGAATTTCTCATTATTGATGCTAATTTGATTGTTTGAGTTATCTATAACCTTTAGGTATCATTTTATCTTATGCATATCAAATAACACAAGATAAATAAGGCCTTGCCACAAAGATCATATCTTTAAGATTGAAAACTCAACTTTATTAATTGCCATCATTGTCATACAATATGCAAAAATAAAGTGTTTCTATCTATTGGAAAAATGAAGTAGCAGTTCATAACTGTATTACATGCCTTATAGGCTGAAAATAAACTAAAGTACTCCTATCTATGGTGGAAACACTTGCCCCAATTATGAGTGCTTTACATTTTACATCTTGGTATCATATACCTCAAAAGTGTTACAAGTTTACTTTCATGACACCTTTAAGTAGAGACATCAGTCGCCTCCTTCTTTTGTTCTTCCAGATAGAGAGGACAATTCCTTTTCCAATGTCCTGGCTTTTGACAATGGTGGCAATTTTCTTTCTTGGTCACGCCTCCCTTGGCCTTGAGAGCTGAAGACGGCTTGGACTCCTGGCTAGCATTAAAACCTTTCTTAGCTTTGCCCTTGCCCTTGCACTTGGACTTGCCTTTCTTGCTCGTGATCACCATCACAGCCTTAGGCTTGTCCTTCTTCATTTGTATCTCGGCTGTCCTCGACATGCCCAACAACTGTGACAGTGGCCTATCAAAGTTGTTCATGTTGTAGTTCATCACAAACTGACTGTATGATTCTGGCAACGATTGCAGTATCACGTCAGTAGCCAAATCTTGGCTCAGTGGAAATCCCAGTCTCTACAGGTTCTCCACATACCCAATCATCTTGAGTGTGTGAGGACCAACTGGATCTCCTTCTGTCAGGACGCACTTGAACAATGCCCTAGAAACATTGTATCTCTCTTGCCGTGCCTGATCTTCATACATGTTCCTAAGATGTTGAATCATCTCAATGACACCCATGTTCTCATGCTGTCTCTGCAACTCATGGTTCATGGAACACAACATCAAGCACTTTGCATCAATGGCATCATCAAAATGCTTCTTGTAAGCATCTCTTTCTGCCTGTGGTGCATTAGGAGCGGGTTCCTTTGGAATTGGAGTATCCAAGACATAGAGCTTTCGCCCTTGAGTGAGAAAAATTCTCAATGTCCGATACCAGTCATGGAAGTTCGTCCCATTTAGCTTGTCCTTGTCAAGGACCGATCGCAAAGAAAAGTTGTTGTTGTTTGTTGCCATTTGAACTACAAAAGGAAATATACAATTTTAGTCCAAAAAAACTCATTTTTGACTTGTTTGATTGATTTGAAATTGACGATATAATTAGGCCTTTAATTGATTATCGCTCCCACTATTTTACTTCAAATTGATAGCCCTCACCATCAATTCGGAAGATTGCAGCGTACAACCTTCTAGTGGGCAAGATCCTGAAATCCTCTAAGTCATGAGTCAGCTTTGGCTGATCACCCACAACTTAGATCTCCCAGGTAGGCAACCCTTGCCAATTGCATCATATGCAACTCTTGTTGAATGAACATGCACAACACCTTGCCATGAACATTCCTTGCCTCTGGGCTTAGACGCTCTAAGAATCACCAGTAAAGTCTAACCCAAAAGCTGACACGGTAGAACATGCACCCTGCTTTGGCAGAACCTACATGTCTACCCTTCACACTTCCACAAGATAGACGGCGCACCACGCTTTGGCGTAACCTACGCTTGGTCGATCGAGTTTTTCATGTGTGCCGCTAATGGAAGGCATATAAGACTTAATATTTTAATGAGGGATTTGGTTTTTATATACATGTACATATCCAATCACCACAATACATAGTACGTATCATATACATGCTATATCCAACAAAAAACATGCACAAATGATAAAAGAGATGATTATGGCCATCCTAATGTGATTCCTTGAGCCAAGAGGAATCACGGTCATCTAGGTCTACATCACATGCAACCTGTATAAGATGAACTTTGTTCTTTGCCTTCGGAGAAGATCAATTCATCACATGAACGACTTGCTCAGTCCATCCCGGTCGTCTGGGTGCCACCAACCGATCGGTTGGCTCCTCCAACTGATCGGTTCGCTTGGTCATCGTGCATCTCATCATGGCCGCCACCCGCTCGTCTCGCTCCTCGAACCGGTCATCAACCGATCGGTTCACTCCTTGAACCGATCATCTGGAATGTCAACCGATCGGTTCACGCCTTGAACCGATCGTCTCAGCTGTCGTCTGGATGTCCACCTTCTTTGACATAACAGGAAATAAAATCTATCCTAATTTTACATTACTTAAAAGGGAAAACCTCGAGTTACATTCGGGGGGAGCAAAGGTAGGAAAGAATCTCGAATTATTTTGAGTTACATCAGGAATAGGAGAGGGAAGATCGGTCCGCAGACTAAGATGCAAGCAACCACACACAACCAATCACAGATAGGGTTTATGGGCCATAACCACACTATACATCCACACAAAACTCGTTTAAGGGCGACGTGTATCGAGTGCAATAATAATACATATCATATATGGAATTGGGATTTGTGGATTTAGGATTGAACATGCATAAATCCAATTTTATTCGCATCGTATGCAATAAATAAAGGCGGCAAACCAAAATCGATCATATCGATATTCCTAAAATATAGAATAGTTGACGTGGCTTTGATACCACTGTTGGGTTTTAGGGGAGGCAGAGAAGGCAGCGGAAACAAAAATTTTCTCCCCAAACCCGGAATAAGGAAACGCATCAACGTCTATATAATAGGAAAGGATGGTTTGTGGAATCATACCTTGTCCCGAGGCTTGCTCGGCAACAATACCTCACGCTATGCGCGATCTTCAACTCTAGTCTTGGATGGCATCTGTGCAGCTCTTGGTCGCACCAGGACTGACGACTCCTCCTACCGGACTGTCGGATGACAGTTGTCCTCCTGAGCGGTAGAAACCTCCCGCCTCAGAAGTAGTCCACACGGACCACCTAGAACTCCACACTCCTTGTCCCACAAGGAAGTGGAAGGAGTCACACCCTCATGTTGACATACTAGTCATCAACACACTCTCCTGCCTCCAGTTGCAACTACAGTTGTCCTTCCCTTACTGCACCTCCCTTTACAGGAAGCACTTGCTCAGGCTCTCTCTCGGTTACCAAAACCAGAGAGAAAGACAACTTTGTAGAGCAACTGGTTGCACTGAGTTGTACCTGGAGAAGCCCCCAATACCCCTATATATATAGGAGGGTCATGGGACAAGGTTCTCCATCTCGGGCAATGCGGGATTAAAAGCAAGAGTAGAAGGGTTCGAGATTTTCCACAAAAGCAACCAACTCACAGCCTGAACCGATCGGTTCACAAGTGAACCGGTCAGTTGATACCTCAATAGATCGGTTGGGACCATTGAACCGGTCAGTTCACAAGTGAACCGGTCGGTTGGTGGTCCTGGTCGGTTCCCGATTGACTTTCCTTCTTTTGTTTCTAATTGGTATCAAATACCAATCCTTATTCCAATCAAATTGGGCAAGTGAAACATAAGGAAAATTCTCACCAATCCTACTTTCCCAAGCTGCTCGGTTGCACCAGTTGAATCGATCGTTTCAACACTTGAAGTAATCGGTTCACTCTGGACTTGAGCCGATCAGCTCAACACTTGAGCCGACCAGTTCAACAACCTCAGCCGACCGGTTCAACACTTGAGCCGATCGGTTGGGAGTGTAGATTGTGCAGAATCAGTCAATTGCGATTTCAATCAATCCGATACTCCAATCAACGCATCCAACACCTTGAACATAATGATATTGAGCTATCGATTAATTGAGTGTTTAATTGAACTACTAAACTCCTTTAGTAATCAATCTAAACATTGCTTGTGGACAAAAACTCCTCTTCCAAGTTAAATCCTATGTGTGTGACCCTACAGGTCCATTTCACGTTATCAGTGAAAGTCCATAACACTTATGACTTCACAAGCAAAGAGCGGTGCCTAGTCACACATCAGTGCTACCCAAGTGAAAGTAGAAAGTTGGAGAACAACTTTCATCCTACAATCTGTGAATGGTGTTACAATGAATGTATAATTCCTTTGTCACTAATATCCCGAATGAACTCGAGGCATGGAGCAGTCATCCTGTCAACGTTCATTCACTTTCTTGATCTCAGAGTAGATTGGAAGAGATATGTATGACATCAATATCACATACTGATTCACACATGTGTGCACGCCTTTCTCAATCCTACTCATCAAGTGGCCATGGATATCAAACTCCCTCAGGAGGGACAAATCCCATATCTATCACTCACCCCTCAAAAGCCCATGTGTCAAAGCCACCCAATCATCACCTTTATAACAACCCATGTTTTAGGACTGCGTTTGATGATGTCAAAGTGTGCCCAACGACATGTGTTGAGTGTAGTGATTTCAGGTCTAAGAATCACATTCACCACCATCACTGTGAGTACTGACTGTGACTACCATGTCATGGTTCCATGTGTCAAAATCACGGTGGGTCTGTCCGGTATACGTATTCTCTAACAAGTACCTATGTGTTTGGTTTGATATCTCTATATCATGAAAAATGAGATTCTGTCATCAACCAACACCACAATCTAGTCTTGTGTGTCATTGTTGTCTATCTACCTTCCACAATGACATCCGACTAGGGACATAACAAGAATGTACAAACTCTTAGCATCTGCATGATCTCATCGTTCAGGTCATGAACCTGAAGGGATACGTCATTGAGTACTGTCATTCTCTAGACATTCAATCTGTTCTGTCACTATCTCATATGACTGAACTAGAAAGAATTGGAAGCTTTCCTTTGTGGTTTATCAAATCAATCTTGATGTATCCCACCAATCATCCCATGATTGGCTCTCAGGGCATACATACCAACACTATCTATCTTGAGGAAGCGTAAAGGATGGATATGTGGGTCTTTCCTAGCAGGGTGCATATTCATCGTGTTGGCTTTGGATCGGACTTAACAAGGTGACCTAGATAGGATCTAGCACCTTGAGGCTTTGGAGGTGATCATTGCAAGGAGCTGCGCATGACATCTTTTAAGAGTTGTGTATGATTCAATTGGTAAGAGTTGCCTACCTAGAAGATCTTAGTTGTGGGTGACAGCCCTAGCTGGTCCATGAATCAGAGGATTTCACGATCTTGACCCACTAGAGGATTGTATGCTACAATCTTCCATATTGATGGTGAGGGTTGTCAATTTGAATCAAAATAGTGGGAGCGGTAATTAATTAAAGGCCTAATTAACTATTGTCAAATTTTATTCAAATCAAATCAAAAGGAGTTTTGACAAATGCAATTTTCTCGTGTAGAATGGCAAAAGAATCATCTTTTAAAATGTGCAAATTAATTGAGAATAAATTCCATAACTTGTTGAGGATTGTGAGAAGTGTTTTGCACAAACTAGATATATCGGTAGCCTTTGAGTCCACTCTATGTGCGCTTAAGAAGATGGATAGTTCATTGATGGAGATCAATGGAACATAGTCTAAGGACAAAGGTGAGGAAGAGAAGGGTTCTCTCGCCAAACCAATGTCAGAATCTTTTGCACTGAAAACATGGAGGGGATGGAGGGAACGATGGAAGAAAAGTGAGAGATAGAGATCTCTACTTCTGGTGTATACGCGATAGAGATTAACTTTACTACTTCTTTGTCATGCGTACTTGATACCGGATGTGGATCTCACATTTGTTCAAATGTGAAGGATCTTAAAAGAAGTCGGCCCTTGGGGAAAGGTGAGATTGAACTACGTGTTTCCAATGGGGTAAGAGTTGCTGCCAGTGTCGTAGGAACCTATGAGTTAACTCTACCTAGTTGGCTAATAATAGAGTTAAAGAACTGCTATTATGTACCTGCCATAAATAGGAATATCATTTCTGTCTCTTGTTTGGACAAGGATGGTTTTAAATTTCTTATTCAGAATGGAAAGTGTTCCATTTCTAAAGATGTGATCTTTTACGGTAGTGCCCCAATGTCTTATGGTCTATACTTGATAGATCTAGAGACAAGCGTGTTCAACGGAAACACCAAAAGGCAAAAACTCAACAACTCAAACAAAAGGTATCTTTGGCATTGTCGTCTAGGGCACATAAATGAGAAGTGCATTTCTAGACTCCATAAAGATGGTTATCTAGACTCTTTTGATTATGAATCAATTGAGACATGTGAATCTTGTTTGTTGGGAAAGATGACCAAGACTCCCTTTTCAGGTAAAGGTGAGAGAGCTAGTGATCTATTAGGACTCATACATATTGATGTATGTGGGCCTTTTAGAACTAATGCCATAAATGGGTGTCAATACTTCATTACCTTCACTGATGACTATAGTAGGTATGGCTATGTGTACCTGATGAAACATAAGTCAGAAACCCTTGAAAGGTTCAAAGATTTCATGAATGAAGTACATAACCAACTTGGTAAAAGTATTAAAGCACTTTAATCTGATTGAGGTGGAGAATACTTATGCTAGGAGTTTGAGGACCTTCTGCGAGCCTGATGTATTGTATCACAATGGACTCCGCCTAGAACACCACAACATAACGATGTGTCTGGAAGAAGGAATTGCACTTTACTGGATATGGTACGATCAATGATGAGTTTTACAAATCTTCTGATTTCCTTCTAGGGTCATGCTCTTGAAATCACCGCGTTCACACTTAACCGAGTACCATCTAAATCGGTTTAAAAGACACCATATGAGATATGGCACAGGAAGCGTCATGATTTGTCTTTTATGAAGATTTGGGGTGGTGAGGCTTATGTCAGGAAAATATTTCCTGATAATCTTGGACTCAAGTCTGATAAATGTTATTTTGTTGGATACCCCAAGGAAACAAGGGGATACTATTTATACCACCCTACTGACAACACAATGTTTGTTGCTAGGACAGCTGTGTTCCTAGAAAAGGAATTTATTTCTAGAGGAAACAATGGGAGGAAAATAGAGCTTTAAGAGTTTCAAGCCCAATATGAAAACATTGAACCGGTAGATGTACAAGAGGAACATAGAGATTCACAAGGTGTTGTGGAATCTCAGTCTCCTCAAGTAACACAAGGACCTCGTAAATCTAGTAGGACACGCCTTGAACCTGTGAGGTTTGGATGCCTTGTGACTCAGGAAGGCGGTGAGTTGATCATAGATGACGATCCAACTACCTATCTAGAGGCTATGGAGGGACCGGATTCTGAGAAATGGCTGGAGGCCATGAAATCCGAGATGGAATCCATGTACTCCAACAAAGTATGGACTTTGGTGGAACCACCTAAAGGGGTAAAACCCATAGGGTGCAAGTGGGTCTACAAGAAGAAGACCGACATGGATGGAAATGTCCAAACTTATAAAGGAAGATTGGTTACAAAGGGTTTTCGACAAGTTCAAGGTGTTGACTATGACGAAACCTTTTCTCCAGTTGCCATGATTATGTCCATCAGGATTATGCTTGCTATTGTGGCTTACTATGACTATGAGATTTGGAAAATGGATGTTAAAACTGCATTCCTTAATCGAAATATAAATGAGGATGTGTACATGACACAACCTAAAGGTTTTATAGATCCAAAGAATACCAATAAAGTCTGTAAGCTACAAAGGTCAATCTATGGATTGAAGCAGGCATCTCAGAGTTAGAATCTTTGATTTGATGAGGAAGTCAAAGTGTTTGGCTTTATTCAAAATGAAGATGAACGATGTGTGTACAAGAAGGTTAGTGGGAGCATGACTAAATTCCTCAATAAAGGACTTTGGAGAAGCATCCTACATTCTAGGAATTAAGATCTATAGAGATAGATCTAAAAGGCTTCTCGGACTAAGTCAAAGCACGTACATTGATAAGGTGCTGAAGCGGTTCAGCATGGAGAACTCAAAGAGAGGCAACATCCCCATGCTACATGCAGTCACCGTCTCTAGAGCTCAATGTCCCCAATGTTGTGAAGTGAGGGAGCGTATGAATGGGATCCCATATGCATCATCCATTAGATCCATCATGTATGCTATGTTGTGGATACACCTAGATGTCTCATATGCCCTCAGCATGACGAGCAGGTACCACTCAGATCTCGGGGATGCTCACTGGACAGCTATAAAGAACATCCTCAAGTACTTGCGAAGGACTAAGGATCAATTTCGTATATACGGTGGTGAGGAAGAATTGGTCATAAAGGGTTACACCGATGCGAGCTTCTAAACTCACAAAGATGATTATAGATCGCAATCAAGATTTGTGTTTTGCCTAAATAATGGAGCTGTGAGCTGGAAGAGTTCCAAGCAAGAAACAGTTGTCGATTCTACTACAGAGGCTGAGTATATTGCTGCTTCACATGCAGCAAAGGAGGTTGTGTGGATCAGGAAGTTCATCTCTGAACTTGGTGTAGTTCCTAGTAGTTGTGATGCAATTCAGCTTTATTGTGACAATAATGTAATTGCTCAAGCTAAGGAGCCCAAATCACATCAGCGGTCCAAGCACATACTTTGGTGCTTCCATCTCATATGAGAGATTGTACACCGAGGAGATAGGAATATTTGTAAAGTACCAACTGAAGACAACATAGCTAATCCACTGACTAAGGCCCTTTCTCAGCAGAATCATGATGGTCATGCTAGGTCACAAGGACTGAGGTTCATGGGTGACTAGCTCTAAGTGCAAGTGGTAGTCTGTTGGTATGTATGCCCATAGAGCAAGTCATGTGATGATTGTAATGGGATACTTTGTAAATGATTTGAATAATAATAAAGGCAATTTCCGATCTATATGTTTTAACTATTTCTGAGATGATAGTGTAACATGATAGATGTCTAAAGAATTGTTTACTCGATGACATATGCTTTTAGGTTCATGACCTAAATGATGAGATCATACAGATGTTAAGAGTATACATTCTTGTTTAGTCCTTAGTTGGTTGTTATTGTGGAAATAACCATAAACATCAATAACACTAAAGACTATATTGTGTGTTGGTTGATGAAAGAATCTCATTAGTCATGATATAGTGATATCAAACCAAGCACATAGGTACTTGGTAGAGAACAAGCGTACCAGATAGACTCACCGTGAGAGTGACACATGGACCCATGATTTGGTAGTCACAGTCATCTCTCACAGTGATGGTGGTGAATGTGATTCTTCGACCTGAAATCACTACACTCAACACATGTCATTGGGTACACTTTGACATCATCAAACGTAGTCATGAAACATGGGTTGTTATAAATGTGATGATCGCGTGGCTTTGACACATGGGGCTTTTGAGGGGTGAGTGATAGATATGGGATTTGTCCCTCCTAAGGGAGTTTAATGTCCATGGCCACATGATGAGTAGGATTGAGAAAGGCATGCGCATGCATGTGTGAATCAATATGAGATATTGATGTCACACACATCTCACCCAGTCTACTCTGAGATCAAGGAAATGAATGAACGATGAAAGGATGACTGTACCATGCCTTGAGTTCATTTAGGACATTAGTGCCAAAGGAATTATACATTCACTGTAACACCATTCACAGATTGTAGGATTGAAAGTTGTTCTCCAACTTTCTATTTCACTTGGGTAGCACTGATGTGTGACTAGACACTGCTCTTTTCTTGTTAAGTCATAAGTGTTATGGACTTTCACTGCCAACGTGAAATGGACCTGCAGGGTCACACACATAGGATTTAACCTGGACGAGGAGTTTTTCCATAGATGACGTTTAGATTGATTACTAAAGGAGTTTAGTAGTTCAATTAAACACTCAGTTGATTGATAGCTCAAAATCATAGTGTTCAAGGTGTTGGACCAATTGATTAGAGTATCAAATTTATTGAAACTGTGATTGAGTGATTTTGCACAATATGCACTTCCAACCGATCGGCTCAGGTAGGTGAACTGATCGACTCAATTGTTGAACTGGTCGGCTCATGTGACCAACAAAGATCATTTGGAAAGTCAATTTTGCAAATGTGATTTGTTTCACTTGTACAAAATTGATTTGGACAAGGATTAATATTTGATTAATCAGAAACAAATATGAAAGTCAATTTGATTTTGACCAGGACCACGAACCGATCGGTTCAGAAGTGAATCGATCGGCTCAGGTGCTCCAAACGATTAGTTCAAGTGTGAACCGATTGGCTCAGACCACCAACCGACCATTTCAAGGTTGAAATGATCAGTTCAGGTGACACAATTGGTTGTTTTGTGGAAAATCTCAAACCCTTCTACTCCAATTTGTCTTGCATTGCCCGGCGTAGAGAACCCTATCCCATGACCATCCTATATGTATAGGGGTATTGGCGGATTCTCAAAGTACAACTCAGAACACAAGTTGCTCTGCAAAGTTGTCGTTCTCTATGGTTTTGGTAACTGAGAGATCCCGAGCAAGTGCTACCCGATAAGGGAGGCATATCTAGGGAAAGACAACTGCAGAAAGGAAACTGGTTGCAGGAGAGTGTGTCGGTGACTAGTACGCCGATTGGAGGGTACGACTCCTTTTGATTCATTGTGGGACAAGGAGATTGGAGTTCCAGGCAGTCTGTGTGGATGATTGCAGAGGCAGGAGACTTTTATCGCTCGGAGGACAGCTGTCAATCCCGACAGTCCCGGTGAGACCAGAAGCTGCTCAGACACCGTCCAAGATTAGAGGTGAAGACCGTGCAAGCCGTGAGGTAACGTCGCCGAGCAAGCCTCGGGACAAGGTGTGCCTCCACAAACCATCCTGCCTATTGTATAGACGTTGACGCAATTCCTTTATTATGGGTTTGGGAGAAGAAATTTTTGTTTCCGCTGCCTTCTCTGTCTCCCCTAAAACCTAACAGAATCACCATGTTCTTGAAGTAACACACACAATTCTTCTTCACTATCATGTACCTAAACATTTCTAGCCTGAAGTTGTTTCTACAGTGTGTTACCTACTTAATCATATGTCATGTTCTGTGTTGAATAATCAAGTCCATTCCTCCCTTCTGTATCCAGATGCAAACTTGTTTTCTGTTCCTGCACACATCTTTGGCTACACATATTTTGTTAAGAATCTTTGGCCGAGGATATCTAAACTTGACTCACATTCCATTATTTATGCCTTTTTGGTATATTCCTGACCATAGAAAGGATATTGGTGTTATGATCTTGTCAATCAACAATTGTTTGTAAGGGAAGATGTTGTGTTCTTTAAAAACATGTCATAGTACTCCGACGAAAGGTCTGCCTTATATAGTGACCTGGTGGATCCTACTCCTATGTCTAGGTAGTAGAACATTATCAACATGATGAAGCTAAAGAGGTATCAACTATTATAGTTACCTCTCTGGCTCCTCAACAACCAATTCCTCCCTCATTAATAGGTTCAAAATACCCCACATGTATTCTTTGTCCAACATCTTGCTATCAACTTAAGGAAATGTGTTTTTTCTTGCACTCAACATCTCGTTAGTAATTTATGCTCTACCACTAATATTGGTACTAGCAATTCATGTTTTACTACTACACTTTCTGCTGCTTCTGTTCCTAAGGATGTTACACAAGCTCTTCAACATCCTGTCTGGTGTCAAGATATGGAAACTAAAATGTTTGCCCTACAAGATCACAAGATCTGGGATCTTTTTTATTGTCTTGAAAACTATTTGATGGGTGGATGTATGTTATAACCTCATTTTTCTAAACCATGTAATGAGATTTGTAAATCTCCTTTTAATTGATAAATGAAATCAATGGTTGAATTATTTGTTTGAATTGAATGATTTTCATGCAGAATAGCCTTGTTTGTTTTCTTGATGGGCTTTATTGGTTATTGATCCCAATTCTGAGAAAAAGAAAAAGAAAAGAAAAAGGAATTCAAGTGAATAAAGGGATAAATAAGAAAATGGATAAATGATGAGAAAAAGGCTAAGGAATATTCCCAAGATTGGATTTCAAGCCATTAAGGTTCTTTGAGGTTCAAGGAACTCAGGATAATAATATAATAGCAAGGGAAAGAGAAAATATGTGGAAAATGTATATAATTAAATGATGATTTGTAACTAAAGTAAAGGACCCAATTTCTTTAGATAATAAGTTCAAATTTGGCCTGCTAAATGATTAAATCATTTATGAGATTCCCTTAAAATTTGAGATAAAAAGGAGTTACAGATTAGGAGTTATGATTTTCTCAAATTATCCTCAGATATATGAATTATCTTGAATATAGAAATTATTTTCCTTTTTTGTTGAACACAAAGGATGATGGCCGTTGGATCTTGATCTGACGAGCGCCGCTCATCATCCAGTTCCAAAGGAACTCAGACTCTAGATGAGTTATAGAGGGATTTTTCCCCTCGATTTCCTCTCGATCTAGTACATGTGTAGCCTTAGAAATAATTTCATTGAGTCTGGAAGAGGATCCTGAACCCTCTCGACCCTGGTTTGTTGATTTCTCAAATAATCTAGGTGAAATGCCTAATTCACCTGAAGGTGAGGGCGACGGTCGAGGGAGAAACCTAAAGGGAGCCCTCCTAGCCCTATAAAAAGACCCCAACTTGACTCTCCAACTCACACTAATCCCGAACGGCTACCTCATGAACCCTGACACCTGTCATATCTCTAGATTGATCTTTCTCTGATGACAGCTCCATTGCGGCGCCGCCACAGACTCGGGTGAGGAAAAGGAGGAGGACGACGAGCAGCGACCGTTGGATAGTGATCCACGGTAGTCCGCGTGCTTATCCAACGATCCAAGGCCGAGATGGTTAACTTATGCCACGCACAACGTGAAGCATCAGATTAGAAAGGTGGACCACCGAATCATTGATCGAGTGGCCAATATATTTTGGTAAACTCCTCTCTCTGACCAAAATTCCAGAAAAAGGTTTTTTCATGCAAAATTCATAGAAATTGCTAGGGATCTCAGATTAATAAACTTTATATATGACAGTTGATCAGAAAAATACAAGGAACAAGACAAAAATGGTTTGGTAGCCTAATTTTGTATCATTTTGCAAAAGTATATTAATTTGATAGAAAATGTATTAAAAGGTAATTGAATTTAGTATAAAGGATGAATATTTGAGGTTTAATAGGTTAATTTGAGAAGTATTAACCTGTTGAATATCAAAGTGGAATTTCAATATGTTTTACATGAAAAGTTGACTAATTTAGGATTTTAATCTATGTATGAAGGATAATACATTTAGAAACCCTAACTTAGGATAAAAGGGAGAAAAAACATGTTTATTTCAAATTAAGGAAATATATTATTAAATAATGATCCTAAGCCTGTTAGAAGTGATAAAATGAGAAATATAAGGTTTTTATGTAGTTTTTTTGAATTAGGGTTTATAATACTAAAAGTGGAGGCAAAACCCTAATTGCAAAGGAAACCCTAAAATTGGAATAGAAATACTAAGAAATAAGATGGGTTTGGATAAACTTGATAAAAGGAAATTTTTATATTTATTTTAGGATTTCTATGCATACTTGCTTGCTTGGTTGGGTTTTCTCTACTTGATTGATTTTGTCTCAAAACAATCTGCAATCACAGGTATGTGGTTATGCTTATGAATATCTCGAACTAGTTTTCCAAGGATTTCTGAAGTTTTCATCAGTTTCTTGAATTAAATTGTTGGATGAATTTAATTCGTGCATACTATAATGTGGATATGACTATCACCTAAGATATATGCCTATTAGCTCATATCCTAGTCCTCTCTGTAGCTTGATAGGTTGACCTAGTGCATAGCTACCTATGGGGTAGGTCGATTAGGTCATTGGATGACTTAGTACATGGCTACCTACGGGGTAGGTCCATCAAGTCACCATGAGTTAGAGATTCAAGTACCTTTGGGTAGGGCCATGCGATTCCACAACCCTAAGTAATGGCTACCTGTGAGGTAGGACCATGGGGGTAAGGATGTACCATATGATAGAAGTAGTATCCAAGTCCACTACAGGGACAACACAGAGATAGGGGATAGGTATGGATTGAGTAGTATTGCTTAAAACATAACCTTGATTATTAAATGATATTTGGTTACTTACATTGTTACCATAGTTGCAAAATTTTTGTATTCCCCCACATACCAGTATAATTTATTATACTGACCGACGTTTTGTTTGTCAGCGATTTAGGTACAAAATCCCAAAAGTACAAATAGTAAATTGGCATATTGTGAATACATGAATTAAAATACAAGGAGGATTAGATAGAATAGTTTCAGTGGTGGATAAAAGTTTAGTAATCCAAGGTTTTAAAAAGGTATGCAAAGTTTTATTTTATTACAACTTTTCATAATTAGTATTGATTATTTGTCAAACCTCTGATCCAAAAATTGGGATAACGACTCTGACCTCTTGGTCTCCCTTAATTGGGGGTTACCGGGAGGCGGGGTTGTTACAATGTCGTTGGATTCTTACTATCAAATATCAACCATATGGTTTGACTGAACGGTTGAAGAGTCTCCTTGTAGCAAAAGGCTACACTCAGACATATGAAGGGACTACTTTGAAACTTTCTCTCTTGTTCCCCCCTCAACTCTCTGAGAGTACTTCTATCTATATCTATCAATAAATATTGGCCCCTTTATCAACTTGATGTCAAAAATAGTAGTAGAAACCTCGACATCCTTGAGGCAAGACTGGTATCTACTCCTGGTTTTGATCTCCTAAGAAATGTTCAACACCTTGTTCAAACCCTAGGTGGTTCATAAATCACCCAGTAAGAGAGAGAATACAAGGTATGTGTCAATTGTTGAACAAGAACAATAGATAAGGAAACAATGTGTAAATAAAGGCTAATATTTCATCCTAATATGAAGATGGCCAACATTATGAGGCATAATTAGATAGATGCTTTCCATAATAATAAAATAGTAAAATATTTGCATTCCTAATTAGTATTGACTACCTTGGTTAAGTAAGATTAAGGAACCTACCTAACCTCAATCAATAAGTGAGGGAGAATAACACATTCCAATAACCTACAAATATTTTGTATGGGGGAGAATAATACAATCCCCAAGGCAAACAAATGCATGCCATATCTATGGGTGGTTGTACAAAAGTACCACTACATTATCTAAATAGTCTAATAAAATCAATATGCTAAAGAGAAACTATGGCAAGTAGAAACATTAAATATTGGAAACGTGGTAGTGGGGTACACCACCCAAAAAATATAGCATCAATACTAATTTTGAGGCAAATATAGCAAAATAAATATGGATAGAGAGTTCATGATTCATAAAGTTCCTCATTCAGGAAATTAGGTTATGGCTTTCAAATATCCCAACTTAGGGTGTAAGGATGCACATACCTTTCTTATTGAGTTCAATTATCAACATTCACCACTTTTAGATGATACCAAGTTCAACATTGCCTATTTCAAATTATTCACATAACTTAGGTTTGTGTAATACATATAAGTGTATTGATACCTTATGTCCAGGCCTTTTTAGCAAAACTCAGATTTTGACTCTTGAGAATCACACTAGTCAACTTATTTTGTTTTTTTTATTGAGAAAACATATTTTTATGTCTGTTTTGGAGTTAATATGTTAAATTTGTAACTTTTATGGATTTTATGAATTTAATTCATTATCCAAAATTCATCCTTTGCAAAATCATATAAATCAGGTGTTTTTTGTGTGTGTTGGGAGGCTATATTATTCATCCCGCCCTCCCCTTGCGGGCAAATTCAAAAAAGGGCTACAATCACTAATTAGGTTTGCATAATTAAATGAGGTAGTACTACTACATTTACAGAGATCCCTAACAAGATAGGTGTATATCTCGGTGGGAGGGAGAGCATACTGGATGTAACTCTCTGGAAGTTTTAAGTGTTTTTTAGCAAGACCATCAGCTGCCTTGTTGGCATCTCTGGAGATGTATTCAATGGACCATTCCGACCTGGTTAACAATCTGATCCTGGAAGCTAATTTAGCATATTTTAGATTATCATGCCAATCCGAAGTGGAAATCTTCATATCCAAGGATGAATCAGATTCAAATACTGCTCTATTGATATTGTTCCTATGTGCTATCTCCAAAGCAAGGATGATGCCCCTCAGTTATGCTTCTACGACGTCCTGGGTATGTAATCTAAGGGATGCGCCTCCTTTCCACTTCCCTAGAGAATGTCGATCTACAATTGCACAGGTAGCACTGCTAGGTTTGACGGCAGCGTCTGTATTAAACTTCAGAATGTTGGCCTACGGATTCTGCCAAATCATCTTCATATTAGGACCAATGTCATTTACTTGGTTGCTGGGACTGGCAAGAGCATGCATTTGGTTTCTAGTTTCCCTCAAGATAATTCTAGCTTTCTGTAAGGGGCATATGGCAGCATTTTGGAAGACATGTTTGTTTCTACCACTACTACAGAAATGGCTTATAAAATCACTTTTCAAGGTGTCAGTTGTATAAATAAACCAACACCTAAACTCTACAGTGTCGGTTGATAACATAAACCAACATCCAATCTATGAAGGGCGACCAGACACGGGTACTGTTTTTATTAAGTGTTAGTTACTTAATAAAAAACTGACACCTAAAATTAACCGCCAAATCCAAAATTTCCAGCGAAAAAAATTACCTCCAAAATTTGACATATGGCGTCGGTTGATAAATAAAAAATTGACGACTAAACGTTATTCGCGAGACACATTTTGGTCGTCGGTTTTACTACAACTACCGACGCTTATGAGTTTTCCCGTGCTGTCCGCGGGGAATTTTTTACACCCTTTAAGCGTCGGTGTTAAGTAGAAACCGACGACTATGGTCATAAATCGAGAACGATTTTTTTAATCGGCATATGAATATAGACGTCAGTTTTTTTGTAGTTAAAACCGACGACTATATTCAAGTATTGGTGTCGGTTGTTGTTCAAAACCGACACTGTTAGTTTTAGTTGTCGGTTTTTTTGAATAACCGACGCCTATGGTATAGTTAATAGCCCCACAAACATAACTTTTCCTCCCCATTGTCTCTGTTTCATTGTGACTCTACACTAGGTTTGGCGATTTCCCTCGATTTCTCCCCGCCGCCGTTCGTCTCCTCGCACACCGCTCGCTGCCATTGCCGTCGCCACCGCTCGCCGCTCGTCGCCGTCGCCGCTCACCGCTGTCGCCGCAGTTCTCCTCATCGTCGTCGCCGCTCGCCATTGTCGCCGCAGTTCTCCTCTGATCCTCGCCGCCGGCGCTGCCAGCTTCACCTGCAGCTGCTCTCCTCTGCTCCGGTGCTGCCAGCTTCACCTCATTTCCCTCAAGGTACGCCGGCTTCTTCCTCTCCTCGTTCTGCTCCTCGTTTGTCCCAATTATGAGTTCCGGTATGGGAACCATCTGCAGGTGGGTCGTGTTGATAGCCACGTAGGTGGGAAATCTGATGGCAATGTTTTATTATCACAACCATATACATTCTTCTTTCCCATGCTTTATATAATAATAAAAATTGTCAAAGAACAGTGGGTAGTAATAGCTACAAAAGATCATAAAAAGCACAAAGAACAGTGGGTAGTAAAGTTGAATACCTTGTTGTAGGCTACACAATAGATGAAACTATAGTAGCATTTTCTTATATGTTTTCTCATATTGACTGCACTAACAAAGAGAGATCAATTTTCCATGGAAGTAACTTTGATATCGAGATGATTGTGATGTAGAGATAGATGAGGAATGTTTCAACTTATATTTAAAGGTATACTAGCATGGTGGGATGTACCATCTCTACTCTTGGAACATGAAGAACTCTATATTTGGACTGCAACCAACTAATTATTTCCTCTTGTTATAGGAGTGAGGAATAGGACAGTACGCATGCCATACACCAAGGGTAAAGATGATGAGAGTTGGAACGTTGCTATGGGGTATGAGGACCGAGATGATAACATACCCTGGTGAAGTGAACGATAAATGGATGGTTTACCAACACTAAGAGAAATAAAGTAGTCATCTTATGAGGATGTTTTTATCATGAGCTATGAGTCATACAAGGTTGAGTTTGAAAACCAAGAGAATAAGCTCAGAGTTTTCTTGATGAAGATAGACTTAGAGTTGAGATGAGATAATAAGTGGATCTCTATAGTTAAGGGTCTAAATTATGGACATATAAAACCATGTTGGAGTCCCTGATCATCATGTTACATGATACCCTAACCAAAGAGAGATACTTAACTCAATAGTTATGAAAGACCCTAAATTCTAGTTTTCTCTCTCTACATGTGTATACCTTATGAAACAATATGTTGAATCCTAAGTATTTATGACACTATATGATCTTGAACGACCCTAAAACCCTAAGATCCAAATTTGATTCCTTTGAATCATGTGAATTCTAAAGAGATACCCCTAATGATCTAACCCATAATGAAAACCCTAATTTGGACCTAAAATACCAAGAATATGGTGTACATATATTAATGATGATTAATTTCTCTAAATCAGGTGTTGACCAGATTATCTAGATGATCATGGATATGTGAGGAATATCTGAACTTAGGTACGTGGATATAATTATATGACTAGATTTGCTGGATGTTAAATATATGCACTTCTTGCTTGTATTTGAAATACACTGTTGGATGTAGATGTATGCATATTGACAATTTTCCGCCTTGAACATAAAAGAACATAAATGAGGATAAATGAAATTTAATTTCTAGTGGTGCTCATTAAACTTCCTATTAGAGAGGGAAAGCTTTAATATTGACTAGCACCTCCCTAGAGTACATGGTATACGGGGAAATCCCCAGAGTACAAGGTACACAGGGAAGGGCCCACCATTTATGTTTGTGCTAAGTCCACCATAGTAATGCATATTCATTCTAAATGTGGCTAATAACTTGGGATTACCTAATTTTCTGCCTGTAAATAATGATTTCTTTCTCTTTCTTCTTTTCAAGTATTTTATATGTGACATCATAGTATAGCTTTTAATTCCGCGTACCAACTTTTGTTGATGTTTTTGTTTCTTGTATTTTCTAGGTCCAGAGCTAGAATGGGATAAAAGAATAGGATGTGAGTAAGTTGTATAGGTTGTACCTATTGTCTAAGATCCTGCTAGCATAGATGTTCATGGACTTGTAAAATTCTCTTTCAATATACAATTGTAATTCATGTTGTAATAATGTACATGTTGAATGTTGAGATGTCTTATGGTGTATGCCTATGGTTGAATGTTCATGTATTTGTATTTCACTTCCACATCGCTCTCTGATATGATTGCTAATGTTTTCGGATTTGTCCTCTTGGGCCTTTTAAGTCTCGAGACGAAAAAATCTGGGGATGTTACAATGGAGGTGTATGTGTTCAACTTTGCCTGACACCTAAGGATGTGAAGTGGTAAGAGATGCTTTGGATGTGATGCAGCTGCCTAGTTTAGCTAGAAGGTAGAAGAGGCTGTTAGGTTAACCCTAAGTTTGAAAAAGGAGATAAGTTTGGCTAACACTCAGATGTAACAAAATCTATTTAACAAGTTAGTTATTGTTTAGTTAGCCAGCCTAGGACGTGATGCAATAAAAGGACAGTTGTAGAACCTCAGATGCACTTCTTTGGAAAAGAAGGTGATGAAACCTTACCAGAGTGGTTTAGTGTTTCTAAGGAATAAATATTGAGGAATCATGACATATAGGAGATCATGATTTTAAGATCACGATACACTGTGGTACTAAAAAGATAGTAAGTGAAAATAGTACTTTGGATGCTTAAGATGACGTTGCATGTAGTATGTTGCCATGCATGACAAGAAGTGAAGGACGAATACCAGTAACCCAGTGTATTGATATAGAGGATAAAGAGAGTTCCATAAGAGAATGGGAGTTCATCATTATGGATGTTGTGGTAAGTCTCCCATGGAGCAACGAAGGTCGAGATGCAATATGGGTTATGGTAGATCTCCTTACCTAGATGGCATGAGAAAGAAAGAGTATTGTTAAGGGAAAAATCTGGTTGAACTACATATGATAAAGAGATGGTTCAACTACACCATGATGCGAGTTCAAAAGTTCTTGAGTATAACTTAAGGATTCACTTCTATGCGGTGGAAGTAGATACATGAAGAACTCGATGTTAGTACAAATTATCACCCTAACTAACAGTTAGTATGATCCAGACTAGAGGGTCTGATGAGAGCATGTGTTCTCATTTAGGGTGATATCTAAAGACAGTCCTTGTCCTCTGTAAGATGTGATGAAAACCACCATAGCCAGCGTCAAGATGTAAAATAGCTTTGTAAGGGAGGTTGTATCAGTCACCACTTCATTAAGATGATGTTGGTGAAGGGACCTTGTGAAGGCCTGAGAAGGACCACAGTGAGTTCAAATGAAGTCACTTTGATCGTAAGATAGCTGCAAGGAGCCCAGGGACGACATGAGTCGTAAGCTGATGCAAAGTAGATTGACATGCAGTTCACTGTGGGGGATTATGTGACATGAAACTCTGACCCCTCTAAGTTATAGCTAAGAGAGCTGAGTCCCTGATACATGGGTTCTTTTGAGATGGTGGAGAATTTTAAGTTTGACCTTACCCCTTAGGATAAATTAATGAGTGATGAGTTCCATGTCTCCAATTTAGAGCACTATGTGAGGTACCTGGGCCATGTGCTGAGCAATGAACATAGTGAGCCCCAAGGGAGGCTGAAATGACCTGAGTCACCTATGAGGTTTATAGATATCAAGGTGAAAGAACTTAGAGAAAGGAATATGTGATGATAAAGGTTCTTTGGAAGCGCCATGGATAGGTCAAAGCCACATAGGGGCCAATGATGGACATGTAAAAGATTTATCCTGAATTGTTTGTTTGCTTGATGGAATTTTGAGGACAAAATTCCCATAAGAGGGGAAGGATGTTACAACCCCACATTTGGGTTCTTTTGTTGAGAAATGTAATTTCTCTTATTAAAGATATTTGAACAAATAATGATGTAATTTGTTTTGAATAAATGGATTTCGTTTACAATAGCCTTGATGGTTGTTTTGTGGGCTTTATTGGCTATTGGGACCAAGAAAGAGGAAAAGACAAAAGGAACTACATTATTAATAAGAAATGGAGAAAAGAAAAAGATAGAAACCTCTAGAAAGCAAAAGAATTTAATCCAAAGGTGGATTTCATGCCTCCTGGGTTCCTTGGGTTCCAAGGAGTCCAAAATTGCAAAGAGAATGCAATAAGAAAAGAAAAGATCAATTAAATATTTCTTTTTTAAGAAAGAAATTGAAAACAATGATAAAATGTGGGAAATAAGTTAAAAGAGGCAAATTGGACTTAATGGACATTTAATTGATCCTTAAATTGAAATTAGGGTTATATGTTGTTAAAAGGTAACCTTAATATCTTTCATGAAGAATAGATGAGATAATTAGGGTTTGGGAGTAATTGTATAAAATTAGGGTTTAAAATAGTAAAAATAAAGTGAAGCCCTAATTGTAATGGAAACCCTAAAAGTGGACTGGAAACCCTAGGAAGCGAGCTAGGTCTAATAGATCTTGATGGCATGATTAATAATAGGAAATTGTATGCATATTTAAAGATCTCATTGCGTGCTTGCTTGCCTATTTGGAATTCTTGATTGATTGGATTATTATGTATCAAATCAGCCTGACAGGTATGTGGTTACACTTATGGATAATCACTTTAGTTTCATGGCGATTCCTGGGAGTTTTATCAGTTGCTTGAAAATAACTGCTTGGATGACTTTTATTTCATGCAATGATAAAGTGAATATGATTATCACTATAAATATGTATATATATAACTGGCTTAGATCTGGGTCATCCTCTGTGGCTTTGCAAATGCTAAAAAGGGTAACATAGAGCAAGGTCTAGGCTATCATGAGTTAGAAATTGGGCTACCCACGTGTAGTGCCATGAGACTCTCTAGAACACCATGAGTTAAGGAGTGGGCTACCTACGGGTAGTTCCATGTGACTTAACCCTGGAAATTGATTCACCTGTTAAGTAGAATCATGAGGGGTTTAATGGGAATCTACCATAGGGAAGGTAGCATCCAGGTCCAGTGCATGGACAACGTAGAGGATAGGATATGTATGGATCGCGCAGTTATATTTAAAACGTAAAGTTGTTTGTTAAATCATAATTGACTACAGTATGTTGTTACATTTAATTACATGATTATTGTTTCCCCCACATACCAGCTTTATGCTATCTGATGTTTTGTTTGTCAGCATTTTAGGTTCAAGTGAAAAGAACAAATAGTAAAGTGGCATATGTGGAATTTAATGAGAATTCAAGTTGTCGGGAGGATTAGTTAGAATAGACTCTAGATGTGGATAGAAGTAGATATCCAAGTTTTTGAAAAAGGTATGCAAAGTTTAATTCTATTATATCCTTTCAGTTTAGTTGGTAGCATTTGATAATTATTATTGATTATGTGTTGAACCTTTAATCTGGAAATTGGGATAACGTCTCTGACCTCTTGGTCTCCCTTAATTGGGGGTAATGGGAGGCGGGGTTGTTACAATTTGGTATCAGAGCATATGTTCCTCATTTAATCTTTAATAATAATTAAATTCACCTACTACACTGAAGAAAGACACTACAACCTCGACTAAAAGCCTGGACTTCTCATTTAGACCTCTTCTTGCCCTATAAAATGTTCACCCATCATGGTGAGGCATTTTTCTTTCTTTCCTATACAAATCTTGATCTTCACCACCCTTGAATCTCACTTCTCATGCTCACTAGAGCCACAGGATAGCATTCGCATTTGCTCTAGACAAGGAACACAATGACCATTTTGCCATCATTGGTAGTTATAGAATGGAAAAACCTTTATTTGATACATTGGAAAAAGTTATAATGCACTCTCATGTATAGGATACAAGAGTAAAGGAGAACTAGAACAAGACAATATTAGATAAAAGAAAAGTTAAAGACAAGACATGTCTGAAGCACATTGCAAAACATACAAAACAAGATAACAAATCACTTAACATATGGTAACACATAAAGAAAATATACTAAAATCCTCCTCAAGATGGAGCATCAATATCAATCATGCCCAAATTGTCTAGCACTGTAGCAAAGTGATTCTTGGGAAGTATTTTTGTAAAGATGTCATCAACCTGATCTTCTGTTTGATGAAAAGCAGTAGAGATACATCCAGAAAGAACTGCTTCTTAGACAAAGTGGCAATCCACTTTGATGTTCTTTGTGCACTCATGAAAAGTGGGATTGTTGGTAATAAAGGTAGAAACTTTATTATCACATTGCAGAGGAATAGGTTTCAAAGTCAAAAATATAAATTCCTTCAGGGGTCCTTGGACCCACATCAATTCACAGGTAGTGTGGGCCATAGCCATGTATTCTTCTGCAACACTTGACTGAGAAACCATGGTCTACTTTTTACTATGCCATGTAACCTGATTTCTGCCAACAAAAGAACAATAACCAAAAGTACATTTTTTGGTCCCATCGACTATCAGAATAATCAGTCACAATACCCAATAAGTTTATAGTGCCCATGTCTACGATATAGTAAACATTTTTCAAGAGAAGAATTCAAATATTTTAGAATGTGACAAACAACATCTCGATGTAATTGTCGATGTTTGTCCAAATACCTACTGAAAAGTCCAATAGTAGTAGTAATATCAATTGTGATCACTGTGAGATTGATAATCTTACCAACTTTTCATCGATATTGGTGGTTATCATTTTATGAAGGAGAAGATTCATCATTCCAATTGGTTTTGGGATCTAGAGGAGTACTAGCAAGTTTAGACTGAAGCATACCTGCTTTTTTAGAAGGTCCAACACATACTTGTGTTATGAATGATAGACACTACAAGACGATCAAGAAACTTCAATTCCCAAGAAGTATTTGAGTTTATCTAGATCATTAGTAATAAAATTTTGTTATAGATATCTTTTGGTAGTTACAATACCTTAAGAATCATCACCAATCAGAATTATATAATCAACATAAATAATAAGCATAACAAGTCTAGAGTAGTTTTTTTAATATAAATAGAATGACCAGAGTGTGAATGTCAACATTGGAAATTAAGAAGTAACTGACTTAATCTATTAGACCATGCCCTTGGGCTTTATTATAGGCCATATATTTCCTTCCTGAGTCTACAGACTTAGGAACACTCCCCTTGACTAGTAGACCAGGAGGTTTACTCATATAATCTTCCTGATGTAGGTCATCACAAAGATCAATACCATATAGTGACTCACATATACATGGCCATGTATTTATTAGTCTTTCTAACTCAAATGGCCTTAAATATCATACTCCAGTAGGAGGGACAAATTTCATTTCTATCACTCACAATCAATCCTCATGTGTCATAGTCACCCAATCATCACTTTTACAACAACCCATGTTTTAGAATTGCATTTGGTGATGTCAAAGTGTACAAAACGAAATGTGATGAGTGTAGTGATTTTAGGTCTATGAACCAAAAACACCACAATCACTATAAGATGTGATCCTGACTTATCTAGTTAAGGTTTCCATGTATCACTCTTATGGTGGGTCTATCCAATCCACTGTTCTCTAAAATGTATCTATCTGCTTGGTTTGATATCACCATATCATGACTAATGAGATTTTGTCATCAACCAACTCACACTCTGATCTTATGTGTTATTGTTGTCTATTTACCTTCCACAATAACAACCAACAAGTTACATAATAAGAATGCATATACACTTATCATCTGTATGATCTCATTCTTCAGGTCCTCCAATCGAAAACATACGGCATTGAGTAATATCATTCTCTAGACATTTATTATGTTATTTCATTATCTCAAAACTAAATAAATATAATAAACTGGAAACTTGCCTTTATTAATAATCAAATCATTTACAAGTTATGCCATTACAATCATCATATGATTGGCTCTTTGGGCATACAAACCAACACTCCTAGCCCTCAACAAGGTCAACCTCAACCTACTCCTACCAACCACTTTGCAAATTTTGTGGGTGCATGAACCACATTGAGGACTGCCGTTGGAAAAAGAATGACCCACCTACTTGGGTGAATCAGGTCTCCTAACATGTCTGTTAAGACTCTACTGCTACTGCCTCAAGATCTACTCATCCCATAGTTGAGATGATTCAATTGAAGTTTGAGAAACTTATCTAGGCATGTCTATCATTGCAAACAACTACTAATGAATGAAATTCCTCTTCCTTACTTGCATCTCCTACAACTAGTAGTAAAAACAAATGGGTCATCGACTCTAGTACATCTACCCATATAAAACGTGGTCATTCTGAACATTGCAACACATTACTTATGACTATAAACATCCCTCCTATGACTATTGTAGATGGGATTCAGTCTGTTGTCCATGGTCTTGGACTATATCTCTGTCTCAAAATCTGCCCTTAAAATTTGTCTTATATGTCTTTGTATCTATCAGTAAAACTATTAAGAGCCTTCAGTGATCAATTACTTTTGACCTTGAGGGTTGTGTGTTTTAGGATCTACATACGAGGAGAGGAATGGTTCAGGCCATGAGGGATGAGATGGACTATACTACCTATATGTGTTTTAATATACTACAACTATTTATCTTATTCTATGCCTATCTTATTTTGTGCCTAGGTTGCAATGGCACTATCACCTAGGGCATCCTTCTACTGCAAAACTGCATTTCTTATTTCCTAGTATTCTTGAAAAATAATATATGTGTGAATCATGCTAGTTTGGCAAACAAACTAGAACTATTTTTCATAAAAAGAAAGAAGTTAGTTCTAATTTTGTTTGATCTTGCTAGTGCTAATATTTTGGGTCCATGCATTGTTTCTAGCTTCCAACTATCGATATTTTATGACTTTTATTGATGATTATTATAGGGTGACTTAGTTGGTACTCTGAAAGGATCAAAATACTAGTTTGCCAAATGTCACCACCTTTTTTATTGACATCCAAACCTAATTCCAAACTACTTTTAAAATCATGGAAATTGATAATGCTCTCAAATTCATGCAAAATTATGGGGATATTCTTTGTGGTTATAAGGGTATCATTCATTAGAATTCCTAATCTTATACACCACAACAAAATGGTGTGCTATAAAGAAAGAATCTCCATATTCTTGAAGTAACACACACAATTCTTCTTCACTAACATGTACCTAAACATTTCTATCCTGAAGTTGTTTCTACATCATGTTACCTAATTAATCATATGTCATCTTATGTGTTACATAATCAAGTCCATGTCTCCCTTTTGTATCTAGATGCAACCTTGTTTTCTGTTCCACAACATATCTTTGGATACACCTATTTTGTTAAGAATATTTACCCTGTGATATCTAAACTTGACCCACACTCCATTAAGTGTGCCTTTTTGGTATATTCCTGAACACAAAAAGGATATTGGTCTTATGATCTTGTCAATCAACAATGCTTTGTAAGTGTAGATGTTGTGTTCTTTGAAAACATGTCATTGTAATCTGACGAAAGGTTTTCCTTATCTATTGACCTGGTTGATCCTACTCCTATGCCTGGGTAGTAGAACATTATCCACATGATGAAACTGAAGTTGTATCAATGATTATAGTTCCCTCTCTATCTCCTCAACAACCAATTCCTCACTCATCAATAGGTCAAAACACTCTACATGTATTCTCTGACCTACATTATCCTATCAACTTATGGAAAGGTGTTTGTTCTTGCACTTAACATCTCATTAGTAATTTTTGCTCTACCACTAATCTTGGTACTAGCTTTGTATGTTTTACTACTGCACTTTCTGCTATTTATGTGCCTAAGGATGCTACAAGCTCTTTGAAATCTTGTCTACAATCATGCTATGGAAACTAAAATGTCTTCCCTATGAGATCACAAGACCTAGGATCTTTTTAAATTCTTGAAAACTATTCGACATCTAAATGTCATTGGATTTTTACTATCATATATCAACCATATGGTTTGATTAAACAGTTGAAGGGTCTCCTTGTAGCAAAAGGCTACACTCAGACCTATGTAGGGACTACTTTGAAACTTCCACTATTGTGGCCCACCTCAACTATGTGACAGTACTTATATCTGTACCTATCAATAAATATTGGCCCCTTTATCAACTTGATGTCAAAAATGTCTTCCTTTCTGTTGACCTACATGAGGTAGCCTATATGAGTAAACCACCATGTTTTACTATTCAAGGGGAGTATTACAAGGTCTTTAGAACCATGAAGGCAATATATGACCTAAAATAAAGCCCACATGCATGGATTTAAAAATTAAGGTAGATACTTCTCAAGTTTCAATGTCGGCGTTCACACTTTGATCATTTTGTTTTTATTAAAATAAAGTGCTTTGGACGTCGTGTGCTTATTGTTTATCTGGATGATATAATTCTATCAGGTGATGATTTTGATGGTATTGGAACTACCAAAAGATATCTAGAACAATATTTTATAACTAAAGATCTGGGTAAATTACTTCTTGGGAATTGATGTTTCTCGATCATCTTGTAGCTTCTACCTTTCATAATGCAAGTATGTGTTGGACCTTCTAAAAAAGTAGGTATGCTTGGATCTAAACCTACTAGTACTCCTCTAGATCCCACTACCAAGTGGGATAATGAATCTTCACCTCCATACATTGATAACCATCAATATCGGTGAACAATTGGTAAGATTATCTATCTCATTGTGATGACAATTGACATTACTACTGCTATTGGACTTTTCAGTAAGTATTTGGACAAACCTCGACAATATCTTTGGGATGTTTTTTGCCACATTCTAAAATATTTAAATTCGTCATGGAAAAGGTTTACTATGTTGCAGACATGGGCACTATAAACTTATTGGGTATTTTGATATTCGATGTGACCAAAAAATGTACTTCTGGTTATTGTTCCTTTGTAGATGGAAATTTGGTTACATGGCATAGTAAAAAGTAGATCATGGTTGTCCGGTCAAGCGTTGAAGCAGAATACATGGTTATGGCCCATACTACATGTGAACTGATTTGGGTATAAGGAATCCTCAAGAATTTTGATATTTTTGACACTAATCCTATTCATATGTATTGTGATAATAAAGTTTCCATCTTTATTTGCCAACAATCCAAATTTTCATGAAAGCACAATGAACATCAAAGTGGATTGTGACTTTGTCCAAGAAGCAGTTCTTTCTCGATGTATCTCTACCCATTATCATCAGATAGAAGATCAGTTTGCTAACATCTTTACCAAAATACTTCCAAAGAATCACTTTGCTACACCGGTGGAGAAGTTGGGCATGATTGATATTGATGATCTATATTGAGGAGTGTTGTGTTATCTTGTGTTGTGTATTTTATTATGTGCTTAAGATGGGTCTTGTCTTTGGCTTTTCTTTTATCCAATATTTTCCAGTTCTAGATCTCCCTTACTCTCATGTACTATATAAGAGAGTGCATTGTAACGTCTTCCAATGTATCAAATGAATGTTTTTTGATTCTACAACTACCACTTAAGGCATCATGGTCATTGTCTTCCTTGTCTAGAGAAAATGCAGATGCTATCATGTGGCTCTAGTGAGCATGAGAAGAGAGATTCAAGGGTGGTGAAGATCAATATTTTAGGAGGAAAGAAAGTGTGATGACCCTAAATTTTAGGGTTTTGATACCCAATATGATATTCAAGAACCTTGAGTATTCTATAGGTGGCTCAGCTTAGTTGAGGATTGATCATCTAATTTTAAATCATGTTCACATTAAATAGCATGATTAAATATGTGATTGGTGATTATGATATTGAATTAAGTTCAACTATAATATATATAGATTTTTATTAGTTAATCTGGGTACTTTGAGGCCAAGAGATCCATTAGCGGTCGCAACAAGTTTAAGTGGTCAATTGATGAGCCTTCATGTATACTGCTATTCTATCAAGTGTTTTGGACTTGTAGGATCAAGATTGATGGTTGTTTATATTGAATCCAAGGTTTATACACTGATTTATAAGGTTGTTCGAAGAATTTACGTGCATGATAAAATAATGGGGTTTTTGTCTCAAGCTTTGGAAAAAGGTGTTGTAGGATATTATGAGCTTATGTCCAGAATTTTAAAATGTTTGAAGATTCCTACAAAGAGATGTGACCATTTTAAATTCGAGACATTTATGATATAAATTTAGTCAAATTTTGGTCTTTTGGTTATTTAGTAGTTAGGTCTACGACATATATTGTCACACAGTCGGCCCACTCAAACTTAGGGGTGTGACTTTAGTTGGGTGAGGCCCCTAAATGGGGGGTGTAGCTCTATCTCATCCGGTCATTGTGATCTGGTGGTTCCGACCTTATCACTTACCTCTGAATCCTGCGGAAGGGGACATGGTCATAGTTGGGCACCCGACTCTCCATGATCCCAAGAATGATTAGGCATAGCTGTGTGATCTCAAAGCACCGTAAGGTTAGGAACTTCCCAACAACCTCTCACCACTTCTGTTTCGTGCAGTAGTGAGAGTGATTGTAACGACCCCGCCTCCTGGTAACCCCCAATTAAGGGAGACCCAAAGGACAGAGCCGTTATTCAATTACATGATCAAAGGTTAGACAAATAATCAATAACAATTAATAAACTTTACCAACTAAACTGAAAACTGGTATAAAATAAAACTTTTCTTACCTTGGAAAAACTGGGATTTCTAAACTTCAATCCATGAAGATGCTAAACTAACTAATCCTCCTGTGCACGTTATTTCTCATTTAATTTCACATCTGCCACTTTACTGTTTGTTCTTTTCATTTGTACCTAAAACACCGACAAACAAAACGTCGGTCAGCAATAAGCTGGTATGTGGGGGAAACAATAATCATGCAACTATAGTAACAAAGTAATCAACCAATTATCATTTAACAACCAAGATTACGTTTTAAACCATACTACTCAATCCTTTCCTATCCCCTATTTCTATGTTGTCCCTACATCGTACTGAGATACTACCTCTCTCTAGGGAGATTCTTATTAAACCCCGCATGATCCTACCTAACAGGTAGATCAATATCTAGGGTTGAGTCTCATGGCACTACCCATTGGTAGTCCAATCTCTAACTCAATGTGACTTGATGGACCTACCCCATTGGTAGCCATTTACTAAGTCATCCAATGACCTGATGGGCCTACCCCATTGGTAGCTAGCCATTTACTAGGTCAACCCATTGAGCTACAAAGGGGACTAGGATCTGAGCTAGTAGGCATATTTCTTATGTGATAGTCATATTCACATTATACTTTGCATGAATTAAATACATCCAATAGTTTAATTCAAGCCACGATGGAAACATCGATAAAATCCAGGAAAACTAATTCAGGTAGTCATAAGCGTAACCACATACCTATACATGTAGATTCAGGTGCAGCAATAATCCAAACAACAATGAGCAAGTAAGCATTCAAAAAGATCCTGAAACAATTATACAATTTCCTTTTATTACTCATGTCATTAAGATCTATTAAATCGAGTTTGCTTCTTAGGGTTTCTAGTCCACTTTTAGGGTTTCCATTACAATTAGGGTTCCCCTTCATCTTTTACTATTTTAAACACTAATTTTATGCAATTAATTACAAACCCTAATTATCTCAACATCTGATCCTCAGTTTTGGATTAAAGGCATAATTATCCATTAATTAAGCCCCTTATACCTCTTTTACATTAAAGCTACTATTTTTATCCTTTTAATTCATGACAAGATCATTGTGCTAATTTATCATCAACTCAAAGTTCATTATGGTCCAATTCACATATGAACTCGATTTGCCATTAATTCCACATTTTATTCATGAGAAAGCCCTAATTACTACTTTTAGAGTATTTATCCACAAATTAGGAACTTTAATGCTCGAAATAGATTATAACCATGAAAATTCAGTTCTATACATGAAATCAAATAATTAAATCCATTAATAGTCCTAATTACCAACATTAGGGTTTCAAGGCCCATTAAAACCATATTCATGTACATGGACTTTCAATTAAACTAATTATGTGCAAAATTCATCTTTTTCGATCTTAATGCATCTCTTTACGATTAACCGATTATTACCAACTTTAATCATAAATTGGATCCCATCAATCACATTAATCATTCCCAATTAGGGTTTCTTTAATCATCATTATGTTAAAGTTGATAAATTACACTACTTTTCAAATTCAAGAGGAATTATCTAATAAACATATCTTTATTGGATTCCTCTCATTTTTCTGAGCAAAAAGCATATATTATTCATATCTATCCCAGCTACCGATTATTAGATATGAATTTAACAAGAATCACTTACTTTGGACCAATAGGAAGCTGCCACGTAGGCTTTGACATGCAACGTTGCTAGGTTGCTTGGGAACATTTCAAAAACACCAAATTGCCCATGGTTAAGTTGATCAGTTTCTTTAGCACCCGGGGGCAGAAACGTCCAATGTCGGGATGTTCTTCAACCTAGCGATCAACTGGCCTCCGTCGACCTACAACTTGCTTGCGACCGTCCTCCTCTCCTCCCTAGGGTCCCACGGTCACCTGCCATGGCCGCCCTAGATCTACCTTGCCCCTACGCACGTGGGGCACCCCCAGGTCGTGGCCAAGATGCCTTCCCCTAGGTGCGCCAAACTTGTGGCTGGTTGCACGTCTGCAGTCCTTCGGCGAGAGCTACGTGCAGTCGAGGGTGTTGGGATGGTAGCCGACCATGTAAGGGTTGTCGTGGAGGTATCTCACACTCGTCAAGTTAGTTTAACAGCTCCTCATGGCACCAGGGTCGCGCTTCCCTTCTTGATTAGGGTTGCTGGTCGAAAACTAAAGGAAAGAGAGAGACAAGAGTGCGTGAATCTCTTTGATCTCAGCCAAGGGCTCTACCTCTTATATAGGGGTGGGCAACAACGCCTCAAAACGTCCTTTCAAGGGGAAACAAGTCCCTTCCCTGCTAGGAAACAAATTCCATCATTTGAGAAACAAGTTTCTCTCTCTTAAAAGTCCACCTTATCCTTTTGATATTTCTTTTTCTTTAATTATTAAGATTTCGAAAATTACCACCCTTATCTTCCTTGTACTTGCCTTATATATATTTGGCACGAAATTATGTTTTCTTTTAATAGAAAATACTTCCTTGTATCAATATTAGAAAATTCATCAATAATATATCCCATTATGCTCTTGTTTTGCAAACTTGGTATTTTCTCTTTCTTTCCACTTTATTGGGGCTCCTTGGACCCCAAGAAACTCAAAGAATTCGAAATTACTTTTTAAGGAATACTCATTATCCTTAAATGCATCAATATGCATTATTTTACATTGTCTTATTTATTTCTCATTATTAGGTTGATTTCTTATTAAAATATCCCTTTTTTTGTTAGGATTTCTCTTTTATTTTCCTCATCAATATTCCTTTTATTATTAGGAATCCTTGGGATAAGAAATTCCACCAAGGATAACTGAATTACACCTCTTTTCACTTATTTTCCATATTTTACCATTGTTTCCAATTTCTTTCTTAATAAAGAAATACTTAATTGATCTTTTCTTTTCTTTTTTTCATTATCAAGCAACTTTTGACTCTTTGGAACTCAAGGAACTCATGTGGCACGAAATCCCTCTTTGGATTTTCCTTCTAGAGGTTTCCACACTTTTCCTTTTCTCTATTTTCTTATTTACACGATAATAGTGGAATTTCTTTTGTCTTTTCCTTTATTGGGCCCAATAACCAATAAAGCCCACAAAACAACCATCAAGGCTATTGTAAAAGAAATCCATCAATCCAAATTATATCATATTTGTCCAATATGAGAGTTTACATTTCTCATCAGATGAACCAAAAATTGGGGTTGTAACATCCTTCCCCTCTTATCGGAATTTTGTCCTCAAAATTCTATCAAACAAACAAAACAGGATAAGCCTTTCATATGTCCATCATGGCACCCATGTCGCTTCACCCTTTCCATGGTGCTTCCCAAGAACCTTCATCATCTCATATTCTTCCATCTGAGTTCTTTCCTACATTGGTATATCGTAACCTCATAGGTGACTCGGGACATTTTAGCCTCTCAAAAGCTGAATAGGTTCAGGGCTCAGCACATGGCTTGGGTACCTCACATAGTGCTCTAGATCAAACTCATGGAACACATATATTCATCAATTTATCCTGAGGGGCAAGGCTAAACACAACCATCTCCACCAATCCATCTCAAATGGACCCATATATCGGGGACTCAACTTTCTCAGTTGTAGCTCAGAGGGGTCGAATTTTCACATTATATTCCCCCACAATGAACTGCATGTCAGTCTGCTTTGCATCAACTCGTGACTCATGTCACCCTTGTTCTCTCTCTCAGCCATTGCACGATCAAATGACTTCATCTGCACACATTGTGGTTCTTTTATGACCTTCACGAGGCCTTCTTCACCAACATCATCATAATGAAGTGGCGACCGTGACGTGGCTTATATTATCGCACTAACAAACTCACTTAGGGTTGAAATCACTAAGTTTTTAACCAAAACAACGTGCAATAATACCACCCGCAAGTGGACGGGTCTTATCACAGTATAGTTGAGGATTGCATCCCAAGGGACAACATTTTTAAGAATCTTCTTTCTAGTCAAATCTATTCAAATCAAGACTAATATTTACAACAAGGATGGTTGATTTGAGTTTAATTAAACTAAATGCAAGAAAAGTAAAAGAGCAGGATTAAAGGTTGATTAAAGATTAATGATGGAAATTGCTGGGATGGTCCCGGGTTTCACCACCACTGCACATGCAATAACATCCAACCATCAAACATCCATGCAAGATACAATCATTCAAATAGAGCTGTTGCAGAACCCCCCATACGGGCGTTAGGTTCGCATAAGCATCACCTTTGGTATCAGATGTCTCGTCACCATCCAGATCACATACTTACGGCTCCAAATATACAAAAATCCAAATGAAGTTGTGGGCCCCCTATACAGGCATCAGGCACATAGAAGCGTCATCGTGGGATAGATGGCTCATCACCACACGGATCATACACTTATGACCTCAAGGAATCCCATTCTATTTCTAGTTTGGGAGTCAACTATGTTAATCGACATTCAAAACCTACGCATTGAAGTTCTCTCAACATAGGAAACGAACAAGATAAATGCAAGCAGGTGATCAATCCACAAGCACACATCGACGATTAACAACGAAATGAAAGATTATATACATGACATGGAAAGTTTAACAAAAGGATATGAAAGCATGGGCACCGAGGCTAGTCCCCACACCCCAGTGAAAGTAAACTACTCGCTCATGGTAAGAGAAACAAGAAAAATAAGAAAAAGGGAAGATTTCACCATGAGCATGGTGAAGAAGATGATCGTAGATCGATGGAGAAACGGTCTTCTACACGATGTTGGGGCAGATCTGGATGAGGAGGGAAGAACACCACGGCGGACGTGGCATATATTCTCTCTCTCCACCTTCTTCTTCTTCCCGTAGTCCTTGCTCACAACAAGAGGAGCAGCTCGTAGATGAGATGGTGGCATGGACGCAGCAGGTCTAGATCCAGATCTAAATGAGGAGGCCTGTAGATCTGAGTCTTCACTCCAGATCTGGGTGAACAGGCCGCAAAACCACCACGGGGGTAGGTTCTTGGCTATGCAGATCGTCTCCTTAGGCCCAAGACAGACCTACAGCCTAACGACGTCTGGAGATGATCCCTTGGCTGACTGGAGTCGTGTCCAATTTATGGGTAGACTGGGCACCGACTTAAAATCACGACCTTGTCATTGTTGCAGCGGGTTGTGGCTTTTGTCATGGTTGCGGCCTTTGTCGTGGTTGCGACAAATGTCGTGGTCGCGGCCTTTGTCATGGTCGTGGAAAATGTCACGGTCGCGGCCTTTGTCGTGGTCGCAGAAAATGTCACTGGCGCGACCTTTGTCATGGTCGCAGAAAATGTCACGGTCGCAGAAAATGTCACGGTCGCAGCCTTTGTCGTGGTCGCGGTAAATGTGCTACCCTGTGTGAGGAAGATCCACGACCTAGCATAGGTGAAGGAGCGAGGGCAGAACATGGAGGTAGCTGGGTCGTGGGCAGCTGTGTGGGGTCGCTGCTTGGTGCTGCACCTCGACTAGGTCTGCAGGTGATGAGGTAGGAGGAGCTGCTCGTGATCGGGAAGAGGAGGGAAGGTGCAGGTGGAGAGGAGACAAGATTCTGGGAGCAACGAAGGTCGTGATTGCCTCCGTAAGGTCATACAGAAGGTCGTGGCTTCGTTGCTCGATGGCAGACGTTGGTCGCGGGTGGAGGAGGGATGAGTCGCGATCTCTGGAAGTGGAAGGTTGTCACTGCTGTAGGAAGAGGAGAGCGACAGGGGACAGGGTGAAGGCGGACACGGAAGGAGGGATCAGGTTGCGACTAACAGACCCGTGGTCGCGGCTAAGGCAGGTCATGATCTCTGATGCTGCTTCGCTAATCTGTGGGCATGAGGGGTGAAGGAACCATGAGTGCAGCATGTCGCGGTAGGAGGCTAGGCTGCTGGTGATCAGAGGCAAACATTGGGTATCGCCGCAGGCGCGGCTATTTGCAGGTCGTGGCTATGGATAGGAGAGACCGCAAGAGGAGGGAGGATCGCGGTCTTCACTTTTCCGCGGTCGCGGGAGTCTTCCTGGTCGCGGGCATTGCTTGGTTGCGGGCATGCGCTCGATCGCGGGTATCGATGCGGACAGGTGGCTAAAGTAAGATTGTGACCAGGCTACAACAACCACGATCGCGTTTAGGGTAGCAGAGGGATCGCGATCTGTGAAGATGAAAGGCACAAGTCGTGCTTGTGAGAGGGAAGGAGTGACCCAACGACTTAGTGGAGGGCCTGATTGGGGCATAAGAAAGGGACAAGGCCTCGACACTGCTGACTTGAATAAAGAAGAAAAGGGGTGCAAAAGGTGATGTGGGCCGAGAAGTTTGTATCCAAGCTTGATTTCTTGGACTTAATTAAAACTACAAATAGGTGTAAAAATTGAATTAAAACCACTTCGATTAAGCCAAGGCAATGCACATATTTGACGATAAAGCCAATAAATGTGCATTAAAGCAAGTAAGCCAAGTCAATGCACATATTAGAAGATAAAGCCAATAAATGCACGAATGCAACCAAAATTGGGCCAAATGAGGTGATTAGACTTAGATGAATATGCATTCATCAAAATACCCCGAACTTAAACAATGCTCGTCCTCGAGTAACACAAAATCTAAAACACTCGCCGGATGAATACTTTCAACTCGTGTGATTGTCTCATCTTCACATCACGATTATTTCTTTTCTGCTCAGTATGACTAAGTGTCTCAACATCCTGAGATCACATATCATATTTTACCATATCTTCATTTCTGAGTTCGCTTCCCAATATCACTTCCTCTCTACTTTTTCTAAAATCTAGCATGTCAGCGAGTTTCGTAAGAGTCCAGAGATACCTGCAGAACAACAAGTGTGCACTTGATCTGACACTGGTGTTTTTAGGATGTTGGTGAGAGTAGGCATTCATTGTGCCAGTAGGCGGAAAAGGGAGTGAAGGGTGGTATGGAAGGAAGAAATAAATCTCTCCTCTATTCGACTCGAGATTTTTATTATATGATTTGCAATTTCATTGATTGCATTTTCTGTGTGCAAATCTCTCCTCTATTCGACTCGAGATTGCATTTCTTTTTGTGTGCGCTTAGGCATCTTTTCTTGGTGATACACCCCTATTTCGTAGTGAGGGGTATGGAAGAAGCGGATAGAGAGAGAGGGTGTGCCACCCCGAACTTGGGGTTTGGCACTATATTGGCTATTTTTGTTTGTTTTTGATGAATGAAGAGGTAAGAAGATGATGGAAGAAGTGTACATAAGAGTTCAGATCAGAATGCAACTTGATTTACAATCCAATGCACCAGGTTGTTCTCCTTATCATACTCTGCTCAAATAATGACTTGATGAGGATCCGGTGGAGATTCCATGCTATTGTTCCACTAGTCAGATAGGAAGCACAACGTGTTTGATCCCTCTCAGTTTGACATATACTTTCCATATCTACTGATCATGATGTTAGGATTCATAAGCTTCACATGGTGATTTCTAATCATAGGCTAGTTTCAGAAATTTTTCTCCTTGAGGCTTCGCTTCGAATAAGGAGGGTATAATGATTCAAAACTGCATGGGAAAATGGGACCGACTAGGTAAAGGCTTTGATTGAAACAAAAGTGTCACAACTTCATCAAGTTTCTATACAAATTTCTATAAAAACATTTTGATAATTTTTAAAAATTTTGAAAAAAAAATGCTCAAAATTACTACAATATTTCAACGATGAAATCTTAAGTCTGGAACAGATAGGAGAGGGTGGGAAGTAGAGTACGTAACACCCACCCTCCACCCCGAACATATAAATTTGCTCATCCCGAGCAAGCTCTAAATCCGAGATGGAGGGGTAAACTCATGCTGGTTGGTCCACCAGATGCGGTTGCATTCCTGTCGGCGACGCGTCCTCCATCTAAAATCTCAAAAATGGAAACTATCAGAACTTAAGACTGCATCTTGGGATGCATTGTCTACCAGGTGCAAAATTTTCTAAAAACAAAACTAAAAGTAAGAGCTAAGATAAAGATCGGTTTGCCTCCCGACAAGCACCTTTGATTTATGTCGATGACTCGACATGATTTCTTTATCTCTCTGGTAGGTATGTCAGTTTGGACAGATTCATCAATTTTTCAGTGCCAGTATCAGCTGCGGTGAAATATGTTTTCAAGCGTTGGCCATTTGCCACAAAATCACCTGACTTCTCACTCCATAAGGTAAATGCACCATGTGGGTAGATGCTCTTAACAATGTATGGCCCAGACCATCGAGAATGGAGTTTTCCTGGGAATAACTTTAGTCTTGAGTTGAACAGTAGAACTTGGTCTCCCATTTGAATGTCCTTCCTCTTCAGATGACCATCATGCAAAGTTTTGTGTGTTCTTTGTAGATTTGTGCATTCTCGTAAGCCGTCATTCGGAGTTCATCCAACTCTTGAAGTTGTAGAATCCTGGCTTCGCCTACGTTCTTCATGTCAAAATTCATCTGTTTGATTTCCCACCATGCTTTATGTTCTAGTTCCACAGGTAGGTGACATGATTTTCCATAGATGAGTCGGAAGGGTGTTGTTCCAAGAGGAGTTTTGAACGCAGTTTGGTAGGCCCATAAAGCGTCATTGATTTTCACTGACCAATCCTTCCGGTTGCGTCCTACTGTCTTTTCCAAGATAGCTTTGAGTTGACGGTTCGAAACCTCTACTTTCCCACTTGTTTGTGGGTGGTAGGGGGAAGCTACCTTGTGCATTACACCATATCTTCTCAACAATGCTTCAAAGCTTCTTTCCAAAAAATGTGAACCCACATCGGAGATTACAGTGTGTGGAACTCCAAAACGGGGAAAATGATATCTTTGAACATTTTAATGACTGGTTTTGAATCGCTAGTAACTGTTGGTATTGCCTCTACCCATTTGGAGACATAATCAACCATGACTAGGATGTAGGAAAATCCATGTGAGGATGGGAATGGACCCATGTAGTCCACTCCCCAAACATAAAAAATCTCAACTTCGTGCCATAGCTTAAGTGGCATCTCATCTCGTTTCGTAATGTTTCCCGTTCTCTGACACTTGTCACATGTTAGAAAAAAATTGTAAGCATCTCTGGATATGGTTGGCCAAAAGAACCCACATTGCAGAACCTTCAAAGAAGTTTTCTTTGAACTCATATGGCCTCCGACTGGGCCTGAGTGGCATTGATCTAAATAAGTTGGTCTTCTTCCTCATCGATACAACGTCTGTAGAGACCATCAGCGCAGAGCTTGAAGAGGTACAGTTCATCCCAGTGATATTGCCTCACATCATGCATGAATTTCTTTAGAGCATTGCCAGTACACTCAGGGTGGACGACACCAGCGACAAGGTAGTTCACATAGTCTGAGTACCAAGGAGTAGCTTCTGAGACTTTCATAAGTTGGTCATCTAGAAGAGAGTCATTAATTGGTATCTTCTCAGTTTCCAGAGTTTGGATACAACTTAAGTGGTCTGCTACAACATTTTTTGTGCCTCTCTTATCTCTAATCTCAAGATCAAATTCTTGCAATAAGAGAATCCATCTTATTAGCCTTGGTTTTGCATCTTTCTTTTTGAGAATATAACGAATAGCAGCATGATCGATGTAGACAATCACCTTTGAACCAATGCGGTAGGATCTAAACTTATCAAAGGCGTATACGACTGCTAGGAGTTCCTGCTCAGTAGTTGCATAGTTCCTCTGAGCTTCTTCAAGGGTCTTCGATGCATAATAGATGACATGATGTTTCTTCTCTATACAATGGCCCAGAATGGTACCTACGGCGTAATCACTGGCGTCACACATAATTTCAAACGAGTGTTCCCAATCCATGGCTCGAATGATGGATGTTGTTGTAAGTGCATGCTTTAGGTTGTTGAAACTCTTGATACACTCTTCATCAAAATGGAAATTAGTGTCTTTCAACAACACGTTTGTCATGGGCTTGGTTATCTTAGAGAAGTCCTTGATAAACCTTCTGTAGAAGCCTGCATGAACAAGGAAAGCTCGAACTTCTCTTACATTGGTAGAAATAGATAGTATGGAGATCACTTCGATCTTGGCCTTATCCACTTCAATTCCTCGATTACTGACTCTATGGCCAAGGAAAATGCCTTCTTTTACCATAAAATGACATTTCTCCCAATTAAGCACCAGATGTGTTTCTTCGCATCGTTTGAGGACAAGGGAGAGGTGCCTTAGGCATGAGTCATACGAATCCCCATATATAGAGAAATCAACCATAAAAATTTCCATAATGGTTTCGGTTAAACCAGCAAAATGGCTGCCATACAGTGTTGGAAGGTTGCAGGCGCATTACAGAGTCTGAATGGCATCCTTCTAAAGGCGTATGTTCCAAAGGGGCAGGTAAAGGTAGTTTTCTCTTAGTCATCTGGATGTATAGGAATTTGGTAGAATCCGGAGTAACCATCGAGATAGCAAAAATATTCCTGGTGAGCCAATCGCTCTAAGACTTGATCCAAAAAAGGCATCGGGAAATGATCTTTACGGGTTGCCTTATTTAACTTTATGTAGTCGATGCACATCCTCCACCCGGTGACCGTTCGAGTAGGGATGAGTTCATTTTCTTCGTTCCGTATCACAGTAGTGCAACCCTTCTTTGGAATGACATCCACATGACTCACCCACGGTGAGTCAGATATCAGATAGATGATTCTGGTAGTGAGCAACTTGATAACTTCGTGGCGGACTACTTCCTTCATATTAGGATTCAACTTTTGTTGATGCTCAACAATCGGCTTGTGGTCTTCCATCATAGGGATTTTGTGCATGCAAAGCGCTTGGCTGACCCCAGTGAGGTTGCTCATCTTTTAGCCGATAGCTTTCTTTCTTTCCTTTAATTCTTTCAGGAGTTTATCTTCTTGTTCGGTCGTTAGATCAGAATTTATAATAACTGGACAATCCTTGAGATCATCCAAAAACACATATTTAAGTCCCTCGGGCAGGGGCTTCTGGCTTCTCACATGGCTCTTCAGATACATTTACAGCTTTGAGTTCCTCGAACTTAGCTTCAGGATCTTCTTCTATAGAGTCGAGGTGAAGGATACAATCCTTAACTTGGTCGTTGATGAAAATTTCAGCATATGGGTTTATTAGAGCCACTTCTAAAGGATCATCTTGTTCATATTCCTCTGGTGTGAGGAGAGACATTTACTCAATGCAATCAATCAAATAGACTTCTTCATGCATGCTCGGTCTTTGCATGCTTTCAAAAACTTTGAACTCAAGGATTTCTTTCCCTAGTCTGAGAAACAAGGTCCTTGCTTCAACGTCAATCAAAGCTCTTGTAGTGGCAAGGAACGGACGGCCAAAAATAAGAGGGTATCTGGAATCTTCTTTTATGTCGATGATGATAAAGTCACAAGGGAAATAAGAGTCTTTTCCAACCTTGACAAGGACATCTTCGATGATTCCCAAAGGAAGAGTCATAGAGTTATCTGCAAGTTGAATGGTCATTCCAGTTGGGAGTAATTCTGCAAATCCTAGCCTCTTGCAAAGGCTAAGTGGCATGATATAAATGCTAGCACCTAGATCGGCTAATCCCTTCTTACATGAAGAGTCACTGATATGGCATGAAATCCCAAAGGATCCTGGGTCTTTCTGCTTCTTGGGCATCTTGCTCTGGATGATATCGGAAGTGGTTGTTGCTAGCTTAACAGTCTCGTATTCTTCAGTTATGTACTTCCTTGTGAGGAGAGACTTTAAGTACATAGTCCAGGCTGGTATCTCGGCCAGCGCATCTAGAAAGGGTATATCTAGATGAAGCTTCTTCATAGCTTCTTTAAACTTGTTGAATCGAGTATTGAGCTTTGTCTGCTTCAAACGAGCTGGGAAAGGAGGACGAGGCTTGTATACTGGCACATCTGATTCAGGTGTGTCTTTAGCCTTCGCAGTCAATGGTTCCTCCAATCTTGCTTTGTTTGTCTTATCAGCAGTTGGTTGTTCCTTCGGTTGGGACTCAGGTGTTGTAGAGTCTTGGTCATTTGCAAAGTTATCATCGTTTGTTTCCACTATTGGTATCTTAGCAGGGGAGTCAAAATAGTTTTTCCCCGACCTGGTGGCGATAGCCTTTAGTTGCTCCGGATGTTTAGGATTGTTTTCAGGTTGTCCAGTAAAGGTTCCAGCAGGTGGCTTCATGCTAGTCACAAGTTGAGCTAGTTGAGATTCAATAGCCTTCTGATGGGCTTGCTGGTTAGCTATCATAGTCTGCTACGACTGCAACATCTTCTCAATAGTTGACAATTTGTCATCAGGAGAGATGGGATCGACTTGTTGCCCTTATCATTGCTATTGATAGAGGGCTTGGTTGGGGTTTTGAAACTGAGAATTGTTCTGATAATTGTTGTAGTTTCTATTCTGGAAGTTACCTCTGAAGTTCCCTTGATTCCCAAAATTTTGTTGTTGGTTATACTGGAATCTTTGCGGGCCTCGTTGTTGAGTATTTGAACCAAGTTGTCGCGAGTTCTCCGCTCCAGAAGGGTTTCCATATTGAAAACCTGGATGGTTCCTATTCAGACTCGGATTATAGTACCCTTGACCAGGGATGGTGTTGACAGCATTCAAATTTTCCATTTGACCATTATCTCCTGGAGCACAGGTATTGATCAAGAAAATATCATAGAGAATGTTATAGGCTAGAGTAGAATGGTCAGTTCTTGTGCATGATTCGCAGAAGAGTGAGGCTAACTTAACTTGCTCTTGTTGTCGAGAGGGAGAACATCTTCTTTCATAAGATGCGAGAGATGATTCTTGATGGTCTTGCTTTGCAACTAGGAGTTTGAGATATTCAGCGATAGACTTGTACTCGGGTGTTGCTTCAGCCATAGCTACCTTCAACACTCCTTTTCCCACATGTCTTCCCCAGTTGGCTTGGTTTTTCAGCTCCAAGGGTGACAACCTTCCATGCACTATCATAAATCTGACGCATGAAGTTTCCTCCAGACGAGGAATCAAAAAACCTCTTGATATCATCGTCCACACCTCTATAAAGGATTTCAATGAGTTGATTCTTTGGAATGCCATGATGTGGGCACTTGCGTAGAAGCTCTTTGTATCTTTCCCATGCTTCAGCTAGGGATTCTCTAGGGGCTTGGGTGAATTGCGTTATTCGGCCCCTAATTTCATAGGTGAGAGAAGGTGGATAAAACTTTTCTAGAAAAACATTTTGAAGTTGTTCCCAGGTGGTGATGGGTTCGCATTGCAAAGAGTTATACCAACTCATAGCTCTATCATCGAGAGAGTACTTGAAGAGGCGGAGTTTGATGGCATCATCTGTGACTCCATTTTGCTTTGTCATGGCGTATAAGTCTATGAATTGTTGGGTTTTAAAGGAGGCAGAGATGCAGCAGAAACAAAAATTTTCTCTCCAAACCCAGATCAAAAGGAATCGCGTCAACGTCTATATAAGGGGAAAGATGGTTTGTGAATCATACCTTGTCCCGAGGCTTGCTCGGAGACAGTACCTCATGCCTTGCACAGTCTTCACATCTGGTCTTGGACGATGTCTGTGTAGCTCCTAGTCGTACCAGGACTGAAGACTCCTCCTCCTACCGGACTGTCAGATGACAGTTGTCCTCCTGAGTGGCAGTGACCTCCCGCCTATGAAGTAGTGCACACGGACCACCTGGAACTCCACACTCCTTGTCCCACAAGGAAGTGGAAGGAGTCGCACCCTCCTGTTGACATACTAGTCTCCAACACACTCTCCTACTGCCAATTTCAACTGCAGTTGTCTTTCCCTTGCTGCACCTCCCTTTGCGGGAAGCACTTGCTCGGGCTCTCTCTCGGTTACCAAAACTAGAGAGAACGACAACATTGCAGAGCAACCGGCTTGCACTGAGTTGTACTCTGAGAAGCCCCCAATACCCCTATATATAGGTGGGTCATGGGACATGGTTCTCTATCCCCAACAATATGGGACTAAAAGCAGGAGTAGAAGGGTTTGAGATTTTCCACAAAAGCAACCAACTCGCAACCTGAACTGATCGGTTCACAAGTGAACCGGTCGGTTGGGGACTTGAACCGGTCGATTGGAGCACCAACCGATCGATTGGGACCCATGAGCCGGTCGGTTCACTTCTGAACCGGTCGGTTCTTGGTCTTGGTCAGTTCCCGATTGACTTTCCTTTTATTGTTTCTAATTGGTAACAAATACCAATCCTTGTTCCAATCAAATTGGGCAAGTGCAATGCAAGGAAAATTCTCACCAATCCTACTTTCCCAACTTGCTCGGTTTCATTAGTTGAACTGATCGTTTCAACCTTTGAAGCAATTGGTTCACCCTGATCTTGAGCTGATCGACTCAACACTTGAGCCGACCGGTTCACCAAGCTCAGCCGATCGGTTCATCACATGAGCCGATCGGTTGGGAGTGCAGATTGTGTAGAATCATTCAATTGTGATTTCAATCAATCTGATACTCCAATCAATGCGTCCAACACCTTGAACATTATGATATTGAGCTATCGATCAATTGAGTGTTTAATTGAACTACTAAACTCCTTTAGTAATCAATCTAAACATTGCTTGTGGACAAAACTCCTCTTCTAGGTTAAATCCTATGTGTGTGACCCTACAGGTCCATTTCCCATTGGCAGTGAAAGTCCATAACACTTATGACTTCACAAGCAAAGAGCGGTTCCTAGTCACACATCAGTGCTACCCAAGTGAAAAAGAAAGTTGGAGAACAACTTTCAATCCTACAATCCGTGAATGGTGTTACAGTGAATGTATAATTCCTTTGTCACTGATATCCAGAATGAACTCGAGGCATGGAACAATCATCCTGACAACATTCATTCATTTCCTTGATCTCAGAGCAGACTAGGTGAGATGTGTGTGACATCAATATCACATATTGATTCACACGTGCATGCGCATGCCTTTCTCAATCCTACTCATCAAGTGGCCAAGGATATCAAACTCCCTCAGGAGGGATAAATCCCATATATATCACTCACCCCTCAAAAGCCCCATGTGTCAAAGCCACCCAATCATCACCTTTATAACAACCCATGTTTCAGGACTGTGTTTGATGATGTCAAAGTGTACCCAACGACATGTGTTGAGTGTAGTATTTTAAGGTCTAAGAATCACACTCACCACCATCATTGTGAAAGTTGACTGTGACTACCAAGTCATGGTTCCATGTGTCACTCTCACGGTGGGTCTGTCTGGTACCTTGTTCTCTAACAAGTACCTATGTGCTTGGTTTGATATCACTATATCATGACTAATGAGATTTTGTCATCAACCAACACACAATCTAGTCTTCAGTGTTATTGATGTCTATGGTTATTTCCTCAATAACAACCGATTAGGGACTAAACAAGAATATATACTCTTAACATCCGTATGATCTCATCGTTTAGGTCCTCAACCCAAAAACATACGTCATTGAGTAAAACAATTCTTTAGACATCTATCATGTTACACCATCATCTCAGAAACAGTTTAAACATATAGATTGAAAATTGCCTTTTATTATTATTCAAATCATTTACAAAGTATCCCATTACAATCATCATATGACTTACTCTATGGGCATACATACCAACAGACTCCCACTTGCACTTAGAGCCAGTCACCAAGGAATCACAGTCCTTGTGACCTAGCATGACCATCGTGCTTCTGCTGAGAAAGGGCCTTAGTAGTCAGTGGATCAACTATGTTGTCTTCAGTTGGTACTTTGCAAATCTTCACATCTCCTCACTGTACGATCTCTCGTATGAGATGGAAGCTCCGCAGTATGTGCTTGGACCGCTGATGTGATCTTGGCTCCTTAGCTTGTGCAATAGCTCCATTATTGTCACAATAAAGCTCAATTTCATCACATCTACTAGGAACTACACCAAGTTCAAAAATGAACTTCCTGATCCACACAGCCTCCTTTGCTACATGCGAAGCAGCAAAATACTCGGCCTCTGTAGTAGAATCAGCAACTGTTTCTTTCTTGGAACTTTTCCAGCTCACAGCTCCATTATTAAGGCAAAACACAAATCCTGATTGCGATCTGTAATCATCTCTATCGGTTTAGAAGCTTGCATCGGTGTAACCCCTTACAACCAGCTCTTCCTCACCGCCGTACACAAGAAACTAATCCTTAGTCCTTCACAAGTACTTGAGGATGTTCTTCACGGCTGTCCAGTGAGCATCCCCAGGATCTGACTGGTACATGCTCGTCATGCTGAGAGCATACGAGACATCTGGGCATGTGCACAACATAGCGTACATGATGGATCTGATGGTTGATGCATATGGGATCCCATTCATCCCCTCCCTCTCTTCACAAGATTGGGGACATTGAGATCTAGAGACGGTGATTCCATGTATCATGGGGATGTTTCCTCTCTTTGAGTTCTCCATGCTGAACCGCTTCAGCACTTTGTCAATGTACGTGATCTGACTTAGTCTGAGAAGCCTTCTAGATCTATCTCTATAGATCTTAATTCCTAGAATGTAGGATGCTTCTCCTAAGTCCTTCATTGAGAAAGTATTCCCTAGCCAAGTCTTTACCTTCTCTAACGCTAAGACATCATTCCCCATCAAAAGTATGTCATCCACATACAATATAAGGAATGTGGTCGAGCTCCCACTAACCTTCTTGTACACACAAGGTTCATCTTCATTTTGAATAAAGCCAAACACTTTGACTTCCTCATCAAATCGAAGATTCCAACTCTGAGATGCTTGCTTCAATCCATAGATTGACCTTTGCAGCTTACAGACTTTATTGGCATTCTTTGGATCTACAAAACCTTCAGGATGTGTCATGTACACATACTCATTTATATTCCCGTTAAGGAATGTGGTTTTTACATCCATTTGCCAAATCTCATAGTCATAATAATCTGCAATAGCAAGCATGATCCTGATGGACTTAATCATGGCAACTGGAGAAAAGGTTTCGTCATAATCAACACCTTGAACTTGTCGAAATCCTTTTTCAATCAATCTTCCATTATATGTTTACACATTGCCATCCATGCCGGTCTTTTTCTTGAAGACCCACTTGCACCCTATGGGTTTTACCCCTTCGGGTGGTTCCACCAAAGTCCATAATTTGTTGGAGTACATGGATTCCAACTCGGATCTCATGGCTTGAAGCCATTTCTCAGAATTTGGTCCCTCCATAGCCTCTACGTAGGTAGTTGGATCATCATCTATGATCAAATCACCACCTTCCTGAGTCATAAGGTATCCAAACCTCTCAGGTTCAAGGCGGGTCCTACTAGATCTATGAGGTTCTTGTGTTACCTGAGGAGATTGAGATTCCACGACACCTTGTAAATTTGCATTTTCCTCTGGTACATCTACCGGTTCAATGTTTTGTTGTTGGGCTTGAACCTCTTCAAGCTCTATATTCCTCCCACTGCTTCCTTTGGAAATAAATTCCTTCTCTAGGAACACAGTTGTCCTGGCTACAAACACTTTGTTGTCAGTAGAATGGTATAAATGGTATCCCCTCATTTCCTTGGGGTATCCAACAAAATAACATTTATCGGATTTGGGTCCAAGTTTATCAGGAAACATTTTCCTAACATAAGCCTCACAACCCCAAATATTCAGAAAAGGCAAATCGGGATGCTTCCCAGTCCATATCTCATATGGTGTCTTTTGAACCGATTTAGATGGTACTCAGTTAAGTGTAAACGCAGCGGTTTCAAGAGCATAACCCCAGAAGGAAATTGGAAGATCAAAAAAACTCATCATTGATTGCACCATATCCAACAATGTGCAATTCCTTCTTTCAGACACACCATTATGATGTGGTGTTCCAGGCGGAGTCCATTGTGATACAATACCACATGCTCGCAGAAGGTCCTCAAACTCCTGGCTTAAGTATTCTCCACCTCGATCAGATCAAAGTGCCTTAATACTTTTACCAAGTTGGTTCTGTACTTCATTCATGAAATCCATGAACTTTTCAACAGTTTCTGACTTATGTTTCATCAGGTACACATAGCCATACCTACTGAAGTCATCAGTAAAGGTAATGAAGTACTAATACCCACCTCTGGCATTAGTTCTAAAAGGCCCACATACATCAGTATGTATGAGTCCTAATAGATCACTAGCACTCTCACCTTTACCTAAAAAGGGAGTCTTAGTCATCTTGCCCAACAAACAAGATTCACATGTCTCTATTGATTCAGAATCAAAAGAGTCTAGATAACCATCCTTATGGAGTCTAGAAATGCGCTTCTCATTTATGTGCCCTAGACGACAATGCCAAAGATATGTTTCATTTGAGTTGTTGAGTTCTTGCTTTTTGGTGTTTACGTTGTATACATTTGTCTCCAAATATATCAAGTATATACCATAAGACACCGGGGCACTGCCATAAAATATCCCATCTTTAGAAATGGAACAATTTCCATTCTTAATAAGAAATTCAAATCCATCCTTGTCCAAACAAGAGACGAAAATGATATTCCTATTTATGGCAGGTACGTAATAGCAGTTCTTCAACTCTATTATTAGCCCACTTGGTAGAGTTGACTCTTAGGTTCCTACAGCACTGGCGGCAACTCTTGCCCCATTAGCAACACATAGTTCAACCTCGCCTTTCCCTAAAGTCCTACTTCTCTTAATATCCTTCACATTTGAACAAATGTGAGATCCGCATCCGGTATCAAGTACCCATGACGAAGAAGTAGTAAAGTTAATCTCTATTATGTATACACCAGAAGTAGAGATCTCTATCTCTGACTTCTTCTTCCATTGTTCCTTCCATCCTCTTTATGTAGAAGAAATTGGCTTGGCAAGAGAACACTTCTCTCCCTTACCTACTTTCTTCTTCACTAATGCATTAAGCGTACATAGAGTGGATTCTAAGGCTCCTGGTATATCTGGATTGTGCTGAACACTTCTCACAGTCCTCAACCAGTTATGGAATTTATTCTCAATTAATTTGCCCATTTTTAAAGATGATTCTTTTGCCATTCTACATGAGAAAATTTGCATTTGTCAAAACCTTTTTGATTTGATTTGAATAAAATTTGACGATAGTTAATTAGGCCTTTAATTAATTATCGCTCCCACTATTTTAACTCAAATTGATAGCCCTCACCATAAATTTGGAAGATTGCAGTGTACAATCTTCTAGTGGGTCAAGATCCTGAAATCCTCTGAGCCATGGACCAGCTTGGGCTGTCACCCACAACTCAGATCTTCTAGGTAGGCAACTCTTGAAAGATGTCATATGCAACTCCTTGCAATGATCATCTCCATGCCTCAAGGCACTAGATCCTATCTAGGTCACCTTGTTAAGTCCAACCCAAAGCCAACACGATGACCATGCACCCTGCTTGGGCAGACCCACACATTCATCCTTCACGCTTCCACGAGATAGACGGTGCACCATGCTTGGGCGTGCCCACACTTGGTCGATCAAGTTTTTCACGTGTGTCGCATTTGGAAGGCATCTAAAACTTAATATTTAATGAGGGATTTGGTTTTTATATACATATACATATCCAATCACCACAATATATAGTAAGTATCATATACATGCTATATCCCACAGAAAACATGCAAAATGATAAAAAGCAATGATTATGACCATCCTATTGTGATTCCTCGAGCCAAGAGGAATCACGGTCATCTAGGTCTACATCACATGAAACCTGTACAAGATGAAATCTGTGCCTGCCTTTCTGGGTTTGATCAGCTCATCTCCATGAGTGATCTGCTCGCCATCAGGTTGGTTGTTCGGGTGCCACCAGCCGATCAACTGGCGCCTCCAGCCGATCAGTTCATCGGTCATCGTGCATCTCCTTAGGTCACCACCCACTCATCTCTCTCCTCGAACTGGCCGTCTGGATCACCAACCCATCGGTTCACGCCTTGAACCGTTCGTCTTCTGGTTGTCTGCCATTCTTTGACATAACAGGAAATAAAATCTATCATATTTACAATTTAATTGTGAAACCCCTAGTTACATTCGGGGGGAGCAAATGTAGAAAAAGAATTCTCAAATTATTTCAAGTTACATCAGGAATAGGAGAAGGGAATCGATGCGCAGACCGAGATGCAAGCAACCAAACAACCACAGACAGATATAGGGTTTTATAGGCCATAACCATGCTACACATCCACCACAAAACTCATTTAAGGGCAACGCGTATCGAGTGCATTAATATTACATATCATATATGTACATTAGGGATTTGTGGATTGGACATGTATAAAGCCGATATTATTCACATCGCATGCAATTAATAAAGGCAACAAACCAAAATCGATCATATCGATAATCCTAAAATATAGAACAGTTGACGTGGCTCTGATACCATTGTTGGGTTTTAAAGGAGGCAGAGAAGCAGCAAAAACAAAAATTTTCTCCCCAAAACCAGAACAAAAGGAATCACGTCAATGTCTATATAATAGGAAAGATGGTTTGTGAATCATACCTTGTCCCGAGGCTTGCTCGACGATAGTACCTCGCGCCTTGCGCGGTCTTCACCTCCGGTCATGGACGGTGTCTTTGCAGCTCCTGGTCGTACCGGGACTGAAGACTCCTCCTCCTATCGGACTGTCAGATGATAATTGTCCTCCTAAGCGACAATGACCTCCCACCTCTGAAGTAGTCCACACGGACCACCTAGAACTCCACACTCCTTGTCCCACAAGGAAGTGGAAGGAGTCACACCCTCCTGTTGATGTACTAGTCGCCAACACACTCTCCTGCTGCCAATTGCAATTGCAGTTGTCTTTCCCTTGTTGCACCTCCCTTTGCGGGAGGCACTTGCTCAGGCTCTCTCTTGGTTACCAAATCCAGAGAGAATGACAACTTTGCAGAGCAACCGGATTGCACTGAGTTGTACTTTGAGAAGCCCCCAATACCCCCATATATATAGGCGGGTCATGGGACAGGGTTCTCTGTCCCCGACAATATGGGACAAAAAGCAGGAGTAGAAGGGTTCATGATTTTCCACAAAAGCAACCAACTCGCAACCTAAACCGATCGGTTCACAAGTGAACCGGTCAGTTGGGGACTTGAACCGGTCGGTTGGAGCACCAACCAATCGGTTGGGACCCATGAGCTGGTCGGTTCACTTCTGAACCGGTCGGTTTGTGGTCCTGGTCAGTTCCCGATTGACTTTCCTTTTATTGTTTCTAATTGGTATCGAATACCAATCCTTGTTCCAATCAAATTGGGCAAGTAAAATGCAAGGAAAATTCTCACCAATCCTACTTTCCCAACTTGCTCGGTTGCATCAGTTGAACCGATCGTTTCAACCTTTGAAGCAATCGGTTCACCCTGATCTTGAGCCGATCGACTCAACACTTGAGCCGATCGGTTCACCAAGCTCAGCCGATCGGTTCATCACATGAGCCGATCGGTTGGGAGTGCAGATTGTGCAGAATTAGTCAATTGTGATTTCAATCAATCTGATACTCCAATCAATGCGTCCAATACCTTGAACATTATGATATTGAGCTATCGATTAATTGAGTGTTTAATTGAACTACTAAACTCCTTTAATAATCAATCTAAACATTGCTTGTGGACAAAACTCCTCTTCCAGGTTAAATCCTATGTGTGTGACCTTGTAGGTCCATTTCACGTTGGCAGTGAAAGTCCATAACACATATGACTTCACAAGCAAAGAGCGGTGCCTAGTCACACATCAGCGCTACCCAAGTGAAAAAGAAAGTTGGAGAACAACTTTCAATCCTACAATCCGTGAATGGTGTTACAGTGAATGTATAATTCCTTTGTCACTGATATCCGGAATGAACTCGAGGCATGGAACAGTCATCCTGTCAACATTCATTCATTTCCTTGATCTCAGAGCAGACTGGGTGAGATGTGTTTGACATCAATATCACATATTGATTCACACGTGCATGTGCATGCCTTTCTCAATCTTACTCATCAAGTGGCCAAGGATATCAAACTCCCTCAGGAGGGACAAATCCCATATCTATCACTCACCCCTCAAAAGCCCCATGTGTTAAAGCCACCCAATCCTCACCTTTATAACAACCCATGTTTTAGGACTGCGTTTGATGATGTCAAAGTGTACCCAACGACATGTGTTGAGTGTAGTGATTTCAGGTCTAAGAATCACACTCACCACCATCACTGTGAAAGCTGACTGTGACTACCAAGTCATGGTTCCATGTGTCACTCTCACGGTGGGTCTGTCCGGTACCTTGTTCTCTAACAAGTACCTATGTGCTTGGTTTGATATCACTATATCATGACTAATGAGATTCTGTCATCAACCAACACACAATCTAGTCTTTAGTGTTATTGATGTCTATGGTTATTTCCACAATAACAACCGACTAGGGACTAAACAAGAATATATACTCTTAACATCCGTATGATATCATCGTTTAGGTCCTCAACCCAAAAGGATACATCATTGAGTAAAACAATTCTTTAGACATCTATCATGTTACACCATCATCTCAGAAATAGTTTAAACATATAGATTGGAAATTGCCTTTTATTATTATTCACATCATTTACAAAGTATCCCATTACAATCATCATATGACTTGGTCTATGGGCATACATACCAACATGAACCTCAAAAGATGTTCTTGACTATCTTCTCCTTGCTTACCATAGAAAGGGCTATTTTGAAGAAAAGTGATCCAATGTGCCTGTATCTCAAAGTTGGGGGCGTTGATGGGATGAGGTTGCACTGGGTGATGAACGTCAATAGCTTTAGGGATTGAGAACTCCCTCAGGTCTTTTTGTAACTCTGCTTGTTGAGCTGCTACTTGAGCTGCTTGGATTTCTTCTTGAACTGCAGCTCGAGCTTCTTGCATAAGTCTATCCCTTTGTGCATTAAGGGCTTGAGCTACCCTTCGAGTAATTTCCTCCTCTTGAGCCATTCTTGCTTGGTTCTCTCTGTACTGACGGCGAAAGGTTCTGTCTATCTCAGGGTCAAAGCTAGCAGAGAGTCCGAGACTGTCTGAGCGGTGCATACAGTAGACTTTGTAGGTACCTAGGATGAAAAGATCTTTTGCTAATGAGATGGATGGAGTAGAACCAAACTCAAGTATATATGATCGATAGTATCAAATGTAAAAGAAAAATATAAATTAGGCTCAAAAGAACTAGATTTAACTAGATGATTCCGTTGTCCCCAGCAACGGCGCCAGAATTTGACGTGGCTTATATTATCGCACTAAAAAACTCACTTAGGGTTGAAATCCCTAAGTTTTTAACCAAAACAATGTGCAATAATACCACCCGCAAGCGGACGGGTCTTATCGCAGTATAGTTGAGGATCGAATCCCAATGGACAACATTTTTAAGAATCTTCTTTCTCGTCGAATCTAGTCGAATCAAGACTAATATTTAGAACAAGGTTGGTTGATTTGAGTTTAATTAAACTAAATGCAAGAAAAGTAAAAGAGCAGGATTAAAGGTTGATTAAAGATTAATGATGGAAATTGCAGGGATGGTCTCGGGTTTCACCACCACTGCACATGCAATCACATCCAACCATCAAACATCTAGGCAAGATACAACCATTCAAATAGAGGTACTGCAGAACCCTCCATACGGGCATCGGGTTTGCGTAAGCATCACCTTAGGTATCAGATCTCTCATCACCATCCAGATCACATACTTACGACTCCGAAGATACAAAAATCCAAATGATGTTGTGGGCCCCCTATATAGGCGTCAGGCACACAGAAGCGTCACTATGGGATAGATGGCTCGTCACCACACGGATCATACACTTACGACCTCAAGGAATCCCATTCTATTTCTAGTTTGGGAGTCAACCGCGTTAGTTGACATTCAAAACCTACGCATTGAAGTTCTCGCATCATAGCAAACGAATAAGATAAATGCAAGCAGGTGATCAATCCACAAGCACACATCGACGATTAACAATGAAATGAAATATTATATACATGCCATGGAATGTTTAACAAAAGGATATGAAAGCATGGGCAGCGAGGCTAGTCCCCGCACCCCAGCGGAAGTAAACTACTCTGTAATGGAGAGGAGAAAAGATTGTGGGAGCAATGGAGGTCGTGATTGCCTCCGTAAGGTCATATGGAAAGTCGTGGCTTCGTTGCTCGATGGCAGACGTTGGTCGCGGGTGGAGGAGGGATGAGTCATGATCTCTGGAAGTGGAAGGTTGTCACTCTTGTAGGAAGAGGAGATCGGCAGGGGGCAGGGTGAAGGTAGACGCAGAAAGAGGGATCAGGTCGTGACTAACAGACCAGCGATCACGGCTAAGGCAGGTCGTGATCTCTGCTGCTGCTTCGGTAATCTGCGGGCATGAGGGGTGAAGGAACCATGAGTGCAGCAAGTCGCAGTGGAGGATAGGCTGCTGGTGATCGGAGGCAGACCGTGGGTATCGCCGCGGGCGCGGCTAGTTGTAGGTTGTGGCTCTGGATAGGAGAGACAGCGGGAGGAGGGAGGATTGCGGTCTTCACTTTGCTGCGGTCGCGGGAGTCTGCCTAGTCGTGAGCATTGTTTGGTTGCGGGCATGCGCTCGATCGCGGGTATCTCCATGGACAGGTGACTAAAGTAAGATCGCGACCATGCTACAACAACCGCGATCGCATTTAGGGTAGTAGAGGGATCGTGATCTGTGAAGATGAACGGCACAAGTCGTGCTTGTGAGAGGGAAGGAGGGACCCAACGGCTTAGTGGAGGGCCCGGTTGGGGCATAAGAAAGGGACAAGGCCTTGACGTTGCTGAATTGAATAAAGAAGAAAAGGGGTGCAAAAGGTGATGTGGGCTGAGAAGTTTGTGTCCAAGCTTGATTTCTTGAACTTAATTAAACCTACAAATAGGTGTAAAAATTGAATTAAAACCACTTCGATTAAGCCAAGGCAATGCGCATATTAGACGATAAAGCCAATAAATGCACATTAAAGCAAGTAAGCCAAGTCAATGCACATATTAGAAGATAAAGCCAATCAATAAACGAATGCAACCAAAATTGGGCCAAATGAGACGATTAGACTTAGATGAATATGCATTCATTAGACTGACACAATCTCCTAATAGAACTTCTTACATCCCGATAAAGGCTATGGTGGTTAACATCACATCTTTAGACTATCTCTTGGTATCACCCTAAACAAGCACACTTGCTCTCATCAGACCCTCTAGTCTGGATTATACTAACCATTAGTTAGGGGTGATAAGTGATACTAAAAATGCGTTCTTCATGCACCTACTTCCACTGCATGGAAGTAAACCTTCTAATCATGCTCAAGAACTTTTGAGCTCGCATCATGGTGTTGTTGAACCATCTTCTCTCTTAAGTAGTTCAACCAAATCTATCTCGTGACAGTACTCTTCCTTTCTCATGTCATCTAGGTATGGCGATCTACCATAACCCATATTGGATCTCGACCTTCCTTGGTCCAGGGGAGACTCACAACATCCACAGTGAAGAATTCTCATTCCCTCTCGGGAACTCTTTATACTTTATATCCATGTATTGGGTTACTAGTGTTCGTCCTTCGCCTCCTAGCTTGCATGGCCACATGCTATATGCAACTTTGTTTTAAGCATCCAAAGTGCTACTATCACTTACCATCTTTGTAGTTTCACAGTGTTTGGTGATCTTAAAACCATGGTCTCCTGTATGTCATGAATCCTCAAGGTCGATACCTCGAAAACACTAAACCACTCTCACTAGGGTTTTATCACTTTCCTTTCCAAAGAAATGTATCTAAGGTTCTACAACCATCCTTCTACCACATCAAGGACTAGGCTGGCTATCCAAACAACCACTAGTCTCATTCAACAGATCTCGTTACATCTGAGTGTTAGCCAAACTTATCTCTTTTTCTCAACTTAAGGTTAGCATAACAACCTCAACTTCTTCTAGCTCCCAGCTAAACCAGGCAGCTATACCTCAGCCCGAGATTTCATTACCACTTCTTACCCTTAGGTGTTAGGTAAAGTTGAAGACATACTCTTCCGTGTATATCACTTATCATCTCAAACTCGAAGTTTATTTTCATCAAGAAACTCTGAGCTCCTTTTCATGGTGGTCAAACTCAACCCTGCATATCTTGCAAATTCCAGATAGCTCATGGTATCACATCCCCACAAGATGATCTCCTTAATACTCTTAGTGTTTGTAAACCATCCAAGTATCATGGTTCCATGAGGGTATTTTATCATCTCTATCCTCATACCTTGTAGCAACGTTCCAACTCACATCATCTTTGTCCTTAGTGTATGGCATGCGTACTGTCCTATCTCTCACTCCCATAACAAGAGGAAATAAGCATTTGGTTGTAGTCCAAATACAGAGTTCTTCCTGTTCCAAGAGTAGAGATGGTACAACCCACCTTGCCCGTACACTTTCAAGTCCAAGTTGAAATGTGCAGCTTATGTCTCTATATCACAAACATCATGATATCCACATTACTTCCATGGAAAACTGGTCTCAAACTTACTTGGTCCAAGCATAATCCTAGGTCATCTCCTCTAGGTTTATAGGGAGCCGGAACTTTTGGGGTCATCCCTTTTTCCTTATGCATCCGAGAGTGCCCTACTCATCTGCCCTTTGGGTCCCATGAGTTCATGAAGGTGATCAATGTCCTAACCCATGGCCCTCAGACAATGATAGCTATTACCTCCTGACCCTATGGTCATATGCAACTAGGGAATTAGGTAAATCCTACTTCCATCGGTCTTATCCCCACCTGACCCTAGGATAAACTTAGGATTCTATCATAGTACATGTCCGACTTCGAACCTTACCCAAGCCTTCATCACCTCTCTCTTTTCATTCTTGGGCTGTCTTTCATCCTTTCTCAAGGATCATGGAGACCTGCCTACCTTTGTCAGGCCCCATACTGGTTACCTCCATGGTAACACATTCACATGCACGTAGAGATGGTTATTTATTGGTCTATAGGTTCATCCTCGTACCATGTACTTTTCACTTAGCTCCTCAAGATCTTATGAAGACCTCTTTAGGTTACCTCAAAACCAACAAAATTGGTGTACTCCCTATGAAAGGGTGCCTCTCCCAGGATGGGAGGAAACTACACCTTGATAACAAAGGTCACAAGTGTCCTTAGGGTTTACATTCTTATGAGCATGCCTAACCCAACAGCTACTAAGGCACAAGCAGACCACCTATTAACTATGCTAGGTCATACTTGCTCTCTTTCCTCAACATTACATCGACTTAGCTGTGAGGGGTTCATCAAACATACCCTTAACTTAAGGGATTTCCTTTACCTCTACACATGAGGAGTACCATGCTCGAAACTATAGAGAATCAAATCTCATCATGAACATCAGGTACAGTGCTTCCCTTCTTAGGCCTAGGAACCCTAAGTCCACCTTTGGGTGTCCAACTGCCTGCTCCAACTCTTAACCATGAATCAAGAATGTCCAAGGTATGTCAAGTACTCCCATGAACCTTTTATACGAGCAACACCTCAGAGTTGAGTCCTCTTCCAGGACAACCAACTAGGTACAAGGCTTCACAACTTGCTACTTCATCCTCTTCAAGGTCTAAAGCACTCTTTATCTCATCCAGCATGTAATTACCTATACCATAGGTACTAGAAGCATCCCCACTATTCCTCATGTCTCAGAAACTAAGCTTCCAACCTTCTTTCTTCGGTCATGCTTTCTCTCTCTAGATCTAACCTTACTTCATGAAGTTGGATCAAGCTTACCAGCATATCCCTTCCTAGGTGAATCCTTTGCTCAACTCATGTTTGGCTCAAGTTTATCCTTTAGCTCTTTATGTTTATCTCATAAGACATCCACCATGATTCCTTGTCCAGGGTTTCATCCTACTGTTAGAACTACCGATGTACCTTGGGTGCAAGCTACACCCTACTTGCACAAGCCCATAGGGTTCTATAGGTTCCTCTCTAACTTCATCCATGAAGGAGCTACCCTTGGCTCTAACATGCACGACCTTTTCTAGAGTTGGGTGGCCAAAGGTACTAGGTCATATAACCTCTTATGGCATCCAAAAGGCATGTCCAACCAAGAACTCGGTTAACCATGACATCTAACTCACCATATCGTCTTCCTCTCTAACCTTCACTTAGGGTTAGGGTTAACATCATCCTTAGAGGATGTGCTAGGTCTCTACTTTAATGGAGATCTCTACCTCCAAGACTCACTTTCTCTATTCATCCTCCTGACAAGAAGGTCTAGACTTAGGTCTCTCCTAAGGGAAATGACAACTTATGTCATATGACCTAAGCATGTATCTATTCCTTTACGCTTACTCTACTAAGCTTATGTCCATGACATCTTATTTACATGCTTTTTATTAATTTGATGGAGGATTCCTTAATCCTTATCAACCTTACCCATACCTCAAGAGGGTGAGGAAAAGAGAGAAAACCCTAATCCTTAAGGTCCTTAATAGAATTTGAGTTAAGAAGGGATGAACAAGATGAGAGAGTCCTAAAAGTATCTTATTTCGATTCATACCCTAAGACTTTGGCCAGACAGTCACACGGATCCGGGAGTCCTCGTATTCCGACTAGCGGTGCGGAGGAAAATATTGCCAGCCCCTGATCGTGATCCTTTTCTAGTCACCTCTGTCTTTCAGATAATCCTCTAATAACTCCCTTGGGTTCTACGAAATTTTTAAAATATAGTAATTATTAAAGATTAATTGTGGAACATATGCTCTGATACCAATTGTAATGACCCCGCCTCCTGGTAACCCCCAATTAAGGGAGACCTGAAGGACAGAGTCGTTATTCAATTACAAGATCAACAGTTCGACAAATAGTCAATAACAATTAATAAACTTTACCAACTAAACCAAAAACTGGTATAAAATAAAACTTTTCTTACCTTGGAAAAACTGGGATTTCTAAACTTCTATCCATGAAGATGCTAAACTAACGAATCCTCCTGTGTACGTTATTTCTCATTTAATTTCACATATGCCACTTTACTGCTTGTTTTTTTCATTTCTACCTAAAACACCGACAAACAAAACGTCGGTCAGCAAGAAGTTGGTATGTGGGGGAAACAATAATTGTGCAACTATATTAACAAAGTAATCAGCCAATTATCATTTAACAGCTAACATTACATTTTAAACCATACTACTCAATCCTTTCCTATCCCCTATCTTTGTGTTTTCCCTACATCGGACTGAGATACTACCTCTCTCTAAGTAGATTCTTATTAAACCCCACATGATCCTACCTAATAGGTAGATCAATATCTAGGGTTGAGTCGCATGGCACTACCCATTGGTAGTCCAATCTCTAACTCAATGTGACTTGATGGACCTACCCCATTGGTAGCCATTTACTAAGCCATCCAATGACCTGATGGGCCTACCCCATTGGTAGCCATTTACTAGGTCAACCCATTAAGCTACAGAGGGGACTAGGATCTGAGCTCGTAGGCATATTTTTTATGTGATAGTCATATTCACATTATACTTTGCATGAATTAAATACATCCAACAGATTAATTCAAGCCATGATGGAAACATCGATAAAATCCCAGAAAACTAATTCGGGTTGTCATAAGCGTAACCACATACCTGTACATGTAGATTCAGGTGCAGGAATAATCCAAACAACAATGAGCAAGCAAGCATTCAACAAGATCCTGAAACAATTATACAATTTCTTTTTATTACTCATGTCATTAAGATATATTAAATCTACTTTGTTTGTTAGGGTTTCTAGTCCACTTTTAGGGTTTCCATTGCAATTAGGGTTCCCCTTCATCTTTTACTATTTTAAACACGAATTTAACGCAATTAATTACAAACCCTAATTATTTGAACATCTAATCCTCAGTTTCGGATTAAAGGCATAATTATCCATTAATTAAGCCCCTTATACCTCTTTTACATTAAAGCTATTATTTTTATCCTTTTAATTCATGACAAGATCATTGTGCTAATTTATCATCAACTCAAAGTTCATTATGGTCCAATTCACATATGACCTCGATTTGCCATTAATTCCACCTTTTATTCATGTGAAAGCCCTAATTACTACCTTTAGAGTATTTATCCACAAATTAGGAACTTTAATGCTTGAAATAGATTATAACCATGAAAACTCAGTTCTATACATGAAATCAAATAATTAAATCCATTAATAGTCCTAATTACCAACATTAGGGTTTCAAGGCCCATTAAAACCATATTCATGTACATGAACTTTCAATTAAACTAATTATGTGCAAAATTCATCTTTTTCGATCTTAATGCATCTCTTTATGATTAACTGATTATTACCAACTTTAATCATAAATTGGATCCCATCAATCACATTAATCATTCCCAATTAGGGTTTCTTTAATCATCATTATGTTAAAGTTGATAAATTACACTACTTTTCAAATTCAAGAGAAATTGGATAGCAAACATATTTTTATTGGATTCCTCTCATTTTTTTGAGCAAAAAGCATATATTATTCGTATCTATCTGAGCTACCGATTATTAGATATGAATTTAACAAGAATCACTTACTTTGGACCAATAGGAAGCTGCCACGTTGGCTTTGCCATGCAACGTTGCTAGGTTTCTTGGGAACATTTTGAAAAGACCAAATTGCCCATGGTTAAGCTGATCAGTTTCTTTAGCACCTGAGGGCAAAAACGTCCAATGCCAGGATCTTCTTCAACCTAGTGATCAACTGGCCGCCGTCGACCTGCAACTTGCTTGCGGCCATCCTCCTCTCCTCCCTAGGGTCCCACGGTCACCTGCCATGGCCGCACTGGATCTACCTTGCCCCTGCACACATGAGGCACCCCCAGGTCATGGCCGAGTTGCCTTCCCCTAGGTGCACCAAACCTGTGGTTGGCTGCACGTCTGCAGTACTTCGGCGAGAGCTGCGTGCAGTCGAGGGTGTTGGGATGGTATACGACCATGTAAGGGTTGTCGTGGAGGTATCTCGCACCCGTCAAGACAGTTTACAAGCTCCTCATGGCACCAGGGTCGTGCTTCCCTTCTTGATTAGGGTTGCTGGTCAAAAACTAAAGGAAAGAGAGAGAGAAGAGTGCGTGGATCTTTTTGATCTCGGTCAAGGGCTCTACCCCTTATATAGGGGTGGGCAACCACGCCTCAAAACGTCCTTTCAAGGGGAATCAAGTCCCTTCCCTACTAGGAAACAAATTCCATCATTTGAGAAACAAGTTTCTCTCTCTTAAAAGTCCTCCTTATACTTTTGATATTTCTTTTTCTTTAATTATTAAGATTTCAAAAATTACCACCTTTATCTTCCTTGTACTTGCCTTATATATATTTGGCAGGCAATAGGGCAATGACCTAGCAGCACCTCCATGCCTTTGACGCTTGCTGTGGAGGCTACAGAGGTGACCAAGAAGCTTCTAGGCTCCATAGGAACTGATGCTCGTGCATTCTTGATCACCGCCAACCAACTCTGCGGCAGCAAGAGATGGCAGAAAAGAAGAAGTGGTGAGCGAGCCAGACCGCAAGAGAGGAGGAAATTAGGGAGACGAGTCTATGTTGTGATTAGATCAAGCTAGACTGACCTATCCAACCAGCCCAGGAGTGTGAACTGCATCCCTCCCTTTGAGCCTCGTGGTGCCTATCTGGTGCCCAAAAAGACAGATCTGATGGCTGGAGAATTCCATAAAAAGGTAAATTTTTGTTTACATCATCAGAAATCTATATAAACATAGAAAATGCCTAATAAATAGCTTATGCAGTCTATAAATGCCAGAAAAATTCACTTAGACTCAGAAAAATGCCATGTTTCTTATAAAATTTCAATATCAGGCTTTTGTGATGCTTAAGTTGATGATATTTAATTTAGATGAGAATGATTCATTTAAATTATATAATTAGAAAATGGTTGAGGTTAAATCTGAGAAAAATAAGTTTGAACCCTAATATCATCTAGAAACTAAATGTGGACTCCTTTGTTGATATTATTGAGAAATTTTAGGCCTTTTATCATTATTGCCTAATTACATGTTTAATCCTCATAATAATTATAGAAAATAGGCAAAGTATCAGAAAAATATGAAATTCGTACGAGACCTTAATAATGACATATAGATCAGACTAAAAATACTAGAGACTGCCCTAACATAATATTGGCCTAGGTTTGACCAAAACCCTATTTTAGACCTAAAATATCAGTAATAATGGTGAACTTGTTTTCATGATAATTATTTGTTATTAACTAGGTGATGACCAAATTATCTAGATGACCATGGATGTATAAGAAATTTTTGAATTCAGGTATGTGGTCTTATAAGTATAAGACTAGATTTCTTGGTTGCATATGAATTGTAATATCATGCATGCTATTATTTGGATATTCATTGCTTGGTTGAACTATTATGAGTTATACTTCGCCAAAATCTAATATAACATAAAAGGATATGGATGGGTTGTAGCTACTAGTGCACCTATCCCGGTATGGATCTATGTTGCCTAACATGGATGCATGACACTTTGGCCCATGTTAGATGTATGATGATATAATTTTTGCCCAAACTGGATGTAAGTCAAGTGAAGATAAGTGTAGTATAACCGCATCAAATAAATGTAATAAAAAGGATGTTTACCTGATTTTCACCTTAAGAAATAGTTTTTCTCTCTTTCTTCTTTCTTCAAGTATTTTCCTTTATGAAACCTTACTAGTGTATCTTTTACCACATACCAACTTTTGTTGATGATTTTGTTTCTCATATTTTCTAGGTCCAGAGCTAGAATGGGATAAAAGAGCAGGGTGTGAGCAAGCTGTTCAGGTTACCTATTGTGTAGGATCCTGATTAGCATACATGTTCATAGATTGTAGAATTTTCATTCAATATGTAAATGTAAATCATTTTGTAATAATTCATATTGTATAAATATACATGTTGAATGTTGAGTATGTTATGGTTGTATGTTCATGTATGCGTATTGTGCTTCCGCATCGCTCTCTGAAACAATTAGTTATGGTTTTCAGGTTTGTCTTCTCAGGCCTTCTAAGTCTCAAGATGACAGAATCCAGGGACGTTACACTTGGTATCAGAGCATGAACAATAGCTACACCTAACAATTGCTCATCATGAAACATATAAACTAAGCCTCACTTTTCACCTTAAATCCTAGAAACTTAGTAATTGTTCTATAGGAATAAGGTTTGACTTAGCCTCTAGGTTAGAACCTAGATGTTCGAGAACTAGGTTTAGACAAGTGTGTGAAACCCTATTCATATAGAGCTCATATGCATTGGGTAGCTACACTAGTTTACACCTTGTTCTCACCATTTCACTAGGTGACATGACACTAGACTATCTACTGTGTGTGGGACACGCAATTTTGCTGATTTGGTTTTGTTTTCCAATCGGCTCGAGCCTCGATAGTTTTCTCTAATGTCTGCCTTCTCGGAGAAAAACTATATAATATTTTATTATATATATGTAAATATAAAATGTGTCCCTCACACTGGAGAGTAGTTAGTGTTTGTGCAATCTAAGTGAAAGGGAGTGACATCAGTCTAGAAGAGGGAATAGATCTAGATTTGATGTCTAGTGCCTCATAAGGTTATGTGATAGATAAATAGACAAAAGAAATATGAATGAAATAAGTATATATAATATTATCTAAGTTGATCTATGATGGTATAAGTTCCTTATTAAGATTTGAGTTGGATATGAGCTGAATCGACTCTTAGAGGATCTATGCTAAGTCATGATGATGAAAGTACATTCCCTTTTACTAGTTAAGATAAGCTAAGTTAAGATAGAGATGAGTATGTATGAGCCTCAAGCTCTTATATAAGGAGGATGTCTAGTAGTAGGATGAGATATGTGGTGAAATCTAGAGAGAGTAAGACCCACATGGAGAAGGTCATAGGACCTAGCCTCCAATATATGAGATATGTGTTAAAAAAAATGTCCTATACTAGATTACTCTTGAGTTGAGTCCATATGCATGATTCAAATCTATATGTGAGAATTAGGTAAAAGGAAAGGATGGGTACATGACCCATATGATAAAGTCAATCCCTTGGCTGAGTTAGGTCCTAGATTCAGTGACATATTTTGTGGATCTCATCATTAGTTGAAAGTGAGGTAATATGTGAACTCTAGTTATGAGATTATAATGCTTTGTGCAAAAGATACTCAAAATACATGTTCTCCCTTCTTCTTCTCTTTCTTAATATATGATGATAGAAACCTCACTTGAGCTATATAGATGATTTATATATGAGGAGTCACTCGTATAAGCTTGACCTATTCTATATTTTCCCCCTATATCATACATGTAGTACCCGAGATTGAAATCATGATAATCTTGACTTTAAAATATTCTTTTCCCCTTCATACGAAACATGAAAGATATGATGTTGAGATCTTGGGATAAACTTAGTATATTCTCTCTTTCCCTTCACATAATACATGAAAGACATAAAAAGTTGAACTCATGAACTTGATATAAAGATATTTTTAGATCATATGATATATGATCAGAAATATAGTTTGTAACTTTAATCCTTCTCAATGTATGCTTCTAAGTTGAGTATGAATATCACACCATAGGGTGAAACCCTAGTGGTCAAGCATGTTACGTAAGCCCTTCTTATGTAGAAAAATCATAATATCAAGGATGAAGATAAATCTCCTCTAATGCTGAAACCATTGTAAGATGTTAATGATGTTAGATTTGAATGATCTGAATACCATGGCATATAAACAAATTCCTCTTGAACTTTAAAAGTATGAACAAAACCTATATCCTTAGGGGTGATGTAATCCTAAGATATCATAATGTCATGTTATGGCTAAGACTTTATGTGATGCTTCCACATATATAAGGTGGGGTGGGTACACTCCTAGATACACTAGATCCTAAGATGACAACTTGGAATGCATATAGAGAACTTTGGTACCTAGAATTGGTGACCGATAAGAAGTTAGAACCTTAAATATCATTTTGAATATAAGATTCATTGAATTTCGGGGACGAAATTCCATTTAAGGTGGGGTGAATGTGATGACCCTAAATTTTAGGATTTTAATACCCAATATGATATTTAAGAACCTTGAGTATCCTATAGGTGGTTGAGATTAGTTGAGGATTGATCATCTAATTTTAAATCATTTTCACATTAAATAGCATGATTGAAGTAGTGATTGGTGATTATGATATTGAATTAAGTTCAACTATAACATATATAGATTTTTATTAGTTGATATGGGTACTTTGAGGCCAAGAGATCCATTAGCGGTCGCAACAAGTTTAAGTGGTCAATTGATGAGCCTTCATGTATGCTGCTATTCTATCAGGTGTTTTGGACTTGCATGATCAAGATTGATGATTGTTTATATTGAATCCAATGTTTATACACTCATTTATAAGGTTGTTCGAAGAATTCACGTGCATGATAAAATAATGGGGTTTGTGTCTCAAACTTTGGAAAAAGGTGCTTTAGGGTATTATGAGCTTATGTCTAGAATTTTAAAATGTTTGAAGATTCCTACAAAGAGATGTGACCATTTGAAATTTAAGACATTTATGATATAAGTTTAGTCAAATTTTGGTATTTTGGTTATTCATTAGTTAGGTTTGCGACATATATTATCACACAGTCGGCCCACTCAAACATAGGGGTGTGACTTTAGCTGGGCGAGGCCCCTATTTGGGGGGTGAGGCTCTATCTCATCTGTTTGTTGTGATCTGGCAGTGTAGACCTTGTCACTTACCTCTGAATCCTGCGGGAGGGGACATGGTCATAGTTGGGCACCCGACTCTCCACGATCCTAGGGATGATTAGGCATAGCTGTGTGATCTCAAAGCACCGTGAGGTTAGGAACTTCCCAACAACCTCTCACCACTTCTGTATCGTGCAATAGTGAGAGTGATTGACCCTATCATTCTATGCACATCTCCATCCTTGTGATCACAATAGCCAGGTAGAAGCGACTGAGAGGAAGATGGAGGTTGGCGATCCTCTCCTGATGCATGAGGGGCACTGTAGAGGTCCGCCCATGGAGGAAATCCAAGCCGGAAGAGACCCAGTTAGGCCAAAGATAGTCACAGTCGACCAGGCGAGATCAAGAAGCTACTCTCTCACCGAGGATTCGAGGTACCACAGACACTCTAGAGCCGCAAAGAGTATTGAGTGTGCATCAATTTTTGAAGATAGCGCCATCAGATCAGAGGTTCTTCACAGTGGTATCAGGCCACAATGGCACTGGGAAATAGGGACGAGGTAGGAACAAACACCAGGGAGAAAACTCCCAATCACGACGGCCTGCCAACCAGGGGTTTCGAGCAGGCTATGGCATGGCCACAACTCCTAACTGCCGTGATCTGAAGGGAAGATGGAGGAGGGCGATACAATATGATTCCTTTCCACTGGACCTATTCGTAGTGCCACCCCAAAGAACTCCATCTAGCTGCCTTGGATCTATTTGCCATGGTGATCAAGCAGCATGTCTTTGCAGAAGGTGATCTTCCTTCATCTTGGTTGTGTTTCGGCTAAGGGCTAAATGATAAGGTAGACCGACGGTGCATGACTTCAAGCCTTGTGGATCTCCCCCTGACCAAGGTGCGAGCAATGGAGAAGGAGAATGAAACCCCCTGACCAAGGTGTGAGCAATGGAGAAGCTAGCAGCACCTCCACGCCTTTGACGCTTGCTGTGGAGGCTACAGAGGCAACCAAGAAGCTTCTAGGCACCATAGGAACCGATGCCCGTGCATCCTTGATCGCTGCCAACCAACTCTGTGGCAACAAGAGATGGCGTAAAAGAAGAAGCAGTGAGCGAGCTAGACCGCAAGAGAGGAGGAAATCAGGGAGACGAGTCTATGTTGGGATTAGATCAAGCTAGACCGACCGGTCCAACCAGCCCAGGAGTTTGAACCACATCCCCTTCCTTTGAGCCGTGTGGTGCCTATCTGGCACCCAAAAAACACAGATCTGACGGCTGGAGAATTCCCTAAAAAGGTAAATCTCTATTTACATCATTAGAAATCCATAGAAACATAGAAAATGCCTAATAAATAGCTTATGCAGTCTATAAATGCTCGAAAAATGCCCTTAGACTCAGAAAAATGCCATGTTTCTTATAACATTTCTATATCAGACATTTGTGATGCTTAAGCTGATGATATTTAATTTAAATGAGACTGATTCATTTAAATTGTGTAATTAGAAAACGGTTGAGGTTAAATCTGAGAAAAATAAGTTTGAACCCTAATATCATCTAGAAACTAACTGTGGACTCCTTTGTTGATATTATTGAGAAATTTTAGGCCTTTTCTCATTATTGCCTAATTACATGTTTAATCCTCATAATAATTATAGAAAATAGGCAAAGTATCAGAAAAATATGAAATTCGTACCAGACCTTAATAATGACATATAGATCAGACTAAAAATACTAGAGACCGCCCTAACATAATATTGACCTAGGTTTGACCAAAACCCTATTTTGGACCTAAAATATCAGTAATAATGGTGAACTTTGTTTCAATGATAATTATTTGTTATTAACCAGGTGATGACCAGATTATCTAGATGACCATGGATGTATAAGAAATCTCTGAATTTCGGTACGTGGTCTTATAAGTATAAGACTAGATTTCTTGGTTGCTTATGATATGTAATACCATGCATGCTATTATTTGGATATTTATTGCTTGGTTGAACTATTATGAGTTATATTTCGCCAAAATCTAATATAACATAAAAGGATATGGATGGGTTGTAGCTACTAGTGCACCTAGCCTAGTATGGATGTATGTTTCCTAACATGGATGTACGATGCTTTGACCCATGTTAGATGTATGATGATATAATTTTTGCCCATATTGGATGTAAATCAAGTGCAGATAAGTGTAGTACAACCACATCAAATAAGTGTAATAAAAAGGATGTTTACCTGATTTTCGCCTTAAGAAATGGTTTTTCTCTCTTTCTTCCTTCTTCAAGTATTTTCCTTTATGCAACCTTACTAGTGTATCTTTTACCACGTACCAACTTTTGTTGATGATTTCGTTTCTCATATTTTCTAGGTCCAGAGCTAGAATGGGATAAAAGAGCAGGGTGTGAGCAAGTTGTTCAGGTTACCTATTGTCTAGGATCCTAATTAGCATACATGTTCATAGATTGTAGAATTTTCATTCAATATGTAAATGTAAATTATTTTGTAATAATTCATATTGTATAAATATACATGTTGAATTTTGAGTATGTTATGGTTGTATGTTCATGTATGTGTATTGTGCTTCCGCATCGCTCCCTGAAAAAATTAGTTAACGTTTTTGGGTTTGTCTTCTCGGGCCTTCTAAGTCTCGAGACGGCAGAATCTGGGGATGTTACAGAAAGAAAAATGCCTCACTGTGATGGGTGGACATTTTATAGGGAAATAGGAGGTCTAAATGGAAAGTCTAAGCTTTTAGTTGAGGTTGTAGTGTCTTATTTTAATGTAGTAGGTGAATAGCTACTCCCAAAATAGATATCTCATACCATGGCATATGTGATACTTGAGAACATGTTGAAATGGTTTATGAGGTGATTGTTGAATAAAATGAGACTCATAGGGGCGCTATGCACGACAACCATGCGGCATAGCCTTGAGGATGTCTTGTAGAGATTGGAAGTTATGTCCTTGATGTCTTATTGTGGTGCGAATGTGTGCCCTATGATTGGGTGTCTGTGAGTGATCCCGACTCACATGCCTTTATCACCATTGACCATGCCCTAGTCTAAGCATTGGACAATGATCCAATGGTTTATAAGCAAGCTGAGAAATTAGAAAAATAAGGAAAAGGAGAGAAAAAAGAGACACATAGGGTTGTAGAACTGGTTTTCTTTTGAAAAAGTATATCTCTCAAACTGTAATTTTGTCTCATATTAAATTTTCATCATAGAATTACTAAAATATGTTCTTTTTATACAATATTTTTGGGGTAAATAGGATGATGTAGGTGTGCACCAAAACTTCAAAGATTGAAATACTGAAAATGCATTCCAAATTATGTAAAAGGGTTAAATATGTCATTGTATCAAACTATTGATATTCATGATATGTAGAGATACTCAAGAGATGATGTGATGTATAATAGAGTGAAATTGTATAAAGAATAAGAATATAAGTACATATAAGAAAGAGAGAGAAAATTCACTATTTCACAATATAGCACATGGAATCAAGATAAGACAATTGAATATTTAACATGTTTGTATTTGAGGATTAAAATAAAATCAAGGCAATAATATAAGATGTTTCATATGTGTAAGCTTAATGGGTGTTGATATGTCCTTATATATTTTTAGCATCCCCTTAAGGAATCTATTAAATTAAATATCTCGATCTTCTAGTCATCACTCATATTGGGAGGAAGAGATATGATGGGTTTTTGACAAGTTATAGAGAGATGTTGGTGCAATTGACAAGTCAATCGAGTGAACTAAGGCAGTTGTGTGATAAGAAAAATGCAGATAATTTGTTTGCAATTTTAATAAAATCAAGTCCACATCAAATAACTATGATTCATTAATGTGAGATTCAATCGTGAGAAACTATGAACATTATTCATGTTTTGTGGAAATGTTATATAGACTCGACACATATATGATCATTTCATTCAATTAAACACTCTAATGATTGAATAATTGTGGGTTTATGTATGATATGGTCATGAACGAGTCTAGTGAAAATGAAGAACTAGGAAATTCATTATGCACATTGTTTTATAAACATAGTTGGGATGACTCCAGAACATATCATGATGAGATAAAGACCTATAACTCCTAGGGAAAGATATAATTAGATCATGAACAAGTAATGATAAAAGTGATTAGTTTAATTATGAGACTAACTAGAAATTCAATAACTAGTGAATATAAATGAAATATGTGATGATGTTGACTTCGAGATCTAGAAGTAAAATTAGAAGTTAAATAAGTCACAACTAGATCATAAGCCCTTTTTGGCTCCTTACCCATATAGAGCCTTTCACCTTGTCTAATTTTTTTTTTTAAATAAGGATCTTCTAGATAGAAATAAATTAGGAGTATGGAATAATGGGTTTATTTTCTCTTTTTCTTGAGGAGAGTAAAAAAGGTATCTATTTTTTTGGGAGTTAATATGTAGGATTTTAAAGTATTAGGAGGACCAAGACCAAACAACAATAATTTTGTAAAATAGTAAACCTTTTGAGATAAATTCAAAAATGGTATAGGATTATGCTCCATGGGGCATGCAAATTGCTATTCTATGTAAGGGGCCTATGATGGATTACAGAAAACTTCCACATGGCACTGCATAGGATGATATGAATCCACAATAAGAGTCCTACAAGCAAGGCATTTCTCGTCCTTATCCAATTTTTTCAAAGAAAGTTCAAAATTATTCTATTATTTCAATTGAATAATGAGATTTTATCTTTTAGTAATATCAATTGAGTAGAAAAAGGAAAACTAAGTAGAGAAATATGAAGTTGAGGGCAAGTATTCTCTCTCTTTCCTCTTGGATCAGATTTTATAAGAAACCATTTCATTTAATTTAGAAAAAAATTGGTTTCCAGTAAGAATTTGAATCAAGAATTTGTTTTTGTCCATGATGAAGCCATTTTAATAGAAACTAAAACTATATGTACTTTGAAATGGGATGGAGACATATTTTTTTTGTTCATAGACAACTCAATTGGGCAACTTACTAGAACAGGCTCATAGAAAGCTCAATTACAATCCAAGTTATGCTTTTACCTAGAAAAAAGAATATATTATCCAAATTATAAGCTAAGAAGAATAAGATTAAATAAATAAATAAATAGGTGCAAAAATATGAAAATGTGAAAATAATATGTTGCGGTCATACATTGAGTGCCCAAAAATCAGCTATTAACAACTTTCTTACATGGAAGCAGTTAATTTGTTTAAAATCGTGCCAACTCTTACAATTATATGAAATTCCTTTTCCATGTAATGATTGTTTCACATTATAAGGTATACCTTTCTCAGCCTTTTGGATAAGATAAAGTGTAATAATTAACTATATGTTATAGTATCTTCTCTCCTTCTCCATTTCTATTTTTTATATTCAAAACCAACATGAACTTTTATAAAATAACAATACTACCACCAAAAATCACTTCCAATAGTGATCTCCTCCTCTATTTCTATTTCTTGCATAAATTCAACCAAGGGTATCTCAAAAACTAATCTTAGTCTCCTTGATTAGGCCAGGTTGGGGTCATAAGAAGTAATTGTATTAACCCTTTCATTATAAGAAGAAGTTAAATAGTTATTATTCTAACACCATCCTTTGCGATCTTGGAAGATCATCCTTCAAAACTTGATCATTGTTATGTTTCATGCCATTTCTGTTGTGGCAATACATGTATATTAGATTTTGTATCATGTATCTCCATTAGATTTTTCCTCTATCCACATTTATTAATCAAATAAATTACTAATTACATGAACAAAGTCGTACATCATCAACAACGTATTTGTTAGAATGTTAGATTGGAAACAAAGGCACACATATAATATATTGATGAGATTGAAAATAGGTAAACTGCTTCAATCAGGAGGCTTTGTTGCCACACATAAAAGTAACTTTTGATAGAATCCTTCCTCAATCTTGATCACCATCGATTCTGAAAGTACCCCAATTTGTCCATACTTAAAATGCAACTACAAATCCCAAATTAAACACATTACATCTTGCTCGATATGTCGAGACACATGTAACCAATCTATAAGTAAGATTTTGTATCAGAGGAGAACTCCAACACAAGACATAGATTTGGTTGGAACCCAAATGCGTCCATCCTCCTCAATGGGGGTGACCATCAATAAGGATAAAGATAAGAGATGATGGCCAACGAGAACAACATAATAGCAGCATGCCTGAGAAAACTGAACAAAAAGAAACATGAAATAAAAAGACCAAGACAGTAGTAAAACAGACAAGGGAATGATGATCCGAGCCTGGTCTTGATGAGCTCCCCGAATAAGGGATGCATTGGTTCCAGTCACACTGGAAGCCACGTCAGCACTACCGTATCAAGCTCATCATCACTTCCAAACTACCCATCGCTAGCATCAGTCTACAACTGTCAAAGAAACATAGACACCGACCACCAACACCAAGAAGAAGTAGGATGCCCCAGCAGGCGCATGATCCTGTAACTTTGGAGTGGACAACCCACCAAGGATTGAAAGGAAGGAGGGCTGGGGGAGATGAGCTGGACATGCCGATCACACCCCACCCCCCCGGAGTAGAGATGTGCATGGAGCGATGCCCTAAATCTCCCTGCGGGTCGCAAGATGAGAGGACTAGTCCATCTTAAATAGGTACTTAATCAACGTCGTTACACCAAAACAAACAAAAGCAAAATGTTCCATATCCACTTAGTTTCCTGTAAGCATGTTATTTTGCCTTTTCCTTTAATCATGATATTTACCGTCTCCAAAGACTTCCTATCATAGAGCTAATGTTTTAGTACCGAATATAATCCTTTTTTCTTGAACCTACTTATATACCAGCCTCATCTCAAAATGGTATCATTGCACATTTTACACGAGATCTCTGTGATTCTACAGCAAGATTAGTATCTATACCCACACCGGACCATGTGTAAAATCTCTTGATTATCACGTCACAATTAGGCACCATTAAGTCGAAAACCTATTCTTATTTTTCACTACACTGGAGTGTCGATACAATGTTGCAAGGTAGAGACGCTTCAATAAAGTTAGTACAAGGATTCGTAATCATAGACAAAGTCACAAAATTTTGTAAAGAACTGCTAACCTACCACTAGTCGTCCTAGCTAGTTAGAGACCAACAACATCTGCACAATCTATATGGATCGTAGGCTGAGTTACCTGTTTTTACTTTATCTAAAAAAATTGTCTGGGTGATATATTTCCGATTGCAATGGATTTAACTTTTCAACCAACTACTACTGAATCTTGAAGTCCAAAGTTTCTTACACCTACGTTATGGGCATGTAAGTATCACAAGTCTCGTCAATTAGCAATTACTTTGGAATTGTCAAGGAGGTGTGATTCAAGTGGTTCAGTATGATATTTCCTCATCAAAGAACATGAGTTCGAAACCCATCACCTACCTCCGAAATCGCAATCGTCGTGCAGGCCGACCAATTTCCGGATGTGTGGTTCATGCATTGTTATATATTTTAGCCACTAGAATTTATTTATAAGGAAGATAAAATTCCAATTTATATAAATTGGTCGGGTTTCTGAAATTTTTTATTAAATACACATATGGTCCCTTTTGCAGTTATTCTTGAACCGGGAGTACTCTCCTCAAATAATCTAGCCAGGTCGTGCGTCGCATCGGTAAGTAGCATCTTCGTCAAGTGCCGGCACGATGGCAGGCTCTAATTATCGTTTGTTTGTTTCGGCAGAACGGTTTTGTTTCAAGTGTTCATTTTTATATCTATAAATCAGTATGTAACCCTAACTGTTACATGCTTATATTCTGATGCGGAAAATGCAGCGCAATTTCCCCACGGGCAAGAAACCACGTGACGTAACTGTTGGTTGGTGTAGTGTTATGTATATTAACAAAGGATACTACGGAGAATGCTATGGTCAAAATAGAATAAGAGTCGGTTGTAGTTGAACTGCCAATCGAATTGTTATGTCCAAACAGAAGTGTCGGTTTATAGGTGGACCGCAAACGTGTGGTATTGCAATATACAAACATATTGTAAAATTATGTTGGGCATCCTCACTACTTCCAACAAAACAGTCACAACTCATCATCCTTTGTCAACATCCCCAACAACAACGCTTTCCTGGAAATGGGAGGGCAGCACTGAGTCCTATAGTCTGAATGCACAATACCGACGATGAACTAAGTCAGATAGGCGATGTTATCCCTAAATAGACGCACTAGCATAGCAAACATGTTTGGTAAGTCCATTTTACCAAAATTTACTCCCAAAGACAAAAAATTTCGGTGTTCAGGATGTCATCTGGTTGGTCGACCGATCAAAGAGCGTGGTCAAGAAATCACCAATAAAATATGTAAATCCAGGGATCACTGGAAATTTCTATCTTTTGATTGATTGGCTGATTGCATTGTTTAATCGGACGATCACAAATAATGCCTTTGTTCCAGTGGCTACTGATTATTTTGGCACCCTGTCATCACTCGATTAGGGTGGATGGTTAGATGATCCAAGTGGTTGCATGGGACCATCAACTATAGTTAGGTCGGGTGATTATTGTGACTGGTACAACGATCTCAAATAACTTTGTCCATGAACAAAGTTGGACCACCATGGACGGTTGATTAGCATATCTGGTCATTTGATCAGAGGATCTGCAGGTCATGTTAGTCAGGGGTAGCGTAAAATCAAAATTTGCATCCAATAATTGGATCAATGGAGCATTCAATTTAGAAAAAGAAGATTGGAAAATGAACTTGTAGAATAGGAATGAAACCTAATTAGTTTAATGAAATCAAAATTTGACTAGATAACTATCAGGTTGCCTCACGACAAGCGCCTTGTTTAACATCATGGTTTGACGTGTATCCTCAAATCGTGACCAGATTGGAAACAGGGAGAGGAGTCACTTCCTTTGCTACAAAATTTTTGGTAGTGATGTATGGTTTCAACCGGTGGCCGTTCACAATTTATTATTCCTTGATCTTGTTCCAGAAAACAAATGCAACCATGTGGGTAGATCTTCTTAGCAAGGTATGGTCCATGCCATCAGGACTATAATTTCTTGACAAAAAGTCTCATAAAAGAGTTGTAGAGAAAAATGGTAGCTCCGACTTGGATATCCTTCTACTTGAGGTAGTGTTCATACCACATCTTGGTCCTCTACTTGTAGATGTTTGTATTCTTGTAAGTAGATATGTCTAATTCATTCAACTCCTATAATTGAAGAATGTGCTTTTCTCCAGCTAGAGGGAAATAAAAATTTAGAAATCACATCGCACATCTGGCTATGTGGTCCATCTCAACTAGAATTTGACAAGATTTTACATAGATCAATCAAACAAAATGGTACCAAATGTGTCTTGAATGTAGTCCTAGAATGGTACAAAATGTGTCTTAAATGCAGTCCTAGAGCCCACCCAAAGACATTGAGATTTACTGTCCAATATTTTCTCATTCTCCCAACTGTCTTCACAAGGATGACCATAATTTGTTAGCTGGACACCTCGACTTGGCCACTAGATTGGGGATTGTATGTGTATCTACTCAGAGATGAAAGTTGTATCTTCTCAACAACATCTCAAACATCATATCTAGAAGTGTGACCTGTTGGTAAATTTGATATTAGCTTATCTTCTCTTTCGATATTGAAAAACATTTCCTAATTTTGGATACAACGTGTTGTCTAAGTGTTTCAGGTGAAAAGAACTATCTTGGCAAAGGTTGATCAAGAAAGTTGCATCAAATACTTGAGTTTTTCATATGCACCCATTTGTAATACACTTGTACAAAAGTACAATGTACAAGCATTTTAAAAGTCGTGTAAAATCAAGCCATGGATGAACCCCACCTACCAAAAACCCCATTCCACCCTCACATGAAGCCTTTAAGGTTATTAGTTTTTATTGGAAAAGTCTTAAGATAGGTTTTCCTACATTTTGGATATCCTCTTCCAGAGACCTTCTCGATCAAAGTCTATTTGTATACTTCAATCAAAATCCACTCGGTCGAATAAATAAATGATCAAGAAAAGAGTTGTTGCATATACTTGAGATCTAGGTCATTCTCGGTCGAGATTTCTAGTCAAAGAAAAGTTCCACTAAAAAAGAGTCACTAAAATTTGTTGGACCAAGAAGTTTGAACGAACATAGCCATTAGAATGCTTGCACACTTAGGATACTTCTCAGTCGACAAACTGTTTGACCGAGAATAGTCCCAGTCGAAATTTTTCATGACAAAATGTTCTAGAAAATAAATATGTTAACGATCAAATTAGTCATTGAACCTCAACTAGCGTAATCCTAACGTATAGTTAACTATTAACAATACCCTAAACACTCCCCAGAATCATCCTAACCACTTGTAAGTACTTCCTATATATCGGAGTGGTCTTAGGACACCTAGAATGTAACTTGAACACTTGAGCATTCTATCCTTGAGTGAATTGAGCAAACCACTATACTTACAGTCTTCTAACAACTACAATTTTGTGTCCTAAACAAATGCATCCCAACACCACCACTCAACCTTGGCCTATTTACTATGCTTTTGGTCCATATGCTTGATATAGGATACTTGTGAGCTTGATTGTTAGTTTCTTTCTCCAATCTCTTTCTCCATTGTTGTATTGTTCTTGGACTACTTCTTGGAGTGAAGGATGTCTGAGAACCTATGAGAGAAGAAGGTGTCTTCTCAAATTGGTTCTCTTTTGTGGATGTTACAAAAGAGGTGAGGTATAGTGCTCTTCTGTGTTTGTTATTGAAGAGGTGAAGTGGGTGACCTTCTAGCGGCCCATCAAAGAAGGTGACAGTGTTGGTATGTACACCTAGAGAGCCAATCATATGATGATTGGAGTGTGTCAATGTATACCTGATTTGATAATAATAAAGGTAATTATGTATATTATGTTTGTCTTAGTCATGAGATGATGACACATACATTAGTAGATGTCAAAATAATGATGTTACTCAGTGGCATATGTCTTTAGGTTGAGGAGATGAAATGATGAGATCATATGTATGATAAGAGTACATAAAATTCTATTATGTCCCAAGTCAGATATTACAATGACAGAAACACATACAACACTAATACATAAGGCTAGAGTGTATATTGACTAATGACAAAGTCTCATTATTCATTTTATGTGATAGCATGTAATGCAAATAGGTATGTGTTAGAAAATAGTATATCAGACAGACCCACTATGAGAGTGATACATGGAGAAAAGTCAGAATCATATCTCATAGTGATAGTGGTGATTGTGGTTCTTAGAACTGAAGTCACTACATTCATCACGTGTCGTTCATGCACTTTGACAAAATGCAATGTGATCATGAATAAGGTTTGACATAACGACGATGATTGGGTGCACTTTGATAAATGCAAATAGAGCACGAGTGAGATAGATGGAATTTATCCCTCCCACAGGAAATTGATATCCATGGCCTCTTGATAAGGGAGACTGAGAAATGTAATTCCATACTCATGTGACTCAATATGTGACATGTGAGTTCACATGAATCTCAGACAATCTTCTCTAGTTCAAGGAATATGGATTGGA